>CM046876.1:675093371-676293371 GCA_025667525.1 Glebionis coronaria
AGTATGTTTTGAAAGGAATTCTAATTAGTGAAAGGAATTGTAATTTGAATTAATTGTAATTGAAACGGTTGTAATGTATTGTAATTGTAATGTGTTGGAATTGTAATTGGAATATTATATTGGTGTGTTTGGTTGAATACTAATATAATGTAATTCAAATTAAAAGAAACATAAAATAATAATAAAAGTTAGAAAATAATAATAATAAATAATAATAATATTAATAAAAAATCTTAATATTAATAAAACATATATAAAAAAATAAAAAAAAATAAAATAAACTTAAAAAATAAATAAATAATTATACTAATAGTATTTAATGATAATTGATAACAAATAAACAATATTTAATAAATAAAAATAATAAAATAATATTAAATAATAAAATTAAAAAATAATAATAAATATATAAATATCATAATAATAGTAATAAAATTAATAAATAGTAATAATAATAATAATAATATTAAAAAGTAAGTAAAAATATTAATAAAGAAAAAATAAAAAAAATAAATAAATAATAATAATAATAATAATTAATATAAATTAATAATAATACATATAAATAAATAAATTTAAAAAAAATATATATATAAAAAATTTCAAATAAATAAAATTATTTAAAAATTTATATAATTTAATAAAATACTAATTTTAAAAAATTGAAAAGTAATAAGAAATAATAAAATAAAGCTCAATAAACTATTAATAAAATACTAATAATGATAAATATTATTAATATATAATAATAGTAAATTATATAAATAAATAAAATAATAAATTAAAAAATAAATATATAATTTATTAGTAAAATTAATAATAATAAAATATAATATAATTAAATAATAATTTAATTAAATAATATAATATAATTGAATAATATCATATAATTAAATAATAATTTAAATAATAGTAATAATATAAATTAAGTAAGTATTAAAAATATATAAATTAATTAAATATTAATTAAAAATATTATTTATTATAATAATTAATAATTAATAAGTAAAATTTTTTTATAATAATAATAACAAATATTTATAATTTTAATTATTATTAATTATTATTATTATTTTTCTATAAATATCAATAATAAAATTATAAATCTTGAATTACAATGTAATCTAAAAGATTACATCCATTTTGTCATGTAATCTTAATTCCTTCATTAATTGTAATTAGAAAACATAAATTATAATTACATTGTTAACCAAACAAACAATGTAATGTAATGTAGATTACAATTCCTTCATTACATTAAACCAAACAAGATTACAATGTAATTGAGATTACAATTACATCTTACATTACATTACAACCAACCAAACACCCTTTAGTAATAAAAAATTTGAGAACACAATTAAAAAAGAATTTTGCTAGATCCACAAAAAGTATACAAAAAATAATCCAAAAAATGATTTGTCAATAAAATATGGAGGGTAAAAAGGTAGAAAGAGAATTTCTTATGCTTTGTGATTGGTTCATTACATATGCCAACTTATATGTGAATTTAGTTTTGTAAAGTGTTTGTGGATGTAACATTGCTCATTAAAAAAACAGCGATGTTTAAAAAATTCAGTGTTCATAACACTCACAGAGCGTGAATAATAAACTACAATAAGTTACGATTATAGTTAAAATATTATCTATCCAAATAACTTAAGAACTACGTGTGATGTGTATCTTTTGGCAAGTGGCACCGTTTCTTGAATTTGCAGAACTCTTTTTTCAAATTTATGTGAAAATTACTTATCATTTTACTATTACTTTTTAATTTAACCACTAACAAGATACCACGCGAGTGTTAAGTAGGAACACGTTTGCTTTTCTACTAATTAATTAAACTTAGTCAAAAGATCAGTCAATAACAAAAAAATTTACCAATCAACATGATTATGTTTCCTATGTTTGCGATATGAATTATAAGGTACAATAATTCGAGTTAACTATTGGGAGCTGGTGAATTATTGGATTAAATTATGGCTAGAATTTGATTAATTGTCCACATCGATCGATCAGTTTGATGAGCTGTTGTGTTACTCATCTCTCGTAGCCACCTACACAATACTTATGTCCCCACACTTTGCATTATTCTCCTTCATAATTTTCATCTCCACAAGTTCCATTTTCTTGTATTTAAGATGATCAAATCATACCTACGACGATGAGTATATATTTAGTGATACTGTTCTCCGAAAAATATTTAAAAAACCCAAAATTTGTACTAATCAAAATTATATAGGCTCACATCACATGAGAATATTCGTAATAAGCATAATGAATCTCGTACGCATTTATAATAATACTCCTGTATAATAAACAAAAAGACAAATACTGGCCTGGTAATACAATATAAATGACATTAACAAAATTTTACACAAGCCAGGTCAATGTTTTGAACTTTGCAAGTTGTGTATGATTGAAAATGATCGTAAAATTAACCTGATAAAACTGCGTACATGTAAGTGAGAAAAAATCACCCTCCGATAAACAAAACATTAGTTGATCGAAAAATCACCCTCCGATAAACAAAGCATTAGTCGATCGAAAGTGTAACCACCACGAGATGAGTAGGACCATGTATATAACGAAACGGAACCACCTGATCGAATTTTGTTGTTTAGCTAGTAGATTTTTGCACCACATTTGGTGTGTTTTCATTCTTATATAAACCTACAACATTCATCTAGTTTACGTACTCTCAGTCACAAACTCACTTCAATTCATATATATCTCTAACTACGTACTCCTTTGAAATATTTCCATCTATCGATCGATCGATCAATGGATGAACACAGTAGCAACACATCCCCTCTCCTCCCCTTACGAGCTAGCTGCGAAGATTCGTTATGCGTACCTTTAACCTTCAAATCCATCTTCAACCTCAAAAACTTCTTCGTTCTGTTGGGTCCTCTTTTATGCACTTTTATATGTGTCTTTGTTAAGCTCGATGGCCCCTCTCCGACCACTAGCCGAAACATGCTCGGTGTTCTTGCATGGGTGTTTGCATGGTGGCTCACCCAGGCCGTCCCCATGCCTATTACATCCATGTCACCTTTGTTTCTGTTCCCGGTTTTCGGGATCGCTGCGGCTGACGACGTGGCTCACTCTTACATGGATGATGTCATTTCCCTTGTTCTTGGAAGTTTTATTCTTGCTCTTGCTGTTGAGCATTATAACATTCATCGAAGATTAGCCTTAAATGTAAGCACCGCTTTTTTAGTCATAATCTCAAAACTATAGCTTGTTGTCCTTAAGTCATAATCTCGAAAAATGATGTAGTTCATATGAAGACGGTTATGGAATTGACGCATAACCGTCTTCGTATGAACTTTCGGACGTAATTTCATGTTTTGTTCATATCTGATTTATGTTCATGTTTTTCTGTCAAGATGAAATTTGTTCTTTTCTAAGACTAAGGATAAGTCGTCCATATCAAAATAAGGAACATAAAACAAAACAAAGTTTGATATATATTGTCTTAACATTTGCCTTGTGTGCTATATACTATGCAGATAACGTTGTTGTTTTGTGGAGATCCAATGAACCCACAGCTCCTCCTTCTAGGAATATGTGCGACGACCGCATTTGTAAGCATGTGGATGCACAACGTGGCAGCCGCTGTAATGATGATGCCGGTAGCTACTGGAATCCTGCAGCGGCTGCCTTCAGGGTCGGGGGAGTCGACAGTGATAAGTAAGTTTTGCAAAGCAGTAGTGCTTGGAGTTATATACTCTTCGGCAATCGGAGGGATGAGCACACTAACAGGGACAGGCGTCAACTTAATATTAGTTGGAATGTGGAAAAGCTACTTTCCAGAAGCTAATCCTATAAGCTTTAACACTTGGTTTTACTTTGGTTTTCCTATGGCTGTATTGCTCTTCTTTGCTTTGTGGGTCGTTCTTTGTTTGGTGTATTGCCCGAGAGGATGTGGCGATACTCTTTCAGCTTATTTGGATAAAGCTCATTTGAAGAGAGAGCTTGATTTACTAGGTCCAATGGCCTTTGCCGAAAAGATGGTGTTGGCCGTGTTCTCGGTAAGTTCAAGATTGGTTTTGATTTCATGAATTCCCTCTTCTTATACATTGGAGAATGACCATACTTATAAATTGTTGTAGGGCTTAATCGTTCTGTGGATGACGAGAAGCATAACAGACGATATTCCTGGTTGGGGGGCCTTTTTCAATGATCGTGCTGGTGATGGAACCGTTAGTGTGATGATGGCGACATTGCTGTTCATAATTCCTAACAAGAAACAAGAAGGCGAAAAGCTAATGGATTGGAACAAATGCAAGAAATTACCATGGAACATTGTGCTACTACTCGGGGCTGGATTTGCAATCGCAGAAGGAGTAAGAACAAGTGGTCTTGCAGACGAGCTATCCAAGAGTCTCGCCTTTCTGAATCAGACTCCATACTTGGCGCTTGCGCCAAGTATTTGTATCATAAGTGGAGTCCTGACCGAGTTCACATCAAACAACGCCACAACGACTCTTCTTGTCCCACTACTCATTCAAATCGCACAAAATATTAACATTCACCCTCTCCTTCTTATGATTCCCGGAGCCATTGGATCTCAGTTTGCTTTCTTGCTGCCGACGGGAACCCCTTCGAATATAGTAGGATTTAGCACTGGACATATCGATATCGTAGATATGCTCAAGACTGGTTTCCCATTGAAAATTGCAGGAACACTTGCGTTGTCAGTTTTAATGCCTACTCTTGGTAAATATTAGACATCTCAAAATAACTTACCCTTTAAATTTACTTTTTACTGACATCTAACTTGTAATTTTGTTTTTGCAGGAGCACTTGTCTTTGTTAAGAACTGAAGGGTTTTTTTTTTTTTTTTTTTGTATTATCTTTTTTTTGTAAGTATTTTTTGTAAGTAATATATAGTAAGTTTTGTATAATTACAGTTTTTTTTTTTGTGCAACTAGATCCATACGTACTCCCAACCAATATCATATATCCAAACCTTAAAAAGACATAAAATCCATGCATCAAATATATTTTAACTCCAACATTTATCTAGTTTTTGGTTGGCAATATTGGTCATAAATACTTGAGACTTTCCAATTGCTATAAATTCACAATCAGCAAGTTCAATTTGCGAACATCAAATCAAAATGACTCAAAACATTCAGCTCCGTAGCCTTTTCGTCATGCTAGCCTTTTTGGCAATCCTCCACGGGGGAGGTTTGTGTGTTGCGACTACTAGACACCTTAGCGACCCGGTGAATGGAGTCGGGGCTTGGGACATGGATGTTAAGAAACATTACTTGCAAGAGCTGGGGGAGTATGCGGTGCAAGCTTACAATCTTAAAGCACATGATTATCAACATCAGCTGACGTTCGAGAAAGTGATCTCGTATGACCACCTTTCGGATATCGATCACAAGTTGACAATTCAGGCAGCGGATCATGGTGTTACGAAAACTTATGAAGCAGTGGTTTGTGACGAACCATGGATCCAAATCAAGAAACTAGTTTCCTTTAAACTTGCTTAAGAGGAAACTTTATCGTATCGCGAATAAATAAAGTTGAATAAAAATAGAGGCCGAATAAACATTAAAGAGTCTCGATCATGTATCTTATTTCATTGTCCTTTTACGTGTACACAAGATTGTTGCTGTTAAAATAAATAAATATGTATAAATCAAAGTTCGATTGTTATTCTCATGCTTTTGTTCATTTGACATCCTTAACATGAATAATGCTATTTAGACCTACAATTTATGTTAAATTACATGCCTAACGCATCCATTGATCACTTTTTCGAATTTCAATTAAATTATTAAGCATATAAGTAAGATTGCTAATTAGACATAAGAATCAATTTTCTTTTTGGAAACATGACTTGATATCTAAATAAACAAAACATTTTTCAAAAACATGACTTGATATCAAATGCTTTTAATCTCAAGTATAAAAACTCATTCCACCCCGTATTCCATGTGAGCTAGTTAACTTTGATTAGACTAGACCGACACAGAGAGGAACGTGCCCACGAGAGCGCCACCCATATGCACATCTTCATATGTCACATTCATCTCCACTCGAGTGTGTTAGAAAAGTGAATACAAGTTCAGTTTCTTTGTTCTCGCGTTTTTCATCATGCTTCTTAGCAGCTGCACGAATATTCCATCCTGGATTACGTCAACCTAACAAACATTTTGACGGGGTGTAATATTTCAAAAATCTGCAACTTTACAGTTGAAAGGACGACGTGCTTTGAAACTGTTAGTAACTAAACATGGGAAAAAATTATTTACCAACTGCAATAAACATTCACGATAAAGTATGGAAGTCTAACAACAAATACTTACCTTGAACACGAACGGAGTGTTGGAAGCTTTTTTATTTATGAAAACTGATTGCAAAAAATGATATAGGGGTAAATATAATACACTACTTATATATAACCTAAATAGAGCTACATGGAAACATGTAATAAGAAAAGTACTAACTGCGACTTAAAAAACAGGTGCTAGGTGTAAACAATATCAAATAAATAAATAAAACACAAATTTGCACTCAACCAACCACTCATTTAGTGCTTATTATAATCAATAAAGTACAATACGATCAAGTCTACAAATGTGTGCTTGATAAAAAAAATAATCTTCACTAGGTGGATCTTATCACCTCACATAAAAATGTGTGCTTGATAAAAAAGATCTAAAATGATCAATCGTAACTGAACGATTGATCAAATGTAACAGACTAAACAGATATGAACAATAGTGAGTAAACAATGAGAGAGCTGAGATAGAGGCAAAACTCAGCTTATATACTCCAATAAGTTACATTAATGCCCTCCATCTTTTACCAACTTGCAAGATTAGATAATAACTTTATCTCAGCCCAAAGACACTTTCTGACTTGTCACTTTAGGTCCCTGCAACATACAAACACACAAAACACAAATATAGTAGACATAATATTTTGAACGTCATCCCTCTAGATTTTCAAGGAAAATCTTGCAATTAAAAAACAAAATCCACATAAACAAGCAAAGCAACAAACAAAATCATACCTCTCTTCAAGAATTGTCAAACTTACTTCGTTCAAAGCCACTCAGCCATGGCAGTGGTAAGCTTGGCATCCACGCTTGCTTTAAACCATAAAGAGACTTATTAAGTTTTCACACTTTGTTACTATCCACACAATCAAATCCTTGAGGAAGTTTCATATAAACATTCTCAATAAGATCACCATACAAAAATGTATTATTCACGTCAAGTTGATACTAACGCCAATTGTAATGCACATCAATACTAATTAAACACCTAACAGTCACCATCTTAACAACTGGACTAAAAGTTTTATCATAGTCAAAGCCTTCTATCTCACTATTCATTGCCTTAACCTAATTAGGATCAAACAATGTATCAAACTTACATATAGGCTCAGCAGACTTATTCAAATTAGCATCAAAACACATATTCTGTCTACTAAGACCAGTATACTTCATATATTTTTCAATACCATACCTCACATTAGAACTAACCGCATAGTCATTAAATTTCACATGCATTCTAGGAAGACCTGGATGATAGTGTCAGAGAAGATAATAGTGGATAAGGGAGCATGAATGGTTTTTTTTAAGGCAAAGAATTATTATAAAAGAAAAGAGTATAACAATAAGGTCCCCAAGGAGGAGAACCAGACAAAACTCGCCAAACAATTACATACCACCTAAGAACTAACAATCACAAATTGGTTACGGAGGGTCAAATACCGTCCACGGACATAGAATCCAGGAGACCCAATTGCCACCAAGTCGACCGCACCTGTTAGCAATCCAAAGTTGAGAAACTTATTGAATTTACGAGAAGACGTCTTGATTTATAATAACATGTCGAGATTCGCTTGGCTCGTGTACGATAGGATTCCGCCACCTTCAAATTACCCAGAAAGCCACAAGCCTAACCCCATGAAACAGTTTAGCCTTTACATTAGTCTTGCCACCACCCCTGAAAAAATGTCCCACAACAGAACTTGGGGAATAACTAGGTGGAATGGGAATGTTCCACGATTCGAAACATTTCAACCACAAAGATTTTGCCTTGGAACAATTAAATAAAATGTGATTACTATCCTTAATATGTGTATCACAAAGAGGACAAATGATCGAATGAAGATCAATACCTCGCTTATCAAGGTTGACGAGATGGGAAATTCTATCATTTAAGACCCTCCAATAAAAGACATTAACTTTCTTTGGAACCCAATTATTCCACGTAGGAATATGATGTAAGCAACCAGGGGAGAGGACCTGCTTATCGATCATCTTTGATAAGCAGTTAACGGAGAAACCACCCTTAAAGTTAAGGACCAATTCCAGTCGTCGTGACCCTCTTGAGAGAGCACCAAGCCATTCAAAATAGAAACCAAACTAGATATCTCACCTTCTGACCTTCCTCTTGGCTGAATTCGCCAACACCAATTAGCCTCCCAAACCCCGTTAGAAAACACCCATCGATCTCTCAACTTACAATCAGGGGACATTTCTAAGGATAAGATCCGAGGAAATTTATCCCTCAAACAAGGGAGCAGCAATGGTTAGGGCTTTGCTAAAAGGCCTCTTTCATGAAACTCTTTTTCAAGATCTTTCATGTATTTATCACTGCTTCTTGTGTCCTATATATGATCAAGACTTTCTTGAAAGACCTGGATGATAACGTTAGAGAAGATGGTAGTAGATAAGGGAGCAACAATGGTTAGGGCTTTGCTTTTCGTACCTTCATAAATCCCATCAATAAGGTTTTCTTCATATTTTAGTTTACTAAATAAAGAGGCCTAGTCACAATCATGGATATGATTGGCATGTCTTAGATTTTGGCAAAAACTAAGACCACGACATCGAGAAGAGAAGTCAGATCGCTGTTAAGGGACTTATAAAACGGGCTCCTATTGATAATATTAACAACTTGAATCTGTTGGAATTTTTGTTCAAAGAAGTTTGTAAAGACATATTTGATCCTTATCGGATCTTCAATCCAGAGACCTTCATGTTTGATTCCATGGATTGCTAGGTACCTGCGTTTCTGGTTAATCATATCGTGAAAGAACTTTAAATTTTTGTCCGCCTCAATGCACCATTTAATCTTCACTTTTTGGGAAGAATCTATAGATTCATCATGCTCTATTTGACGAAGATTGTCAATACATGAAGCACGTTGCTCATGATCATCTGTAGTAGAAGACCCAATGGCAATATCAACATCGAAAACTTTAATCTCATTGATGAGGTCCTCCTTGTGACGGGTTCTAGCATCTTTTCGATTCAAAGCACACTCTTTGATGACAATTTTTAGGGCCTTCATTTTATTCTTAAAAGCAACAATAGGATTCGTACCATTACCTGGGGTAAAATTGATCTAGAAATCGTTAATGCTTGAGTGAAGAGTATTATCCGAGAGCCATGAGTTGTAAAAATTGAAAGGAGTAGGTCCAAAGTCAACAGAAATAGGCATAAGTAGGATGGGCTTATGGCCAGAGATGTGGCAGTCTAATAGTTGCCCCAATTTCTGTAAATGGGGAGTGAAAGATTCTGATGCAAGAAACCTATCAAGCTTACTAAGCTTATTCCCATGCTTATTCAATCGAGTGAACAAATGACCTCCAAGAGGAATATCCCAAAGTTGCGCGTCACGATTCATTGAGGAAGGATTAAACACCGTACTTATTCTTTCAGAAGAATATCTGACTTCATTGAAATCGGCAAATATTAAGTGATTACCCCTATTGTTATTCATAAAATCAAGTATTTCATTCCATAAAGCTTCTTTTCTACGGGCATCTTGAGGAGCATAGACATTAATCATGAAGCAATGAGTTTTAGTAGCAATCCAAAATCCTTCAACAATAAGAAAATGCTCGAATATGAACTCGTTTGTTCTTGAAAATACCTTCGATCCCATCTCGAGACAAGACCTCCAGATCTGCCGACAGAAGTACGTTCCGTAAATTCAAATTGGAAATTTCTCCACATACGTTTTATTTGAAACTGATCAAGCTTATTAGAATGAGATTCTTGAATACCAAGAATAAAGACTTTATACTTGTTACAAAGTTTAGCAATAACACCACACTTCTTTGCTCCCAGTCCACATGAATTAAAGGACATGATATTCATAAATGACATTGATTAACACAAAGGCAGTCTATGAACTTCTTGAGAACATTCTTGCTTCCTTCCATGTCATAACCTAACACCTTACCCATTTCAATATTAGAAATAAACGCTTCAATCATTAAACCATTACTTGAGTGTGGTTTAGATTACGATTTACTGATACGGGAGGACTTGGAAGGTGCAGATGAGCAATGAGAAGGTTGTTTGGAACTACAACCACAATTCTTTGAGGGTCTGGAAAGAGAGTTTGAATCTTTTTTAGGTTCCTCAGCATTTACCTTAGGCGAGTGGTCAGAGGAGGGTAAATCTTGATTCTTCTCCAATTTTATTGGTTCACTACCCTCAGACCATTGTGTGTTATTGACATATTCTTCCTCTTCAACGAATTCGCCATCTTCCTTATCCAAATTAGCATCATTGATCTCTCCAAATTCTTTATCCAATAGATCATCGTCACTCACATCATCTCCATGTTTAGAAGAATGATCCTTATCTGATTCATTGTTAGATAATGAGTCTGCATCTTTAATGTCAGGGTTCCAATCAGCAAACTCTTTGACAGAAACGCTATATGGCTTTCCAAGAACAACCACTTTGCACTTCTCATTGATATTGTCATGTATTTTGGTTTTGATACACACTCTCCCTATAGATACTGTTTCGTTAGGATCTTCATCTACAAAGAGAGGTGTACCCTAAATACTTGCAATTTTCTGGAACGCTTTAGGGCACCAAGCGTTAAGTGAGAGACCACTGATTTCAATCCAAACAGCTCGTTCATCTAAAACAAACGATTGATGAATAAGTTTCAAGTGAGTAAAACACCAAGATAACTCACTGTTGGATTGCATTTTAAGGCACGCCTCTTGAGAATCAAATTCAATCCATATCCACAAACCTCCAATATACTTACATTAAAAGTTGTAAAAACCCTCTTTATGTAGCACAATATTGATATTAGAGATTAAATGAACATCTCTAACCTTAGCGAGAATTTCATTTTTAGTGACAGATGGATCATAAGATCAAATTCTTCGAGGGTAATGGATTTGAGTACTGATTTGTGTTGTAGGGCAGGTTTGAATGAATCGGCACCATTGAGAACATTTGCGTAAGATTTTTTTGAATTTGCATGGGAGAATGATGGTGCGGGTTTTGATGGATGTGGTTTAGGGTTTTGATTGGTGGGTTTAGGGTTTGCGTTTAGTGGTGGGTTTTGATTCTTCTCAAATCTGGCCTTTACAGCAAATAAATGATATGATCCGATCCAAATAGTATTAAGATCATTGATCAACGATTCAAAATTCGTAGATTTTAAAAACCTAACGAAGGCAAAACGTTTACCAAGCTTGGAGAGTATTTTGGCAATGTATACGTCGGCAACCGCTCCATACTTGCTACAGTGTCTTTGTATATCATTGGATCCAATGGAGGTTGGAAAGTTAGTGATGTAAATCGATGTTGTGATGTCTTGAAGGTTTTTGAAATTAGGTTTTTTTGTGGAGGGTGAGTGGTGTTCATTGTAGAGTGATTATGAAGATTCAGCCCAAATCAATTTGAATAAATTAAAGATAGTATACAGATACCAAATCAATGATAAACCCTAATAACCGGTAATCAAATGATCACAGAAGGGAATAGGGAACAACAAGTGTAAGCCTATTCTTCTCACAATTTGACAGCAGCGAAATCAGAGAATAACAAGGATTAAATCACGTAATACAAACGTTAATCGATGAATGAAAACAAGCAGAAAAGAATCAAAAGAGAGGTTAAGGATTAGGGTTTTTTTTGTGCCGCCATTGTTGTTTTCACAACCATTCAATTTACTCTAATGATAACTAATGAGAGAATTCAGATTATATGACAAATCAGATATCATGTTTTAAATAACTATAACATTATTATATATTAATATATAATATAATCATATTACTATTATATTAGTATTATTAATATATATTAATATAATCATATTTTTATTATTATTTAATGAATATATAATAATTTTAATATATAAATTTATTATTAATAAATATAAACTTAATAATAATAAATTTTTTTATTTATAAACATTATTATAATTAATTTTATTATAATATAATACTAGTAATATATAACAATTAATATATTATACACTTGTTGATTATTATATTCATTATTTCTAAAATTATTATATAGTTACATAATCATAATTTCATATAACTATTATTTTATTGATAGTTTTAAATATTAGTTTAATTTATTTTTAATTAAGGATGAGTATTTCGACCTGAA
Source organism: Glebionis coronaria (assembly GCA_025667525.1). Lineage (NCBI taxonomy): Eukaryota > Viridiplantae > Streptophyta > Magnoliopsida > Asterales > Asteraceae > Glebionis > Glebionis coronaria. The sequence continues at coordinate 675,105,793 of CM046876.1, forward strand.
TCTGAAAACCGAATTAGAACCGCACCGATTCTCGTTCAGTACGGTATTAGTACTACGAAATAAGGTGAAAAATAACGGTGTCACTAATCCGGTACGGGACTGGTACAAAATCGGGAAGTTCTTGAAAAAAAAACGGTAAAAACAGGATTTCCTGGTACCAGTACCGATACCCATCCCGATACTGATATCCGAATCTCCTTTGGTACGGTACCAGTATCGATAGTTTATGGTCAGGAAAATTCGGTACTCTTATTTCGGTATAGGATCGGTACGGGACCGATACCGTGCTCATCCCTTTTTTTAATATTAAATAAATATTCAGTTATAATTAGATTAAATTTTTAATTAAGTTATTATATTTTGAACTATTTTTAAAGCTCGTGCATGCACAAGACTTGAACATTAATGATAAATTAAGTAATAATTTTTTATTGCTATTTTATGTATATTATATATGTTTTTTAAGAACATCTAATGTTTATATGTTTGATTATATTGTTGTTTTACTGTGCATCATGTAAATTAATCTAAACTCACCTCAATTTTTATTTTTCGAATTTATACTCTTTTTACTTTCGATATTTTATTTTAAATAGTTATACGTTAATTATTAATCAACATAGCATTTACATCAACATTACACATATACGATTTATAAATTCATGATTTTGAATGAGTAATATTATTTTATAAAACAATACTATTAAAATGTTAATACTTAAATAGTTACGATGCTTATGGACCCACGAGTTTTACATGATTTTTCATTATGTGATAATATTAATTGACATTTTGCATATATATTTGTTGCATAAAGGATTTGACTTTATTTAAACTAGGATGGTACCCGCGCAATGCAGCGACGGGTAATAAGTGACAATTTTTTAGCAACCGATTTAACATTAAAATATAAAAAAGTTGAATTAAAATAAATAAAATCATTAAAAATGAATTTTTTTTAAAAATATATCAAAATAGATATTGAATTAAAGAGATTTTTTAAATATGGTGAAATTAGATTATGAAAAAAAATGAGTTAAAAGATATTTCAATTTAAAATAAAAATGATTTTTTAATAAGTTGTTAAGAAATTGTTACAAAAGTTTGTTATAAAAGAAATGGATGGTCAAGATTTGAAGTTAGACTTGGATTGAAAATGATCTAATGGTTAAGTTATTAATATGTTTATCTTAATTATTGGTTTGGAGTTAAGTTTGTAGTTAGGATGTGTATATGCACCCTTTATAGATAGTATAGATAGATGATATGTTAGGTATCTTTTTCTAGACATTGTGTGTTTGGTAACACATAATGATAAAAAAATATATGTTGTTGTAATATGTAAAATCTCATATATTTACTTTTATCTCACACTGATTTATGAGGTCTTCCATTCATTTTGATATTTACATTCATGTTAATAACAATTTACGTAGATTGCATTGCTTGACTTTGTTAAGTGTCATAGAAATAAACAATAATTTGTGTTTTTATTTAAATATTTCTAATCATATGATTTGTTGATTTTTTGATATTATATATATGTTGTATTTTTAAAATATAAATTATAGAGGGTATAAAAAAAACTATAGAGGGTATAAAGTTTAGAGGGGTAATTTATTTATTTTCTAAAGTTACTGAAAAAATAAAATTTTTTTTATAAGATTTACGCTTAATTTCATCACTTATTTAAAATTTAACCACTAAAGTATTACTCGTATTAATCTTCTTCCTTTTGTTTAAGTTTTTAATTTTACAAATTTGACACATATATTTTTATGTGTTTTCATCAAATTTTGCCACTAAAATAAATAACTTTTTTATTAATTAAAAAATTAACTATAGTTATAATAAATATTAAAATTATTAAACTATTATTATTATTAATTTAAATTATATTATTGTTACTAATATTATATTTTTAATAATTTATTTATTTTTTAAATTACATTTGTTGTTAGTTAACCAAACACAATGATAGTTATTAATATCTTATCAATTACATTATAATTACACCAAATATTATTTTTTTAAATTATATTTTATTCAAATTACAATTCTTTTGCAAAGTTCTAATTTTTAAAAAACATTGTAGGATCTAGAAAACCCCTTAGCGTGAGTCAATTCTTTTGTAAACAAATTAAGGCTAATGATTTACATACTTTATTATTTGATTGGGACATTTCAAATTGTGTATTATACAGTTGTAGTGTTATTTTGACAGATTATCTATATCTATATCTATATCTATACTATATATAACTCTAAACCAAAATCCAAAGAAAATATTAAGATAAACATATTAATAACTTAACAGTTAGATCATTTTTAATCCAAGGGTAACTTTAAATTTTGACTATCCATTTTTTTAATAAATTTTTGTAACAAATTTTTTAAGAACTTATTAAAAAAACCATTTTTAATCTTTAAATTGAAATATCTTTTTTATCATCTATTTTTTTTCATAATCTAATTTCACCTTATTTTTAAAAAATTTATTCTCTTTAATTTACCATCATTTCGATATATTTACAATTTTTTTGTTTTATATTATTTTTGGTGATTTTATTTATTTTAATTCAACTTTTTTACATTTTAAATTTAAATCGATTGATAAAAAATCTCATTTATTGTTGCATTATGCGAGTACCATACTACTAAATTTAAATATTACAATAAAAATAAAATAAAATGTGTGAATCAATTCCCTTAAATTAACCATGGTGGGTTGAGTCAATTAATTTTATTTAGTACCGGTAAATCGGACTAGTAACTCAGTAGTCAGTAAAAAGTATAAAAAAAAAAGAGAAGAGGAGAGAGGGTCCTGTCCAAGATTAGATAAAAGATAGATAGATCCATTTCATTTCATTTCGTTTCCAGGCCAACAAACAAAAAACAAATAAATCTGCTACTTCTACTGCTAAACACAAAAAAAAAAGAAAAAACACAGTTTGGTTTGGGTTTGGAAATGAAAGGTCTGTTCAAGTCAAAACCGAAGACACCTGTTGACCTGGTCCGTCAAACTCGCGATCTCCTCATTTTCGTCGACTCCTCTTCTTCATCTTCCTCCAAAGACTCCAAACGCGATGAAAAGGTCTTTCCTTCCTTCTCATTCATTCTTATCTTTAATTACTCGTAACATCGTGTCGTATCATTCACGATGTTACGAATAATTTAAAAAAAAAAAATAACAAGTTAGATACATTTTCTGACAATTAGAAGCCTAGTATTTGTTTATTTATTTATTTATTTATGAGTGGTGAAATGATTATTTTATATTTTCTCTTTCCTCGGCCTTTCATTCGGCCACTTGTCTAAATCTTGTAATTAGGCTTCTCAGTCATTTTTATTTATTTATTTATGAGTGGTGAAATGCTGCTTGTCTTAATCTTGTAATTAGGCCTCTTTTTAGGGATATGAAGTACAAATAATTTAAAATAGTGACAAGTTAGATACATTTTCACACAATTAGGCCGTGTATTTGTTTATTTATTTATTTATCAGTGGTGCAATGCTGGCTGGTATTTTATATTTTCTTTTTCCTCATCTCGTCCTTTTTCATTCAGCTGCTTGTCTTGTTGTCTTGTAATCAGGCTTCTTTTTGGGCATGAATTACGGATAATTTAAAAAAATGACAAGTTTGATACATTTTCACACAATTAGGCCTACTATTTGTTATTTATTTATGAGTGGTGAAATGACGGGCCTGTATTTTATATTTTCTCTTTCTTCATCTCGACCTTTCATTCAGCCGCTTGTCTTAGCCCTCTTTTTAGGCACATATGAATTACTAATAATTTTAAAAAGTGACAAGTTAGATACATGTATTTTATATTTTCTCTTTCCTCGTCTGGGCCTTTCATTCAGCCGCTTGTGTAAATCTTGTAGTTAGGACTCTTTTTAGGCATATTAATTACGGATAATTTAAAAAAGTGACAAGTTAGATACATGTATTTTATATTTTCTCTTTCCTCGTCTGGGCCTTTCATTCAGCCGCTTGTGTAAATCTTGTAGTTAGGACCATAGTCACATGGAACGGGGATCGCTTCGGTACGGGATCGCGGTACGGGATCGTGGTTCGCTATTTCTCAAAATCTGGTACGACGTGGGGTAGGCTCATTTCGGTACGCTTCGGTTCGGTGTACCATATATTTCGGTTCGATGTACCAAATACTTTGGTACGGCGTGCACAATAATAATAAATATAAAACATTTCATTCGTTGATACTTTAATGATGAAGGAAAAACATAATTGAAAAGAAAACGTGTTTGAGATTGTGTTTCGCTTTGAGTCATACTCTCATCAAGCACATGTTCATCTTCAAGATCATAGAACTCTTATGTCATGCTTTTTTTCACGTTGATCCAGAGATCTTTTTTGACCACTTGCTTGATGACCAAATGTCATTTTGAAGATATGACTGTTTTTTAAGAAAGAAAAGTGCATTGTAAATATAAAAAACCCTTTACTCTTCCCATGAAAACACAGCTTCACTCTTCCCATGAAAACACACCTTTACTCTTCCCATGAAAGCACACCTTTACTCTTCCCATAAAAACACATTTAAGAGCATTGTAAATACAAACTTCGTATTAGATAGTAATCAGACACGTTTTCGAAGCCTATAAATCGCCGATCTGCAATGTTTTGGATCGCGATCCGGTACGATTGGGAACGCCAATTGGGTACGATTGGGAACGACACTTTATGGGTTTTGGTTCGCGATCCATGGCGATCCGGATCGCGACTGTACCGCGATTGGGATCGCTCGTACCAGATCGAAATTCGCCTAAGGTTTGGCGATCCATGTGACTATGGTTAGGACTCTTTTTAGGCATATTAATTACGGATAATTTAAAAAAAGTGACAAGTTAGATACATTTTTCAGACAATTAGGCCTAGTATTTGTTTATTTATTTATTTATGAGTGGTGGAATGCCGGGCCTTTATTTTATATTTTCTATTTCCTCATCTCCCTTTCATTCATCCGCTTGTATAAATCTTGTAATTAGGTCTCTTGTATATAGGGGTGAGCAAAAAAAACCGAAAAACCGAAACCGATCCGAAAAACCGAAAAAACCGACCAAATATAAAAACCGATGGTTCGATTTTTACGTTTTCAAAAACCGAAAAGTTTCGGTTCGGTTTCGGTTTTCATCCAAAAACCGAACCGTAAAAACCGAACCGAACCGAACCATTTTATTATATAAAAATTATAAATATAATATATTATAAATAAATAAGTAATATATAAAAATTATAAATTAATATTCGGTTTTTAGGGAAATAGGAGTATTATATTTATCTTATTGTTTATACGCGTGCGTGTTTGATATTTATTTGTGCTTACTTGACAATATATCATTATATATGTGACAATAATCGTTTGTACGCATGTTTACTTGCATGTATGTGTTATCTTAATAATATGTGTGTAGTTATAAATTAGAAATTTGAGATAAACATTATTAGGCTTAGATTGAAAATAAAGAAAAAAACTATTTTTTTCACGCAAAACAAATTTTTTAATCTAATTCGGACGTACCAAAATATAAACGGTTTGAAAACCGAAAAACCGAAAAACCGAACCGAAACCGCTTAAAATCGAAAAAACCGAACCGCCTAAAACCGAACGGTTTCGGTTTTTGGTTTTTTAAAAACCGAATATGTCGGTTCGGTTTCGGTTTTAGCCAAAAACCGACCCAAACCGAACCGTGCACACCCCTACTTGTATATGAATTAGGTCCCTCAATCATTTTTATTAATTTATTTATTTTGTGAGTGGTGAAATGCTGGGCCTTAATTTTATATTTTCTCTTTCCTCATCTCGGCCTTTCATTCAACTGATTGTCTTAATTTTGTAATTAGGCCTCTTTTAGGCATATGAATTACGTCCCTCAATCATTTTTATTTATTTGTTTATTTATGAGTGGTGAAATGTTGGGCTGGTATTTTATATTTTCTCTTTCCTCATCTGAGCCTTTTATTCAGCCACTTGTCTAAATCTTGTAGTTAGGCCTCTTTTTAGGCGTATGAATTAGGTGCCTCAAATCATTTTTATTTATTTATTTATTTGTTTGTTTTGTGGTGTGGTGGATAGTTTGCGACATTGAGTAAGCTACTCCGTGAGCTGAAACAGATTTTGTACGGGAACAGTGAAGCGGAGCCTGTTGCGGAAGCGTGTGCTCAGCTTACACAAGAGTTTTTCAAAGAGAATACTCTTCGCCTTTTCATTATTTGCCTTCCTAAGTTGAATTTAGAAGTAAGTAGTAACCGTTCGCCTTTTTTTATTTAGATTCTATGCTTGTTCCTTTCTATATCTAAAATGTCATTTTCCTTTATAGGCTCGCAAGGATGCTACTCAAATTGTCGCGAACTTACAACGGCAACAGGTTCAGTCACGGTTGATTGCATGTGATTATTTGGAGGCTAATATTGATCTCATGGATATCTTAGCTTCGGGGTGGGTACATTACATTATTTATGGAATCTACTTCTTATATTGTGCTAATACTTGTTGTTTTTTGCCGATGTCGCCTTACCTTTATTTGTTTCTTTTAGATGTTAGGGGTGTTTGGGAAATAGGATTGATTATTTAGAATAGGTTATCCGTTTTATAGTTAGATTTTGCAAAACGTGAATATGAAATTTAGTTTTTAGATTTGATTATGCTGTTTGATATTGCAATAATGGGATTATCAGCTTTTTTAGTATTTGGCGAATCGGATTATGTTGTGACTTAATGCGAAAAATTACATGAACGGACATTTGCATAATTACTAAGATGGGCCACATCAGAATTTAATTAGACGGCTATACAGATGTTAAACCTGCGTTTTGTGGGCCACAGGAAAATTAAGTCGAAGTCAACCAAAACTATCAAACCTCGTTTTCTATAAGCAGGTAGTCATCTACTAATCCAAACTTGCGTTTTGTCACCTTTAACACGTGAATAAGTAACTACGTTATTATACTACCCATACACTCAAAATAGATCATTTGCGTTTCCAATTCAGAATAAGTAGATAATCACTTTTCAAACGCACTCCCAAGCACCCCTTTAGTAAAACCTCACAACGGTCGTTTTAGCTACACCTTTGCTGGTTCTCATCTTTGTTATGTGCATCAGTTACGGGACTCCTTATGCATTGTGTGCTTGCTCATTTCTACTTCTTTACAACCCTCATATTAACAATATGATTAGTGGTGGGACACAACTACCGCCCTGCGTGATATATGAAATATATTAATATGCGACATCTCAAATAGGATATGTACGGTTTCCTTTGGAAGAACTGTAGTTGTATTGTGTTTTTATGATGTTTATCTAAATGCGACGTTCCACGAACTCTATCCCTGGTTCTAAGATTTTATTTTTCCATATCTGAGTTATTTTGACTTACGTGTTGACTGATCTTATCTGTTTTCTTTACAGTTATGAAAATCCAGATATGGCATTACATTACGGTGCAATGCTCAGGGAATGCATACGTCATCAAAGTGTTGCCAGGTGAGATACTTATTATCGCCATCATCAGTGGTTATGACTTATGACTAGCTGCACGTGTGCTATGAAACTATTTCCCACTCCCAAGTACTTATGTGAGATTAGACTTCATAGTTCTTTTCAGAGACTTGAAACGTATATATATTGCCGTATATTTATGTGGCATTTAATCCTTTATTTACTTGACCAACTACTTACTTTCTGTATTCAGGTATGTATTGGAGTCGCATCATATGAAGAAGTTCTTTGATTTTATTCAACTTCCTAATTTTGATATTGCTGCTGACGCTGCAGCTACATTCAAGGTAATGAAACTCTTTAGCTTCTCATATTTTGGAAATCGATAGTATTTTTAGACAACCTTTAGCTATGCAGTATAAATTAGTCAACGCGTTTTGTAGGTTTAAAGTATTAAACTGATTCGACAGAACGGCGTGATATCTATGTTAACCATCAAGTCTTACGTTTCATTATAAATTAATGCGTTGGATTTTATGTTGCTGGTGGTATCTTAAATTCTGTATATCTTTAGTTCCTATTTGTTTTATTATATCACCAGCTTATGAGCTTATTTGGTTTGGCTTACATATGACAAGCTTATTCTTTTCGGCTTATTTCATGTATGTCATAAGATGATCAGTCGCTCACTAGTCAGAATATAAGCCATAAAAATGGCTTATGAAAAGTAAGCCGAAAAATTTAAGCTTAAACAAATACCACCTTAGATTAAAACTCTTTCGTGTCCAGTGTATTTATATTACCTTGTTTTGATCATTAATTGACAGAACATAGTTTTTTTCCTTTTCGGGGCTTATAGATTTGCAATATGTTACAAATCATCTAGTATGGAACAGCTGAGTAGCACTAATAATTTTCTTGAATGGTATTTTTATTGTTGCAGGAACTCTTGACTCGACACAAATCAACAGTTGCCGAGTTTCTTACAAAAAACTATGACTGGGTAACTTATACATACTACTCGAATTATACAAATATGCAGTTGTATTTTCATAGTTTAAGTTTATCTAATATAGTTCTTCAAGATTATTTGATCCTGATAATGGATGTACGTTCACTATGTCTTAGAACAAGATTTATATAGATATCTAATTATTAAGCCATTGGATGTTAGATTAGTATATCCTACTGACCGGGAACTCGAATACTCGATGTACTTTAACTATGTCTTAAAACAACATCCATATAGATATTTAAGCATTATCAAGTTAGAAAAGTTAAGTTATAGGGCCAGATTTCAAGTTTAGGTTATCGTTTGTAATGTTTGAACCAGTTGTAGATTAGAAGCTGGGACAGTTTTGGTTTTGCCGTTCAAAATCACTATCCATATAGGTTTGACAAGGGAATGGATCTACGGTCACTATTAGAACAACATTAATATAGATGTTTAACTATTAAGCCATTGGATGTTCGTTAACTATGTCTTAAAGATTATTAGATCCCAATCACCAGGAATTCAATGTACTTTAACTATGTCTTAAAACAGCATCCATATATTGAAGCATTAGGCGATTACATGAGATATAAATGGAAACTAGAAAAGTTAAGTTATATGGCCAGTATAGGTTACCGCTTGTAATGTTTGAACTAGTTCTAGATTAGAAGCTGTTTTATCATAAGGGTGTGTTTGGTCTGCTGTTGGAAAATCACTATCCATAATTCCATATAGGCTCGACTTTTTAAATAAGTAAAAAATTGTAATTGACTTGTAACTTTAGTGCAAATGGGGACTAACATCTGTGGAGGTGAAAAGAAAAATGGAAAAAAAGCTTATGGGCGTGAGAAACTAGGTAAAGTCGTCACCTTAGGTTGGTTTTAACCATCTCCCAATTTTTGGGTTGATGACAGTATGTGATCTTTATGTCTCGAAACCAAACATGTATTAGCATTCCCATTCCCTTTTCTAACCCCCAAAACCCTCATACCAAACATCCCTTTAGTTATGCATATACTTTGAACGCTGTATGGCTTTGCATTGCTTGAGTACCCCAAGTGATCTTAGAAGCTGTAATTCTGGTACTCGCTTTCAGGATCCTCTAGGTAACAGATAATCACCACGATGATGTTTGACATGTAAAAGACGAATGTTCGAACTGCGTGCTTTTATCTTTATTATTTGTGGTTTTACTCAACATTTCTAGGAGCTTAACACACTGTGTTTCTCTTCTCAGTTCTTCGCAGAATACAACTCAAAGCTTCTCGAGTCACCCAATTACATAACCAGAAGACAAGCTATCAAGGTAATTATGCATTTCCCACTGTGGGTTCTATTTTGTTCTTTTGGTGATAAAAAAAAGATAAAATGGCCGCACTTTGGCTTTCAAATCTTCTTAAAAAATTGAGGGTTATTAGTGTATTTCTTATAAAATGTGGCATTGCTTACGTGCCTGTTTTATCGGCTAAATCTTACTATTGATTTCTGTCGCTGCATTCATTAGTTCTGTTTTCAGTTAGTCCTTCTTACTAATGGATGCTTCAATTTGCTACAGCTATTAGGAGACATGTTGCTAGACCGTTCTAATTCCGCCGTGATGACCCGATATGCTAGCTCAAGGGACAACTTGAGGATCTTGATGAATCTTCTGAGAGTACAATTCTGTCTCTATATAGTAATAAGTATGACAAAACATGCAAATCATATCTCATAACTTAATTGTTGGCGGTTACAGGAATCGAGCAAGAGCATTCAGATAGAAGCGTTTCATGTCTTTAAGGTACACATACATTTGAACGTATACGAGCAAAACTTCTCCGTTATTTGGTTATATTTAAAACTAATTATCTGGGTTGACAGCTATTTGCAGCCAACCAGAATAAGCCAGCTGACATAGTCAGCATACTTGTTGCAAATAGGAGCAAGCTTCTCCGTCTCTTTGCTGATTTTAAGCCGGATAAAGGTCAGAAACATTCAATTATAACTCAAATGCTGTATCGGGAAAGAAATGCGTTGATATTTACAGGGTGATGTTGCATTGCAGAGGACGAACAGTTTGAGGCTGACAAAGCTCAAGTGGTTAGAGAAATTGCTGGGCTTGAACCACGGGAGACTTAAGTTGTTGCATGATTAATATTAAGCTTAGTATTGTTGGCTCACCGGGTAATAACGGCATTCTTCTTTACTTAAATATATCAACGTGGAAATGGAATAAATATGTTGGCGAGGCAGGCATCTATCTTATGCGAATGGATGTAGATATGGAAAAAGAAAATGAAAATTTATTATAATAAAATAAATGTGTTTCTTTAATGTATCGGGGTAAGGTAACCTGCTTCATGCACGTTTATTGCTAAGGAAGCGGGTCTAGATGTTTCTGCCCCCTATTGTTATTTGTATTATTGGTTACCCACACACATTGTTTAGGTCACTTTCATGTCGACTTGACTTGAAATATTTATACTTATATCGAGATTTTTTGGAGTGGTTATGACTGTGTTGCTTATACATAAATGCTAGCAGCCTAGCCTGATATGCTTCTTTTCGAGACAATTAGTCCCCAAACCGTTCTACGGCAGGATCAAGTATTATTGTTGTTGTGTTATGTAGTACGTATGTAAATCTAGTTGCACAATTCTGTGTATGCATAAGGGTAGAAGAATTAGAAAGCTGTGGCAATGATGAAACTTAGGTATGGTGTTTCGGCATAGTCGTTGGCAAACAGCATAACAATGTGCGTGTTTGCTGGTTACACATGCCATGGATGTGGCTTTTCTATCCTTTTCATCATCAGTTTTCTACTGTTCCATGCCTTTATTCGAACCTAATGATGACATATTCATAAGATGCTCTCTTAAAGTTTAAACAAAATTGAGTTGTGATTATGGTAAGGATTAGATAGATATCAACATCAGCTCTTTTTAGTACCAAAGCCATTTTTAAATGAGATCTGTTTGGCCTTATTTTCAGTCAACTATGGCATTAGAATAAGGAAAAACATACATATGGTCTAGAGGTTACGACTGCACGGTGTAATGATAAGGTGCGCCGTGTGCTGCACAATGGATCAATTTAGGAAAACCAAAGTTGCAGACATCTTACTTTAGGTTCTGTGACTGCTTGGAACATAAAACCGGAGTTCGCATGAAGAAGTTATGACCAAAATAAGTACTATGTTATAAAGCAGTCAAAACAAAAGTACAGTAGTTTGTAGTATTGTTGGAAGATTAATAATAAAGTCAAATGATATGAAGTGAGTGAGTTTGGAGGTCAAAACAATACTATGTTAGCTGGCAATTAGCTGTGTGGCATTTGCATAGCCTGCCCAAAACCAACCACATATATAATAGACCTTTCTTCCTGATGTTAAGTATATCGAAACTCATTCAAATTCGCTCCGAGAGAAGGATATAGGATATGGGTGGTCGGTCTATGAGAACGGTTCGCTCCAGTTACACTTTCTCCAAGGTTGAGGTTGATTTTGAGACCGAGTCGGTGATTGATGTTCATTTACATGAGCTTGCTTCCCAATCACCTCCTGTCGTCTCTTCTTCTTCGCTTGATTATGATCTCGACATTTCTTTAGACTTCTCTTCCTCTGCGTATATGAGTGATGTATCAGGAGAGTTGCAACGTCTTGCTAATCTTAATTATTTTCTGCCCCCTCTGCAACAACTTCATGCTGATAATGAGCCATGTGAAGGTTTTCTGGATAGGGAGAAATTTTCGACTGAGATAATCGAAAGCATTTCTCCAGAGGACTTGCAGCCGACAGTTAAGATATGCGTTGACAGTCTTAGTTCCAGCTCTTTAGCCGTCAAGAGGTCTGCTGCTGCTAAGCTTAGGCTCCTTGCCAAGTACCGGTCTGATAATCGAGCTTTGATAGGAAGAGAACCTGGTGCTATTCAGGCGCTTATTACACTTCTCAGGTCTACTGATCCTCAAACTCAAGAGCATGCCGTTACAGCGTTGCTTAATCTGTCTCTCCTGCACGAGAACAAACCGCTCATTGCAGGCGCTGTTAAATCTTTGATCTATGTCGTGAAAACCGGGACGCAAGTTTCAAAACAAAACGGAGCATGCGCCTTGCTTAGTTTAGCTTTGGTCAATGAAGAATACAAGGCTTCCATAGGAGCATCTGGAGCAATTCCTCCTTTGGTATCGTTGTTAGTAAACGCATCTTCAGTTAGAGGAAAGAAAGACGCGTTAACCACTCTATACAAGCTATGCTCCATCAAAACCAACAAGAAAAGAGCCCTGGCTGCAGGCTTGGTCAAGCCCTTGGTAGACCTTGTTGCTAAAGGTGCAACAAAAGAAGACGATGACGAGACAATGGGGATAGCTGAGAAGGCGATGGTTGTGCTGAACAGCTTGGCGGCGATAGAGGAAGGGAGAGAGGCCATAGTCGAACAAGGTGGGATAAAGGCCTTACTCCTCCTCCTCATTCAACCATCATATACATTTATTAAAGAGTTAGCTGTCATCACATTGCTGGCCTTGCTCTCATCTCATAAGAACGACGTCTCTAGAAGAATAGCAGGATTGATGTCGGGGGCTATACCGGCATTAGTGACTCTTGCTCAATCAACAACAACCACTCACAGAGCTAAAAACAAGGTAATTAACTAACTTTTAGCACTTAATATAGAGCTATGCTTACTTACTTACTTAAATAGTTTGTTTATCGGTTGATTAAGTTATCTGATAATTTTGTCTAATTTATGTCAAGGCGGCAAAGTTGCTCGGCTACCTCAAGGAACAACAACAGTCAACTTCTTCATCGTAAAGTCCAAAATTCATAGATTAGTATTCATTCTAGCCAATGCTTTTTTATGTATTGAATTTGTTTGTAAATAATACTAAATAGCTGGCTGCCAATAGGCTTCTGGTGTGGTCATTTTCTTAAGGTTGATATGTTCACAGCAACTTGTCGAGTCTCCATCAAATCATTTTCACTTGGGTCCGGGCACATACTGGTTGGTTGGTTGGTTGGATATTCTCATATTGAAATTATACATTTAATTTCCTCCATGTATCCAAAAGGTGTGAGTCGGTGAGAACACCCTGATCTCATGCATCTTTTGATGCCAACCAGACCCTTCCCCAAGGACCCGGCCCGGCCCCAGGCAATGATGAGCGTTTGCGGTGGAGGGAATGGTACCAACTACGCTAAGGCCGAGTTAATCATAATTTCCTCCATCTATACAAACATCTTGTGGATGTTTGATTTGATACCTAGTTTAAGGGGCATGTTTATATTTGTCACTTGTTTCGAATGTCCTTAATTAACCATGTCCTAATATCTGTTGGTAATGGTGACAGTAGCCAAATAATTAGGGAGATTAAGGGGCGATAAGTTGAATCTGTTGTCAAAGTGCCGTGCTTGCTTAGATATATCTCTTTGTGTTCTGTTTCATTTCGTGTAATCTGCATCAGTTTGCAGTTTATAAGAAACCGGCCTTGGATTCTCATTACTCAAAGACATTTGGTTACCTTTTCATTTAGCATACATATGCTACTAGTCGTGTTTTCATCGATGCAACCGTGAATTGGCAGTTATATGGATAATGGATGATTATGCGTTCAAGATTTCAGCAGTGGGGAAAGCCAGCCAGACTAGCTTTCTAGATTCGCAAGAGATGAGTTTGAAACTGAACCACATATAATAGGAATAAATAATAAACGCAGAAGATGAAATTGACAGGAAGGAAGTTGAGGTCCACGAGACATGGCTGGTCAAGAGCGTGTGACAAAAACGTCCACATTTACATATCACAGAGGTGCTGTTAGAGCCCTTGTGGTCATGTTTGGCATATATCTCACTAGACGCCAGGCTTTTGATAGCATTGGCAAGTGGCTTAGCATACATATGCTACATTTACAGCCGATTCATACACATTTGACTTGGCTAGCTTGTCGAATATGAATGTCAACATAATGATCACAACAACAAAGCTTATCTCAAAATAGAAAGTTTATTTTTCACGAAAGATTGTGGAATCTCGGCTACTTAACCACGGCAATCCTTCTAACCAGAAGATCGCTGTTTTAGAGGTGGTCAGGTGGATAGTGAGTCCGAAAACCGCACACATGTTGTTCATCTTGAAAACTATATGTTTTACTTGTTTTATTTTCTAGTTGCTAAATGCACGTAATGTATATTTTTAGCAAGTTATATTACTCATAATACTAAAGAGAACTTCGCTACAAAATAGAATTGCCCAAAATAGTTAGCCCAGTATAGAAAAATAGCCCAACAAAATTCAGCCCACAAAAGAGGCCCAATAAAGTTATTCCACAAATTCTATTGTTGGGCTTTTTAAGACATTTTTATATTTTATTTTTCAAAAAATTTCCAACTTTTCTCATAATTATTTTCCTTAGAGGATGCGGTACGGTGGGCTGGTGGGAGGCTGGCCACCACGGCGCGAGGCCACGGCGGCGCCAACCACACCGTGGCTCGCGTCGTGGGTTTTGGGCTGGTACCTACCAGCCGACGCCGTGGTGACGGCGCGAGGCCACGGCGGCGCCAACCACACCGTGGCTCGCGCCGTCGGGTTTTTTTAATTTTTTTTTTTTTTTTTTTTTTTTTTTTTGAAATTTTAAAAAAATAGCCGTTGGGAAACGGGTATTTTTTTTTTTGCCCGTTTTTTTACCGTTTGAGGTTAAAAAAAACCCCATTTTTTCATCTTTTTTTCCTATAAATTCTACCCCAACTTACCCACAACTCACACCTTCTTCTACATCTAATTTCTCTAATTTTTCTATCCACCATGAGTCAAAATCCTAACCCAAACCAATACCCGAATCAATGGTTAAACAATTACTTTTCCGATCCTCAAAATCAAATTCCCTCAACTCAACTACCGAATTCGTCTTCTTCGTCTAACCCGACACTACCGGATTAAGTCCACAAGACGCGGCGAGGATCGAGAAGCTCAAAGACGAGGCGCGTGCCAAATATTTTAATTTTTAAGTTTATTTTCGTATTTGTGTTTTTTTTTTCGGTAATTTTTTTTTTTCGTGTTGTTTTTTTTTCTATTAGTAATTGTATTTTTTTTTTATTAATGAAAATTTAAGTTTATGTTAATAAATTGTTGAAAAAAAAAAAAAAAAAAAAGTTGGGTGACGACGACACGAGAATTCTCGTGTTAACCAGGGAGGGGGGTTGAGCCATCGTGGGGTGTTTTGGTGTCGTGGGAGTAAAAAGTGACGTGGCATCACTTTTTGCCCACGACACGAGCACGACGGCTCAACTGCACCGTGTGCTCTTAGCGAGCTTTCCATAAAGTTGAAACGAGCGGTACGTAAAAAGCTTTATCCCTCCGATTCGACACTTTGTTCATGTTAATACGACCAATGTCAACAGGACGCACGGTGGACTAAAACTATTTAGCAGTATAAAACGATTGAACGATGATAATAAAAAAATGGGTTAAGTCCATAAAATAAAAATATATCTTTCAAAATTACCACGTAACGGCAATTAACTTTTTATTTGATCAATATAGGTAATTGAACTCTCAAATTCATTTTGATAAAACTAATTTTTCAAAAAATAATCGTTAATAGCAAGTTGCTAGCAGGTTACGTTTATCACTTTTTGTATTATTAAATGTTTTTTTATAGTGACATGTATATATAACTAGTTGATTTTTATTACTAAAATTGTTTTTTACGAAATTTTGTTTTTTTTTTCAGAAATAAGTTTAAAATATGCTTATTTTCAAAAAATATTTTTAATTTCAATTTTTTTAAAGAAAACTATTTTGAAGAAAATAAATACGAAAAATAAAAAAAGTTGAAAAATAAAAATTTCCGAAAAAAATATACATAAATAAAAATGTGTTTAATTTTATATACTTAATTAATTTTATACAACTATTAAATTTTATATAATTTTTAATTTAAAAAAATAGAAAAGTTATTTTTTTTCTCGAAAATTACCTTTTTTGAAAATATGATTTTTTCAAAAAAAAATTATGTGTCTATTTAATACCTTAAACCCTTGCAAGGACATATGTGCAAATAAATTTAATTACGTGAAAAATTATCAAGTTATACTAGTGATATTAACAGGTTGCAACTTGCAATAAGTTTGGTTATCGATATTAATTAATAAAAAAGTTTTTTCTTTAGAATTGTAAATTTTTTAAAATATATTTTACTAATATATGGACTTAACCGTTTTATTTTATGAAATTAACCCAAAAAAAAAATCAATGTTTAGGGTGCTTTTTAAATATTGTGTTGAAAACGTAAGTATAGTTTAGATCTAGACAGGCATCATGGGCCAAAGTCTAAATTTAAGAAACATGTTTATGTAACTTTTTTCCAAGACATGGACCGCTTCCCCCTAAATAATAATGGCCCTTGGGTGAGTTGGGTCCATAGCTCAATTGCCAATGTGGTCTTGTGGCACTGCCTCTAAACATACATAGCTCCATCAGAACTTTCAGATTTAGGTTTTTATGTGTGTCCCAAAATTGAATAATTATTTATGTATATGTGATCAGTGATAACGTATAGTCTCTAGTCGAGCCATAGGCCTTACACACGGGTGCTATCTGTATTCAAATCCATTACGAATGGGTTGATCGACGGTGTCTTGGGCCAACAAGGCCAAATAAACGGTTGCCGCATGCGGTTTCATGTAGGCCGTACGTTGATTGCACATAACGAATCATGGTCTAACTAGGAATATGATTCACCCAAGATGAGAGGATATACACTATCCTTATTTAGAAGATAAAGATCTTGTATAGATGGTAATTATCCTCTTTTTGGGCCGCACGTTTCAGTAAGCCCGACTAAGGTTTCATCGGCTATATAAGGAACCCCTAGGTTCCACAAAGGTGCGATTCGCTTGCAATCTCAAATCCTAACCGATTATTATAATCACAAACCGATTACTTACTCTCACGCCGGAGTCTAATCGTGAGAGACAATCCCACGGTAAGCCTGACGGTGTTTTCTTAGTGTGCAGGATCCCTACAACAAGTTCACTTGGTGCAAGAGCCGGAGTCCCCAATACCCGAATTACACCTAATTCGGGTCAGACGTGGTCCATCCAACTTTTGCATCAACATGTTGGCGCCATTCGTGGGACCCTACACTAAACTCTAAAAACATAACTAAGACCAGAACGTTTTCTGCCAATCGAACCCCGACGGGCAAGAAAATACAATCGAATGAGGCACTCATTTTCTCTACTCAGTCAACCCCTGGACAACCAGTGGGCCGAACGGTCGGAATACGACGAACAAGCCACCGCACGTGACTAACTCCCTGTTCACAACTCCTGCACTGACGACGACCGTGGGAACCCCGGAATCGGTGGTATCTCCGCCACCTCCGCAAAAGGAAGCTCGAGTCAGCCAAACGCCGAGACAGAGGATGACATGATCATCCCCGTGGGCGAGGAAAACATAGAAGGTTTCGTCGCTCGAAACTTTGAAGCTCTCGTTCCCCTCATGACTGAAAGGATGAAAGCCAACCAGGGAAGAGACTTGCAAGCTCGGCTTAACTTTGAGGTTGAGCACGAAAGTTCAACGCGTCGCCCTCTAGGCGGAAAAGAAAACATCTAACGGAGAAACAACCCGAGAGACGTACGGTCTTCGAACGAGTCGTAGACAAGATCGTGGATGATCAAGAAGAGGAGCAGCAAGCTTCTGACTATTCGGGCGGATAAAGAGGGCACAAAGCCCCAGAAACCCTTGACAATGACGGTCGTCGCACAAGCGCCATCGAGAGACTTGGGGACAACCCGATGGGAAGGATTAAAACCCCACATTCTAAAGACCATACGCAAAAAGGACCCGTCGGGGCCAATCTATAAGGAGAGGGCGACCCCGAGCTATGATTCATCTAGTTCCGACTTAGACAGTCACCGCCGACGGCGTCGTCGGAGGGACGAATCATCCTCACGACACTCCTCGGACAGTGAGACTGGCCACTGTATGTCCAATAGCTGATGACGTAGGCGCAACGATGAATATCTATCTCTCCCATGACGTTGTTAGAAAATCGATGCGTTCACTAACTGCATTCGAAACTACATGGAAGACAAAAAACGGAGAATGTCGTCCAATGTGAAAACCAATCACGGGTTGGGAGACCCAAATGACCAGTTGAAGGTCTTTGAATCAGCTTTTCGTATTGAAAATTGGTCGGAACCTATGTGGTGCCATATGTTCAACTCTATCTAATTGGCAATGCGCAAGATTGGTTTGACAAGCTTCCATGCCAAAGCATTGATGGCTTCGATGAGCAATGGAAAGCCTTTAGAAGTAACTTCACGCAGCAAGAGAAGTACTCTAAGAAACCGGTTACGCTCGCCTGAATAAAACAGCGACAAGGTGAATCGCTAGAGGACTTCACAATACGCTTCAAAGACGAGTGCATTAACGTCAAAGCATGCCCGAAGATCCTAAAAATCCCGGACTTCATGAGTGGGATAACTAATCAGGAGCTTATCAAGTGACCAAACTTTCGACGAATTAATGAAACGGACTAGATCCTTCATCCAAGGAGAAGGTACGACCACAGACAGCAAGAAAGGTTATTCGAACTACATGTCTCAGGATCAGCCCAAGAGGCAATTTAACAACCATAATAACGACCGAAACAATGATTACCATGGCCAGCAGAGAGGATGGTATGGGAATAACAAATACACCTCCCTCAAAATGACTCTGAAAGAGATATTAGCATCTGAAGGGGCGAATTTCCTAAACCCACCACCAATGACCACCCTGGTGGAAAGGCGCGTTGGTAACAAGTACTGTGAATACCACGGTGAAAAATGACACGGGACCGACGAGTGCGTGTAGCACAAAAAGTCGATCGGGGAGATGGTAAAAGCAGGCAAGCTTAAACATCTCATCAAGGAGTTAAAGGATGGGAAGGACAAAAAGAAAAACGAGAATAAAAAAGATCAACCCAAGGATAAACCCGTGACCATCTATATGGTGTAGTCATGGCAACGCCAAACCAAACAAAAGGTTAGTCAAAATATTTCTCGGGAAAAAGAGATCTCGTTCACTCCTTTAACCTCAAGTAGTGTAGGTGACGGTCCCTCGATAACTGAGGTAAACACGAGGGGCTACGCCGTCTACCACATGTACATTGATGAAGGATCTTCAGCAGAAATCCTCTACGAGCATTGTTTTGCACAGCTACAGCCAGAGGTGAAGAGTCAGTTGATACCGACCACGTCACCACTCACAAGCCTCAGTGGAGAGGTGATCCGACCACTCAGTCAGTTATGATTGTTAGTAACAGTCGGGGATGTAGAGCATTCAACCATGGCCTAGATGAACTTTATGGTGATACGCTCACCATCGCCATATAATGGCATCATCGGACGACCAAGCATATTAGCCATGCGATTCGTGCCATCCACAGCTCATGGTATACTTAGGTTCCCTGTTGAAGGAGGTATTGCCATGATCTACAATACTGTGATACCACCATCAGAATGTAATACCGTAGCAGAGCCATCAACACCGACCGTAATATAGACAACGACATCATCACCCAATATGAAAGTGGCGATTAACCCAGAATTCCCAGAGCAAAAAGTCATGATTGGAGGAACATTATCCGATAAAGGTAGAGCGGCCATGTGCTCTCTTCAAAAAGAAAATCTCGACATATTTGCATGGGAACCCAAGGACATGACGGGTACCTCGGTCGATTGCAGAGCATAAATTTCAAAATCCACGAGGGGTGCCCTTTAGTCAGACAAAAGAAGCACGTGCAAGCCCCTGAACGTAGCCAAGCTATACTAGAAGAAGTCAAGAAGCTGTTGAAAGTGCGCATCATGTGGGTAGTTTATTACCATAAGTGTCTTTCTAATCTAGTCATGGTTAAGAATCATGACGACAGTTGGCGGATGTGCGTGGACTTCACGAATCGGAATAAAGCTTGCCCTCAGGACTGCTACCCGCTGCCAAAGACTGATTGGAAGGTCGAATCCCTATGTGGGTATACTTTCAAATACTTCCTGGACGCATACAAAGGATATTACCAAATCTAGATGGCGGAACTGGACGAAGAGAAAACGACGTTCCACATAGGTCAATGTGTCTATTGTTACACAAAGATGTCATTTGGCTTAAAGAATGTGGGAGCTACTAACCAACGGCTAGCTGATAAAGCTTTTGAAGCCATAACAAGGATTGAACTCTACCAAAATTATTCTAAACTAGGTTTTCTTTCCCAATGTCACTTCAAACATGTTCAAACCATCAAACAAAAGCTACAAATTCTTTAATTACAATGTATAAACCCTAATTACACCATAATTCATCCATAATCAATATCTAAAACCCAAATTATGAACAATAATCTCAAGACCCCTCCTAATGAGGTCCAACTAAATTTTACCTCCATTTTCAAGTTCAAACATGTTCCCTCCTTTATTAAAACTTTCAAACCTGATCCTATGAGATAGGAACAAGATTAAGCAACCTATCACATAGGTGCATCACCAACTTGAAAACATATTGTCACCCTTATTCCCTCTTTGTGGCCGTGAGCTTTACAACACCATTCACCATAGATATTTTGCTTCCTAAACTTCATGAATCACTCATAGCCCTACTTAGTCATCAAGCTATCATTTTTACACCTTGATAAGCTTGTCCTAGCTTCCATAGACTTCAAAATACTATAAATAAAGTCGAAATTCCATACATGTCTCTTCATCCTCAACTCTCTTATCCTAACACCCAATTCTCATTATAAGATAGACATTGTCGTATAAGAATGTCCCTAAGATCGGTAGCATTTTTCAATAAACTAAACCTTTAATAATAATTTTTATAATCTAAATAATCATTTTTCAATAAACATTGGTTCATAAAATCGTCTCATTGGTTTTCCTAAACCAAACAAGTCTCAAAATCTTAGTTTTGTAATTCACATGAAATAATGAGCTAAAATCTATTTCATAAGTTATAATTCTGGCAAAGTAATGTTATTATGATTAAAAATAATTCTCATAACCATTTTCTAAGTTACTATTTTTCTCTACAAATTTGAACTTGTTATGTAATTATATGCAAGTTTATGGGTCATTTATGTCATTTCTGAAACTTATAAACATCTACGGTAGAAAATTTAATTTCACTAAGGTTAAAACTATAAGGATTTATTTTGTAAAGTGTTCAACCTAAAGGTTAAGATTTGAATGATTAAAAGTGTAATACTTAAAACTATATACTTTTTGGGTTAAAAATGTAAGTAACCTAAACTTATAACTGTTAGGGCTAAAAATGTAAATATATCAAACTTATAAACTCTAAGGTTTGTTTTGTAATTTTAAAAACTTAACGTTTAAACATATATAAAAGGAATGTTTTTTAAAAACTATATAAACTATAAGGGTAAAATTTGCCAACTTTGAAACTTAAGGGTATAAAATGCAATTATGTAAAGTATATATACTATATATATCATTTGAATAAAACTTTTAAAATTATAAACATACCATGTTAGTAGGGATCTTCATATGAAGGGTTTTCATCTTGGTATCGGTTGTCCTAGCTCCGCAAGCGTTTACTGAATGAGCTTTAAAATATGATGATCCGAACAATGATACGATATTCTCATAATCTATTAACATCAAACAACATATATTAAACATTAATTATATTTTGAACATAAGACCAAGACTTGACATACCTATTAAAACTCAAGTTACCTGACCAAGATGTTTATTTTCCATTGAACCATTTCTGACGTAATTCATATTCTCTGGACTTAAGGTAATATCGTAGCCTCGATTTTACTACTTAAACTTTTCTCAAAATCCCGCGACGTGGATACATGTTATTGAAACTTGCTCTTTGTAAACTAGAATATAAGTGATTTATGAAACATACGATATCCCAATAGAGATTATTGCACGAGTACCTTAAGCTAATTATTGGAATTTTATGAATCATATTAAGGGTATATCTTGGCACATGTCCTGGCTAAATACTTAGGACATGATATGTCTTGGCTAAATATTACGGGCATGTTTTATGTCTAAACTATATTTACGGGTGTGCCCTAACACTGTAAGTTGATAATATTATAGGTACATCCTGACTAATTGCCTATAATAAGACTTAATTTCCTCTCCACTATTACTACAATGAGTTGTTATTGAGTAACAATTATTGTCATAAGGGTATATAACAATGTAGCCCACTATTACTTTAAGTTACTCATGGTGGCGTACACCACTAGAACGATGCTTATATTCAAAACTATTAATTTATAAACCTATGATTTAACTCAACTTTTCTGTTGATCTTTTTAAGTATCTATCTTAGGTAACTAGCAACTTATAGCATGGAGTGAAGAGGCACGGACTTAAAGTTGTTATCATTCAAACTGATGTAATCATATAGATTTTAGGACCTCTCCTTTGTAAAACTCTGATATTATATTGAATGAAATTCAAATTTTCAATGATATATCCGATTTCGAAATAATAATGCAAATTCACGAAGAAGATGAAGTCGAATGTCTCCGAAGGCATAGATACAACAATCATGAATGTGATATCGCTGAAGCACATTTAATGGTAGTTATTTTTGTGATTACCCAAAATATCAGGCATAGTTTTTTAGGCATCGATTCCGCATGAACCGATCACTATTTTTTATAGATAGTTCAAGGTATTGAAAATTACATTGAAATTGTTGATCTTCTACCCAATCATTTCAAGTTTTTTACTATCCGAGATGATTGTACTGGTTTAAAAAGTTTTAGTGTCATTATTAAATGTATATCCACCGTACGACAATTGGTGTACGACATAACACCGGATGCATTAGATGAATAATTGCAAATAGGGGAACATTGCGCACATGATTGTCTAGATTGTCTTATGATGTGCATCATGAATTTGTTTCAGTCCAATTTTTTAAGAAAACCTACCTAAGATTCAAAAATTATACGTCACACAGAATAGGGTTCATGGGTTTAAAAAGTTTTAGTGTCATTATTAAATGTACATCCACCATACGGCAACTGGTGTACGACATAACACCGGTTGCTTTAGATGAATACTTGCAAATAGGGGAACATTGCGCACACTATTGTCTAGATTGTCTTATGATGTGCGTAATGGATTTGTTTCAACTCTATTTTTTAAGAAAACGTACCTTAGATTCAAAAATTATACGTCGTATAGAATCGGGTTCATGGGTATGTATACTTGGTAGCATTGATTTCATGGACCGAGAACGAGTTAATTGTCCGAAAGGATGACACGACTAATATGAGAGAGGTGATAAAAAATACCCAACCATTATAGTAGAATCTGTTTCATCATACGAGTTTTGAATTTTACATGCATATTTCAGGGTTGCAGATGCCAATAATGATTATACTGTTTGCATCATTCTCTATTATTCGAAGACCTTTTGGCTGATTACGAACTAATGGCTCCATATGTTGTAAAAATACAAACATTTGACAGAGGGTACTAGCTTTCTGATGGAATTTACCTTCATTGGTCAACATTTTTCAAATCATTCAATCTTGCACGAGATAAAGAAAACTTTCTTTAAACGGCGGCAAGAAAGTACCCTGAAAGATAATGAAATAAATTTTAATTTGTGTGAAAATTGAAAAAGAAATAATAATATTAGTAGGTGAGGCCAAAATGGAGAAAATAGTGAATGTCATGAGTGAGGGAGTATCTCTGTGTGTTGTATTAAAATGAGGTGGCGCTCAGGTGACAGCAGTGAGCCCAAATGGAGAACGATTTCCTCTTGACCATACCCCTTACTCTTACTATGTTCGTCGGTGTCCTTAAATTTTGTATATATGTAGGCCTCATCAATTGAGGCGTTTTTAATGATTATGGTTTAGTCAATATATAAGCATCGATCGATCTACTTATGATTTTATTTTTATGTTCATCGAAATTAGGGCTGAGTAAAGTTAACTGGAAACCATACCGAGCCGAGTCGGACCAATCGAAACCGATCGATAATTTTTGGTCTGGTTTTCGGTTTTGTATATTTTTGTCGGTTTTGTTCGGTTCGGTTTGGTTTCCGGTTAAAACTAAGAAAAATACGCCTAAACTATATATTCAATTCGATTTTTCTAGGTTAGGTTCGGTTTCAGTTCGACTTTGATCAGTTTAATTCGGTTTGGTTTTCGATCCGTGTTTTTTGTTTTCGGTTTGGTTTTTTTGAACCGATGCTCAACCCTAATCAAAATGTTCAAGATATAGCAAATAACTTTCCTGAATGTAGCTTGTTAATATAAATATCGCCTAAAAACGATGTTTATATTTTTTATCCCTCTTACATTTTGTTAAAAACAAAACATTAAAACTATGTTTAAGCTTGTATTAAAAATAATACTAAAGCTTTAGTAATATTGTTTTTATACTTCTCAAATTACTAAATGTCTTTCTTTTATACTTATGTGTTTTAGTACATACTTACAAACACAACAAGATACTTGTACACTCTCATATTTGTTCCAAAAGTCAAAATATAATCTAATGATGAAATTATGTAAGATAGAATCTTGGTTTAAAGATTTGGTATTTATGGTTGATTTAAAGTCAGACGGATCCCTTGTCAAAGGGATGAACTCCTTTCATTTGGGTCCATGAGGTCGGTGAGCTGCTGACCTTGGTGCTTATATATACCAAGCCTTCTCCAAGCATAACCTTCACCCCTCTCTACTATAATCTCTCTATCTCTCTCTAACTATCTTATTCTCATTCTTATCTCTTGTTATATAGATCTTAATCTCTTTGAAGATCGTCAACAAGAAACCTCTCCAAGCATTGATCATTTTTTTGTGTAAATGGTTACCACGGTAAATTTGTATTAATCACAGAAAGTTTAAGTACAATAGAATGCGGCTGAATACCACATTAACCTCAAGCAAAGCTTGAAACAACCATAGCTCGTGACATGCCACGAAGCTAAACTAAACAGAAAAAAACTTATGCCTAATCATCTCCATAAATGCGAAATGAACTCGGGAAATTCCATCTCTCTAAGATTCTTTGCATTGATGAACGATTCTTGAAGCAGAAAGTTAGTAACTTTAGCCTAACAGTTCATAACATCATCTCTAATATCCTCTGGTGTGCGCCTAGCTTGCTTGAAAAAACGAGCATTTTGATCACGCCATATATAATACGTAGTAGCTGCCACAACCATTCTACCAATAATACTCTTAGCAGTTCTACGAGCCAAGGGTTGGTTTTAAGTAATCAACAATTTCATGTAGCAACGGACGAACATGTTCCATATCAGCCAACACCCTCACATACTCCCAAACCTTAGCAGCAAAAGAACATTCAAAGAAAAGATGTGTGTGAGAATCGGGGAGATGCTTACATAAGTGACAAGCAACCACACTCAAATCGACATCAGGACCCACATCCCACAGTCGAAGACGATCATGATTTTAAGAGCAGATCGCATCACTAACCAAAGATGAAACCCGTGCCGAGCAATCGCATGATCCTTCATAGCTTATTTGTGTGTTTGTATTAAGAGTTACCTATACATTCACCATTGTTGTACCTAAACATCTACTACTTGTGTAATAGTGTGGTTAGTATTTTAGTCTTCAAAATACATAGTGTGAATAGAGTTCTTGTACTCGGTTGAAAGAACACGACATCCTAGCTTAGGTATCGGTAAATATTATAAGTGACGTGTAAAGGTTTCTCTGCCGGCGGTTAAAGGAGATTGGTTGACTAGTGAAAGTCGAACTCTCGAGTTGGATACTCGAGGAGTGGAAGTAGGGGCAAGATAAGTGAGATCTTACTACGCCGAACCACCATAAATCTTTTGTGTTGTGTGGTTTGATTATCTTCTTCTTTGTCTCTACTACTTGCATTGGTTTACTTTATTCATACTCGATCTATATATCCTTAGTAATCACAACTAAAGTTTCTAATAAATAAAACTAATCAGTAAAACTACTAAACCCCTTCTAGCTTTCTACGTAGCTTTTATTTCTAAAGTATTGAGTTGATAGTGGTTGTTGAATATGTTCGATAATGTTTTGTACTACATTTGTCTCATAATTAGTGTCCACTTTTATTTTATTTTTTCAGTCTTTCTTATTCAATTTTAAGTATAAATGTTTTTATTTGTGTTTATTATATTAAAATGGACACTTATTATGGGACGAAGAGAGTATAAAATAGGGGCAATCTTGATTTCGAAAAAAATTAATTATACAACACATAAGATATTACATTAGACGGTCTGGCCTTAAATATAAATTTAATTGTTACTGTTTGTAATTAACATTGTTTCTCCTAGTTTAATGCAGACATGTACAGAAGTATAACTATATATACTTTCTAGGGTTTGAAGAAACCGACATCAAATAGCTATCATGATGCGATTTAAAAAGGGCTTGTGGCGCAGTTTGTTGCTCGCTTGACTTATACAGCTATGTAATTAAATTGTAACCGCAATCATGATGCTATTTATGTAATTTATATAAAATGTCACGACGTTATAAATTTATCAGTTCTCGCATAACTATCTAGATGTTGTAGATTGAGCATCTTCATAAATCAGAACGTATAAGCTTGAATTGATTCCTACTCCATACGAATACGGGATCGATATAATGATAAAAAAGCATGACTAAAAAAAAGAAGAAGATGATAACATAATAGATTGATCATATAACCAGCAGCAGGCTGCATACACTGAGGTATCACAATACATATACATCGTTGTTGCAGAAAATCCTGGCTCCGCTCCTGATCATATCGATATAATTCTAGATAAGGTGCATGGTTTCATGCAACACGTACAACATTGCAAACAAACCATATATATTATCTAACTAGCTAGCTATCTTGAAGAAGAAATTAAGAGAATCCCATACATCATATATATATAAATAAGAGAATTTAAGTATGTATTTATTTCGTAGCTAGAGATGAAGCGTAGTATCAACTTCACAAGTAAGGTGATGACTAGTTTCGTCAACTAGAGCGGTTTTTATTACGGATTTCGGGGCCATGGGTACGTCGCTGAGCCACGATGGTTTGGTTGTTGATTTGAGATGATCAATGTCAATGTCCCAATAGGTGTAATTATCATGTTTCGTATTCGGCCAAAGGGAAAGGGAGAGTAATTGGGAATCGAATGATGGTAGTAGTCGTGTTGGGAAGATGATTTCGGAGTGGAAGAACATGTGTGAAGAAGGCTCGTACAGATTTTTCGAGGTTACGAGGGGGGATTGTTGATGATTATTCGAGGAGGAGCTGACGGAGATGAGTTTTAGAAGCTCTCGTTCTTCCCTCATCTCCTTCATCTTCTCCAATTGTCTAAACCTTTCTTGCAACATTGCAATGGAGGAACAACTCATCATTTTTGCATCACTCTTTATTTCATTAACCATTGTCATGATGTCACACCAACAATTTTTAAGGACAAAGGGTTTTTGTGTGTGTATAAGTATCTTAGTGGGGGAGCAAGAAAATGGAGATTAACAAAGTACATGAATCCAACTTGTTATGGTTGCCTTTATATAGAGTGGGAAATAATTTTTTATTAAACAATTCTTTTTAAGTTTTTTTTTCTTTGAATTACAAGATATAGTTTGGCTGGTGTAAAAAACTAGTACAATCTTTACATATTTAAGTTACTTCAATCATTTTTCACACAAACCCTAAAAAGACACATGATAGTACATACCTCATATTTGTTTGTCACCTTCAACTATAATACTCCTCTGATGTAGGAATATCACTTTGTTCCTTTAGTTTCTTTATAACTCTATTCACTTTGATTGAACTTACTTCAAATATAAATTTTAATTTTAGGGATGAAGGATGATCAAAAAGCATCTTTCATTATTATTCATAAAAATTATTTCGAATCATATATATTCAAACAAGAAAGAATTTTGAATAATAAAAGACGGATAATAAGTTGCGTCGATATTTCTGGTACTTCTTCATACTAGATGATCTATTTAACGAATAATTCAAGTTTTAAGAGAGAGTAAAATGAAAATAACTTGTTCAAATTCCATATAAATAATTTATTTGTTAGTATCGAACTTTTTAAAAAGTCATAAAAGTTTTTACACAAAGTATCTTCATATTTACTTTTCATTTCCTTTCAAAAATAAGATGATGGTTTTTTTTAAGAGAAATGATCGAAGGACTTAATTCATGTGCCTAAAAAAAGGTTTAATCATAGAATTGAGACAAATGACTGAATAAAAATAAAAAATGAAAAAAGAAAAAATATAAAATAATAAACTCCTGCATTTTATCAATCACAAAACGACATTTAAATTTATGTCTATTTTTAAATCTGTTTATTAGGTTCATATATTAACAATCTTTTTTTAAAATTGCATTTGATTTCCTCCCAACTTCTTTTTTCTCTTTTAAAGAAAAACTATAACCAGAACACAAAAAACATTTTTTTTTTCATTTCTCCTTTAATTTGAACTTCAAAAAACATAATGTTAGTTATATACATTACTTTATGCACATAGTCTTAGTCACTTTATGAGTTGGATTATTATTGTTTTCCACCCTTCAAATATGATGTAACCTTTGAAATAATCTTCAACACAAAGAATGGTTAAACATGTTTCCATATATTGAGTTTGTGTGTAAATAAGTATTTAATTTTTTTTTGTGTGTTGTACGTTTTTCGTAATGTTAGTCGGTTTATTGTACTAGATTAGTCGCATATCGATCGCTAAAGAAAGAAAGTTGAAATAACGCTGAAAATATAGGTCCCTGAGCTACGACCGGCGGTAAGATTTTCAAAAGTTTTTTTCATGTTTAACTAGGCATTATATTGCTCAAAAAAAAAACTAGGCATTATAAAAAAAAAGTACATTTCAGATGAATAACTAGAGCCCTTTATAATGTATTGTTTTTTGAATGAAATAGTAAAGTTTTGAACAAACAAATGGCCTACTGAAAAGTGCATAATAATATAAAAACATATATGCAGATATATTCTTACACACAATTGATTATATTTGTTAATGTATACGGAAGTGATATAAATTCCACTAGAAAATGATTGAATAAGAGAAAGAAATGTTGTAATAAGTCATATGAATCCAAACATAAAACAACGTAGAGACCAATCTAGCTAAGAGTACTTTGTGTGATCTAGTCAGCTAGTTAATAAGTATGAGGATTCAAGGCAGGGGCAAAGCTAGCTAAATTGAGAAAAAGGGTTTTGCATATACTCCAAATTCATAAAGTTAGAATTTAGTGAATTGGAAGGATGTGTTTGGAAGAATATTAGACAGGGGGCATTATGTCCCCTCTAAAAAACAAGACCTAAAAAGATAAATGCTTAAAGCCGATTGAGTTCATAATAAGCACTCCGCTCCTTTAGCTTATTTACTCCCTCTTTTCATGGACATTATTATTACTTGCAGTTGACAACCTTCTGCTTGTTGGAGCATTATATTGCAACACAAACAATTTTCATTTTTTCAACGACAGTTTGTTGCAGCGGAGTATCTTCCGTGCCATCGAAATATCAAGTCTCTCGATCCGAGTTCGAATCATCTCACGAAGAGAATATCAACCCCATATTAGTCATCCAGTTTCCTATTAAGGGGCTTCAAAGCATTGCACTTCTCATCCTTTTAAACCTAGCTACATGCATGCTCAAAATTTATATTCCTAATACACAAGTAAGACCCTTGCTTATACATACATAAATTGAATCAAACGTGTTTGTTTTGGCACAGTTGGTATCATTCCTTCATGACAAATGTTTAGTTGATCGGTCAAAGATGAATATTTAGATATTGTTATGAGTTCAAACTCAACTTTTGACTAATTAGGTCAACTGAAACAGATGTCGATTGTCTGAACCGAATCTTCGAGAGAGAATCTGATTAACATTAAAAGATGCATGAAATTAAAGTGTTTCTACCGTTATACACTTTTTTTTAATACAAAAGTATATGACATGTATGACCATATAAATTGAATCAACCCTGTCTTGGCGCAGTTGGTATCATTCTTTCACCATAAACGTTTATTTGATCCGTCAAAGCTGGCTATTTAAACATTGGTTTGGATTCAAACTTAACTTTTGACTGATTAGATCAACTGAGACAGATGTCGATTGTTTCACCGGATCTGATTGACATTAAAAGAGTTTTTTGAATACATATATAAATTGAATCTAAGAGTCTAAGATCTAGGTTAACTTGTATTTATGAATGATTGAAAGAAAATTAGGTTAAGTTGCACATGACATACACTTAGCAATAAAGATGAAGCATTATCAACGACTACCACCTAAAACTTTTAACCTATGTAGTGGACAATTAAGTGATGATATTTGAAAGCCAGAATTGTGCATATGAAGGACATTATCTCACAAATAATAATATATCTTAATTAAGCTGATCACATATAAAAATAGTAAAAATGTACCCAACATTCTCCTTAATCTCTACTCTCAATACAAAAAGTAACATTGATTGTTGAACCAACATTCTCCTTCGCTATCTCGAATATCGAAGTTCATTTGTTTCTTTTTATTTTTTTTAAGATTTTTATTTTTAATGGGATTTGTCTTGAAGTAATTGGATGGAAATGGCATGCATGGTTGAAAGCTGCATTTGCTACTAACACTCTCTCCTCAATTATTTTATTTTTTGTAAAATTGTTTTTGAGGGAATTTTAGAACTTCGAAAAGATGAGGGCCATTAGCATGTAGTATGTGTACAACAAGGTCCAATCTACTAGACAACGCGTGCTTTCTATTTCTTTATTTACTTTCTATCCTATATTCAAGTTAATTTGCTTCACAAATAACAAAACTGGTTATGGCTAATCCCATCATCTAAAAGCCGATTCATTTACGAAATACTAATGATTTGTATACTCAAAATTTTGATTAGGACATTTCAAAATATGCATTGAACATTTGTATTATTGATCTAACAGATTATACATTTGAAATTCTCAATCAAAAGTTTAAGTGCACCAATCATTTCACTTTAAAAGATTTTAAAAAATCTTCCTTTTCAAGGTTGTGTCGAATTAAACTATCATGCACTTTTTATATTACTAAACCAACATAAGTTTAAAATCTTTGGTTAAATGATAGAAATATAACAGTTTTAACACATGCTGGTAATTCAAAGACAAAACAAGCATATATGAACAAATGAAGTAAAAACTTATTTAAATTGTTAAATCAAATAACAAAAACAAATTCAAAGATAAAAAACTTTAATTCAAAATGAACAAACTAACATTAAAATTTATAAAGAAAACTAAAAAAACCAATCCATTTTTGTAGGCTAAACTAACCGTCATAAGATGGTTTACAAATTTTAAACAGAACCTAGAGTTTAATTTCTAATAACAAACTTGAAAGAATATGTACGTAAAATGATATATGTCTAGAAGTCGTCTCGAGCCTAAGGAGACACACAGGTAAATCATTAAGGAATATATAATTAATAATGTAATATATTAATTATTATTAAACTAATAAACAAGTAAAAGCAAGTCGAGAAAAAAGAAACAAAGGGGAACACTACTTTGAGCTTGTAGTGGTTGGAAACTCACATCCAGGAGGTGAAATTAATACCTTAAATAGTTAAGGTACGAGGTTATATAAGGAGGTTTTAAAGTCCTCATTATTCATAAGTTTATCCCTAATTCTCTTATTCCTTATCCTTTAGTTGATCGGGTTCGAGTGGTTCGACCAAGAAAAAAAAACAAATGTTTCTTTAATTGATTGATTAAAGTGGTTTTGTTTATTGGCAGTTTAACACAAGCGTACTAGCAACTTATTTTTTGTATAAACGTATTGTGTGCGTATACTTAGATAGATCATTCTTTGATTTTTAGTGGTTTTTGTTATTTGGTTATTCGATAAAGGCGTTTTAATACATTGCTAAAATGTCCGCTTTCTTTATGTTATGTTAATTAATTATTTATATGTGATCTTAATTATTTTGCTGCGTACTATTGATTATTAATGTCTTAATCTAGTTAAGGGTTTTTATAAATTCCAACAGTGGCATCACGAGCCGTTCGTATAGCCTTTAATTATATTAAAAAACGAGAAATATAAAATTATGTAAACTTAATATGATGTTGTTAAATTATTTTATTTGATAATTAGTTTTTCATAAACCTAATTAGGGTTAATAAATTAAATTAAACAACCCATAAGTTGTATGCAATTTGTAGTGATAAATATGTTGTTAACTGTAAATTAATCGTTATTTATCGCATTATTAACGTTAATATGATGGATTAATGGTAATCGTGCAAGTTTTTCATGAATTATTAGTTATGATAATAGATATATGGTTATAGATCAATTGTAAAGGGTTTATACATGCTTATTTATGGTTTATGATGAATCTTGATATAAATTTTGTGTATTTTTTAAGAAGGTTTGTTTGGACACCCATCACTAAAAAATTCATAATAAATTCGTATGATGTCGAGAAAATCTTTAATTTTTGTAGGAGGTCAACGACAAAGATATACAACTTTGTAGTCTTGAGCTAAGGCTGGGGGATACCCGCGCTATACTCTGACGTGACCTGAAGTCAACTTAATTTGTTTTGACAATTTTACATGTTATGTGGTGTATAGTTGAATTTAACTTACGCGGTCGATTTTTTTGATGCATGTGGTATGATTAATTGTTAATTGGATATATCATATGTCTTAGGTTAACCTTTATTTGTTTGCTTTTGATTATAATTGTTATGAATCATGTTTCAAGCAAAGGTTTTTCGTAAATAAAAATAAACCAGACTAAAACTATATAAAATTTAGTTTATTATAAGTTTGTTCTTGCACGATCTTATGTGAAAAAATGAGTCGCAATTAGATTATTCTAAATCTAACTCACGCTGTGATTAACATGAATCAAGTTTATGATGTGTTTTCTATTTTAAAGATGTAATTAATGATGTAATTTGCAAAAGTACTACTTAGTTGCAAGGATAAGGTTCGGGGAGACTCATCAAGACTTCGATCTTGTAGATACCATTATCCTATAATGTCAGACTACTTGTAGTTTCCTTGTACCTTGCATACTATTTAGGAAGACACGAATGGGTTAGGGTTTGAATAATTTAAATAATTCTTTAATCATTTTTCATGATAAAATTAAATTTCTTTAAATGGAAAACATGTTATATCGTCAATTTTAATGATACCACTATATATACAATTGATTTGTGAGTTAAAAAAGTGATATCTAAAATTAACATAAATGAGTAAATTTTTATTAAATTTTCATGAGATAAAGATGTTGCATGATCTTTGTAACCCAATGTGATATAATACACCTAATTTTGAGACAGTTGGTGATATACAATCACGGTTTTTGGTTGGACGACTTAAGCAAGTTAAGATATGTAAGACCTTAACTCGTGTCATTGATGGGATAAACAAGCTCACTTTTTTCAGTTTTAAATTTGTCACAAGTGATATAAAGTAAAGTCCCATAACTCTAGAAGTTGTATTTGAAGTAATCATTGAATGTCAATTACCTCTTGAATGCCATCATCACTAGCAGATCAACTGATGTGGTGGTGATATGTCTTGGCGGATTCTAACTTTTTGAAAATTGATTGTTTATTTATAAACATGGGTATTTAATTTTCTTTAAAGGACCTATTATCATAAATAATAGAATTAAAGTTTGTGATTCTTTTAAAAGTATTATTGCAACCAAGTTCCATTAGTTATGTTTGTTTGACAAACAAAGTCTCATTTTCTTATACGAAAGTGAGAAACATATACATATCATTTTTCCTTGCAAGGAAAAGTTATTAATAGGTGTAATTGAATTATTCTAATTATCAATCTTTAAGAAAACTTAAATATTTAAGTAGATTTGCAAAACTTATTATTTCAAGTAGATCTTACTATTCTTATTTGAGTTTTGAAAATCTTTCAAACTAATAAGTCTCTTAGCAATTTCTAGGCAAATGATGCTTCTTTGTTTCTTTACATATCGATACCCTTAAGGCTATAATCGATAAGAAAAAAAAAGTGCTTTGTTTGCTTATTATGATTACCCTAGTTATTATGTATTAACCTAAAGCATGGACTAAATACCCTTAGAATCATAGGCTTAATATGGAGGAAATTACATGCTAGTTTTTAAGTTAATGAATGTATGATGGATAGTCCCTCATTTACATGGCATAAATTCATACTCTCTATAATACATTAGTAATTGTTACTTATGGGCATTTAAAATGAGTAAGAAAGTAAATAAATCGATATTTGGTTTTCACTGGCGAATTAACATTTGTAATATTGTCAAATCTAGCTGGAGTATTGCGTTTTACTACTCGAAATACATTAATGTAACGTTGTCTATTTCAATGGGAGCTACAAGCTTCTTTATCTTGGTAGTAATCCATATTATTTCTAGTTTGACTTGATAATAATAACTTACTTTCACAATATGAAGAACCATAGTTTTAAGGAAAAACTACATCCTAATTTATATGATAATCACTTTTGAAGTATATTCCATATAATAATTATGCACTATTCCTTATAAATATATATAGTTTTAATCTACTAGTTATTCGTAACTATCTATATTGTTCAACAAACATGCTTCAGGATTGTTTATCTACAAGGCACAAGTGAAAGAAATCTTTATTGTGTGTAAGGTACAACACATAACAATATGACAAATGATTTCTCTTGACCGGTTAGAAATTAATATTCTATTAATACTTATATATTTAATTGTCAATGTATGTTGCCTTATTTAGAAAATGTCAAGATATTGATAACAATCTACTTCGAATAATTTGTTTATAGTTTTTTGAAATGTTTCACATAATGTTTCTTAGAATGTACATAAATAAATAATAAAGTAAGCAATTAACTTGAAATAACTATTGAAATTGTTTATAATTACTTTAGTTAAGTATGTTTAGTTTTATTGTAAAGCTACAAACATATAGTTTTCAATTGTTGAAAGACCTATAACATAAAGTAAACAGTTAATTTGTTTTGTCTAGTCCATTAATGATAAATATACTTATAACATAATATAAATAGTTAACTTGTTATGTCTTCTTGTTAATGAACATGAAGTTTTTGAATTATTCAATGATGTATACATTAGATAATGCACTAGGTTTTTAAATATTATATATTTTCAGTTTTGTTTTGAAATAATTGAAAGCATTTAATCTGAAGAGTATTAAGTTATTTATGAACTGTGATATAATTTCACAATCTCAATACTCATAAAATACCACATAGTTTTGGTATGTCTTGAGTAAAAATCAAGTTCTTTAGAATTGTTGATTTTGATAACTTGGAATTATACTTTAACTACAAAAAATTTCAAGGTTTGAAAATTGAGTATATAAAGTATATACATAAATATTACTCCGACCTAGAAGAAAACTAGGAAATCATCAAGCTATGGAATATGATGAATCACATTAAGTCTTACTTAAAGTTCTGAATTTATTAAACTTTATGAAGCATGATATTAAAAAACTAAATTCAAGAACTATCAAGGTATTTTATGATGTCCTAAAAGAGAACAATTTATTGTTTCTCAACATGATAATTGATATAGAGAATAGTCTTATTTACAAAAAGAAACTGAGATGACTCGTAGATCTTTAAGAGATAAAATAACAAAATACACAACCTTCTAAATACACTAGCAAATATCATAATTAGAATGAACATGAAATTTTGAACCTAATGATGATAGAACTCACATTAAAAAATCCTCAAGGATACCTCTAGTACCTGAAAGATATATTGAAATATCAATACTAAGGAATGTAAATTAGAGGATCATGGTGAACCTGCTAACCATATAGATGCATATTGACTCTTGAATGTCATGATAATATAAAACTATGAATGATTGGAAGTCCTTAGAAGATAACAAATTTCTTGAAACTTGATTAATCTGTAACCAAGCTATTAGATCGCGAGGTGAATATAAGTTTATTTAGAGAAAGATTCATATGGACATTATTGTACACATGTTTAATGTCGCCATGTGATGAATTTTTTTAATCATCCTCAAATATTTGATTGTGTTTTAATTTCTTGTTCTATGCGCATTAATTTAATAAAGATGATATTTGTCATGATAATTTTTATAATGATAAATATGATATTGTTATATTTTAACTCTTTTTGTACGTTTACATTAGCGAGGTCGGTCGTAATCAAAAAGTTTATAAATTATAATAATATTTATGTAATGTAAGAATCCATGTATGGATTACTGTATGCATCTAAGGGATGTATCTCAAGTCTAATAATTAAATCTGTGTTTTGATTTTTAATTAGATTTAAGATAACTTGTGAGTACATTTAAAAGATAGTGAGAGTATTATATTTATTTAGTCACATATGATGTATAACATATGAAAAGATATATTCCATCAACCTTGAAATAAAGTTTCATATGAAAGGGTTTAAAATTATCTTTATGACCTTGATTTATTTATATTTATTAAGATAAATATTTGTGGTTAATGCAAACAAACACAACAGAAATATCATTTTGAAAGTCTTAATGAATATATATCTCATTTGATGAGAGTTGACATGAGATGAAATCCTAAAAGATTCATCATGTAAATCATATTTTGTATGTGGATAATTATTAAAATCGTATAAGTACAAGAATATTTGAAAATCATGATTGCTAAAAGAGAAAATTATTTGATGATTAGTACAAATATATTGATAAGATTTCTTTAGTAAAGAAAAATCATTAAAATCTTGAATGGTTTCAAGTAATAAATATTTTATGTGATAATTAAGATATAATTATCGTTGTAAACAAACTTAGAGTTTAAAAGACATCAAACAATACCATAGAAATATTAATAGTTTACAGATTATAATAGATCAGGGTGATGTTTCTAGACATGGATGATAGTTTGATTGACATAACACTCAATACCAGTCATGATGCAATTTCATCTTTAATGATGATCATGTGGACTAGTTATCTCAACTAAGCATAATTTTGTAATACATATTAAAAGACTAAAGAATACTTTATAGTTTAAGAAGTTATTAAAGATTAATGTTTTCACTAAGGTGTTTTGTTAGACTTACACACCTTATTGGATCTACAAAGAAAATACTCCAATTTTGTTGTGTGTTCATATGTATATGCGTACATAATAGCAATCATTATATATGTTCAGAGATCTTCACAATTGTGAATTTGAAACAAGTATTCTCAAAATTCCAAAGATCACTAGTAGAATTTCATGAAATCTGTGCCTTATCAATAAGTATGATTATCATATCTTGAGGCATGGTTATTCAAATAGGGTTATCATGCATTGATCTTTTAGTATTTGGAATAAGGATATTGTTAAACAATATTTATTTTTGAATTTAAGTATTTGATATGTTCGGTTTTATTCATATTTGTTGGTCCTATTTTTTCATGTTTATAAGAAAAATCTCGACTTATCGCCGTGCTGAAGAATCATAAGAAAGCGATTGCTTGGAAAATCTCCGATAATCGTGGAATTGATCCTCACTTTTGCACACATAAAATTCTCATGGAGGACGACTTTAAACCCACTATTCAAAACCAAAGAAGGGTGAATCCCAAGATCCATGACGTTATCAAAAAAGAGGTTATCAAACTTCTTGATGCGGGAATGATCTACCCTATCTCGGATTCACCATGGGTTAGTCCGGTCCATTGTGTGCCTAAGAAAGGCGGAATCACTGTTGTGCCCAATGAAAACAACGAGTTGATTCCTACTCGTCTCGTTACAGGGTGGAGAGTTTGTATAGACTATCGCAAACTCAATGATGCTACGAGAAAGGATCATTTTCCCCTTCCTTTTATGGACCAAATGCTTGAAGGTCTAGCGGGTAATGATTATTATTGCTTCTTAGACGGTTTCTCTGGGTATTTTCAAATTCCCATTGATCCTAAAGACCAAGAGAAAACCACATTCACTTGTCCTTATGGAACATTTGCTTACAAACGAATGCCTTTCGACTTATGCAATGCTCCCGGGACTTTCCAAAGGTGTATGAAGCTATCTTCCATGACATGGTTGAAGAAACTATGGAAGTCTTCATGGATGATTTCTCAGTCTATGGTGATTCTTTCTCTACGTGCCTTGCCAATTTAGAACGTATGCTCAAACGGTGTGAAGACACTCGTCTCGTTCATAATTGGGAAAAATGCCATTTCATGGTAAAAGAAGGCATTGTTCTTGGACATAAAATCTCAAAAGCCGGTCTTGAAGTGGACCGTGCTAAAGTTGATGTCATAGCCACATTACCTCCACCTTCAACTGTGAAGGGTGTGAGAAGTTTCCTTGGTCATGCGGGACTCTATCTTCGATTTATTCAAGATTTTTCTAAAATCGCTCGCCCGATGACCCACCTCTTGAAAAAAGATACTCCTTTTATCTTTTCTAAAGAGTGTCTCGAATCCTTCAATCTTCTTAAGAACAAGCTAACTAAGGTACCGGTCTTGGTTACCCCTAATTGGGAGCTACCTTTTGAATTGATGTATGATGCTAACGACTTTGCTATTGGAGCGCTTTTGGGCCAAAGAGTGAACAAACACTTCCAACCAATCCATTATGCTAGCAAGACAATGACGGGGGCTCAATTTCATTATACCACTACCAAAAAGAGCTTTTAGCTGTAGTGTATGCTTTTGAGAAGTTCTGCCCCTATCTTGTCCTTTCCACCACACACTGATCATTTCGCGTTGAAGTACTTGTTAACAAAGCAAGATTCTAAGCCAAGACTTGTTAGTTGGGTTTTGCTCCTTCAAGAATTTAAAATTGAAATTCGTGACAAGAAGGGAGCCGAAAACCTAGCCGTAGATCATCTAAGTAGACTTGAGGATCCTTATCAAGGGGATCATCCGAATCAAGAGATCAATGACTCTTTTCCCCATGAGGCATTAATGTCTATCAATTCCAATCTTGATGACACCCCGTGGTTTGCGGACAATGCAAACTACTTAGCGGGTGGTATTCTCATCGAAGGGTTAACATCCCAACAAAAGAAGAAGTTCTTTAAAGATGTTAAGACTTACTTTTGGGATGACCCTTATCTCTTCAAACAATGTGTTGATCTGATTATTCGTCGGTGTGTTGATGGGCCCGCAGATTTAGACATTCTCGAAGCTTGCTATAAAGGACCCACTGGTGGTCACTTTGGTCCCAACTACACCGCGAAGAAAGTGTTTGACTCGGGATTCTATTGGCCCACCATTTATCGTGACGCTCACGAGATGGTTAAAAATTGTGATGCTTGCCAACGCCAAGGCAAGATCATACATAAAGATGAGATGCCTCAAAGTTTCATACAAGAATGTGAAATCTTTGATGTATGGGGCATCGACTTTATGGGGCCATTTCCATCATCTAAAGGGAACAAGTACATCCTTGTAGCCGTTGACTACGTATACAAATGGGTTGAAGCTAAGGCTCTCCCTACGAACGATGCGAGGGTGGTTGTGAACTTTTTGAAGCAGCTTTTTGCTCGATTCGGTGTTCCTCGTGCTATAATCAGTGACCGCGGGACTCATTTTTGCAATGATCAATTTGCTCGAGTCATGGCTAAGTACGGTGTCAATCACCGTCTTTCCACCGCTTATCGTCCTCAAATAAATGGTCAAGCCGAGATATCTAACCGTGGATTGAAGCAAATTCTTGAGCGTACTGTGGGAGAGCATCGTGCCTCGTGGGCCGATAAGTTAGACGATGCTTTGTGGGCTTTTCGTACCGCATATAAGACCCCGATTGGTTGTACACCTTATCGTCTTGTGTACGGGAAAGCATGCCACCTCCCTATCGAGCTTGAACATAAGGCATACTGGGCCTTGAAGTGGGCGAATTTTGACATCAACAAAGCCGGCGATCTTCGGAAGATTCAACTCAATGAGCTAAATGAACTAAGGAATCAAGCTTATGAGAACTCATTAATCTAC
Source organism: Glebionis coronaria (assembly GCA_025667525.1). Lineage (NCBI taxonomy): Eukaryota > Viridiplantae > Streptophyta > Magnoliopsida > Asterales > Asteraceae > Glebionis > Glebionis coronaria. Next base: position 675,146,244 of record CM046876.1, read on the forward strand.
AAAGAGAAGACCAAGATCATTCATGATGCAAGGATTAAGAACCGAGAGTTCCACATCGGTGATCAAGTCTTACTCTTTAACTCTCGGTTGAAGATCTTCTCGGGCAAGCTGAAGAGCCGTTGGTCTGGTCCATTCACCGTCGCCAAAGTCTTTCCCTATGGCACCATTGAGCTTTCTCAGCCAAATGGGCCCAATTTCAAAGTGAATGGCAAGCGCGTGAAGCTGTACTTTGGTGAGGACATCTCTCATGAGATGATTCCATCCCTCACCACGTTTCCCTTGAATTAGTTCCAGGTCGAGTCAGGCTCGTGACTCGATTAACAAAAACAAGCGCTTCTCGGGAGGTAACCCGTTGATCTATCCTTTACTATTTTCATAATAAGTGTAGGGGGAGCCCCGTATGTGTTTGTTGTCTTGTTTCTTATGTTGTGCAGGGATTAAAGCTTCAAAGAGCACTTTTGATGACATTTGACGAACCGTGATCCCGTGTACCCGTCTTCCCGGTTCTATCCTAAACTGTCGTGATTCAATATTTCATATCTTATATATTCACATTGAAATCACTATAGTTGTCAGTTCCTTATCAAGATTTAAACAAAGTGCACAATGTCCTAAGTGTAGGGGAGTTTACTCCCACATGCTTAAACATTGAGGACAATGTTTATATCAAGTGTAGGGGGACTTCTATCGAAGTAAGTGGGCTTTTCCATTAATTTGTCCTCATTTTAACCGGAAAATTTGATTTTTCGACATTTTTCAAAATTTTTAATCTATTTTGGCCTAATAGTTTTTCCTTTGTTATCGTTATTTACTTTTTGTGTTAGAATAAATTTTTAATAAAGTGGTTTTAAATTTTTCAACGTCGTGAATCCTTTGACTCAACCCGAGTTTACTTATCCAAATTTACTCTAGCTAGTACCCTTAACGTTTTTAAGTCAAGTTTTGCTAGGCTTTTATATAGGGAACTTTAAAACGGGAAAGTCTTAACTCTCACGGGTTAAGAACAAGAACTTTTCGCAAGTTCCTATAATTGATCCTAGAGAGTTGTTTATCAAGGGAACTTTAAAATGCGATTTCTAAACTTGAAAAAGTATAAGAATTTGCAAGATCCTATAGATAACTCGAAAACCCAAAACTTTGATTTAATTGGCTAAGCATCTACGAGTCTCATTCCTTGAGATTTTAAATTGTGGAGAACGAGAGATGATAGAGTCAATTATAAGTTTGGTATTCTTTCATGAATTTATGTGAGTTGATTATAAGCTTTTTCTCCCATCGCTTGCTAATAAATTTATCTGCAATAAATAAGGTTGTACGATTTGAAAAGTTACTTAGCTTCTAGCACAAGATTTTTTAAAAGTTGTTCGGTATTAATTAGAGTTCATAGCCAAGGCATAACTTATTGAAGCGGGATGCGAAGATTGGCGAGTCCGAAAAGGTCCTAACAAGACACGAGGGCTACATTTTGTTGCTAAAGATCCAAAAGTGATGTGAAGAATCATTTATCGAAAATCAATATGAAGGATCGAGACACACGACGAAAAGAAAATACTCCCCTAAAGATCATGAAGGAGTCTATCCGAAAAGACCCTAGCAAGGTATGAGGATAAATAGATCCAAGTCCTAAAAGGAGACGGATCGTTGTATATCAAAGTACAAAATAAAGATTGGAGAAAAATGAAGAAGTCGTGGTCCAAATATGAAGAATCTCTCAAAAACTTCAAGTGAAGAAATTCCTATTATGAAGAGAATACCATAATTTCAAGAACGTCTCTCAAAGATTCGAAGTATGAACTCGCTGCCAAATATTGGTCCGAGAAAGGTCTCAAATCGTGAAGCGAGTTACGCCAAGATATGAACTTTAAGAGGTCCCGAGAAGCAGTTTTAAAAGATTTTGTCCTTTAGCTAACTATTGATTAAATCGTCCCACTTTATTTTCGGCCTAAATAAACTATCGAAATAAGTCAAACAATGTATCCTCGTGATCATTCAAGACAAAATTAAAATATAAGAGATACACCTAGGAATAAGGGAGTCTAAGTGAATAATTGTCCCACATGAGTTTGTGTTAGTTTGCAGCTTATAATAACAATGATCTCATTTATAAGCTTGGTTTGGGGAACGTGAAACTTGAGGATGATAAACATTCATGACAGCCGAAACCCCAATGTAAGTCTTTGATTTCTTTACTTATTTTGAACATATTTATATCTTTTTAATCTCCTTAAAGTTTAGTATTTAATAAAGGCCAAGGTGGGTTATCTATGATGAGAAATGTAAAGTGTGCTTTGAAATTAATGCATTGCATGAGGGCATTGCAATGGTCAAGTGTAGGGGATTTAATAAGTGTGAAAACACTTATCCTTTTACCACTTATTTCCAATAATAACAAGACGAAAACGTATATTCTATGTCGTAAAAGTCAGAATTATGTGTGGTTTGTGTTTTTATTGTGTTTTAGGACCAAAAGATGAAAAAGGAAGAAAACATGGGCTATCACGGGCTTTTATCGAAGAAAACGAGAAAAGACGAAGTTAAAAGATCAAGAGTGCAAAAAGAACGGAAGTCCAAGGCCTATTCTGAAGATTTATCGAAGAAAAAGTCTAAAGACGGAAGTTTAATGAATTCGAAGAACTCAAGTCTAATAGAAGAAGAAAATTACAAGACAAGTTCAATTTACATCGACAAATCCCGAAACGACGTCGAGAAAGACAAAGAATTTAAATCGAGTCGAGAAGAAAGAAAGAAAGAAGGAAGCACATGCACCTCCCCATCTCCTATAAATACCCTCCTAATGACACATTAGGAGGGTGTTAGCTAGTTTATTTTTCTTTCTTAAGTTTTTTTTATTTTAGAGAGAGAAAGTGTTTAACTTTCTCTCACTAAGTTTTCATCTTTTCTTCATCTTTTCTTTCAAGTTTAAGCTTTATTTCATCCTTGTATTTGGAATTCATTAATCAAAAGTCCAAGTTTAAGCTTTTAATCTTTAATCTTCTTCTACCTTTCTTAATTTTGATTTATCTTTGATCCGAAATGTTCTTGATTCGTGTTTGATTTTGATGTTTTTGTGATTAAAAAGTTTATGTTTTTATTCCCTACGAAGTTTTTATATGGTTTAAGCTTTAAGCTTGTTGTGCTTATTGGCTTATTTCTTGCTTATTATCTTTTATGTTTTCTAAAAATTAATCTTTTTAAAGTTTGATTTATAAGTTTTTTTTTATTTCGTGTTTTAAAAGTCTTAAATTTTATGCTTGTTTTCGTTTGATTAGGATTCAAATAAGTGCTTATTCATCTTTGTTATTAGAGCTTATTCGAGTCTTAGCTTAAAGCAATTCATCCGAATATTTTCATTTCCATCGCAAAGTTAGGGGTTAATCATTCTGACGCTACATTCCGACGGGCTCATTGTGATCGCAATAACCTTAAAGGTTTTACTTTGCGATCAAGTGTTTTCCCCCTTATTCCGATCGTGATTGCGATCGCTCATTGCGATCATATATTGCGACAGGTCTTAAGGTTACATTAAGACGAAACTCTGCCAAATTTTTGTTAGCAACATTCCGACAGAAGTGACATTCCGACGGAACTGTATTCCGATAGATCAGATCTTAATTATTCCGATACTGGACATTCCGATAGGCTTACATTCCGACAGAACTGCATTCCGATAGAGTTGATTTACTATTATTCCGATAGAATTTACTTTGACATTCCGATGGTTTTGTTTGCACTACATTCCGACAGAATTCACTTTGTACATTCCGATGGGTTAAGTTTTTAAGTTTTATAAAGTTTTAAGTTTTATGTTCATTGCGTTTTAATTTCTAAAAATTGCACGCTTCCCGAAATCTCTGTTTTTACCAAGTGTTTTTCTAGTAATTTTTAGTTTAATTTTTAAAAGCTTTTATTTTACTCAACGGCATTTTCATATTTACCTTTGGTTTAAAATCGATAATCAACCCGTTTTATTTTCCACCAAGAACGACTGAGTCGCACTTTCTACTAGTAATCAATTCGAAAAGATCGGAACAACGAACTTTCATAACTAAGTTAAAATCTAGTTATTACTTAGCCAAAGGGACATATTCTTTTATACACTTTTGGATTTCATTAGCTTTAATAAGCTATTATAGCTTATAGTCAATTTAGAGCTTATTCCACTGGCTTATTTTGAATGTCTTTTGTTGGAATCCTTTTTCCCACTTCTTAATCATTGTGTGTGAATTAGGTGTCCTTTAGTGAAGACTAAATAGTCAAATAGACTATTTTGTCGTTTGCTGTAATACGTTTTAGCTTATATCATAAGCTCAACTTGTTCTCTTTAGAATTTTAGCTTAGATTATCTTAGTTATACTAAAATAGGATCATGTGTTTAATTTGAAGCTATTTGGTAGATTGTTCACTCTTTGAGCTTATTTGGTTTAGCTTATTGTTTTGAATAAGCACTTTTTGCTTATCTTTATCTTAAGGTTCTTTTATTAAAATTGTTTGAAATCCAATAATCGTTTATATTTTTTTAGATTTTATTGTTATTAAATTTATTTATTGGGCTTATAAGCCCATTGGTAATTTAGTCTTTAGTTTGATATCGGGCTTCTGGCCCATTTCGGTTATTAATCATGTTTTAAAATTATATTTTTAGGTTTAAATATTTAAAATAATTTAGATTTTTCAATTTTAGAAAAGTTTAGATTCATCTCGATTTGCGTGATTTCGTATTTTACATTTTTAGGCTTTATCATTAATTTTCAAAATGTAGGATTTTAGATAACAGATCAAAAACTTAAAACCATTTTTATCAATTGGCCAAACTAAAACGATTGTCTCAAATTCATAATATCTTTAACGAACATTAACCGATGAATCACTCCCTATTCAGTTTAAATATCATAGTAATACCTATTCGGTTTGAAAAATTACTTTTATTAACTTAATGGATCTCATATGTCAGTAACTTCTGAAAAGTTAAAACCAAACATGAGGACATATTTGAACATCATATCACCTGATGAATGATGATAATAAAAGTGAAGTTTTGAACTGCTCCCAAGTGCGCATATCAGAATCTTTACTGGTTTTAGTGCGTACCACTCACCCTAAATTCCCGTTTATATGTTATTGGAGTTATTCAATTTTTAAAAAAATTATTCACCACCAAATTCTACCATTACTTGTTTGGGGCTTCTTTTTGGATCGCATTACTTTGATCATTTTCAAATTTATAGGCAAACATACTACGTACTAAATTTAAACTTAATGTTTACAAATTTACTTGCGACAACGATGTATCCGAGTCATTCCTATTAGTGGATAAATGACCCAAGCGCGGTTTGTGGGTTGAGTCTATTAAAATTTTACCATTATATATAGTGGACGAATAATATGTAACATCTATGGATTTTCATAATCAAACATGGTACTACAACATTCGAGGCCTTCCTCATCGAGGTTTTCCCCGGCGACATATATTGATCGGGAGAGCCGCTAGACGACAACCCAAATTGACGTGGCAAAGATTTCGGGCAAAAATTTTAGTCAAATGTTGACTGATGTTTCCCCGGCGACATGTCGCCGGGGAAACTAAATATATATATTTTTAGGTTTTTACAGCAAGAAAATTTGACTTTTTTTTAGTCAGCAAGAAAACTTTGACTTTCAAAAAAGTCATGCATTTTCCCCAGCGACATGTCGCCGGGTAAAAGTTGGATTTATTTTGACTTTTTAAAAAAGTCGTCAAAACGGTTGACAAGTCAAATATTATCAAGGAGTATCCCCGGTTACGTGTCGCCGGGGAAACATGCAATTTACGAAGATTAGGATTAGCTAATTAAATTTATTGTTAAGTGTACACGATTTCCCCCGTCGAAATGTCGCCGGGGAAAAGTCGTCCAGCATGGCACTTTTTTTATTGCTGAAAATGGCGTGGGTCCCACATGTCGATGGGGATTGTCGATGGGGAAACTATCCCCATCGAATCTTGTCCATCGAAGAATCTCTATCGACCTGTCGATGGGGGAAACATCAAAAAATTCGACGAGGAAGGCCTCGAATGTTGTAGTGGTATTAGAGGATACGATCTTGAGACCTACTCGGTTTCCTAGCTGAGACAAGTTGAACAAAATTCACAAGTATCAACTCAAACAAGCTGTGGAAACTAATACACGATATACCGATACGACTAAAACAAAGATCATCAGCAAGACATGTTGATGACTAAAGCAATGAAATATACGACTCAATCTATTTAGAATAACCTAAGACCTACAAACCTCTATGGTAAGGTCATTTTCTCTGCATTAAGCTAGCTACGAGCATGAACGAATACAAAGAGTGGAGAAAGAAAAGTCTTTTTGCGTAACCATGGTCTCCGACCATTTGGCCGAGTGATCCACGAGATTTGAGTCGCTCGCTACATAGACTCAAACAAAGGAAATCCCTTCTCTTCAAGGAGGTTGGTGTGGCCATTAACTGCAAAATATTTCTGGAATTAAACCTCCTATCGTGTTTTCGTGAACTCCAAACACACTCGTATAGCTGAGTAGTGAGTCGTGGTAAAGTAGAACGTAAATTGGAACTAATGGGCTGTGAATCCGATTATACTTTTTTTGTTGGTTCAATTCATAAAGTAAATCACGTGTTGGTTGACAAAGTTGGTAAAATTAACATGTAATACGAACAAGGGAACGTACAATGCTCTTGTATCACTGTAATCTTTCACATTGATTAATGATTTTTCATGTGGATTGTACCCATATTGCCCCAATTTTTTGTAATCCGCGTCAAAAGATCGAAAGAAAAAGAGACTAAACAGACGTAAAAGAGAGCACGGTGCTAAAATCGGCTAGCTTGTTTTAATTATATTATGGACTCTCTCTTCTACGTACATTAGTCTGAGTAAAGTACGTTATCAAATAGATTTATCGATCAGGAGAGATCGAGTTAGCTTACGTAATTGCAGAGAGAATACATCATTACCTCTGTGATGAGTCATCCACAAATACATGAAGCACGAAGGATGCACTTTTGTTAAGGAGTTATGTGTAGTTGTGACCAGTTGGTAGGGGAAACTAAACTGTTTGCATCGATATAGCTAGATACTAGAACGCATGTAATTCTATTAACTCCAGTAAGTCGCTAAGTATATACTTATAAGGTATATGCAAATTAATACAGTAAACAGCTAATTGTTTCAAAGAGAAAAAATGTAGCTGCAAGTATAGAGCCCATCAGGTGTTAATGATATATGGAACTTACAGAAAGATGCTTATATATGTGTGTTATGAAGACATATACGATGTAGGCTTTGAAGAAACTAGCATCTTCCACCCGACCCTCCGTAAAAGCCAAGTTCCATCCAGCAACTAATCATCAATTTACGACTTTCTTAAGACGTGTCCATAATTATTTATTGATGACTTTTGTTATATATATATGACTGATATAAGATGTTTACAGATATGTATGAAAGAATCTCAGAATCAAAAGCGTCCTGTGGGGTAAGAATGGCGAAGGAAGTAGTCAATAGGCTCCCTCATACACTGCATACAACGCAGCTAGGTGAACGCTTTCAGTTTTCCCTCTGTGTACGTCCCTGAACTCGAAAAGATCAAGAGAAGATCAAAGACACCGATGAAGCGCTATGTGTTTACCTTCATATGACTAGGCGTGGGGCATGAGGATGAAGTAGCATCCAAATCTGTGAATAAAGAAGAAAACGCTCTCTTCATCAAAGCCGAATTGAAGAAACCTGATCAATACCCCAAAGCCTACCAGGGACGAAGGGTTGATTTACCCGAAAACATATCCTACTCCTGCTCCGAGCCCATTAAGACAGAAATTATAGATGGGGGCATGATGATAACTATCTCAAAGAAACAAGTCCGTCCATCTTTCTCAAACTCACAAATTCTAAAAACTTATTACTTCGCCTTCTAGCTAATCTTTACGTTTTATATTAGAAAGAACAGAAACAAATAATTGGTAAAGGATTTTATATAATAAAATGATTTTGGCTAATCTGACTTGATATAGTAACAAGTTTGATATCTCCACACACATAGAATTACCATGACCGGCCACAGACCTTCTAAGGATGATCTTTTTCGTATGTTGTATATATTCGATGAATAGGCATGATTGTCTTATATATACTTATCAGATATCGATTAGACGATCACTACGTGTTTTTACAAACATACATGGGATTTCAGCTGGTCTAGCTAACGGGTGACATATTTACTTGCATTTGTGATTATTGTTCAGCAAATAGTGGAGAGCTATAATCTGTGCCTTGCATTATTTCAATTCAACCAAACTCAAAGCTAAATCTTATATAGTTGTTTGTTGTACCAGAAGCCACTAAGTCGTATGTAGTTTCATGTTTGCATGCATACGACGAAGGAGCCAGATTAAGTCGATCACACCCACATATTTTCTGGTTAATTAGTAACGGCCGCATTCTATAAAAGCTAACAAGGACCTATGCGTATAAGAAAATATTTAGATTATATATTTCACACTCTCATATATATTTCCATGTTCTCGTTTTTCTTTTCGATCATTATTCGTCAGTGATTAATCCATACTTGCGGTTCCACGCGAACAAATGTGTGCATGGCTGCAAGAAGGTTCTTCACCTGGCCTTTGGAACATCTCAAGTGATCGAGCCAAAACAGTTAGTCTTAACCAGTAAAGCTAACTGTTGTTTGCAATTGTTTAAGAGTGATGATAATGAAGAAAATATAGATAGGGCAGGCTTGACTAAAGAGATGATAGTGAATGTGATACGGGTACTGCTGCACTAAACCGAACCAGCATACTCTCCCGCCAGTTTGAAGTTTGAAGAATAAAAGTGACCTAGTCTTTTGGAAGACTGTTCCATGATCTCCATTTCTTTAGCATGCACGTTTAGATATTTTTCATGCAAAAGTAGTTGTAGTCTTCTCATGCATAAGAAAGTGGCCCAACTTCTGTGGTGACTTCTTCAACCCACGTTTCTATTTTCTTGCTTAAGTTTAGGATTGCATTGTAACTTCCTTTCCTATTTAAAGTGTACTTTTATTTTATGGAATACAAGAAGAAAAGTTGCAGTAAATTTTCTATAGTTTAGTTAGGAGATTAACCATCTCAAATTGGTTTATATCAGAATGTTTGTGAGATTTAATTAAACAATACTTAGGAAGATACAAGTTGGTTGCCTACTTCCTTTATTTAATTCTTCTCTTGTTTTTGTGATAACCCCTTCTGCCGTTTTTACTCAAATACCCTCTTCACCATACATTTGTACCTGGTTATCGTGTGTATTTTGTGGAAGTTTACCTATAAAATTGGGTACAAGGCACTGGTCAAAGGTCATGGGAACATAACTTCAATTTCAATATAAAAAGAGTCAAGTCCAAATTAGAGACGCCATCACAATATACTACTACTATAACTACATAAACCATTTCAATCCAATATTGCACACATATAACACACACTTAAAACATATAAGTTTTAATTCAACACGTACAAAAGGTGGTGATAATGATGATCCATTTTCAAGGTTACATGTTAATAATGTCTTTAATCATAGGGGGAGCTCCGGCCATGGCACGTGACATGCTTATTCGTAACCCCGTGGTGGAGCTCGCCACAACGGATGAGTTGACAAGATTCGCTGGATACGGAGAAGAGAAGCTCTCTACTGTGGTGGTCTCCGGGACGTTACTCTGTGATGCCTTTTTACGTAAAAATTTTCTCCTTGAGTCGCATCCAATCCCTGGTATGTATATGCATGGCAATCAATTAATCAGACCTGCTATAACGATAGACGTTTCTAATTCTAATTATTTGATTGTATTGACATTCAGGAGCATTGGTGGGAGTTTCGTGTCGTCGTCATACTAGTGTTAACAGGAAAACAAGTAAATCATCAAACTGGGTTGTTACAAAAGGCAAAACCGATCACTATGGAGATTTTCATATTGATCTTCCTTCGCGTCTTCATGCAATTCCAAACATTGAAAAGAGATGTTTCGTTAGAGTTCTTGCCCTACCGAAGAAATCTCCTTGCCACCAATCAGCCTTAACTAATTATAAACACAAACGGATAGAGTTATTATCATCATCAGGGAACGGAATTCGCGCTTACTCTAGTCATGGGATCCATTTGACAACAAATAAAAGACATTCACACCCATTCAAGGGAAGGAAAACCCGCTCTACACAATCTGTAGCTAATTAACTAGGAAGAGGTTACCACAAGTCATGCACGTACGATATGATGGCGCTAAGGTCACAAAACTGATGAGTTGTGGAATCTTGTTTGCGACGTTTATCTTTATGGGACGGTACGTGTGTTCATTTGCGAAAAATGTACATATATAGACATAGATACTATATATAGTGTTGTGTTGCTTGTATTGTCTACTCGAAAGTAAACGGCATGAAACAAACTATACTTAATTAGGCAAACAAACAATGATGTTTGTTCAAAAGTTGTGTTGTGATAAGATTTGCATGTAATCGCAAGTACATACGAATTCAATGATACATGATCATCGTTCATTTTGTTAGGCCACTTTAGCTATATTTTACATTAAGGGGTGGCAATCAAGCTGATTTGTACTCAGGTTGCGTAACTTGTGTTGGCGCGTTCATATTATAACCCTTCTCTGTGAAGGCGAAATTTTATTAAGCAAATCATCTTGCAAGAAATTACAAAGTATAAAAAATTACAAGATTGTACAAGTTAAAAACTACAATACTTATTTTACTACAACAAACCATCACCTTCAGATCCTAAACATAGAACAAAGTTTAGTATAAAAATGTTACACGACAACTCTTAAGGTTTTTAAAAGCCTGTAAATCATTTAGCAGTAAGTTTGAACAGAAATCATTTGTTGACCACTAGACAAACCTCAGTAAAAGACTTGAAGAGTAAAAGAAAACGTTTCCAAACACATAAACACAATAACGTGAAAATTAACCTTCTGGTCATTTTATACTTTGCCTAGTCATAGTGTCCATATGCAACAAATTAAAAACCATATATGCAAATTTAACACAAATAACATCAACAAAATGATTTAAGATACATAAATACTTTTATAATTGCTTCAAAATTAGATTGAAAGGGAGGATGCATATATTAACTTAAGCAATGAACGACATATGAAATATCATGCCTTGTTATGCAAAATATATCAATTTTCCAACAAGTTTCTAATATTGAGTTATGTTTTTCAAAATTTTATCGTCACCAAACTCCCCATGATCAGCCAAGTTGCAACTGGTTTGTAGGCTAAAAGCCCAAACTCATGCAGAAGCTTAATACGACATTATTTTTTTGAGACAAACACAATCCATTCTTAATTTCTTAAAATTTTATACCAACAAAAAACTTTAACACTCCAAGATCCTTAATTTACAACCTTTTATTTAGAATATTTACTTACTGATAATGCAATATGAACATCATTAGATAGTTGCTCCACTGAAGTACATCATTAAATATGTTCAAAAAAAAGAAGTACGTCAATGGTTATTCACATTTAAGTGTCATGCATCATATCATTCGATAGTTGAGAAATTTTGATTGTCCGACTCAAAGATATTAAAGTTATTTTGATTATCAAAATAGTTTTCAATCTCGAAACTTCTTTAGTGGTGTAGTGGCGAAAGGATTTATGACTATCATTGCAAAATATGCGTGGCTCCAAATTCAATTCTTGTTGGTACAAAAATCGTGAAGTGTCCATGCCAACATTCCTGAAAATGAAGGGTTTTACCTAGTTTGAGTCTGTGTGATGATGAGTTTAAATCCCTTGAAATAGTGGACCAATATGTCGAAAATCACGGTTAAAAAAAACCTTATTATCTAATAAAAAATAGTTACATAAAACTTTACTCGTCTAAATAAACAAAATCAAAAATTAACATTTTTTAAGACAATCAGTACACAATTCTCAATCCGAGATTATAGAACTATTAACAATCCACAAAACTGCTATGTGAGATTAGGTTAATGGTTTTTGTTATATTTAGTTTTTACTATTGCCTAGGTCGGAGTCTAGGGGATTTAGTGTCGAGTCTAATAAGACGTAGCTAAGTATCGTATGTTTAAATTAGGAAGATTGATGACGTATAGTCCCTATTCGGGTTGTATAATCCGACCTATGGGTACTACCCGTATTCATTGTGTATGGATTATTGCTGCGCAGCGCGCGCAAGGCTCTGGAGGCCCAGTAAACCATTGGCGCACGACAGATGGTTACTTAATCAAATCCTCGTCGCAACGCGACAGGATAAAGACAGAATATAATCAATCTTATAGTTATATTCGCCCAAGGGAAAGAGATATACACTTATCTTGATTATGCGATAAGGATCAAGCTATTTTGGGTCTTTATCTCTTTCTTAGGCTGCAAGAGTAGGAGAGCCCAGCCAGGACTCTCTCGGGTATAAAAGGAACCCCTGAGGTTCCACAAAGGTACGACACATACAATACTCTAAACCCTAACGGTGTCTGTTCTTAGTGTGCATGGTCCTTAAACAAGATTCACTTGGTGCAAGAGCCGGAACCCAACAAGACCCCGAATTAAGTTTAATTCGGGTTCAACGAGGTCCATCCAACTTTTGTATCAACAAGTTGGCGCCATCTGTGGTGCCCTACAGTAAGCCCTGAAAGATGAACAAAGGCAGCGCACACCCATCACATCCAAAGGGCGGACCTAAGAAGCCACAAGGCCCACCCTTGAGAATTGAATCACTCAACAACCCGGGACGGGGGTTGAGGACCAACCTAGATCTCGATAAAGAGCTTAAGGTTATGGAAGGATCAAGTACCAAGAAGGAACTTTGGAAAGAAAGAAGAAAAAGAAGGAGGAAGGAGAATTATACATGTCGGCACCTCACACTGGCGCACCATTCATCGAAAGTGCGCTGTCTCCACACGACTCCGATTGTTCAAGAGGGGAAGATGCCTTCCTCACACCAGCAAACAACAGGCAACATACAACATACGAGCGTGAAAGACAGGTTAGGACCTAACCCGAGGGGATTCAACGCGTCGACCAAGCCATACCCGCACGACAAAGTGCCCTTAAAAGGTTAGGGTCATTAGAAAGAAGCCTTTCCCCAGAATCCTACATACGAGAACAGAGCAGAATCCTATAAATATATAAAACCGAAAATGATCAATTCGGTTTCAATCGGTTCGACGCACCTCACTTTGATTTTTAGTTGGTTTTGATCGGTCATGCTCGGTTTGATTTTTGTTGGTTCGGCTCATGTGTTATACTTATGGAGTTATTGGAATATTTTCACATGTCATATGTAGGGAAAAGACCATCATATACCTCTAATTTAACATTAAATTCAATCAACCAATTACAACCACTCATTTTTTCATTTAACAAAAAACTCATTTTTTTAAATTAAATATTTCACAAACTGTTCATCGTCATGCAAAACAAAACATATCAGCGCAGCGAGAATTAAATCATCTTTCTATCAAGGGGCACATGTATACTTTTGACGAACTTTTTTTTCCAATCACGTCTAAGAAAATCATATATGATTCGCATCGTGAATCATATATGATTTTCAAAAATCATATATGATTTTAGTAAATCATATATGATTTTAGTAAATCATATATGATTCGCGATACGAATCATATATGACTTTTTCAAACGTGATTGAAAAAATATCGAAAATAAAGTTCGTCGAAAATATATATACATATGTCCCTCGATAGAAAGATGATTTAATTGTTGTTAGAATAATGAATTTTTTGGCTTAACGATTGAAATATTTAATTTTAAAAAAATAATGAGAATTAAGTTTTTTTAAATGGCTAGTCGTGATTAATTATTAGGTCTTTAAATAAAAAGTATACATTAATCTAATCTCGACATATGTATATGTAAATTTTTATGAGACCCGCATTTAGTTTTGCCTAAAATAAAAATTCCCTCGTAACCTTTTAGAAGTCCCACCAAGTTTTTTCCCAAAACTCAAGTTATCCCTCCACTTAGTTTTACCCTAAACTAATTTTTTTAATCTTTCTCACACCATCTCTCGTCTCGATGGTCAGCCAAAAACCATCAACACTCACAATCTGAGAGTCGTCAGGCGAACCTAGGATACGAATTTGAAGTTCATTTATCCATAAATTAGGTAGTTTAATTTGTTATATCTTTCATATAGTCGTCACTTTGATTTGGTTTATAGGTCAATTTTATGATTTTATAAATTAAGGTTTATGTGACCTAAATTTATGTAAATGTGTAACATAATTACTGTTGTTGTTGTTGAAGTTGTTTACATGTAGAAAATTTCAATTTATGCTTGATTTATAATACTAAAAGTATATTTTATTGAGACTGTGATACTTCGTATAATTTGTTTTGTTAAATTTTAGATGTGCATAGTTTTAGAATAAAAGCACAAATAGCATGAGTCTTTGATCGTTTGTATCAAATTTTATGACAGTAAGTGGTTTTATGTTATCACTATTTAAATTGCTAATTACATTATTTGTTTCATTTATTTTGTAGTAAAGATGAAGTGCACTTTGAACAACAGAGCTACTAGTTGTCAAAGAAACATCCAGGTAGCACACTACACACTTATGTAAATGTTTTTTTATTAGTCTTTATTATAATGTATAAAATAAGTGTTACTTAAAATGAGCCGTTTATGGTGTTATATTAATATCTTTTTGAGTTCGATGTAGTGTTCATGACATGTTGTGATCTAGAAGAATGTTTTTAGTTCCATTTGGAATGTTTTGTTTGCCTTTTGAGATTGTTTGTAAGTTTTGTGAAAGTTCTAGATAGTCTAGAGGACACTTTTATCTTGAAACTAGAGGATTAGAGCTTGGCTTACATGAAGAAACACTTTAGATTCCATGTTAACCTTGTATAACATACGAAATGCAACGTGACTGATAACTTTGTTTTTTTTAAAGTATCTGAATACTAATCTTTTTCTATGAAACTTCGCATTTTCATAACTATGAATAGTACAGTGCCAAAAATCATAAAATATAACATTACTAAACAACTAACCAATGGCGGAGCTTCAGAATATTTTCTAGGAGGGCCAAAATACACATAAACATATATTTGAAGGGCTAAAGAAGTAAATTCCTGTAGTAACTTAAGGTTTACACGATTTAGGTAACATTTTTATACATAAGATTCCAAAGTTCAGGAGGGACACAACCCTCTTATGTCTCCACTAAGCTCCACCATTGCAACTAACCAAGTTAATATCTCTGAGGAAATTACAGTTTGTAGTGGCTGTTGAGTATCAAGTCCAGAATTAGCCGAAGAAATTGGTCAAGGCGCACTGACACTTGATCGTGTCCTTTGTTCTATAAATGGGTGAGTATCAATACATACACATAAAACCCCATTGAGTGTTCCCCTTTTATCACGAGATACGGTAGTTATAACAGTAAATCTTTCCCAATTTCTGTTTCTCATGGGAACTCCCCAGACCAGCTCTCTCCTTTAGCCGCCCTTTGTACGATTAGAGTAGCTACTGCATATTTGGGTCCTATGATAATTTCGGGAGAAGTTCTCCCTATTGCTCTAGCAGTAGTATAACCATACAAGTTTTGTGCCATTTGACTCCTATAGATATAATTTCAATTAACCAAACACGTTGCCATTTGATGATTGGTAAAAAGTGTAATTTGGGACAAAAGATGGGAACAATGATGAACTTTTGCATTTCAATATCCATTCTAGGATATAATACATTCTTTGCATTACGTTAATTGTGATGGTTTAAAAAGAGATCACTTTTTCATCTCTAATTACTTTGACTACTTATATACCCTTATTTATGTCATTCATTGTATTATCATTGTAACAACAAAGATATCAGCAATGTATTTTGTAACTGGTTGTGAAGTGATCATACACTATGCCCGCTCATTTGTGATACTTTATTGTTCGACATATTTTGCTTGATCTAGTTATACAGTAATACTTATTATCTACATCGAATCTTATGGGCCATACTTTGTTACTATCATTACTGATAATAAACAGATGAAAGTTTCACTTAACGAAATCTCTTCAGGCTATATAGATATTGATTCACTAGTTGCATGACCTTGCTATCTTGTTTAGGTATGCTCCTTTTTTATACTTGTCAAAATACTAGTATAACATATTAAATAGGCTAAACATTATTACACAGTATTAAATACGAGTTGTTTATTTGTAGGTGGTGCGTAAGGATGATGGATGATTGAAGATGGATGATGACTTAAATAGTCAATTTATGGTTTTCCTTTTGTTACATCAACTATTGCTTTGTTTTTTTATTTTTTGTTATTGTTGCATGATGGCTAAAGACTTATTTAGTGGGAGTTGTAACCTTGGTGAAAACTTCTTACAGAAATGAAATATATTATTTCTTATTGAACTATTGTATTTTCCTTCTGATCACTTGCTTCAAATTTAGTGTAGTGATTTTGTTATTTTTGCACTCCTCCAAATGGTGCACTTCTTTGTAACGTGTTATATTTGTGTCTTTGTTTTTTGTTGGGCTTGTATCTTGCTATTGGGCCTTGTTTATCTTTCTTGGGCTTTCTGGCCGTTGGAGCGTTTGTTGGAAGCTTTGGTTATATTACCCTAGCAACTCATTTGCTAGGGTTAGTAGTCTCTTACCAAAAACACACACTTATTGTGTACGTCGTCTGCTCTCTCTCTCTTTCTAACCATTATTGGTTCATGGGAGGTTTTCATCTTGTTTCATCTTAATTATCTTGTGTGTGATTGAGTGAATCTTGTAGTGAGGGAGATTGGATCAACCTAGTTAGGACAATCTCACATTTATCTTGTAATCGTTCGACTAGCATCCATTTGGGGACTAGTCTTTATCTTTTTGTTTCCGTACTCTGATTTATAATAAAATACACCAAGGGGTGGTTGGTTGGGTGTAAGATCTACTTGTTTTGTTTTGATATTATGTTTTTAACATGGTATCAGAGCTTAAGGTTGTAGTTCTTTCAGCCTATCTAAGCTCTCTTGTGGTTTTTTTGCTTTATCAGTTTTTCGGTTTGTGAAACCCTAATTTATTTTTTAGGGTTTTACTTTTTGGTGGTGTTCTATAGCTTTCTCAACGTTCCTGGAAGCTTGTATTGGTGGTGCCGTTCTTTTTCCCAAAGATTTATCTTAGGGTTTTCACAAACCCTAATTTAATTTTTTGGGGGTTTTGGTTCTCTGGTGCCCAGGAAGCTTTGTTTGGTGGTGTCGTTGACTATTTTGGTGGTGCCGTTGAAAAACTCGAAAGATCTAATTAGGGTTTCTCAAAACCCTAATTTGATTTTTGGGGGTTTTTCTCCTTCGTTGGTATCCTGGTATCACCCTTTGGTGGTGCCGTTACCATTTTTGGATTATTTACTCAGGTATATTTTATTAGGCTTTGCTAACCCTAATTTATCTTCTTCCTTTGTTGGGGATTTCCTTGTGGTGGCTCACCCATCCTCTAGACTAAGTGAATCTAGAGATTGGGTGGTTTTTTATTCATATTGGCTTTTTTATTGCACTGTAAGTCCACTTTTATTTTCTTACTCTCTATCTCTTGGTTACTTTGTGAGCTACTATTGTTTGAGTTTGTGGGTGTAAACGGATACGGTTAACATCTTGACCCTCCAGCCTTGACTGGTGTGGATACCTGCTCTGGCCAATCCCAATTCACAACCTAACATTTCTGGTGCTTACCTTCTGGGTGCTTATTGCTTTATTTTTTACTCTTGCTTCTTGTTTATCTCTGGCTTTGTTGTTTATTTGCTTTATTATTTGATTTTGTTTGTGGGTTTATTGTTGTTCTGCTTGCTCTCTTATTGTGTGAATCATGAGTGCTAGTGGTGCCCCTCCTACACCAAATGGTGGTGGAGGAAATGGTGGTGGTGGAGGTCCATCTGAAACCACACCTACTCTTGTTGCTCTTATAAGCAATTTGGATGCTGGTAATCCACTTCATATTCATAACAGTGATAATAGTAGTTCTATGCTTGTGCCTTTTAAACTTCTTGGAACTGAAAACTATAGAATATGGAATAATGCTATGAGACTTGCTTTACAAGCTAGGAACAAATATGCTTTTGTTGATGGTTCTTGTTTAAGGGATTCTTACACTGATGATGTTATGTGTGCTCAATGGGATAGATGTAATGCTATGGTTCTTACTTGGATTATGAATGTTGTCTCTAGTGATGTTTACATGGGTCTTGTTTATTCTGAAAATGCTGATATTGTGTGGAAAGACTTGAATGAGACTTATGATAAAGTTGATGGGTCTGTTGTTTATAATCTGCTTCAAAAAATTGGGTCTGTTAAACAAGGTGGTAGTACTTTGGCTGATTATTATCATAGATTAAATTCTCTTTGGAGAGAGTTTGATGCTGTTTCTAAGATTCCTAAATGTATTTGTGCTATTAAGTGTGCCTGTTCTGCTAGCACTGAGTTGGCTCTGCATCAGCAGATCATGAGACTCATGCAGTTCCTAATGGGCCTTGATGACTGCTATCAGCCTGTTAGGACTGCTCTTCTCACCAGGGACCCTCTTCCTGATGTGAAGTAGGCTTATGTCACAGTCTCTAGAGAGGAATCCCATAGGGGTATTCCTGAGACCTCTAGTCATATTGAGGCAAAAATGAATGCTACCTCTTTTGTTGTTAAAACTTTTAATCAAAATAGGAGAGGTAATTCCACCAATAGTAACAACAACACCTCTAACAGACCTCCCTTTAAGGGCAATAGTACAGGATATTTTAGGGGTCCCAACCCTAATCTTCTTTGTACTCATTGCAGTCAAACAGGCCACACTATTGATAGATGTTTTGAGTTAAATGGTTATCCTGCTTGGTATAAAAGAGTGGTAATGCTTCTAAGCAATCTGGTTTTAAACATAACTTTAATGCCAATTGTGACCTAAAGGTTGGGGATAAGCAAAATTCCACTTGTGAATCCCCAACTTCTTTCACCAGTGATCAAATGCAGAAACTTCTCAGCTTGATAAATGATTCTCCCAGAAACACTCAGTCCAATATGGCAGGTATAATTTCCTTTTTTAATGCTATTATTTGGTTCAATATTCATTTCTCTAAGTTTTTTGTGGGAAACACCAAGTTTACTACCAAAACCATTACCTTGGGTTGGATAATTGACTCTGGGGCCAACCAACATCTTACCACATCCATTGTGGGCATGACTAATATTGTGGATATTTCCAATCTCAACATTTCTGTTGGTCACCCTAATGGGACTATTGCCAACATCAGTCACATTGGTGACCTTAAATTATCTAACAATGTGATTCTTCATGATGTTCTTGTTGTTCCTGGTTATTATGTTAGTCTGCTTTCTGTCAACAAACTTATAAAGGATAGCAAGTTATTTGTTAGTTTTGATGAGGATAAGTGTTATATTCAGGACTTGGACAAGGGGATCATTCTGGGGACTGGTAGTGAATATGGGGGGCTCTATTTGTTTGATGACTGTAAGACCCAGAGTTTAGGTAATGCTAACTCTGCCATGACCTTTCATACCTCCAAAGATCTTTGGCATTGTAGGCTTGGTCATCCTTCTGATCATGTCCTTAATATTCTTAAGACTGACCTTCACCTGTCTAAAAATACCAACATATCTATGTGTGAAACTTGTCATAGGGCCAAACAGACCAGAGAGCCCTTCCCTTTGAGTGACCACAAATCTAACCATCTTGGTGATTTGGTTCACTTGGATCTTTGAGGCCCTTACAAGGTTCAGAGTAAGGAAGGGTATAGATACTTCCTTACCATTGTGGATGACTACTCTAGAGCAGTGTGGACTTATCTTTTAAAAACTAAGGATGAGGTTTTTGATTGGCTTAAACAATTTATAAGTCTTGTTAAAAATCAATTTGATTCTAAAATCAAAGTTTTTAGATCTGATAATGGGACTGAATTTGTTAATAACAAGATTCATACTATGCTCTCTACTATGGGTATCATCCATCAGACTTCTTGTCCTCATACCCCTCAGCAAAATGGTATTGCTGAAAGGAAACATAGACACCTTCTTAATGTTGCCAGGAGTCTTATGTTTCAGGGAGGGATTCCTGTTAATTTTTGGTCTGATTGTATTCTAACTGCTGTTTACCTGATCAATAGGCTCCCCTCTTCTGTCTTAAATGGTAGATCTCCCTATGAATTGCTCTATAAGTAAAAACCAAATCTCTCTCACTTAAAGTGTTTTGGCTGTCTGTGTTTTTCTACTTGTCTGAATAACAGTGACAAGCTCACATCTAGAGCTGAAAAAAGTGTTTTAGTTGGTTATTCTTCTCTAAAAAAGGCTTACAAACTTTTTAGTCTGGATAACAGAAGATACTTGTTTTCAAGAGATGTGAGGTTTTATGAAACTATTTTCCTTTTTAAGATGAAAAACGATACAGGAAGTAAATTGGCTGATGTAGTTGTTACAAGTGATGCTGATCTCTTATCCTTTTTTGATAATCAAACTCTTTCAAGTCCCAATGATGATGAGAGAGCTACACCTACTTTGGATGGTAGAGTTAACCCCACAAATGAGGATGCCTTAGTGCATCCCCAGGAGGATGACTCTGCAACCATCATAGGTGAAAACCAGCAATCCTGCTCTAAGGGCGCAAATGACTTTTTTCATCCTCCTGATGTTTCTTTAGAGCAAAATGAGATCACCACCGAGGAAGTAGGAGAACCTGGTGTTAGAAGGTCCTCTAGACCTACCAAACTCCCTGTGAAGCTTAATGATTTTGTTCTTGATAGCAAACTTAAATATGGTATTGAAAAACATGTCAATTATTCTAGACTTAGCACTATCAATTTTTGTTTTGCTACTACTTTGAATCAATCTTTTGAGCCCACCTCTTATTATGAGGCTATTAAAGACAATAGGTGGGTTGAAGCTATGAACAATGAGATTGAGGCTCTCTTAAGGAACAATACCTGGACCCTTTGTGACTTACCTGTTGGGAGAAAAGCCATTAACAACAAATGGGTTTATAAGATTAAATACAAGTCCAAAGGCATTGTTGATAAGTTTAAAGCTAGAGTTGTTGCTAAAGGGTACAGTCAAAGAGAGGGTATTGACTTTGATGAAACTTTCAGTCCTGTTGTTAAAATGGTTACTGTTAGATGTCTTATTAGCATTGTTGTGTCTAATGATTGGCCTCTTTCCAACTTGATGTCAATAATGCTTTTCTATATGGGGAGTTGGATGAGGATATTTACATGACTGTCCTTTTGGGTTTTAACTGTCAAGACAAGAACAAAGTGTGTAAGTTAAACAAAGCCCTCTATGGACTTAAGCAATCCCCAAGACAGTAGAATGCCAAGTTAACCACTGTCTTGGCTGAGCATGGCTTTATCCAAAGTAAACATGATTATTCTCTCTACATCAAACAATCTGATAACCTTTTCATTGCACTTCTTGTTTATGTTGATGATTTTATCATCATTGGTAATAGTGTTAAGGAAATTGATAACCTTAAAAATTTTCTTATAACCAAATTCATGATAAAAGATCTTGGAGTTATGAAGTATTTCTTAGGGATTGAAATCCTTGAAAATACCAATGGTATTTGCATGACTCAAAGAAAATACTGCCTTGAGCTTATCTATGAGTTTGGTCTGTTGGCTGCTAAACCAGCAGCAACACCTTTACCTGAAAATTGTGTGCTTGCTGTTGATGAGAGTGAGAATGATAAATTACTTAACAATGTTTTGAGTATCAAAGACTCTTAGGAAGCTTATTTATCTTACTCACACTAGACCTGACATTTCCTATGCTGTTCATTGTCTTAGTCAGCATATGCATGCCCCTTTATAGTCTCATCTGAAAATTGCTCTCAGAGTTATTAGATACCTTAAAAACTCTCCTGGTACTGGCATTCAGATTTATAAAGATACCTCTTTGAAGGTTTCTTGCTTCACTGATGCTGATTGGGCAAAATGCCTTAAAACCAGGAAATCTGTTTCTAGGTATTGTGTTTTTTTGGGTAGGACTCTTGTGTCCTGGAAAAGTAAAAAACAAGCTACCATTTCTAGATCTTCTGCTGAAGCAGAATACAGGTGCATGGCTAGTGCCACATGTGAAGTCATTTGGATAACCAATCTTTTGAATGATTTTCTGATTAAGTGCTTGTTTCCTGTTCACTTATATAGTGATAGTAGTTCTGCCATACAGATTGCTGCTAACCCTGTTTTTCATGAAAGGACCAAACACTTTGAGGTTGATGTCCATTTGATTAGGGAAAAGGTTCAAGATGGAGTCATTAAGACTTTCAATGTTGACTCTGTTGATCAAACTGCTGACATTTTTGCAAAGGCACATGGAATATCTCAACACATGAAGCTTTGCAACAAATTGAGGCTTGTGAACATGTTTGGGAAATAATGCTCTTTACTGCTCTATCATTTGTCGGATTGAGGAAGGGTGTTATTTTTGCACTCTTCCAAATGGTGCACTTCTTTGTAACGTGTTATATTTGTGTCTTTGTTTTTTGTTAGGCTTGTATCTTGCTATTGGGCCTTGTTTATCTTTCTTGGGCTTTCTGGCCGTTGGAGCGTTTGTTGGAAGCTTTGGTTATATTACCCTAGCAACTCATTTGCTAGGGTTAGCAGTCTCTTACTAAAACACACACTTATTGTGTGTGTCGTCTGCTCTCTCTCTCTTTCTAACCACTATTGGTTCATGGGAGGTTTTCATCTTGTTTCATCTTAATTATCTTGTGTGTGATTGAGTGAATCTTGTAGTGAGGGAGATTGGATCAACCTAGTTGGGACAACCTCACAGTTATCTTGTAATCGTTCGACTAGCATCCGTTTGGGGACTAGTCTTTATCTTTTTTGTTTCCGTACTCTGATTTATAATAAAATACACCAAGGGGTGGTTGGTTGGGTATAAGATCTACTTGTTTTGTTTTGATATTATGTTTTTAACAAATTTTTTTTTGTTTTTGTTTTTGTACTAGTGTTGAATATGATGGCTGGATACAAAGTGTTTTATGATGTCACTTGTTAGGACACTAATTTTATTAATTAAACTTGAGATAAAATGTCTTTTACAACACCAAATTTGGTCCTAACAAAGCACTTATGTATTACGACCCTTTTCTTTGTACTAAAACAAGACATTATCCATTGTGTTTTCGTCCTATAAATATGTGTGTTAGGACCGGTGAAAGTGTCCCAAAACATAGCATATGGGTAAGCATATATTAGGACACCAGGTAGCATCCTATTATTTGGGTTATTAGAAATCCATTTTGGTCGTATAAACTTCGGTACCAAAGAATTAGTTTTAAAATGTTTAAGTTTATTAGGACGTCAATAAACGTTCTACGTATCTATTACAACCCCTTCATATGGGACACATTTATTTTAGTCTTATTAAGTCAAAAATCCTGTAAACTCATTTAATAAGGCACTAACAGGTGTCCTATAGGCCCTCTTTTCTTATAGTTTCTTTTGTCCTGTGCTACAAAATTAAAAAGAAACTACAAGTACAAAAAGAAACTACAAAAACAAAAGAAACCCTAAGTCGGTTAAATTGTGTATATAAACATATCTCCTTTAACCTTACCAAATATTTCAATCGATCTCTCTCAAGTCACACGTTAAAGAAAAATCCGGTAATTTTTTAATTATTTTATTGTTTTACGTTATTAAATAGATGTTTTAAAGGCTCGTAAGTGTTGAATGGTTTTTAGTATTATTTTCTGGGCTTTTTGCTTATGTTTCTATTCATGGTTTAGCTATTCAAAACAGCAGGGCTTTCGCAAAGATTCAGCTATGGTAAAAAAAGTCAGTAATAAAGGTGCCTACAACAAAAGAAATACAGAAATCTGGAAGAACTACGCTAACTACAGAAATCAAGCTTAAATTAAATGCAGCACTGCGAAAGAGCTACAGTCCTCACTTAAAGGACGAATTTTGCCTCTATAAACGTCTCGACGAAGCTAGGCTCAAAAAGTATGGCGACTACATCTGGTATGTATCTTTTTACTTTCCTTTGGTATGGGGTTTTCTTTTCTCCCGAGAATGATTTGACATTTGGTAATTCTTTCAGCTACGATATCTTGCGCATATGGAAGATATTAAGATCAAAAAATAAGCGTTTTGAGAAAGTTTCACCAAAAACTATTGCAAAGGTAAAGTATCGATTTCTATATCATGTCATTTTTTTTATTGTAGTTAGATGTATATAATATTTAGGCCTGATATTTTGTTATTGTAGGTAATCAAGCACAATTTAGAACTCGAAAGGGAAGACAAGAAGTTTGAAGAGAAAGAGATGATAACAGGACTCACCCTAGTTGATATTGGTTTTCTAACATTCGAGATAAACGGGGAGTGGATGCTTGAGAGGATTGAGAAGAATCTCAAAGATGGAATAGTCGCATGGGCACCAATAGCAACTATAAAAACGGCAATAGTAGACTTTCCAGTGCCGGATATAGACTCAGAAAAGCACGCAGATGGAGTTCGATCCAATTATATTAGAGACACAGTAGTTCGTATGCTCGAGTATTCGGGAGTGCAAGTAAGCGGCATAATGGGGAATGATCAGGTGTGAATGTTTGTTTTATTTTATCGTTCTATATTATCTGTTTGAAACTACAGATATTTAAGTTTCATATTTTGCAGGCTCTACTTACTGTAAAAAAACACTTCCCTGAAGAACAAGGGTTCATTAGAAACAAAGGAGAGTCTCTTTTTTCTACCACGGAAAAATCATTGCGTGAAGCACACTCTACCAATGTTCATGAAGACATTGCAGCTTTGCGGTACTTTACTTGCTGATTATACTTGTCTGATATATTTTACTGATACATTATTTAATGTCTGATATATTTTACTGATATATGTGTAGGTTTGGAATTTATGAGCAAAAACCAGACTGGATTGTATATGTGACTCCGGTACGACAGCGAGATTACATTATGAAGTGCTTTTCTGTAAGTAACTTTTACACAGGATAACTGATAGCATGTTAAAAAAAAAATTGGAAAAATTGAATACTGATTCTTTTACAGGCTGCTGAAGGTTATAATGAAGTTAAAGATTCTCAAACTCTCATGAGTTATCTTGGATATCAAACCTCTGATGATGGACAATCAAACCTGATTACAGCGTGGAGCATATACAAAAGTTTTTTTAAAGTACAGTTTGATTCATATGTGGAAAAAGACATGATGGCGTATGGGTATAGTAGTGAAGAAGTTTTTGAATGTTTTATCAAGTATGCTTACTTGAAAACACATAAATATTCTGAGTGTAAACTTGATGTCAGAAGTCTTACACAGGAAAATAACTTTGTGCATCTACTAAATGCACGAAAAGAAATCCGTTCAGTTATCGAGAACTCTAGAAGTAGAGACTTGTTTAAGTTAAGCAAGGTAAGATTTTCTTTCCGTTTCAATGTTGTTACAACTTTGTCATCTCAGCCCTAATCTTATCATTGTTTTCTTATTCTTTGGTCCGAACAGGCGTTAGTCGGCAAGGAACGTGAGTTTGGCTTACATTTACTTCAATTTACAGAGGTCATCGAAAAAGCCTTTTCAACTTTGATGCCCCATTTGCTGTGTGATTACCTTTTCAAGCTTTGTGAGAACTTTACCAGTTACAACCGTGAGGCTCAGCTTAGTAAGACCTGGGTTTTGTTGTGTAAGGCAGCTGAAGCAGTGATGGAAAAAGGCTTTGATCTTTTGGGGATCACTCCTAAATTCTCAAAAGCCTTGACATCATACTTGAGACCGGAAACTGATGAAGCTATGGCCATTCGTCATTACACGCCTTACCCTATTCCTAGGTAACTACCTCTTTGCATATCGAATATATTTTATATCTTCAATCCTAACATCATTTGATGCAATTTAAGGAAAATATAAGGTTTTTAATTTGTTATGTTTTGGTTTTCATTAGGAAAAATACATCATCTCGTTTCGAGCTCTTTTCCATGTTCATCGGAGTCACTCCTTCAGATTCTAAGAAGGATTTTGAGACGGGTCAACTATTCGGGCACATCACAGTGTCCGATACGTGTGGATTACTAAAAGATGGATGGTCGAAGTTGGATAGGAACGGTTGCGGCCATGTTGCTCATTTTGTCCATGACTTTGACAATTCCATCACAATTGGTGATTCTGGCTTTATAGGGTTTGGCAACCCGAGTTCTCGTCATGCTGTTGCATTCTCTGATTCTATCAAGATGGGCGTGCATCTCTATGTCACAACAACGGATAAAAACGCCTGCTATGAACTTTGCTCTACCGATTAGGATATAAAGCTGGATGATTTTTGTGCATCTCTATGTCACAATTGGTGATTCTGCCTAATGTCATTTTTCTCGGATAGTTGGGATTCCATGGACCAAGATCTGCTTTTATTATATGGGCAATACCAATCTACTTTAGTAGATCATATGGATGTAGAAAAAGCTTCTCATGCCGGAATATGTTTGTGAAAATTAACTGTACAGTTCTTGATATATATGAAGACATCTGAACCTTCAATAAGGTCCGTCAATCCGACCCGGCATATCAATTGGTTTTGTTATGATCTTTTCAGTTTATCATTTACTACGTACTAGTTTGGTTTGCTTGGTAGTCTTTCATAATTATTGATTTATTGCATAGAAAATTCATTAAAACCTGTTAGGACTGTTTTAGTAAAACAAAAATGTATAACCGTTTAGCATATATCGAAAAAATGTGTATAAAAACATCTAATTGTATTTACGTTCAGGAGCATTGGTGGGAGTTTCGTGTCGTCGTCATACTAGTGTTAACAGGAAAACAAGTAAATCATCAAACTGGGTCGTCACAAAAGGCAAAACAGATCACTATGGAGATTTTCATATTGATCTTCCTTCGCGTCTTCATGCAATTCCAAACATTGAAAAGAGATGTTTCGTTAGACTTCTTGCCCTACCGAAGAAATCTCCTTGCCACCAATCATCATCCTTAACGAATTATAAACACAAACGGATAGAGCTATTATCATTATCAAGGAATGGAATTCGCGCTAACTCTAGTCATGGGATCCATTTGGCGACACATAAAAGACATTCACACCCATCTACACAATCTGTAACTAATTAACTAGAGGTTACCACAAGTCATGCACGTACGATATATGATGGCGCTAAGGTCACAAAAGTGATGAGTTGTAGAATCTTGTTTGCGACGTTTATCTTTATCGGACAGTAGGTGTGTTCATGAGAGAAAAATGTACATATATAATATATATTGTGTTGTGTTGTTTGTATTGTCTAGTCGAAAGTAAACGGCATGAAACATATCATACTTAACTAAGCAAACATACGATGATGCATCTCGATGGGTAAAGGATATTTCGTCACCACATCAAAGGTTTCTGAGGAAGATGCATCTCGGAGATGCAATAAAGAGGTTATGGAATTTGGTGTTGTTTCACATTGTATCAACACTTGCACTGATCAATCTTTTCAGCTTTCTTATAGGAGTAAAGCTGCTGATTGTGGATTCAACCACCAATCGTTTTAGTTAATAGCTGTACAGTTGATCCTGTGTTGTTTGATAATTCTCATCAACATCCGTTTATACCAAGGGCTATTTCTTCGCAATATTAGCCAATGTTCAAGAATATGTCTACTTTAGCATGACGTAAAGAATTAAACATAACAAAACTCGTGTTACAAGTCATTTTACGATAAACAACCAACAGCATTCGATCATGATATGTTTCATGAACAATCAAATTATCCGGTATGCAATGACATAACAATCAACAAGCAACAAGAGCATAACGTAGAGGATAAACCACACTAAAACGTAACACAAAATACAAGAGTAGCATTAAACTTGAATTAAACTCAGAATCATACATGAAATAATGTATATTAAGAAACACTAATCACACGCCTCCTGATACAGATCATCCGCGGCATGCATTCGTGCTAACACCTCATCACACGCCTTCCAGTACGCAACCTCGTCATCCAGAGCATACGCGGAATGGATTCGAGAAAATTCCTCATCAAACTCCTCATCATCAAACTCCTCATCATCAGACTCCTTCGAGTACGCAGCCTCCTGATCCAGATCATGTATTTGAGCAAACAACTCATCACACGCCTTCGAGTACGCAGCCTCATCATCCAGAGCATACGCGGCATGGATTCGAGCAAACTCCTCATCAGACTCCTTTGAGTACGCAGCCTCCTGATCCGGATCATACTCCTCCTCCTTCGAGTACGCAGCCATTGTTGTTGTTTTTATCGTTTGATCGATGTGTTACTTTTTAAGATATTGTGAGTTACGTGGGGTTGGGTAATATATATAGAGATTTACCTTTCCTTTTTTTTGGTCTCATAGGCGGTTACTTTTTGTAATACGTAATAATATTTGGTGATTACGTGCTCAACAAGGACTTAGATATGTTCTCGATAAACATGGTAATGTACAAAAGTGATGAGTTTTGTGGAATCTTGTTTCCGACGTATATCTTTATCGACCGGTACGTGTGTTATAGACGTGTTGCTTGTATTATAGAAATTATACGTAATTAAGCAAACAGACGATGATGTTTGTTCAAAAGTTGTGTTGTGATAAGATTTGCATATAATGGCGCTAAGGTCACAAATTATGGATTCTATAACTCGCGGAAGTCGAGATTAACGTGTCGTTCTAAATGAAAAAATAAAAAAATATGGCAAGTTTAGTTTTTTAGACAAGGCATGAAACTGGTTTGTAGGCTAAAAGCTCAAATTCATGAAGAAGCCTTAATACGACATTTTTTGAGACAAACACAATCCATTCTTGACTTTTTTTAACTTTAACACAAGAAAAAACTCTAAGACTATGTTTATCAGTGATTTTCCACGACCGGTTGGAGCACTTCAAGACAAAAAATAATGATAAAATATTAGAAGTTCACAAAGTATAGAAAATGAGACACCCGATCGGTTCGTGAAGTGATCTTACAATCTATCATCCAACCTGCCACATGTCCTCCAAACAGTGGTTAACTCTTTCACATGGCTCATTAATCTAAACCCATCTTCGCTCACTTTTAACCAATTGATCTTTTACACAGCATAGTAACAGAGAGATCTTTGCACGACGAAGAGGTCATGTTCAGATTTAAAGTATTATATACAGAGATGTGTAGAGGATGGAGATGAGGTAAAAGAATGGAGATAATAAATTTATGAGGTAGTGTTTTTAATGAGGTTGTTTTAGATGGTAGAGGATGAATGAGGTTCTTGTTTTTAACGGCATTTTTTCTTTCACTTGAAACACTACATTTATTAATAATAAATTTGGTTTATGATAATCTATTTATTAAAGTTGATTGTAGTCCAAAGTTATCATAACTTTTTAACTTAGAGTAAACTTGTAAATAGCCTAGCTGCGTTATTTGTATTGACAAAAAAGATAATTGTGTTTCTAAGTTAGTTAATTTTTGGTATATTTATTAATTTTTTTTTCTTTGAAGTGGGTATATTTATTAGTTAAGAGTAACATTTGGGTTTATAAAACTATATTATATATAGAAAAATAATATTATATGTTAGATTGGGTTGGGTTGTTGATAAATGGTAAAAAAATTAAGATGGTTTGTATGTATAGGTTGTATAGGTGGAAGAGTAAGAAAATAATATTTTAATTAGAGGTTGGGTTGGAGGAGGTTGTGAATAAACATAGTCTAAGGAGGCGTTTGGTTAAGGGGTAAGTGGGCAACAGCCCATTAATTTGGGTTCTCTTTAAATTTAAATGTTTGGTTAAAATCTGGATGTAAATGGGCCCACATAAAAATTAGATACAAGAGTTTTTATTAAAGTAGTGTATAAGGTAGGATTGTAAAAATCAATGCTTTAAAAATCGGGTTAATCTGATCGGTTGAACCGTGAACCGATTCTGAGATCGGGATAGATGTGACCAGGTTTTTACTTGTTTAAGAACTGGATTAAACCACTGGTTTTTTGTTGACCCGGTTTAATAAACCCGGCCGGGTCACGAATTTTAATAAAAAAGAAATTCAAAACTTTTTTTTCATAAATATTTGTAAGTTTTAATGATAAATTAAAGTTATAGTAATTAATACTAGTTAAACTAAAAGTCAAAATTAACATAAAACATTAACTAATATTGTTTTATTATGATTTATTACAAGCTATATTTATAAATTAATTATTTTGCATACTTATATACAACGAGGCATTTAGACCCGGGCGATGCCCCGGCTATGTCATGAACTTACGTGACATACTAATGAATTATAAAATTTATAACAGAGTGTTATAAAGTGTAGTAATATAATAATCCTGACATAGTGAAATGTTGGTCTTTAAATTATTAAAACATACCTCAAACTAAAGAAACGTATAAATAAGTTGAGAAAACTAACATACAATGAAACTAAGAGGTGAGATCCTTATAGAATATGCATCAAAAAAAAGAAGGAATGAAACAATCTCAACCATCCATTCAAGTTCCATCTAATGGTCTATATTAATCTTTTTAAATTTAATTTAAAAAGCCATTTTCATCCTATTTCTTAAAAATTAAATATCTCTCAAACCGTTAATCGTTACGAAAAACTAATTATACCATCGCGACAGGAATTAAGTTATCTTTCTATAGATAGGCACTTCTATATACTTTCGGCAAACTTTTTTTTTTAAAATTTACGCATAAAAAATTACATGTGATTCTCGAAAAATTACATGTAATTTTCGAAAATTACGTGTAATTTTTTTGGCGAGAATTTTTAACACTGTAAATCGTTAACTTTTGTGTGAATTACATGTAATTATGTGTGAATTACATGTAATTTTTGTAATAAAATAGTTTATTAGTGTTAAATGCAAATCACATGTAATTATGTGTGAATTACATGTGATTTTTGTAATAAAATGGTTAGTTTGTGTTGAATGAAAATTACATGTAATTTTGTGTGAATTACATGTAATTTTGCTCAAATCACATGTGATTTTATAAATAATTACATGTAATTTTGCTCAAATTACATGTGATTTTATACAAAATTACATGTAATTTTGCTTTAAATCACATGTGATTTTATAAATAATTACATGTGATTTTACTTTAAATCACATGTGATTCATGTAGACTCACATAACTTTACATCTAACTTTCATCCCATTTGACGCGTTAGTCTTTTTTTTAAGTTACATGTTTTCATAGATTTTTATTTTCAACTTTAATACCAATAATTTAGAAACCAAGTAAATCACATGCGATTCGTGATAAATCACATGTAATTCGTGGTAAATCACATGTGATTCGTGATAAATAACATTTTCTCTCCATTCTTCACATCATCCATCCTTCCGAAGTGGTCTTGTGATCCATGTATGCTATCTAAAGTGGTCTTGTGATCCATGTATGCTATCTTGTGATCCATGTATGATAATTACATGTGAATTTGCTTGTATTACATGTAATTCGTGATAAATTACATGTGATTCAAACAAAAGCACATGTGATTCATCTAAAGTGGGTTTGTTAGAAGAAGTTAAAGTTTTGAAATGTTTGAATCACATGTAATGCAAGCAAATTCACATGTAATTATCATCGAATTACATGTGATCCAATGCAAGCAAAATCACATGTAATTATCATCGAATTATATGTAATTCAAGCAGACAATTTAATATATTAACAAGATTACATGTGATTAAAAAAATCACATGTGATTCATCTAAAGTGGGTTTGTTAGAAAAAGTTAAGGTTTCAGAATGCTTGAATCACATGTAATGCAAGAAAAATCATATGTAATTATCACCGAATCACATGCAATTCAAACAGAATTACATGTGATTCAAACAAAATCACATGTAATTTAGAAGCCAATTTGTTTTATATATTTTACATAAATGAAAACATAATACGTGATTAAAAAAATCACATGTGATTCATCTAATGTGGGTTTGTTAGAAAAAGTTACGGTTTCGGTATGCTTGAATCATATGTAATGCAAGCAAAATCACATGTAATTATCACCGAATCACATGTAATTCAGAAGCCAATTTGTTTTACATATATTTTTTTTGGGTAAAAGGGACTCCACCCCGGTAAAATGAACATATTTTATATTAATGGTAACAAACATTTTAATATATTAACAAAATTACATGTGATTCAAACATTTTAATGTAATTCACATAAATCACGTGTGGTTTTAAAATAATAACGAAAATATTTTTGTCATTTAATAGACGGTTATTTTCATATACTTTTAACGATTTTACAATGTTGAAATTCTCGTCAA
Organism: Glebionis coronaria; assembly: GCA_025667525.1. Classification (NCBI taxonomy): domain Eukaryota; kingdom Viridiplantae; phylum Streptophyta; class Magnoliopsida; order Asterales; family Asteraceae; genus Glebionis; species Glebionis coronaria. The sequence goes on from CM046876.1 coordinate 675,178,555, forward strand.
AAAAAATACACGTGATTTCACAAATCGCATGTGACGTTACAAATTCAAATGTGATTTTTAAAATAATTAATCAAACATGAGTTTTCGAAAATTACATGTAATTTTTCGAGAATTACATGTAATTTTTTTACGAAATTTTTTAAAAAAAGTTCGCCGAAAGTATATAGAAGTGCATATCTATGGAAAGATAATTTAATTCCCGTCGCGACGGTATAATTATTTTTTCATAACGATTAACGGTTTGAGAGATATTTAATTTTTAAGAAATAGGATGAAAATGTGTTTTTTAATTAAATTTAAAAAGATTAATATTGGATGGTGGAGATTGCTTCTTTTGTTCTTTTTTGGATGCATGTTCCTTATAGAACTTTTCTCATGAAACTAAATATATACAGTACTTGGTATATCATTTGACCTATTCTATTATGTGGAAAACATTTAACCCAACAAATAAAAAGCCCAAATACATCAACACATTATCATCTAGGGTTAGCTAAATAACACAGCTTTCAATGTCAATATGTTTAAGTATTACTAATATCACTCTCCTAAAGTCTCCTTCTTATCCCATGTACTAAATCAAAACGTGACAAAAAAAGATGTGGTATTTAACCACACCAGTCGTTCCTTGTTATGCTCTCATATATGATTTGTTTTTCTTATAATCCGCATGAATGTGAACGAACACCACACCAGGAGAGCGAAGGCTTTAAGATCCTTGTTAGGGTCTCGGGTAGGTATATGTTTCGTGTTCGTGTGACTTTTAAATAAACCAAAAAAAGATATGAACAATCTTGCTCATGTTTTTTTCTTTATGGTATCCGAAAAAAAGTAACACTCTTGTCTCCTCTTTTATTCATAACATCAGGAAAATCAAAAGCTCAATTGAGTAGTAATTCTGAATGCATAGAAAATGAGTATCTACCGAAATTCATTTGAATTTGCAACAAAGAGATCAGAATCATGTGTGCTAGCTCTAATGGCTATGGATACATGACACAATTTTGAATATTTGTGTGATCTATTTTTTAGGTTTCTACATATGCTTTGTAATTTGTGAAACAGTAGAAGAAAAAGAGAACAATGAGGTTGAATAATTAGCAAAGATGAGAATACATATGTTATTTATAGGTGTGGACATAATGACTAATCTTTAAAAAAGTCAGATTACTCTTTGTATACCCTGCATTCGTTTCACTTTCATAACATAAGAGTATATTGAATATTAGAACTTTAATAGCATCTTTCATAACAGTAAATTAGTAATTGGATAATTTATGCTTTTTATAACAGCTTGATTTTTTGTGATGGTTTATATCCCTGAAACCCCTTAAACTTATATTTGTCAGTTTTTATATAAAACAATTTAGAGTCATAAACACTCCCCATTTAATATTTAAGGACTAAATCTTTATAGATATAAGATGTTATAAATATAAAACTAAAAAGCATGAGTAAAGAAACATATTTTTCATTCATATAATTCAACGGAAGATAAATTATAAGATAATTTAATAATACATATTAAATATATAAAAAAATATACATATATATAGAACCGGGTTGACCCGGCGGTTCAACCGATTGAACCGGTTGACCCATAAACCGGTCACTAGACCGAGTCAACTAAAAAACCGAGTTTTAAAACATTAGTAAAAATAGTCAAAGGTTTTTACTGACATGCAAACGTGGAGATATTGGGAACAATTGTACATGTTTTTTTTTTGTCTTTTCTATCTTAGAAAATGTGTTCAATTATTAAACAAGTATTAATATTTTAAATATTTATTATATTTTTCTTTTATAAAAAAACCTAAATCCAAATACATTCTTAAATTAGAAATTTAAACCAAATTTTGATCTTAAACCCACTTGCAAACCAAACGAGCCCTAAATCTCCAAGATCCTTAATTTTAGACTACTTGTTTAGAATATTCATCTACTGATAATGCAATTTGAACATCATTCGATAGTTGCTCCAGTCACGTATCACCTCAATGCTCCACATCATTCGAATAGTTGAGAAATTTTGATTGTGAGACCAGAGGCGGACCCATGATTTAAAATAAGGTGTTGCATAAATATTTTTATGATTATCAGAACTAAATATGTTTTACATTAGGTAAAAATAAGTGTTGCACGTGTCGAGAAAACATTTATTTTATAAAGAATTTACTCTTGGTGACTTAAAATAGGGTGTAGCCCGTGCCACAACCGACTCCCATGTGAGTCCGCCCCTGTGTGAGACTCAATGTTATTAAAGTTATTTCGATTTTTAAAATAGTTTTCAATCTCGAAACTGAAAGTGGGTAAATCTCTGTGTGTTATTCATCCCAAAATATGGTACAATATATAAACATGTAAAGGATTATTCTAGAACCCGGCTTAAGCCCAAATACAAATGCATAATAATAATATACGGGCTAACATTTCCCCGCAGTTGGAGCGGAAGGACACCGAACGTTCAAACTGGAACGAAACTCTTCAAACAATGCGGAAGGAAAGCCTTTAGTGAAAATGTCTGCATACTGATAACGCGAAGGAACATGAAGAACTCGAACCAGGCCAGCAGCAACCAGATCTCGAACAAAATGAATGTCAATCTCAATATACTTTGTACGCTGATGCTAAACCAGATTGCAAGATAGATAAACAGCATTAACACTATCACAGTAGATGAGCGTAGCGGAAGATAAAGGTGTATGTAACTCACGAAGTAAATTCCGTAACCAACAAGTCTCAGCAACTGCATTTGCAACACCACGATACTCTGCCTTTACACTAGAACGAGAGAGCGTCGGTTGACGCTTAGAGAACCATGAAAGTAGGTTGTTTCCAAGAAAGACACAATATCCTGAAGTCGGTCTCCTAGTAGTGGGACACCCAGTCCAATCCGCATCAGAATAAGCAACCAATGAAGTAGTGGAAGATGCGAAAAGTACACTTAACAACACAAACACACTTAGGAAGTTTAGCAACAACATCAAATTCTCTCCAAAGAGAGTTCAATCTATGATAATAATCAGCTAAAGTACTACCCCCTTGTTTAATAGACCCAATTTTTTGAAGTAAATTATAGACAACAGACCCATCCACCTTATCATATGTTTCATTCAAGTCCTTCCACACAGTAGCAGCATTTTCAGAATAAACAAAGCCGATATAAACATCACCAGAAACAAAGGTTTCAAAAATAATGAATCGCTAGTCGATCGGTCTACCACCTTGTAACTTGTAATCGTTCTAGGCGGGATTAATCGGTGATTAATCGGATTGATATTTTTAGCAAATTTTTGGTATTTTCGGCAAGTTTTGGGTATTCATAATGTGTTTTATGTATCTTTCGCAATATTATTCTTAAAATACAACTTACCATACATATAAATAGTTACTATAAAACATAAGTTTACAGTGAGTTTTCGGTATTTTCGGCAAAATTTGCAGGTTTTTGGCAAGTTTGACCTCCTTTGACCGTCGTTGACCATAGTTCACCACCATTAATCGATTTTTCATTAATCGACAAGGTTTAAGGCCTTGTAGCTATTAAGCGGCGATTAATCGGCCTTGTAGACCTTTATTTTGCAACATTGCCAGAAACAACATTCATGATCCAAGTAAGCATCCTAGCATTACATCTATCCCATTGAGCACACAAAACATTATCAGTGTAAGAATCTCTTATCCATGAGCCATCAACAAACTCATACTTGTTTCTAGCTTGTAAAGCAAGTTTCATAGCATTATTCCACATTATATAGTTCTCAGTACCAAGAAGTTTAAAAAGAACTAAGGTAGAACTACTGTTATCACTACTATGAATGTGAAGTGGATTACCAGCATCCAAGTTGCTAATGAGAGCAACAGGAATAGGGTGGTGTCAGGAACACCTCTACCACCACCATTTCCTCTACCGCCAGGGGTGGAGTAGGATGAGGTATACCACTCATAACTCACAACAATCACAAGCAAAAGAACAACAGAGCAACAATAACCAAAAGCATCAATAAGCAGTCAATAAACAAGCAGAGCAGCAGAGCAATGAATAAATAAGTAATCAACAAATAAATAATCACACAGGATGTGGATTACCAGGAATGCTAGCTTGTGTACTGGGATTGGACAGATCAGGTATCCACACCAGTCACGGATGGAGGGTCAAGATGTTAACCAAATTCGTTTGCACCCCTCGCACTAGCAACAGTAATCCAAAAAGTAGCCAAGAAATAGGTAAGATAGAAAATGAAAAAGACTTACATTGCAAAAAGCAAAGATTAAGACACAGGATCTCTAGATTCACTTTGTCTAGAGGATGGGTGAACCAAGAACAGAAAACCCCCAAAAATGAAGTTAGGGTTTTGAAACCCTAATTTTAATTTACCTGTTTTCACCAAAGAATCAACGGCACCACCACGAATAACAACGGCAACACCAATATAAGCTTCTAAATCACCAAGGAACGAAGATCCCCAAAAATTAAAATTAGGGTTCGTGAAAACCCTAATTTTATTTTTCAAGAAAATCAACGACACCAACAAAACAAGCTTCCACAACACCAAAGGGACCTTCAGAACACAACCGGAATGCAAAACCTCAAAAAATAAATTTAGGGTTTCACAAACCCCTAATTGGTCAAATGAAAGATCTGAACCAGTATATCAAGAGAGAGCTTAAATCGAACGAAAGATCGATAACCAAGTCTATTATACCATGTTAAAACATGATAAACAAAGTAATGACACGGATCTCTCACCAAACCAACCACCCCTTGGTGAAATTTATTGATAATTAAAATACAAAACAGAAAGATAAAGATTAATCCTCAAACGAGTGATAATCGATTACAAAAGAAATAGTTTGAGATCGTCCCAACTAGGTTGATCCGATCTCCCTCACTACAATAATCACTCAACACACAAGATTAAGTAACAAGATAAAAGACCCCCCCAGATGATAAGCCACAAACAGCTATCAAAGAATGAGAGAAGAGAGAGCAGCACATAAACTTGTGTGTGTAATCATAAAACGCTGCTAACCTTAGCTATGTGTGAACTATGGTAATATATCCAAGAGATACCAACGATAAAGAAACCCAAGACCAAGCCCATGTATCATGGGCGGAGCCACGGGAGGGGCCCGGGGGGCACGTGCCCCTCCACCGGAAAAAAATTACAGTGCAAATTGTTTGAATTTTCGAGATATTTTCGAAAAGTGCCCCTCAGAAAGTGTTTGACATGTATGAATCGAAAGAAAATATGATTTTTATAAGGTTTATAGAAAAGAAAAAATATCTATTTGTTGAAATGGGAAGAAGATAAAAATACAATGGAGAAGATGATGAATAAAATAAGGTCTCATAAAATAATAAATATATGTGTACCTATAAACTTGTACAGTAATTAAAAAAAAGAGGAAGTCAAAGTATTTTTGTTTTGTTTTTGAGTCACCTGGCTACAATAAGATTTGTTTACTTAGAATTTTTTTTTTTTTGATTTTAGTATAGCTTTAAATTTTTCTAACATCATTCTTTTTTTACTTGTCAGTTAGTAAAGAAAAAAATTTGTGCCCCTCTTTGCAATTTTTTCTAGCTCCGCCAGTGCCATGTATAGCAAGCCCTTCTTGAACTCATGAGAAGAATGGAGAGATGCCAACTTAGGTCCTTCATTTTTTAACTTATTGACACAAATGAAACAAACAAAAAAGACAAATACAACTTTCAAGATTGATAAATAAACATTAGACAATAATATAGAAGAGCAAATTAAAGTGTGATGGGCCTGGATATGGTTTACATTCAATTCCATCTTCAATTTGCTAATCAGTATGCAAATAATTCACAGGCATATTATTAGGATACACCTTCATTATATATACGTATGTACGTAGTATTATATTCAAAGTATGAGACGAGATAATATAGCGTGGGTAAAACAGTGTGCTATAAGAGTAGAAAAAGAAAAATGTGCTTATTTTCTTTTCTAGGGCCAGGTCTTATTACAATATATGTATAGTATGGGACGAGATATAGCTTATTTGTAACTTTGTATATTGTATATATATGTTAAAAATCTCGATTCAGTCAATAATAAATTCGATTAAAAATTATGTGTAAAGAAAAAATCATAAAAAATAATAATTATGTGTCAAAAATGAATTCGATTAAAAATTATGTGTTATATATAATCTTATCTTAAGGTTAAGCATCGGTTCGAAATCGGACTGGATCGATCAAGATCGGACCGAATCGAGGACTGAAATGGTCCGAAACCCCGTACCGAGACCGAAACGAAATGGTCCGGTCCGGTCCGGTTCGGTCATCGGTCCGGTTCGGTCTTCGGTCCGGTGCTGTTCTATTACGCATAATCGAAAAGATTTTGGTAAGACTAAACCGCACCGACCGGACAAAGGACCAAATTCGTCTAAAAGTCCGAAACTGGGCCGGTCTGGTTTTCCCGTCCGGGTCAGTTTTGGGTCTGCCGTGCTCAGCCCTACCAGTAAGCCTTAATTTTATTTTATTTTACCGTGATTTCTAACACATTAACCGACTAATCCACGGGATTAAGCCCTGGTTTATTTACAAAATAATTTGTTTTTTTTTTTGTTGAAACAATGTTCTAGTTTATGGTTTGGAGTTTCGGCAACCATATTCGTGAGTGGAATTCATCCAAATCTTAAATGCAAATGTTGCAGGTCTTGAATGTTGAATATATAATTATATACTTGATTATTGAAATTTTATATCAAAAGATAACAATAAAAATTCATGGATGCATGTTTGAACATACTTTTGTCGGACATGAAGATAAATAAATCGAGCAAATTCATTAAATGTTCTTTTAAAAAAAAGTTCATTAAATGCATTATGATAAACGCAGTACGTTCAGAGGCTTCTAGCTAAGCCAACATGCATTTGTGTTAATTCACGTTCCATCGGTGGATAATAAGTAAATTAAAACATTCAATATAATAAGCTTATAAAGTTATATTTCATCATAAGCCATAATCTCAATATTCAAATAAGCTAACACAACCACCCTTGTACTGATTTGTAGTATTTTTATTTCATGGGTTTTGTTTGAGGCACTATGAGTCTATGATTGTGTTACAGTAATGTTTGATAACAATTTAATAGGACCTAATTGAAAAATAAGCTAGTAAATTAAGTCATTTTAAGCATGTTTGTTTTGAGCTGAAAATTAATACATGACTTTCTAGAAAAAGTCACATATAAGAGGGTCTATGTATTAAGTCGTGACTTATTTTCATAAGTTTACATTATTACCCTCTCACTCTTAATACTTATTTTATATAAAAGGGTATAAAAGTATTTTTCTCTAATTCAGACACTTTATTCAGCACACAAAACAAACAATCATATATGTTTCTACAAACACACAACATATATTTAGACAGACACTTTAATTTTACAGGACTTAATAAAAAAATCAAACAAACAAACCTAAAGTCATTGTAGGGTGTATTTTAATTTGTTTATGTCACGTTTGTGCGTGTGTTTAAGTTTGACGTGATTGTTCATATAACCACATGATGGTCAGTCACATTGATTTATGGTTGAGCATTAGATTTGAATCGAACCGGATCGATTAAAATTGGATCGGATCGAGAATTGAAATGGTTTAAAATCGAACCGATATCAAACTGAAATTGAAATAGTCTAGTCTGGTCCGATTCGGTCCTCGGTTTAGTCCGGTCTTTTAGGTATAATCGACAAGATTTTTGGTAAGATTGAACCGGGTTGGACCAAATCGATCAGATCGATTATCGAAATGGTCCAAAACCTTGAACCAAAAACCAAACGTAATTGGTTGTTTCGATTCTGGTCAATTTGATCTGATATAGTCTAGTTTTTTTGTTCATATCGGTTTTTAATCTGTCATGCTCAGATTTACATGCTCAGGTTTTCATGTATTTGGTTCGCAGAATTTCTTGTATGTACAAATTCAACGAAAATCAAATTAAAAGCACTATGTATGATAGCAAACGTAATACTACGTATTAGGCTTTTTTTTATGTAGCAACTAGCTAGGAGTGGATCTGAGGTGAGCCATTCGTAAAAAATTTAAGATCGAATCAGTAAAAGTTCAAATGAGTCAAACCTAAACGAGCTTAAGCGAGTCTAAATTTGAGCTTTTTTATTAAATGAGCTTGAGTCCGAGTTTGTCATACAGAGCTCGTTTGAGCTCGCGACCCTAAACGAGTCTAATGTTTTTTATACGATCTTATTAACGAGCTTTGTAACAAGCTTGATTCGAGCTTAAATTAAATATACTACAAACCGAGCTCAAGCCAAATTTTAATTTTATATTACAAAGTCGTATAAACAAACCAAGCTCAAGCCGGCCCAAACCTATCTAATATATCATGAGTTGAATTTGAGCTTAATTAAATAATAAAGTTTAAAACGAGCTAAACTCAAGCTCGAGCTTTGTAAAACCTAAACGAACTGAGTTTAAACTCAGGTCGACTCATTTCCATCCTGAAACTTAATTTAGACAGATCTCTCATATTAGTAGATGACTTTGTAAATTAAAGAATAAATAGCCTTTCATGTTAGACTCTCCTACGTCTCGTTTGATTCGTCGTAATAAAATGTAATTGTAATTCGATTACATTATATAAGTTGTTTGATTCGCATAATGAATGAAATTACGTAAACTGTTTGTTTTATGTTGTAATTGTAATTTGAGCATTACAATTACATCAAAGGAAGGAATTCAAATTATATAAAAACTTGAATGAAAAGTTTTTAATTACGTTATAATTTATTATTTTTATAATTTAAAACATTAGTATTTATAAATAATAATAATAAAATAATAATAATAATAATGATGATTAAAAATTATTATTAATAATAAAATTATTATTAATAAATATTAATAAAATAATTATTATTTTATTATTAAAATATTTATAAAATAAATTAATAAAATAATAATTATTATATTATAAAAATATTAATAAAATAATTATTATAATTTATAAATTAAATAAATAAGCAATTATTTATCAAAATAATAATTTTCAAAAATTAATTATAAATAATCTTTTGGTGCTTAATATATTTTACTTTTGACAACAAATAAAAGATATGATTTGAATTAATACATGTCACATTTTACATTTGGCAAAAACCTTAAAATGAAACAAATCTATAAATAGTGAAATGAGAACTAACTTGCATCATGCTATCGTAAACATAACCTCGGTTATAACTTTTTGATTTGTATATCAAGGCATCTTGAAGTGCGAGTTCGACGTATGCAGATCATCGATCGATCTGTTCTATTATTAGTAACGCAGTATGAGCTTTTGTGTTCCCGTATAATTATATACTCCGTACGTAACTTATACTAAAACATGTTGGTTAATCTATACTTCTTTTTCAAAGAAAAATAAGTTGTTTTAGCATAAGAATATAAGGACACGTTTGTTAGAGATAATTTCAGAAATTAGAAATAAATTAGAGAATTCTATTCTTGAAAATTAAATCCAAAAAAATGATTTATTGAATTTTTTTGTTTGGTAGCGTTAGATATTTAAAAAAAATACTCATGCAAATTAATTTTTTTTTTTAACTTTTAAATGAAAATAATAAATAAATAATAAAAAAATATATTATTATTATTATACGTAATAAATAATAACAACAATAAAAATATATAATATTTTAATAAATAAATAATAATAATAAACTTTAAAAATATAAATAAAAATGATAATACTAAAATAATAATTATAAATATTAATAAATAACAATAAAAATTAATAATTAATACTAATAAAAAAATAAAAATAAATAAATAAGTAAATAATAATAATAATATATAATATATAATATATAAATAATAATAAAAATTTAAAATTAAAATAAATAATAATAATAATAATAAATAAAATAATAATAATAAATAACGAAAATAATTATTATTTTTTTTTTTTAATTTTTTTTTTAGTTTTTTTTTATAACCATCAGTTTATTAAAATTATAGGATTTACAAAAAGTTAGTGGGAAGCCTAGAAACAATTTGGGCTCACAATCCTCTAGCAATAGCAAACCCGGTCCTATTAAACATTTAACATGCACCACGCGACCCAATATCCTGAGTCATAGAGTATCTTCGGATCCGCTTTAGTTAGTCCACCGCGTCCCTCTCAAGTTCCCCAAAAGAAGAGAATGAGAAGGGGAGAAAACCATATCCAATATTTGCACACTTAGCCTCATATATGACACGTTTACGTTTTGCAGCATCAACCACCACACGTCCTGGTGCAAAATCATTCATCCCAGTTTACGTCAAGGGAGATGAACCTGTCAGATCCACACATACATCAAGTCCTCCATTCCAAGAATAGAGCAACATATCAGCTGGACGTAAAGGTTTATCTCGCCCTCCACCAAGCCTAATATCCACTTCTTTACCAACTGAGAACCCAGACCGAAAACATATGTCAACAAGGGTATCACGCACAATGTTATGGCGATGCTTGATACCAACAATACCAACACACGATACGGCATGGTCCCCATAAATATCACCCACAAAGACCCTCGAGCAAGCTGAGCATGGCTTCGAGACAGAGAATAAAGGAACACCCAGCCGATAACATAAGACACACCTGATAATATATTAATATAACATAAGAATAATAACATATTACTATTATTATTATTTTATTTTTATTTTTTTATAATAACTTTATTAAAATAAAAGGATTTACAAAAAGTTTGTGGGAAGCCGAGATACTAACTGGGCCCCACTCTTTTAGAAAAGTCACAAATTGTGCATAAGAATCGTGTTCCTTCGTCCAATCAAGACGATCTTGCTAAGGTATCAATTTCGATATATGTCACAAATTTCCCTGATCATTATACTGCAAAAGATTTGTTCCAATTGTGCAAAGTCTATGGTCATGTGGTCGATTCTTATATTCCCTTTAAGAAGTCAAGGTCTGGAAAGAGATTCGGTTTTGTTCGTTTCGTTAATGTTTTCAGTGTGGAAAGGCTCGTTAATACTTATGCACCCTCTGGATTGGCAAATTGCACCTTCATGCCAATATGTCAAGATATGCGAGGTCATCTGTGAAATCTAAAAACCCGGTTTTCGATAGAGGTATTGATAAAGTCTCTCATGTATACTTATATAAATCTCAGACTCATTCTGATAGGAATCTATATCAAGAGCGGGTCTCCCAACCCAAGGAGACTAAGTCAGACGGTACTTATGCGAATGTTGTGCAGGATAATAAGTCGCAGCCAACTTACCCTGTACCTTTCAGCTCTAATACAGTGATATTAGACAACGATTGCGTTATCTCATGTGACCTTTCACTTCATGTAATGGGCAAGGTTAAAGAAATTAGCTCTATTACAAGTATTCACGAGATACTACTGAAAGAAGGTTTTCCAGATGTTCATGTGTCCTATCTTGGAGGATTGTGGATTTTAATTGAACTTGCCTCAAGTGAAATCAAGTCCAAACTTACCAACCATACAAGGGTTAATTCTTGGTTTGAAATTATCCAGGATGCAACCACGGATTTCGTAAGTGATGAGCGTATAGTGTGGGTCGATATCGAAGGAATTCCGATGAATTTATGGTCTAGAAAAACGTTTAAGAGGATCGGTAATATTTGGGGGGGGAAGTGTTAGAAATAGAGGAGAACTCCAAATCCTCTTTTGCTCGAAAGCGTTTATGCATCCGTACCAAAAAACCTGATAATATTTTGGAGAGTTTCAAAGTTGTTTTTAAAGGTAGATTATATGATGGACGAGCAAAGGAACAGTTTGTTTGGAATCCCACTTTTAAGAACACATACTCATCCAACGACGAATCTTCTTCTGAAGAAAACAGTGTGCAGGATAGTTTCAGCAAATGTAATGCGCGTCAGTTCGAGAACTACGATGAATATGTTTCAGAATCCTCTTTTGGAGATAAGTTTGAGCCTCCTTCCATGCAGACGAATTCAGGTAAGGAAAAGGAGAATGAAGTGTTGTCAGAAGACCCGTTTGATATTCGAAAATTATTACAGAAGAAGAATACCGAGAATAAAGTAACATCAGATTCATCCCTTCCCCACCCTCCTGGTTTCACCCCTACTTTGGCGTCGCAATCCAATAAGCAATCAAACTCGTTTGATATAGAAGCTCAATCTCCAGCAGGAATGAAGAATTCGAATTCACCTAAGTGTAATTCAAAGGTTTTTTCAATGATTCTCAAGAGGTTTCCAAAGACGATATTCCTCCTAATGATGATAAGTTTATATCTGCTAACAAGAAGGGTGATGGAGGTTCTATTCTAGATGCGTTGGATGATATGATTCGGATAGGCCAAACAATGGGATTCGACATGGACGGTTGCTCAAAAGATTTAGAACGTATAATTGATCTTCAAGGAGTGAGCGGTTGTAATAAATGAAGATGATCTCTTTGAACATTCAAGGCCTCGGCTAAAAGGCCAAAAAGGATTGGATTAAGGAGTTAAACTTAAAGCATCATATTAATTTCTTAACGATTCAAGAAACAAAGATGGATAATTTGTCACATATGGATATCAAATTCATTTGGGGGAATTCAAATTTTCAGTTTGTTACTAGTGATTCGAAGGGGAATTCAGGGGCATTCTTTGTGTTTGGGAATCTTCCGTTTTTGAGAAGGATAATATCACTTGGCTTCCAACCAACACCAAAGTTCTTATTGTTTCAGTTTACGCCCCTTAGTCAATGGTCCTTAAAAGATTATTATGGGAATACATCGAGGGTTTGATTTCTAGATGGGATGGAGAGACTATTGTGACGGGTTATTTCAATGAAGTACGGTGTGCTGAAGAAAGATACGGATCTATTTTTAACCAAGCTGGAGCTCGTGCTTTTAATCATTTTATTACAGCTTCCGTTCTTGTAGATTTAAAAATGGAAGGCTACTCTTTTACTTGGTCTTTATCCTCGGCGGTGAAAATGAGTAGATTAGATCGCTTTTTAGTTTCTGAAGGTATGATAACAACTTTCCCTTCGAGTACGGTTTTATGTTTGGATCGAAATTTGTCAGACCATCGCCCCATCCTTTTTAAAGAAATGAATACTGATTTTGGGCCTACTCCTTTCCGGACTTTTCATTCATGGTTCGAACGCACCGGTTTTGATGAAATGGTTGAGCAAGCTTGGGCTTCTTCGTCCTGTTTTGACACCAATAGTCTGATTAGGTTTAAGAAGAAATTGCAAGGCCTTAAGAAGACAATCCGAATTTGGATTAAACAAGATAATATTTTAAAATCTAGTATAAAATCTTCCTTATCTGACGAGCTGATGGGTATCGATAAGTTGCTGGATAAGGGTGAAGTGTCAGATGAGCTGCTTCTTAAGAGAATGGATCTTCAATATCAGCTTCGTGACCTTAAATCATTGGAGGGAAAGGATATCGCTCAAAAAGCAAAAGTTAAATGGGCTATCGAAGGCGACGAGAATTCAAGATTCTTTCATGGTCTTATCAATAAGAAGAGGTCGCAGCTATCGATTCGCGGGATTATCATGGATGGTGACTGGGTTGTAGATCCATCTGCTATAAAAAATGCTTTCAAGGAACACTTCGCTTCCCGATTTAATCAACCAGATCATTTTCGTCTCAAGTTAAATGGTAACTTTCCGAACCGCTTATCCATTGATCAAGTCGGGGATTTAGAGAATCAAATTACCAGGTCTGAAATTAAAAAAGCAGTTTGGGAGTGTGGTGTGAACAAATCCCCGGGTCCTGACGGGTTCTCTTTCGAGTTCTTTAAACGGTATTGGAGGTTTATAGGTCCGGATTTCTGTTCTGCTGTTGAATGCTTCTTCACCAACGGTTATTTACCAAGAGGATGCAACGCTTCTTTTATCGCTCTTATTCCTAAAGTTTCGGACGCTAAATTTGTTTCAGACTTCCGGCCTATAAGTTTAATTGGGAGCGTCTATAAAGTTATATCTAAGATCCTTACGAATCGTCTGACTCTTGTTATTTCGGATTTAGTAAGTGACTCTCGAACTGCTTTCGTCTCGAATAGAAACATCCTAGACGGGCCTTTCATTCTAAATGAAATTCTTACTTGGTGCAAAAGAAAGAACAAACAAGCTCTTCTTTTTAAAGCGGACTTCGCCAAGGCTTATGACTCTATTCGATGGGATTATCTTATAGACGTCTTAAAAGCTTTTGGTTTTGGTCCTAATTGGTGCAAATGGATTAAGGGTATTTTTTTCTTCTTCCATGGAGTCAATTCTTGTTAATGGCAGTCCCTCTTCAGAATTTAAGTTTCATTGTGGGCTTAAACAAGGAGACCCGCTTGCCCCATTCTTGTTCATCCTTATCATGGAGTCTCTACACATCTCAGTTTCTAAAGCTGTTAATGGAGGAGTGTTTAAAGGTCTTTCGATTCAAGGTTCTGATCCTATTTCACACCTTTTTTATGCTGACGATGCGGTGTTCTTGGGAGAATGGTCCGAAGAGAATTTATTGAATCTGGTAAGAATTTTAGACTGCTTTTATCTTGCTTCAGGTCTGAAGATTAATCTCCATAAAAGTAAATGTTTGGGAGTCGGAGTTCCTAAGGTTATCGTTGATCAAGGTGCCTCTATTATTGGTTGTGAAGTTTTATCTACTCCTTTTAAATACCTTGGGGTCTCTGTTGGTGATAAAATGACGCGTAGGTCGGCCTGGTTAAATTCATTGCAGAAAGTTCAATCTCGGCTGTCCAAATGGAAATGTCAAACTCTATCTATCGGTGGTAGAGTCACCCTTCTTAAGTCTGTGCTTGGTGTAGTTCCTCTCTATTCTATGACCCTATATAACGCTCCTAAGGGTGTTTTATACGATATGGAATTAATCCGTGCTAACTTCTTCAAAGGTTCTCAGAAGGAGGCTAAGATATCCTGGGTGGCGTGGGATAAAGTCCTTGCGTCTATGAAAAAAGGGGGCCTCGGAATCTCCAGTTTATTTGCCTTGAATCGTGGTTTAATCCTGAAGTGGGTGTGGCGTTTTCTTTCTCAAGATGGCTCCATCTGGTCACGAGTTATAAAATCTATTTATGGTTCTTCTATCGATTCCCATGCTTACAATCTTCCTTCGAATTGGTGTTCTACTCTTCGAGAGGTTAAAACCTTGCGTGATAAAGGATTTGATCTCTTTTCGCACTGCAAGAAGAAAGTTGGTAACGGTGTTAACACTCGGTTTTGGCTCGATACTTGGCTGTCGGATAAACCTCTTCGGGTTCGTTTTCCTAGGTTGTTCAATTTGGAAACAGATAAAGAGAAGTCAGTGGCTGCAAAGTGGGATGATGCTTCTTTTTGTTACTCCTTTCGGCGTCCTGTTAGAGATGGTATTGAAAAAGATCAATGTGAGGAAATGTTGCAAATGCTGGAAACAGTTGTGTTATCTTCGTCAAATAACAAGTGGGTTTGTGATTTAAACGGAGAAGGAACTTTTCGTGTCAATGATGTTCGTAATTCCCTGGATGCGCTTCTTCTGCCTTCTACGAACATTGTTACTAGGTGGGTTAAATTCATTCCGAAGAAGATCAATGTCTTCGCCTGGCGAGCCCGCCTTGACCGCCTGCCGACTAGATTAAATCTGATAAAAAGAGGAGTTATTATGGATTCTGAAAATTGTCCAATATGTAATTCTTCCCCTGAAGACTCTTCTCACATTTTCTTTTGTTGTGACATGGCGAAGTATATCCTACGGAAGATCAGCTCATGGTGGGATATTCAATGGAGGTATTGTTCTTCGTTTAATGATTGGTATACTTGGTTCGACACTATAAGATTACCGTCCAAGCTTAAACTTATTTTAGAGGGTGTTTTCTTTGTTGCTTGGTGGCATATATCGATGTTTCGGAATCGGCTCATTTTTGATACTTCGACTCCGAGAAGATCAGAGATCTATGATGAGAGTATTTCTAGATCTTTTTTTTGGTGCAAAAACATATGTAATAGGAATTTGTCTTGGGTTTGTTGGTTAAAAAATCCAAACCTTATTTCCTTGTAATGTTCTTTCGCTAGCTCCTTGCTAGTTTTTTAATAAAATTGCCGTTAAAAAAAACTCTTTTAGAAAAGTCACTTTATTAGAATAAACGAATAACTTTATTAAAAGTTACTTTTTTTATAATAACTTTATTATTATTATTATTATTATTAAAAATTTATAAAAACATCACTTTATTAGAAGAAACGAATTTATAAAAAGTTAGTGGGAAGCCGAGATACAAAGCTAAACGTCGTTGTCGGGGAAATGGTTTCCACACCAAAAATAATAAAATAATTTCCACACATATTACAAAGGATCTAATTCCCTAAGAATTCAACTTTTCACCACTTTTATTTCTCTAACAACCCAACAATGAAAATGAAATCATTTACATTTCTCTTCCTCCAATTCTCTCTACCAAACACGCCCTAAGAGCATCTACAATGCTCTAAGTCTTTCATGACTTGGAGCTTTTATGACAATGAATGCAAAATTTGTTATCATTTGAAACATTTATGAAAATCCTTGTAAGTACAAAGCTATTCTTTCAAAGACTTGGCTAGTGTCAAGTCTTTCTTTCAAATCTTATAAAAAACTTTTGTAAATAATGCTAAAAAGCTTTTGAATAGCTTTTTCAAATAATAAAAAGCTTTTAACAAATTCTCCCATTGCATATGCTCTAACAACTTTTTTTTTTTGAAAGAGAAGTATGAATTGGTAAATGATTAATTAGTGGTATTTGTTTACAAGTTGTATATATATAAATAGGCAAATTGCATAAAAAGATACTTTTTTAGATCCAATTTAAATTGAAGATAAGCGTTTTTATACTCATTTTAATGTATCTTTTATATAATAAAAGAATTATATTATTTGAGAATTTTAGTAAAAAGTAGAGGTTGTAGAAAAAATAATTTGACCTATTGATAGGTGAGAAAACACCCATCATTTTACCACTTATTTCTTGCTAAAACGAGACCAAAACACGTATTTAATGTCATTTGTTTGTAATTATGCGTGGTTTGTGTGTTTGTTGTGTTTTCAGAGCCAACCGGATAAATATTGAAGAAAACATGGGATTGCACGGGTTTTATCGAAGAAAAAGACGAAAAAAACGAAGTCTATAGTCCAAGAGATGCAAAAGATTTGAAGTCAATGGGCCTATTTGAAGATTTATCGAAGAAAAGGACCAAAGATGGAAGATTTACATATGTCGAAGAACTCAAGTCTATTAAATGAAGAAATTAAAAGACGAGTTGAATTTATTCGTCGATAAATCCCGAATCGAAATCGAAAACGTCAACTTTTCTGAAAAGACGAGAAGACAAAAAGAAAGGGATAAAGCCCACTCACCAACCAAAGACAAGGCCTATAAATAGACCTTCCCTTCACAATTTTCAAGCTAGTTTTTTCTTTCTGTTATTTTCTTCCTAGTTCGTAGGAAACCAACTCCCTTAAGGAGATTGGTGGTTTTTATTTTCTTTGATTCCTCCATAATCTTGTAAGTTTAATCTTTAATTTTGTTTGTTTGAATCTTAATCCTTAATACAAGTTTCCATTTAATCTTTCTTTCTTTTCTTGTTGATTCAAAGTTCTAAGTTTTTATTTTGTTGAGTTTGATCTTCAAAAGTAAGTGGGTTTTATGTTTTTGTTGATTTGATTTGATGTTTACCATTAGTAGATGATTCGTGGTTAAATTGGTTTAAGTTTTGGTTAAAAACTTGGTGGATTTTGGTTAAATTCGTGTTGATATTCATTCCCCTGTTCTTCGCATTTCTGCTTCATCTCCCCAGATTCTGAATGAAGTAATCATTCCGAACCAAGGATTTGAACAAAGTATTCCGAACCAAGGTTTGTAGTGAAAATATTCCGGATGAACTAATCATTCCGGATGAAGGGTTTTTGTTTAAGTTATTCCGGATAAAGCAAGTATTCCGAACGAGCAATTTTTTGTTTATAATATTCCGAATCAATAGTTATTCCGGATAAAGAGCATTATTCCGAGTCAAGTAATATATTCCGAATAAATAGATTTATTCCGGATCAGTCATTATTCCGAATCAGTTTTATCATTCCGAACGAGTTGATATTCCGGATCAAGCAACTTATTCCGAGTGAGCCAATATTCCGAACCAAGGCCTTTCAAGTATATTCCGAACCAGTAGATATTCCGGATGAGCTGATGATTCCGGATAAAGAAGTTATTCCGAACCAACAAAGTTATTCTGAACCAACTAGGTATTCCGGATGAGCAATGTTTTCCGGATGAAGGTTTATTATTCCGAATAAAGGATATTCCGAATAAAGGGTATTCCGGATCAACACATTTATTCCGAATCAAGCTTTTTCCGAATGAACAAATCATTCCAAATGAGTTACCAAGAGTTGATTTATTCCGGATGAAGGTAGTATTCCGCAGGAGTTGATTTATTCCGAATGAGCCAAATATTCCGGATCAAGCACTTATTCCGGATCAACACATTTATCCCGAATCAGCTGATTTTCTTAATTAAGGTATCTTACTGTTTTACTGTTGAATTTTAATTCAAGTTTTATTTTCAGTAATTGCTTTTAGTTTAATTTTATTACTTCTCGCACTTATCTTTTAAGTAGATATAGATCAAAAGCTCCCCCTTTTAGTTACCAACAACAACAATTCCACTTTGAACCGTGATCGATTCGAGAAGATACCGAGAACGAAACAACGACAAATATAATTGGGTACGAGCAACACAAAGAGAGATCTTGCAACAAAACCTTTTTATTAACTAAGTAAAAAACAGTTATTAAAATGGCGCCGCTGCCGGCTCTTTTCGTAAGGATCAACGGTTTATTGTGAGAAAAATTGGATTTTGGGATCCGTTCTTTCGGGAACGTTATTTTCAAGCTCAAAAACTTTCAAAAACCATAAAATATAAAATTTTCAGAAATACAAAAAATTAAAAAACCTATAAAAACCAAAAATATTTTCTCTTGTATTTTCTTTTTAGTGTATACGTACTCGATCAACGTCTTATCCCGAGCCCGAGACTCTCGATAATTTGGACATGGCCGGTGTACACAACAACAATAATAATCCACCTCACCCCAACATGAATAATCCACCCCTACCCGACCTACGAACCATGGAGGAGCTATGCCAACCTACGATGAATGGACGTGGAGGCCCGATTGCGCCGATGCAAATCACGGCTCAGGAGTTTTCGTTGAAGCATCACATGATTCAACAAGTGCAAACAAATCCATTTCGCGGATTGCCGGATGATGATGCAAACAAGCACCTCGACAAATTCATTACCATTACCCAAAGCATGAAGATGCCCGGTGTTTTTATGGATGTCCTTCGCCTTCAACTCTTTCCCCACACGCTTTCTCACCATGCCGAAAAATGGTTTGACCGTCTCCCAAAGAATTCTATTCATACTTGGGACGACATGACTCAACGCTTTTTGTCGCGCTACTTCCCACCATCCATGGTCACGAGCCTTCGTAACCAAATTAGTGGATTCATGCAAGACAATGATGAATCGCTCTTTGATGCTTGGGAACGATACAATGATTTGATCGACCGTTGTCCAAATCACAACATGCTCCCCATCATTCTCATTGATACTTTCTACAATGGTCTCACTTTTCGTGATCGTGACACGATCAACGCCGCCGCCGGTGGTACTTTTATGAAAAGGAGACCGGAGGAGTGTAGAGAGTTGATCGAAAACATGACTACTCACCACAAGAATTGGGATTCATCCGCATCCTCAAGATCTAATCCGAGAGTCAATGTTTCATCTACTTCTTCCACCACCGACATGTCCGCCATGGAACAAGCCATTATCGAAATGAGCAAAAATATGAAAATTTTGGCTAGTAACCATACTCAACAAGCTAAAGCCGTTGCTAATTCTTGTGAAACATGTGGTGGTCCTCATTCTTACAATGATTGTCCTTCTACTCAAGGCAATTTTTGTGAAAACGTTAACGCGGCATACGGTACTTATCCCACGGGAGGCTATCAAGCTCGTCCTCAAGGAGACCGTAACTTGCTAAGTTATCGTTCAAACAACTATCTTGCTCCACCCGGTTTTACTCCTCAAAACCAAAACCAACAACAAATCTATAACCGAAATAACCAATCCCAACCTCGTGCTAACAATCAATATCAACCCCAAAGAAACCCATACCCACCTCAAGGAAATTCTCAAGCTTACCAAGCTCCACCTCTCAATCAACCGATGGCATTGAATCAAGACATCGAGACGTTCATGAGGACTAATAGAGAGATGGTGACGAATCTTTAGAGTCAATTCATCAACTTGAAGGGAGACATGGAGAAACAAGGGAGCGACATTCGAGCCGAGCTAAAGAATGACATGGCAAAACAAAGCAATGATATTCGCGCAGACACGAGAGACTCTTTCAGCACTCAAGCGGATAATATACGTGATATGATCGGTTCGCTCTTCCAAGGTAATCAACCCTCTTCTTCGGGTACTCTTCCGAGTAACACCGTTGCTAATCCAAGAGGGGAGATGAAAGCAATCACCACTCGTAGTGGCAAAGGTTATACGGAACCCGAGCTTCCCACACCTCCCCCCGTGATTGTGAACAAGGAAAAAGAGCAACTTTCCTCACCTCCTTTGCCTTCTACCCCCATTCCCCCACCACCCGCGGTTGTGAGTGATCCTACTTCCCTAAAGCCTTCCTCTTCATCCAATATACCTTATCCTTCAAGGTTGAGGAAAGAGAAGCAAAAGAGCAAGGATGATATTCAAGTTAACATCTCCTTTGCCGAGGCTCTCGCTCACATGCCTAAATATGCGAAGATGTTTAAAGATCTTCTTAGTGACAAGGAAAAGCTTCTTGACATTGCTCAGACCTAACTTAATGAGAATTGCTCCGCGGTTCTCTTAAGGAAATTGCCCACCCAAACTTGATGATCCGGGTCGCTTCTTGATTCCTTGCAACTTCTCGAGAGTAGAGAATTGCATGGCCCTAGCCGATCTAGGTGCTAGTATAAACTTAATGCCTTTAAGTGTTTGGAAGCAAGTATCTCTCCCCGAGCTAGTCCCCACCAAAATGACTTTGGAATTAGCTAACCGAACAGTTGCTTATCCAGTGGGGATAGCCGAAGACGTCTTCGTTGGCGTTGACAA
The DNA here is from genome assembly GCA_025667525.1 of Glebionis coronaria. Lineage (NCBI taxonomy): Eukaryota > Viridiplantae > Streptophyta > Magnoliopsida > Asterales > Asteraceae > Glebionis > Glebionis coronaria. The sequence goes on from CM046876.1 coordinate 675,199,717, forward strand.
ATTCACCTTCCCGGCGGATTTTGTTGTCGTTGACTACGAGATGGATCCTCGTGTTCCATTGATCGTTGGACGTCCTTTCTTGAGGACCGGTCGCACTCTCATTGATGTAGCCGCGAGCGAAATAATCATGAGAGTTGGTGACGATAAAATTGTCTTCAACATGGGTAATATTTCTAAGCAACCTTATTCATATGAGAGTGTTAATGCTATTGATGTTCTCGATGAGGCTTGTGAAGAATACTTTCATGATGCTTGCAAAAGTAATCTCTCTTCTCTACCCAATGTTGAGATCGTTGCCTCAATTGCTCCGTCATTGACTCCTTTTGGAGAAAGTGACTTTCTTTTGGATGATTTTGAAGCTAGCTTGGGTCCACTTGATCTTAGGTATGATGATTCTCCCACCGATTGGGAAGAAGACATTCGTACAATTGAGAAACTTCTCAATGAAGACCCGTTTTCTCCTCCTTCTCCTAAAGAGGTGACTAATGATGATCCATCGTTAGTTACACCATCTATTGGGGATCCTCCTACTCTTGAGCTTAAGGACTTACCTCCTCATCTCGAGTATGTTTTCTTAGAGGACATTGATCAACTTCCCGTTATCATTGCTAAGGACTTAAAAGCTGATGAGAAAACTCGTCTCATTGAAGTTCTCAAGAAACATAAGAGAGTTATCGCTTGGAAAATCTCCGATATTCGCGGAATTGATCCTCACTTTTGCACACATAAAATTCTTATGGAGGATGACTTTAAGCCCACCATTCAAAGCCAATGAAGGGTGAATCCTAAAATCCATGACGTCATCAAAAAAGAGGTTATCAAACTTCTTGATGCGGCATGATTTACCCTATCTCGGATTCACCATGGGTTAGTCCAGTCCATTGTGTGCCTAAGAAAGGTGGAATCACCGTTGTGCCCAATCAAAACAACGAGTTGATTCCTACACGTCTCGTTACTGGGTGGAGAGTTTGTATAGACTACCGCAAACTCAATGATGCCACGAGAAAGGATCATTTTCCTCTTCCTTTTATGTACCAAATGCTTGAACGTTTAGCGGGTAATGAATATTACTGCTTTCTAGATGGTTTCTCGGGTTATTTCCAAATACCCATCGATCCCCAAGATCAAGAGAAGACAACATTCACTTGTCCCTATGGCACATTTGCCTACAAAAGAATGCCTTTTGGCTTATGCAATGCCCCCAGGACTTTCCAAAGGTGCATGTTGGCTATTTTCCATGACATGGCTGAGCAAACCATGGAGGTCTTCATGGATGATTTCTCAGTCTTTGGGGATTCATTCTCTTATTGCCTTGCCAATTTAGAACGTATGCTTAAGCGGTGCGAAGACACTCGCCTTGTTCTAAATTGGGAAAAATGCCATTTTATGGTAAAAGAAGGCATTGTGCTAGGACACAAAATCTAAAGCCGGTCTTGAAGTTGACCGTGCTAAAGGGGATGTCATAGCCAAATTATATCCACCTTCAACCGTGAAGGGTGTGAGAAGTTTTCTGGGTCATGCGGACTTCTATCGTCGATTCATTCAGGATTTCTCTAAAATCGCTCGCCCGATGACCCACCTCTTGGAAAAAAAATACTCTTTTTATCTTTTCTAAAGAGTGTATTGAAGCCTTCAATCTTCTTAAGGATAAGCTAACTAAGGCACCGGTCTTGGTTACCCCTAATTGGGAGCTACCCTTTGAGTTGATGTGCGATGCTAGCGACTTTGCTATTGGAGCGGTTTTAGGCTAAAGAGTGAATAAACACTTCCAACCAATCCATTATGCTAGCAAGACAATGACGGGGGCTCAATTGCATTATACGACAACTGAAAAAGAGCTTTTAGTTGTTGTCTATGCTTTTGAAAAATTTCGCCCCTATCTTGTTTTATCCACCACCATCGTATACACGGACCATTCCGCGTTGAAGTACTTGATGAATAAGCACGACTCTAAGCCAAGACTTCTTCGCTGGGTTTTACTCCTTCAAGAATTCAACATTGAAATTTGTGACAAGAAGGGAGCCGAAAACCTAGCTAGCCGCAGATCATCTAAGTAGACTTGAGGATCCATATCAAGGGGATCATCCGAACAAAGAGATCAACGACTCTTTTCCCCTTGAGACCATAATGTCTATTAGTACCAATCTTGATGACACCCCGTGGTTTGCCGACATTGCAAACTACTTAGCGGGTGGTGTTCTCATCAAAGGGTTAACATCCCAACAAAAGAAAAAGTTCTTGAATGATGTTAAGACTTACTTTTGGGATGACCCTTTACTCTTCAAACAATGCGCTGATTTGATTATTCGACGATGTGTTGACGGACCGGCAGCTTTATACATTCTCGAGGCTTGCCACAAAGGACCCACCGGTGGTCACTTTGGTCCCAACTACACCGCCAAAAAAGTGTTTGACTCGGGATTTTATTGGCCCACCATTTATCGTGATGCTCACGAGATGGTTAAACATTGTGATGCTTGCCAAAAACAAGGCAATATCACACATAAAGATGAGATGCCTCAAAATTTCATACAAGAATGTGAAATCTTTGATGTATGGGGCATCGACTTTATGGGGCCATTCCCTTCTTCTAAAGGAAACAAGTACATCCTCGTAGCCGTTGACTACGTTTCTAAATGGGTTGAAGTTAAGGCTCTCCCAACGAACGATGCGAGGGTGGTTGTGAACTTTTTGAAGCAACTGTTTGCTCGATTCGGTGTTCCTCGTGCTATAATCAGTGACCGCGGGACTCATTTTTGCAATGATCAATTTGCAAGAGTCATGGCTAAGTATGGTGTCAATCACCGTATTTCCACCGCTTACCATCCTCAAACCAACGGTCAAGCCTAGATATCCAACCGTGGATTGAAGCGAATTTTGCAACGTACTGTGGGAGAGCATCGTGCCTCATGGGCCGATAAACTTGATGATGCTCTGTGGGCTTTCCGTACTGCTTATAAGACCCCGATTGGTTGTACACCTTATCGTCTTGTGTACGGGAAAGCATGCCACCTCCCTATCGAGCTGGAACATAAGGCATACTGGGCCTTGAAGTGGGCTAACTTCGACATCAACAAAGCCGATGATCTTCGCAAGATTCAACTCAACGAGCTAAATGAACTGAGGAATGAAGCTTACGAGAACTCATTGATCTACAAGGAGAAGACCAAGATCATCCACGATGCTAGAATTAAGAACCGAGAGTTCCACGTTGGTGATCAAGTCTTGCTTTTTAACTCTCGATTGAAGATCTTCTCGGGCAAGTTGAAGAGCCGCTGGTCTGGTCCATTTACCATCGCCAAAGTCTTCCCCTATGGCACCATTGAGCTTATTAGCCAAATGGGCCCAATTTTAAGGTGAATGGCCAGCGTTTGAAGTTGTACTTTGGTGAGGACATCTCTCATGAGATGATTACATCCCTCACTACGTTTCCCATGCATTAGTTCGGGACCAAGTCAGGCTCGTGACTCGGTTAACAAAAACAAGCGCTCCTCGGGAGGCAACCCGAGTATCTATCCCCCTTTCCCGTTTTTCATCCTAAGTGTAGGGGGAGCTATATAGGTTTCTTGTGTTTGTATGGTGATGTGATTACAGGGATAAGTGCACTCTTGGAATCTTTGAAGAACCGTGCTCCCATGTTATCCGCAAATCCGGTTCTATCTCTCAACTATCGAGATTCAATTTTCTTCATACTCACTTTTGAAATTGATCACTTTAGTTGTCTCCTCCTTAACTTGATTTAACCAACGTGCACAATGTCATAAGTGTAGGGAGACTTTTCCCACATGCTTAAACATTGAGGACAATGTTTATATTAAGTGTAGGGGAAACTTCTATAGAAGTTTTAAGTGGACTTTTCCATTAAAGTGCCTTCATTTAACCGGAAAATTCGATTTTTCGACATTTTTCAAAATTTTTAATCTATTTTGGCCTAGTTGTATAGTTGTATTTTCCTTTGTTATGTTTATTTTCTTTTCTTGCTAGAATAAAATTTCAATAAAGTGGTTTTAAATTTTTCAAAGTCGTGAATATTTTGACTCAACCCGAGTTTACTTATCTAAGTTTACTCTAGCTAGTATCCTTAACGTGTTTAAGTCAAGTTTTGCTAGGCTTTTATATAAGGAGCTTTAAAACGCGAAAGTCTTAACTCTCATGGGTTAAGAACAAGAACTTTTCGCAAGTTCCTATAATTGATCCTAGAGAGTCGTTTATCAAGGGAACTTTAAAACGCAAATTCTAAACTTGAAAGAGTCTAAGAAGATGCAAGATCCTCTAGGCGACTCGAAAACCCAAAACTTTGATTTAATTGGCTAAGCATACACGAGTCTCATTCCTTGAGATTTAAATTATGGAGAACGAGAGATGATAGAGTCAATTATAAGTTTGGTATTCTTTCGTGAATTTATGTGAGTTGATTATAAGCCTATTCTCCCATCGCTTGCTAATAAATTTATCTGCAATAAATAAGGTTGTACGATTTGAAAAGTTACTTAGCTTCTAGCCCAAGATCGTTTAAAAGTTGCTCGGTATTAATTAGAGTTCATAGCCAAGGCATAAATTATTGAAGCGGGATGCGAATATTGGCGAGTCCGAAAAGGCCCTAACAAGGCATGAGGGCTACATTTTGTTGCTAAAGATCCAAAAGTGATGTGAAGAATCATTTATCAAAAATCAATATGAAGGATCGAGACACACGACGAAAAGCAAAAACTACCCAAAATTCATGGAGAAGTCTATCCGAAAAGACCCTAGCAAAGGTATGAGGATAAATACATCCAAGTCCTAAAAGGAGGCGGATCGTTGTATATCAAAGTCCAAAATAAAGATTGGAGAAAAATGAAGAAGTCGTGGTCCAAATATGAAGAATCTCTCAAAACTTCAAGTGAAGGAATTCCTATTATGAATAAAAGACCATAATTTCAAGAACGTCTCTCAAAGATTCGAAGTATGAAGTCGCTGCCAAATATCGGTCCGAGAAAGGTCTCAAATCGTGAAGCGAGTTATGCCAAGATATGAACTTTATGAGGTCCCGAGAAGCAGTTTTAAAAGATTTTGTCCTTTAGCTAACTATTGATCAAATCGTCCCACTTTGTTTTCAGCCTAAATAACTATCGAAATAAGTCAAACAATGCATCCTCATGATCATTCAAGACAACAATAAAATATAAGAGATACACCTAGGAATAAGGGAGTCTAAGTGAATAATTGGGCCACATGAGTTCGTGTTAGTTTGCTAACTTATAATAACAATGATCTCGTTTTTAAGCTTGATATGGGGAACGTGAAACTTGAGAATAATGAACATTTATGACAATCTAAAACCCCAATGTAAGTCTTTAAATACTTTACTTGTTTTGTTCTTTTGGTTTCCTTAGTGTTTAGAATTTAATAAAGGCCAAGATGGGTTATTTATGATGAGAAATGTAAACCGTGCTTTAAAATTATAGCATTGCATGAGGGCATGGAAATGGTTAAGTGTAGGGGATTTGATAGGTGTGAAAACACCCATCCTTTTACCACTTATTTCTTGCTAAAACGAGACCAAAACGCGTATTTAATGTCATTTGTTTGGAATTATGCGTGGTTTGTGTGTTTGTTGTGTTTTCAGAGCCAACCGGATAAATATTGAAGAAAACATGGGATTGCACGGGTTTTATCAAAGAAAAAGACGAAAAGACGAAGTCTATAGTCCAAGAGATGCAAAAGATTTGAAGTCAATGGGCCTATTTGAAGATTTATCGAAGAAAAGGACCAAAGATGGAAGATTTACATATGTCGAAGAACTCAAGTCTATTAAATGAAGAAATTAAAAGACGAGTTGAATTTATTCGTCGACAAATCCCGAATCGAAATCGAAAACGTCAACTTTTCTGAAAAGACGAGAAGACAAAAAGAAAGGAAGAAAGCCCACTCACCAACCAAAGACAAGGCCTATAAATAGACCTTCCCTTCACAATTTTCAAGCTAGTTTTTTCTTTCTGTTATTTTCTTCCTAGTTCGTAGGAAACCAACTCCCTTAAGGAGATTGGTGGTTTTTATTTTCTTTGATTCCTCCATAATCTTGTAAGTTTAATCTTTAATTTTGTTTGTTTGAATCTTAATCCTTAATACAAGTTTCCATTTAATCTTTCTTTCTTTTCTTGTTGATTCAAAGTTCTAAGTTTTTATTTTGTTGGATTTGATCTTCAAAAGTAAGTGGGTTTTATGTTTTTGTTGATTTGATTTGATGTTTACCATTAGTAGATGATTCGTGGTTAAATTGGTTTAAGTTTTGGTTAAAAACTTGGTGGATTTTGGTTAAATTCGTGTTGATATTCATTCCCCTGTTCTTCGCATTTCTGCTTCATCTCCCCAGATTTCGAATGAAGTAATCATTCCGAACCAAGGATTTGAACAAAGTATTCTGAACCAAGGTTTGTATTGAAAATATTCCGGATGAACTAATCATTCCGGATGAAGGGTTTTTGTTTAAGTTATTCCGGATAAAGCAAGTATTCCGAACGAGCAATTTTTTGTTTATAATATTCCAAATCAATAGTTATTCCGGATAAAGAGCATTATTCCGAGTCAAGTAATATATTCCGAATAAATAGATTTATTCCGGATCAGTCATTATTCCGAATCAGTTTTATCATTCCGAACGAGTTGATATTCCGGATCAAGCAACTTATTCCGAGTGAACCAATATTCCGAACCAAGGCCTTTCAAGTTTATTTTGAACCAGTAGATATTCCGGATGAGCTGATTATTCCGGATAAAGAAGTTATTCCGAACCAACAAAGTTATTCCGAACCAACTAGGTATTCCGGATGAGCAATGTTTTCCGGATGAAGGTTTATTATTCCGAATAAAGGATATTCCGAATAAAGGGTATTCTGGATCAACACATTTATTCCGAAAGCTTTTTCTGAATGAAAAAATCATTCCGGATGAGTTACCAAGAGTTGATTTATTCCGGATGAAGGTAGTATTCCGCATGAGTTGATTTATTCCGAATGAGCCAAATATTCCGGATCAAGCACTTATTCCGGATCAACACATTTATCCCGAATCAGCTGATTTTCTTAATTAAGGTATCTTACTGTTTTACTGTTTAATTTTAATTCAAGTTTTATTTTCAGTAATTGCTTTTAGTTTAATTTTATTACTTCTCGCACTTATCTTTTAAGTAGATATAGATCAAAAGCTCCCCCTTTTAGTTACCAAGAACAACAATTCCACTTTGAACCGTGATCGATTCGAGAAGATACCGAGAACGAAACAACGACAAATATAATTGGGTACGAGCAACACAAAGAGAGATCTTGCAACAAAACCTTTTTATTAACTAACTAAAAAATAGTTATTACCTATCAAATAGCTTAATTTTGATACATAAGAAAAATCGAGCGATGTGATTGGTGGAGACAAAATAAAATTGAATCAATTTAGTCAAAATTAAATATTTTGGTGAAAGATTTTGATGTAAACACACAAAGATATATGTGTAAAATTTGTGAAAATAAAAACTTAAAAAAGGAGGAGGCGATTAATAAAACTTTTATAATTGAATTTTAAATAAATTAGATAGACCTAAGTGTAAACTTATAATTTTCTATATTTTTTTATAAGTTTATAAAATAAACAAAATAGCCTCTTAAACATTATATTAGGCCTTTAATTTGGAAGCATGTGGGAAATGGGCAAACTACGTCGTTCTGTTAGGCCTTCATTTGGAAGCATGTGGGAAATGGGCAAACTACGCCGTTCTGGCATGACCATTGGTGTACTCTTAGCCCGTTACATCAATATCTTTCTCCTCGGGATATTAATAGAGAGGGTTTCTCGCTTAATGATTCGATGGCGGACATGGTTAATCAAGATACTTGGAGGCTTCCTCTAAGATGGCTCCTTAAAGCTCGTAACTTGACACAGTTACCTCCCCCTACTTTATGTGACGCTATAGAGGATGCTATACGTTGGAGGGATACTAACGGTACGACGTTTGATTTTTCTGTTGGTAGGGTGTGGGAAGTACTTCGGGATAGACATCCATCTGTTGGTTGGTTTCGCGTGGTATGGTTTTCTCATGCTATTTCACCACGTCATGCCTTTCATGTTTGCTTGATAATGCGTAGATGCCTTAAAATGCAAGATAGGCTTCATCAATGGGATGTTGGTCCGAATGTTGATCTAACACAACTTGTATGCCCCTTGTGTGAGGCCCACCCGGATTCACACGAACATCTCTTCTTTGAATGCGTGTTTGCTTCGCAGGTGTGGAATATGATTCGAGGATTGCCTGGGATGGAGTCTGTCTCCCCGTGCTTGGACGACATTATGGCGTGGCTTCAGCCTAGAGCCAATAAACGTAATGTGGTTAGTGTTGTTGGTCGGCTTATTTTTGCTGTTGCGGCGTATTATATATGGAGTGAAAGAAACAACAGGCTATTTAAAGATATTAATAAGAAACCGGAAGACATAAGAGACATGATAATGGTAACGGTCCGATTGAAGCTTGTTACATTTCGGTTTAAAAACACTGTGAACGTTCAGTCATTTTTAGCAAAATGGAATATGCCATCTGGGTGTAGGGTTTATGGTAGTAACTCGAATTAGGTCCTTTTAGGTCATGTTTCGGGTTTTGTTATGGTTCATGTAATTCAATTATGGCATGTCTTGTTTGGTAGTTCAAGCTTAGCTTGAGGTTAATGTGACACTCTGTCACATACCAGTGTACTGAATTTTTCTCTGTGATTAATATATTTACCGGGGTAACCCTTCAGCCAAAAAAAGAAAAAAAAAACACCATTATATCCTCTAAGCTTTATATTTTAAAAATACAACATATATGTTATATTAAAAAATCAACAAATCACTTGATTATAAATTTTAAATAAAAACACAAATTATTGTCTATTTATATTTTGACACTTAATAAAGTCAAACAATAATTTATATAAATTATTATTAATATGAATATAAATATCAAAATGAATGCAGTACTTTAGACATCGGTGTAAGATGAAAATAAATAGACGGGATTCTTACAACAACATATATTTTTCAAGGTCGTTATGTATTACTAAACACATTATGTTTAGAAAAGGATAGCTAACATTTCAGTTAAACAAAGTCAAATCATTTGTGCAACAAATATTTATACAAAATATCAATTAATACTATCACATAATGAAAAATCAAGTAAAACTCATAGGTCCATGAGCATCGTAACTATTTAAATATTAAAAATTTGATATCATTTTATAAAATAATATTAAACATTACAAAATCATGAATTTATAAATCGTGTATGTGTATAATTAATGTAAATAGTTTGTTAACTAATAATTAAGATATAACTAAATAGAATAAAAATATCGAAAGTAAAAAGAGTATGAAGTTAAAAAAATAAAAAATTAAAGTGAATTTATATAAATTTACACGATGCACAGTAAAACTACAACATAATAAAACATATAAACATTAGATGTTTTTAAAAAACCATATATAATATACATAAAATCGCAATGACAAAATTATTATTTAATTTATCATTTATGTTCAAGTCCCGAGCATACATGGGCATTAGACTGGGGGGAGTGGTAACAAACCCACTAACATCCGCGTCAGAGCCACATCAGCTTTTAACAAACTCACCCAAACTCCTCACATGAGGTAATGACACTCACCCAAACTCACTACAACTCACCTTTTATACCTATTTTTTATTATTTAAACACACTTCACTCACAAAAAACACTCAATAATAAACCTAACCCAAAAATAAAATCACCTGGGCCCACAAAAATAAACTCGCGCCAGATGAGTGTGGTATTATTTTTGTTCCTGGCGACTAAGTCGCGCGCAACTTTAGGAAGTGGGAATGATACCCGCGCACGGGTTAAAAGCACTCGCTCGTAGCATAGAAGCCACTCCCTTCCGCCTTAAAACTAGTTTAACTTATCATACAATGCAATTTAAAAATCATTTTACCTGCTAGTTAAATAACCGGTAACATTTTTTAATAAAAGTTTTGTGGACACTCACAAAATTGATTGGGACACTCAATGTGCAAACAGTTTAAGCAATTAATATTTACAGTACAATCGGTTAATACATGTTTTTTAGTGTCTCAATCAATTATAGGAGAGTGCAAATCACTAGCCTTTAATTATATACTTCGTATGCACTTCTCTAATAACCTAGTCTAAATCTATACTACTATATATATTTTTATTTTAACTCCAAATCTAATTACAAATCAAAAATTAAAATCAACATAACAAATCTCAACAATTAGATCACTTTTAATCCAAACTTAAAAGTGTAATCTTGACCATCAATCTTTTTATAACAAATTTTGTAACAATTTTTTTAATAACTTATTAAAAATTATATTTATTTTTAAATTAAAATATTTTTTAATGTATTTATGTTTATCATCTAATCTTATCATATTTTTTAAAATTTGTGTCCATTTTTATGTTTTATTTTTATTTATAGCGGATTTTAGTTATTTTAATTTTAATTTTTTTACACTTTAATGTTAATTAAATTGAAAAAGGAAATTAATAAGTAACCGTCACTGTATTATGTGAGTACGATGCTAGTATTTATATTCATGAATAAAAGCAATTATTTTATAAACATAAGGGTAGGATATATTATCTTGGTTGATGTCATATAGATAACTGCTGTGCTAGAGTTATAGCATTTTATTATAAATTGATAATTGTCATTCTAGAGTTATAACATTTTATTTAAATAACTTTATAAAATCAAAATTGATTTTAAAAGACAAACGAGTCGTGAGTTAGAACAGACATAAATTCAACAAAAAGTCTAAAAAAGTAAAAAAAAAATGTAAGTAACTCTTAAAATATAGTGTCTTGGGACTCGAAAATTCCATAACCAGACAACGTGTGATTACTATTACATCTGTTTCATTTTTGCGTTCGATTTAGCTGGTCGTGAGCCTTCTAAACTTCTCCGAAAGCTTAAGTTATACGCATTTTAATAAATTATTTTTCCTTACATAATCATAGACTTGTAAAAACAAGTTAATCCGTTCTTCGATATTTGGCTTTACATCAATATATGATGTTAGTTGATGTAGGGGTGAGCATTTGAACCGTCGGATCGGACTGATCCGGATCAGACCGTACAATTTCGGTCCGGTCTTCGGTTCGGAGTTTTGGACCATTTCGATCTTCGGTCCGGTCCGATCTTATAAAAAACCCGTCGATTATGTCTAGTAAGACCGGACTGGACCGAAGACCAAATCAGACCGGACCGACCAGACCGGACCGTACCATTTTGGTCCGATCTTGATCCGGAGTTTTGGACTATTTCGGTCCTCGGTCTGGTTCGATCTTAGTCAGTCCGGTCCGGTCCGATCCAAACCTGTTGCTCAGCCTTAGGTTGATGTCATATAGATGTAATGAAGCAAATCATCAAAAAGGGAAAAAAAAATACATGTCATTCCATAATGCCACATGCTAGCAATAAAATAAAAGTGCAACCACAACAAGTAGTAAAAAGCAATAAATAAATATATAATGGGAAAATGGCAGTAGGTAGGTTGGCTATTTAAATGATGCAACCTTAATGCTTTTCCTACCTTTGAGTCTCAAATACCATAATCATAATTATTGTCTTTGTGTTTCTCCCCCACTACTATTTAGAATTCATATAAGTAAATGACTAGTTATTATCTGCAAGGTGTTGGTGTAAGTCCTGCTGTTGCTGTTCCTGCACTTGGGAACATGAAACTGATTGACAGGAGGGTCAGGCTTTCTGAGCTTATTTTGAGGTGTGTCATTTGTGGTTTAGCACTTGTTGCTGCTCTACTTGTGGCTACTGATTCTCAGGTTCAAGAGATTTTCACCATTCAGAAGAAAGCCAAGTTTACTGACATGAAGTCCCTTGTGTAAGGAAGCTGTTCCTAGTTCAGTTACTTGGTTTTAAGGTTTTAAGTTTTAAGCTTTTTTGGTTGTTGAGATATATGTGTGTATGGAAATTTTGCAGGTTTTTCGTGGTGGCTAATGGGATAGCTGCAGGGTATTCGTTGGTGCAGATATTGAGATGTGTGGTGAGTATGGTTAGAGGGAGTGTGCTTTTTAATAAGCCTTTGGCTTGGCTTATTTTCTCTGCTGATCAGGTATGGATACATACAGCTTATTCATTGGCTTATGACTCTATCCTCATTGTCCACTTATGCGTCTATTGTGAACATAGCTATAGCTAGAATAGTTTGTACTTAGGGTGTGTTTGGCGGAGCATGTAGCTTGAGCTTATTTCACATGCTACTTTAACTAGCATGTCATTTAGGAGCTTATTTTTTTAACAAGCTCCCTCAAGCTCTGTCAACCAAACGAAACTTATTTTTAATAGTAGCTTATTTTTTAAAAACAATAAGCTAAAGCTACGATAAGCTCTGATAAGCTCACGTGCCAAACATAGCCTTAGATGGGTGGGTCAATTAGGAGAAACTGTTTCGGTTTTTCGGCAATACAAGTGATGGTTCGAAATCTCAGTTTTGTAGGGGGTACCAGTCCAGGCAGGGACGGATCTATGCAAGGAATATGGGGGGCAGCTGCCCCCATGCCTAGCCCGACAAAATGAGATTTTTGTGTAATTTTTTATCGATTTTGAGCTTTTTTCGAAAATGCCCCCCACCAAAAACTCGGATTGCCCCCCACTCATATACTAAATCTCAATATTCAACGTTCTAACACCTTATAAACCCTTCATTTTTAAGTAATAATACCTGATTTATCATTTTGATAATAGTTTTTTTTCGAATTTTGTTGTTATTGTAAAAAAAACAAAATTTGCCCCCTACTACTCACTTTCCTGGTTCTGTCACCGAGTCCAGGCATGGTTTAGTTTTCTAAGAACAACCCAGAAAAACAAAACACTAGTTAATAAATGTGACCCTCCAAATCCACAAATTGTTTGGCCGTTTGGGGTTGAGACTATATAGGCTGTCCTGATGTTTATCCTCTTAGACATTGCGTAGTTAGGCAACAACAACAAACGGTCAAAACGCATCATCACCACTACACCAGCATACGCGGTTGTGGTCTTTGCGTTGGTTTTGTGGTAGCCTTAACCAAACGAAAAAAAAAATTTGTGTGTCAGTCTGTTAGTGGAGTAGGTTTGTGCATATGCGAGTGGAAGCTCGTGTGGCGGTGAGTTTGGTGGTCAATCACTAGTACTACTACTCTTAGAGTTTGGATGACTATTTACGGAAAAGGATAATTATAGAACTAGAAAGCCTTTATTCGAAGAAAGAAACAAAGCGACTCAGTACAACCGCAAGAACAATCCTGATCTAGTATGCATTAACTAATAGCAGTAGCATTTAGAATACAAGCTTAAATTCTAGATTCCAAATTTCTTTGCTTTCTATGCCAAACACCTAACTCTGTTCTGTATTTATTGTCGACATTTATTGTACAATTTATTTTTCTGGTATCCGATGTCCACACGTCAATTTAAATATTCTAGTATTATGGGACTACGGATTACTTATACTCTGGACCATCAACTTAGTAGGAGCTGGTCTTCGGCTAATAGTCAACGGGGACGGGTTGTTGTAGGACTCCACCTCTTCCCGCTAAGTATATATGCGGGACTAGAATTAGAGTAAAACGCAACACCATAAAAATGTATATGTGACAAGTAAGATCGTTAGTAATATGAAATGTGAATCTAGAGTGAACACGTGTATACGAATAATGACCCAGGCCCTATAACTATGGTGAAATTAGAGAAAATGGTGTCACGTATTGGGTCAGTGCTCCTAACTTTTTGATAAATATTTATACTTCCATTCATCTTAATATTTGCAGCTTATGGCTTACATGATAGTCGCGGCAATAGGAAGTACAGCCCAGTCAGCAGCGTTTTCCAAATTGGGGGAGCCAGAACTTCAATGGATGAAGGTCTGCGATATGTATGGTAAATTCTGCAACCAAGTTGGAGAAGGGATAGCAAGTTCAGTGTTTGTATGTGGAAGCATGATCGCCGTCTCTGGTATATCAGCGTTTAGCCTCTTCCGCTTGTATGGTGGAAATAAAGGAAGCAAGACAAGTGTCGGGTGGTGAAGCCAAATCATCACTGTTACTTCAGGGTTCAGGCAATGGCTGTATAAGCTTTGGTTATCTTTTAGCCTTTAGGATGTGATCAGAATGTTTGTAAGTTTTAATAAAACAGAATAGAGAAGTTACTTATCACTTGCAAGCCAATCAACAAGATAGTTCCCGAACTTAAAATTTTCCTGTATCTTAGTCTGAGATAAAACGCCGTCTTTTTTATGTAATCCTATGCTTTACTATTCGAAATCACAGATACAGACCATATCGCTAATGGATTACAAGCATTTACTTTCCCGTTCATGATAATAAAGTACTACCTCATAGTCCAGAAGACAATTGTACACGATAAACAAGTTTATTTTGTAGTATTATTATAGAACGAGTTGACAACAACATGAAATACAGAGGCGATGGGTATAAATTTCACATTCTAGTAATGCATATGCTTACCATATGTGTATTTATTTTCATCTGACCTGCGACCAAAAATCACCCTGGATCTAGCAGACTTGGCATCGTTCGAACTCTTGGACAGCTTTCTGCCATGAGAGCCAAAGCCAATCTCATGACACCTTGTTGTTGTAGTATGATTATCTGGTGACTTCTCCATACAAGAACGGTACTCCATGACTTCGAAATCCTGCGTTGTTCGTTCTTGAATGTTAAAGCGAATGCAAGGAAAGAAAGATAGGTGGCGATCCAATAATCTTATTACTGCTTACCTTAGAGCTAGACTTGGCATAAGGTGTTAAACAAGGATTTAAATCGTTCAAAAACAAGTCGTCTGGACTACCTGGGGTTGTGTGATCCCCCGAGCTCAACTCCTGAATCATTATAACATATTCATATAAGTATGACATAATTCAGTTACTTGGAACATGTTGGGCTGGTTATGCATCGTTGTTCGCTTATTCTTACCAGAGAATTGGTTGCTTCGTCTTGCTCATACGCAGGTGTTCTTGGAGAGCTCACAAGACCATCATCATAGCATCCCATGACGGAATATTTGTCAGCTTTCACCTATCACCGAGAGAGAGAAATAACTAGACATCCAAAAAGATAGATATACAGATTAGGATTCAAGTTACTACACGAACCTCTGCTAGATCCTCAGCAAGGCATTGAAGTTGGTCGGTGAGAGACGTAACCTGCCTCTGCAGAGTAGGGATGATATGATTGGCCTGTTTAAGTTCAGAATCCTGCTTGAGTAAAAGACCTTGTAGCTGTGTAGTATCCGGGAAGAGTATGGCACTTTTCAACGCCTTTATCTCTTCCCTTTGTTTCAAACAAAGGTCTTTCAACTTATCAACCTGCAGATGTTATTACATTGGCATGATTCCTAACTTAAACGAGATAAGTTTCTAGCACAAAGACCCCACATGAAGAAAAAAGTGACATTCATTCATAACATCGCTTTTAAAACAGTTGCTATAAAGCTTTCACTCCTTATAAGGCATTTACAGCCGCAACAAAGACATATCCATAAGGTTAGCTAATTACAAGGGGGTGTTTGTTTAAGCTTATTCAAGGGACTATTAGCTTATGAGCTCATGTAACAAAAATAAGCCCAGTTGAGTTTTTGGATGATATAAGCTGATGAGCTTATTCAAGGGGATTAAGTTAAGCCCCAATTATTGTCGTTTAATTAAGCAAGGTAAGGCTTATGGTTATTTAGTGGTTTTGTTTAGGAAAAGTATTATACCCCCAAATCTGTATATTCGAACAGCTTGTATATAAGTAGATCCAAGTAACACATGACGATTTTTATCTCTGTATTCGGGCATCACCTCACATCTCGTTCATTGTTTTAAATTGCTTCTTTAACTACACTCCATAACAATTATTCAACCGCACAAAATAATGTTATACTGTCTGTTTGTTGCTCTTGACATATATATAAAACTGTTTAAAGGTCCTTTTTGGTCATTTTAAACCTAGCTGATAAGCTTGTAATCATGTACGCTAATGATCAAAACACTCAACAAGACATTATTTATCATCATCATAATAAGCCGTTTGATAAACATAAACCTGCTAAGGCCACAAGGTAAGGTTAGAAAGACAGCCCTAATATAAGGTGCGTATATTATTTTGTGTTTGATTGTTAGAGGCGATGGTGAGTAGATGGATTCGTCAGACAGACAGGTGTGGACAAAGTTTAAAATTGAAACTGATAGACTAGGCTATGACTAGATGATCGAAAAGTTGAGGGTTTTAAATATAATCGTATACAAATGAGAAGACGAAACAAACAGGAGCGTACATAGTCCAGTTGTTTTAAATTGTTTCTTTAACTATACTTCAGTTCAGCGATGCAACCACAAAAAGATACTGTTATAGTGCCTGCTTGTTGCTGTTGACGGATGTCTATGATGATTAGGAACAACGTTTAAGAAACATGTTTCTGAATTATAGAAACTGTCAAGTTATATCAGACTGTTTAAATGTCTTGTTTGGTCATTTTAAACACTCACCAAGAGTTCAATAATCATGGATCATAATAAGCCGTTTGATAAACATAGACCTAAGAAGGCCATTATATAAGGTTAGACAAACACCCCCTATTACGATTCCACATCGGCCAAGTATGGGATTGGTTGGTGGTTTATAAAGTCTAGGTGTCCCCTCCTCTTACAATCTACCTTTTTGAGTGTGTTCTACACTTATACTTGTAAACCGATACGAGCCTAGTATGGGATAGGTTCGTATCACCCCCTAATAAAAGGTGCGTCGATTATTTTGAAAGCCATGAAGGCTTTTACTGTGCAGCAAAAAAACATATCTATAAGGTTAGCTTATGGTTTTATAGAACAAAAAAAAGCCCACTTGAGTTTTCGGATAATACAAGCTTATGAGCTTATTTAGAGGGATTTTAATAAGCCCCGTTTTTGTGGCTTATATAAGAAAGGTTAGGCTTATTTAGTGGTTATTGTTTAGAAAAAGTATTATGCCCCCAGATTATTTACCCAAATCTTTATATTCGAACAGCTTGTATATAAGCCTAGATCCAAGTAACACATGACGATTTTTATCTCTGTTTTCGCCTTTTCGAACATCACCTCACATCTCATTCATTGTTTTAACTTGTTTCTTCAACTACACTCCATTTCAATTATCAACAAGAGGTTATTAACCATGCATTATAATAAACCATTCGATAAACATAGGCCTGCTAAGGCCACAAGATAAGGTTAGACAGACACCCCCTAATAAAAGGATTAGTCAGACAGGCAGGTGTAGCCAATGTGTGAAATTGAAATTGATAGACATACAAATGAGAAGACGAAACAAACAAACAAACAGGAGCATTGTCCAGTTATCAAATGACGATTTAATCTGTGTCCTTAACTACACTCCAGTTGAATGCATATTGTCTGCTTGTTGCAATTGACAGATGTATATGCTGATTAGGAATGCTGGTTGAGAATATGTTTTAAAAACTTAGAAAAGGTCAAGGTTAAATGACTTTTTCATTACACCTATGTAATAAGCTTGTAATCATGTACAGGGGTGCTTGTTTCGCCTTATATGTGGGCTTATAAGCTTATTTGATTTCGGCTTAGATAACATAAGCCTCAATTGTTTGGCTTATATCGAGACTTCTGGGTTTATATAAGTTTATGACATCAAACTTATATAAGCCCACAAGTCATAAAATAAGTCGGAAAATTGGAGCTTATCTTATATAAGACGAAATCAAGTAAGCTTATAAGCCCTCGTATAAGCCGAAACAAACACCCCATAAGCTAACCAAAACACTCACCAAAAGCTCATTAATGTTCATAAAGTATAAACCCTTTAAGCATAAAAAGCCTAATAAAGGCCACAAGTTAAGGTTCCACAATACAAGACGCTTCTGTTATTTAATTTGCGTTTCATAGTTAGATGGATATCAAACACATATGTTGAGAAACAATAGTCGTACGCAGGGGCGGGTCTATGCTTTAGGTTCAGGGTGGCGGCGCCCCCCATGGCTAGACCAAAACGACGAGAGTACAGTGTATTTTTTTCCTTTATTTTTGAACGTTTTTCTAAAATGCCCCCATTTGAAACCCAAATTGCCCCCACTCACATATTAAAGTCCAACATTTAACACTCCAAAATCAAGAACTCCTCCATTTTTAAGGTACAATACTCAGTTTTATATTCGAATCATAATATTTTTCGCCTTGGTATTGTCAAAAAAAAAAAATTGCCCCCCACAATTCAGTTTTCTGCGTCCGCCACTGGTCGTATGTGTAGACAGCGTTTGAAAGTGAAATTTATAGACGGGGCCTTTCAAATACACAGACCAAACAAACAAACATGAGCATAGATAATCCAGTTTTTCAAAAACCAGCGAAAGGTACCTCGGTGTTCTTATCATTAAGAACAGACTTAAGCCGCACAATCTCAGCCTCTTGGTCCTTAGTCTGACTAAGAAGCTCCCTCTCGCTTCTCAACACCATAGCTAAACTCCTGGCATTCACATTATTAGCGTTTCCTACTTGTTTCACCTCCGTCAACGCCTTCCTACTACCGCTACCACCGCTCTTCTTATCCCCACTCCCAAACACCTTCTTATGCATCAATCCACCAAGTCCTGATGTCTTATTATTATTCTTTTTATTAATTTTGTCGAAATCAATGAAAACAGGATCCACTGTCATTAACTTGGTAGAAGAGGAGGTGGAGCGTTTGTCGGTGAAATACTTCTTGACCAAGCCGCTGAAGTTGTGGGCGGTGGTGATGTTTGTGGTTGGTTTTTTGGATTTGGCGAGGGTTTTGGGTTGGGGTTTGGGGACGGGGAGGTGGTCGGTGGATGACGAGGGATCGGAGTGGGCCGAGGACCGGAGATGATGCTGCTGTTTTTCGAAGGAGTTGTAGCGAGAAGATGGCTTGCTGGATCTAAAAGACGACATGCTTTTGTTATGGTTTGGTTTGGTTTTCCAAATGTGGTAATTTGTTGTTTGTTTTTAAGGTTGTTTGTTTTTGGTTTGGTTTTTCAAACAAATGAAAACAAAATAATTAAGGAGAGAGGCGGGGTGTCCCAAATTCAAATTATTTCAATTCAAATAAATTAAGGACGACTTTTTTCTTTCTTTTTATTTTTAAATTAATAATAGTTCACTTTTTCTATTTGATAAGTATGACTTTATGCAACTTATGAGCAATGTTTTAAAACCCGGTTTTTTAACTGACCCGGTCTAGTCGCCGGTTCACCGGGTCACCGGTTCAACCGGTTAAACCGCCGGGTCGAACCGGTTTTACACAAAAGAAAGTTTTCCTAATAACTTTAGTTATTACTCGTTAGCATAAAAACAACTGATACAAATATATGGAATTTTCCTTAATTAAAAAGTACTCCCTCCGTCCCATATTAACAGTCCACCTTACTATTTTTGGACGTCCCATATTAACAGTCCAGTCCAAAAATAGATAAGAAATGTGGATTAACGAGGGTTGTATAAACTATACAGCACCAACCACTTTTGTTTGACTCACGTGTGGATCACCTATACCAACACATCTATTCCATCTTTTCCTTTCTCATTTTCATCTTTTCCCTTCCCAGATTGCGGATAACCAGCACCTCATTTTCATCCTTAATTCATCTATCTTTATATAGGTGGATTCTCATTTCTATACACTACTCATCATCCATTCATCCCGCAAAATCAGACCCTCATCATGCGTGCACATAGAAACAACATATGATTCAACAACATATCGAATTTTTCAAAGTTCACCATCTATCACATCGAATTTGTCAAAGTTCACCATCTATCATCTGATGTTAGATCAGGGTCTTTTTTTTCTTTTGATATGTGTTAAATACGCCGGTTTTCGATTCGCCGGTTGGACCCGGGTTAATCAAAACCCGGCGGTTCAATCCGGTCCGAGTTTTGATGAAAACCCGGCTCACAACGGCCCGGTCAATTCTCCGGTTCCCGGTTCAACCGGTTGAACCGGCCGGTTCGAACCGGTTTTTAAAACACTGCTTATGAGTGTCGCTGCAATGTCACATCAACTTTTTTTCTCCATTCGTTATGCTTACTATACAACTTTACTCGTAGTGAAAAACTCGCCCGCCACGTCATATTATATTTTTTGGATCAAAATCATCTTAAGTTGAAGGTAACTTGATTGATCATGTTGGCCAATTAGAATTTAGATAAATCTTTAAAAGTTTTTGTTTTAGTGAAATGCAGGAGGCCACATTCATTTATCTCTATTGTGATTGGAGAACTTGACATATCAAATTAGCTTCAACATGAGAGGATCTTCTTCCATATTTTTTTCTTTACCTTAATTCATAAACAAAAAACGTAAATAAAAAGGTAACGTAAACATTTTTTATTCGAAAATTAAAATATTATTCAATACGCAAAACATTAAAATACTGGAATCAAATACAATACGAAATGAAATACACTACTAGATAAACACAAAAAACAAATACGTGATACGATTAGTCCTTTACCGGATCCGAATCCGATAACTCCCAATAAAAAGTCCGACCGGAATAGCTCTTGTTCAGCTTCTTTGGCTCTAACTTTCTCCTCCTACTCCTTTTGTGCCCTAGCTTCTTTCAATGTTTCTCTCAATGCCTGTTCATTTAGGTGTATTTGATGTAGCTTTATGTCAGTAAGATATCTATTTGAGTCATTTGCCTTTGGATAGGGTAGATCGGGAGAAACATATTGGCGTGTGTGTTGTTCTGATGACGAACTGATATCAATTTTGGACGAAATTTCTTCAATAGAGTAGGGAGTGATGTTATTCATCCATTCAATTTTACTTTGAATTTGACTCTTCATTTTTGCCGTCTTTCTAAAAAAGGCCCTTTGCGAGTCAAAATAATTGTCATATTCTGTTTTTAGAAACGTGTCAATAAAAACATGTTTTTCTAACGAAATATCACGGCAATTATCATATGCTCTGCGCAATTCCATTTTAGCATCACTTGCATTATCGAA
The DNA here is from genome assembly GCA_025667525.1 of Glebionis coronaria. Taxonomy (NCBI): domain Eukaryota; kingdom Viridiplantae; phylum Streptophyta; class Magnoliopsida; order Asterales; family Asteraceae; genus Glebionis; species Glebionis coronaria. The sequence continues at coordinate 675,220,760 of CM046876.1, forward strand.
ATCATAGGCTAACATTGTAATCATAAGTTGATGACCTTTTTCTTCATGTTGGTCTCTTGTAATTAGTGTTATACTTATTATTACTAACTATAATCTTAACCAATGGTAAAGTAATGTAGGAAACACAATAAATATAACAAGTAAAACACAAAAGGTTTTTCAATGTTTAACTCTTTTATTATTCAAAGAATGATACCCTATTGTATGTAAAACTACAATAGGGGTTATAGGGGTTGAATAGACAATGTGTTTGTGGTGATATCCTCACTAACGAACAAGATCAATCCTAAAGATTTAATATGTTCGACGATTAAGTCAACATGAGTTTATAACTCAAGTGCTATCTATCGTATTTGGAAGAGAGAATTTGTTTGTGAATGTCAAAGCGTTTAGTGCACAAACTTGAATTCACTCTTTTAAATGAGTCATATTTATAAACTAAGGCTAGGAATGAGGCAAAGAATTGTCATGTGCAATTCCTCTATCTTAGCTAATGTACAAGGTACATGCTTGTCATCTACCTATTCTAAGTATCAGGACAAAGTCTTTTAGAAGCTCAGTACCCTTGTCTATCCGAAAAGGGTAAGTCACGATAAGCGTGTTTGTACTACACATTATCTACTTCAAACTTATCCCGCCTTTACTTCAGTCTTCGGGACATCATTGTTACATCAGGGAGATCGTATGGGGTTTAGTGGATCTATTTTCACAACTCACTGAACCCATCACCTTATTCTTCATCTCAAGTACATCATTCACACCTTATTCTTCATCTCAAGTACATCATTCACTGAGTTTCGCCTCACTTAATACTCGGGTCTTTCTTTTAGACTCAGGATGAGCTCTTGAAGGCAACTAAATGAGTGAGTGTTCACTTAGTGATTTCATAGTGTTCAAGGGTAATAAATGTACTTAGGTTTATTGTTATTCAAATCCATCAGTGAGACCATTAGGCACTGAATTTACCTAACAATCTTCCTCTATTTGGATATAAAATAAGCCTAAGTAAATTTCATTATAAGTGAACAAAAAGCTTCTTCTCATACTGAAAATGACAAAGATGAAGAGTCTTGTTTTAAACAAAGTACTACTTTTATTCATCATTACAAGAACATATCAGTCTATTAGAAAGCATTAGGAAAAAAATAAACCATCGGGCTTCCATTACTTCTCGCTTCACCTTTAAGGACTTCAACACATTTTCTTTACTAGGGTGTCGTGCAACCAAATCCTTGAGCTTGAGTGCAAACCTCCTATTTTCCTCAGACTAAAATTTTCCAGCCATGACCACGTAAATGAAAAAAACACTCAATGTTGCACTTGTGAATGTCATTCATCCTTTGAAATGCCTTGTCACCAAATTCATCATAGAAGAATATAGTCCATTCAGGCTCTTCAATTACCATAACATTCACGATGGGGACACTCTCAGGTGGTGTCCTATTGCATTCCAACCCAGGGATTCTTTTTTCAAGTTCATATTCAACCCTTCTCTTTTTTCTTCCCTGAGTACGAGAAGGATCCTGCTCAGCCAAAGGTAGTTATTCAGTGATTTCGAGTTGTTCCTTAACCTGGTTCAGTCTCTCATACCTTTTGCTCAGTGAATTTAGCAGCTCAGATTTGTGTTGGTTCTGAGAATCCTTCCCATTTCACCATTCACTTAGACCAAAATCCCCAAATAAGAATTTTGCATCACTTCGAAATTCCTTTCATCATTGTTCCTGAACACCGATATTGATACTGGTTTTGTGTGGGGAATAATATGAAGGTCTGTGATGGGATCATACTTCCTCCTTTGTGTAGTGATCCATGTGTACTGATCAAAAAGCTTCTTCTTCAGTAAGCTCCATTCTTGTTGTTTCTTTAACATGGATTCTTGAATGGTCTGAAGTTCTTCCTCTTTCTTTTTAATGAACAATTGACCACCAGCCAAACTAAGTAGCTTCGTTGGATTCCCACCAACATCTTTGACAAACTCAATGGACACTTTAAGTATTTCAACCCTGGTTGCCTCGTTTACCTTTGCTCTTTCAGCCTTCTCCATCGTTTCCATGTAATCTTGAATTTGTTCAGCAGTAAGCTTGTACATCTTTCCATTGATCTCAATTAAGACCAAGATTAGAGCATCAAAATCAATTCTTCTTTCTCTTGAAGACTTTACGAGCTGCACATATGAATCCTCAATCTCATCAGCAATCTTCTTGCCTTTGTCAACCTTTGAAATTGATGATTCTGGAATGCTTTTCTTAGTTGTTGTTGGTTTGATGGAGTTTAGTAGTGTAGGATTTTGTATTTCAGGGTCCTGTTATTGCTCAGGCACCACCAACTCTAAGTTAGCCTCCTTTGGCTCTCCAATCTCCATGTGCTCATGCTCCCCCTTAGTGTGAGAGGAAGTTCATTCCCATGTCAAGAGCTTTGGAGCTTCATTCTCCCCTCAAAAGTTGAAGGATCAGGCTCAGTGATTCCAACTTTTGGCAAAGTAGCTGGTTTCGAGGGGGAGGGTTTGGTTGTTCCCTTGAATACCTCCTTCATGCTTTGAGTATCAGCCTTGTTAGACTTGACATCTTCCTTAATAACAGCCTCAGAGGATTCTATGGTAGCAATATGTATTTTGAGGCTTGGGATATCTGAGTCCTCCAGGCTCTGAGATATTGCTAAAGATTTGGTGCATTAGCAATGTTAGCCTCAAAATATTGAGTCAAACAAGAATGATCGGTCATAGGTTTATTATGTATCGTTTATTAGAACGTTGTAATAGGTAGTAGAATAGTCGTGACAATACACGGGCTTGATGGCTAGCTTAAAAGGCCTATTTCAAGGTACTAAGCATTTATTCAAGCCCGGCCCAAACAATATAGTTCATAGAAAGCCCACATGTAGGCGGACTATATAAATCCCTTCCTAGCATGTTAGGAAGGGTTAGCCATTTGATTTTCTTAATCTAATCCTCCCTAAGTTTCACACACTTCTCTTTCTTTTCTCTCTCTACTTTCTCTCTCTAAAATTCATCTCTTTTCTATCTTATTTCTTTAATATATCATCACAAATTATGGGACAACATTTGGTAAGTGGATTCGTCAAGACATTCAAAGTCTATTATTTCAAGTTTATGCTTTCGAAAAACCATGTCACCAAAAAGAAATGGATTTTCCAAAAAGCGTTGAACACAATTTTTTCAAGAGTTATTCAATTATTATTCAAAATCGTTCAAAAATTATGTGTTCAAAATCGCTCAAAAGTTTAATGTGGATCATATCCTCGTAATGACAATTCAATTGGATCAATTTTTGAGGGGGATTTCCAAGTTCATGCTAAGTTTGACACATTTTTCTCCGAAGATTTTCAAGACTATTTTTAGTCATAATATATTTTAATCAAATTTGGTATCTCTAATATCAAACGAGTTTATATATTAGAGATAGGGGAGAAATGTGATTAAAATGTGATCTAAAGACTCAAGCACTTTAACTCTTACCCACATGTGCAAAACACTTTCCATTATCGATGCACATGTGAAGGGGGAGCATTTCTGAATTGACTAAACTAGCAAGGTGTTAAATGTTTTTCAAACACTTTGTTAGATTTTAAAGTGGTTTATGGTTACGATCAAATACCCACAACATCTTTAATCCACGACGTTATTGATGTCAAAAGGGTGGTTAGGTATAAGTCCTATGATCCAACCAGAACCGGAGGGATCTTCCCAGGGACAATCCAATAGATTATTAGAAGTCCTTAAGAAATATGTAGTAGAATGTGAACGTAGCTAATGCTGACTAAGTACTGAAGCTAGCACTGGAACAATCACAACAAGGTGCTAGTAATGATGTCTTGGTAAGCATTGACGGGGTTGAGGAATGAAAAAGAAATGCAAGGATAAAGGGTGAAAAGAAAGAAGCTCTCCATACAACTTAGGCAGAAACCGGGTCAACACATCATAAAGACAACACAGCATGAACCTAGTGATGTAATGTACAATCCCTCCCCAGTTGACTCAGGCTTCTCTCAAAAGAAGTTTGTTTTATTGTCACGGAGATCAATACGACTTCTATTGACTTTCTCACTCCGAGATAGTTGATATTGAATAGGTGGCATCTGATCCAGCCTCTGACCACTAAAAGTGCACTAATCGAGTATAGAGCCAGGATATCAATCAAATCTCGTTAGGACACACGAAATGACGAAGAAGAGAGTCCTACGCCATATCCTTGCGATATTGCTAGAACACTCAGAGTGATACTACCTAGTATTCACAATGATGAGTGGAAATCCTTCCAGTGTTAACATCAAACATCACTACGGTAGGTCATGTGTAAGATTCTTCATGAATTAAACATATGTAAAACTGAAAAGCAACAGTGGTTTGTTTTTTATCGATTCAAACTCGTTTCAGGTTTCTATGCAATATCTTTATGATCTTGCCAGAACATTCAGAGTGATATTCATTAATATTCACAGTGACGAATGGAAATCCTTCTAGCGTCAACCTAGAACAGCGCTACGGTAGGTAACTTGCGAGATTCTTTATGAATCAAGCTTGTGTCAACTGGAAAGCAACAATGGTAAGATTCTTTAAGAATCAAACTTGTTCCAGGAATTTGTATTGACGACTTTAATCAAGCGGATATTTATCCAATTGATTCACTCTTTATGTTTGCAGTCTTGCTTTGAGACGGTCGAGTAAAGAGAAAAACTAGTACAGCTGCGAAATCCTGTCAAGGAGGTTCTTAATTGAATCTACCTAATCATAGGTACGATATTTAATATCGGCTAATGGTCTTCACCAACCGGAGGTAAAACGATACCGATTTAGGACGAATGTCAAAGCCATTTAGTCCGTGTCCATGTTTTGTCTCAAGAAGGTGGCGTTACGGTGTACTCAGCAAAGTTGAAGGTTCAAAACCACATACTCATGCCCAAAGACATAGTCCACAATTAAGAAAGCTAAAGACGTCTGTGACTCTGATGATCAAAGCAAGCTTTCAAGATAATGAATAATGTGAGCATGTGGATGTAGACACAAGATCGCAAGATGGCAAAGACAAGCCAAGGATGGTTTGAAGATCTCAAGATTAAAAGACAAAGTCGAAAGACAACTACAAAGGCTTAAAGATCACAGCATGAAGGAACAAAACTACTGTTAGACGTTCAAGACTCAGTTATGGCGAGATTAGTAATCTCTACAAATCTCCAAATGTCGAAGGGGAATGACCTCTCATTTGGGGAGATTGTTAGCCTCAAAATATCGAGTCAAACAAGAATGATCGGTCATAGGTTTATTATGTATCGTTTATTAGAACGTTGTAATAGGTAGTAGAATAGTCGTGACAATACGGGCAAGATGGCTAGCTTAAAAGGCCTCTTTCAAGGTATTAAGCATTTATTCAAGCCCGCCTCAAACAATATAGTCTACAGAAAGCCCACATGTAGGCGGACTATATAAATCCCTTCCTAGCATGTTAGGAAGGGTTAGCCATTTCATTTTCTTAATCTAATCCTCCCTAAGTTTCACACACTTCTCTCTCTTTTCTCTCTCTACTTTCTCTCTCTAAAATTCATCTATTTTCTATCTTATTTCTTTAATATATCATCACAAAATATGGGACAACAAGCAATATATCCTTTGGTCGCTTTGGTCAGCTGAAACTCAGCCTAAGGATCCATATGAACACGTTCATAGATTGTAGCACACTGAGTTTTGACTGCTTGAAGGTCATTCTGATGATCTGCAGGCGAGGTGAGAACTTCAATCATCTTATCTTCCTTAAGGTGGTCCAAAATCTGACCAACCGTTGAAGTAGACTCAGTAGTGCTAGCAATAACCCCATCGAAGGTAGTCTTCGGAGAGACATGATCATCAATAGATTTGAGAGCCTGATTATCCAGTTTGTTCAGTTTTTGTTGAGCATCAAAATGATCCTTATTAAGTTTACTGATAAACTCCATCTGGTTATATATCATGATCTGCATCTCACTATCATTCTCATCATTTTGACCGCCATACACTTTTAGCTCTTCAAGTATGGCAGTCGCTCTCTTGGATAAGTATGTATGTTTGTTTGTGACATCTTTAGTAATCTTCTCATAGAGGTGTTTGAATACCCCCTATGAGAGTTTCTTAAAGAACCTTCTCAGTGATAGGTTTGATTTCGTCAAACTGAGAGTCCAGAGTCTTCTGTCTGGGTCCCCAAATAAGAGGTGTCAGTTGTTGCCTCATGGGAGGGCGTTTTTGTTGACGCCTCAAGGGAGGGATCTTTCTCTTGGGATGCCTCAAGGGAGAGATTTTGTTGAGCCTCAAAGGAAAGCGTTTGTTCTGAAAATGGAGTGGACCGATGTGACAACCCTATATTTTCGAGTTTGTCACTTATGACTGTTTGACTTCGATTTTGTTCTTAGTGTGCGTTTATGTGCAATATGTTAATATTTGAGCATTTGACTGGATGATAGACATCGTACATGTAGTGCATAGTACATTATATGATGCTTAGATGGGGTTAGTTCATGCTCATTAGTTTACTTGGACGTAGCTATGATATGTATATGACGTTATTTTAAGATTTCATGTGTACGTATATGTATTATAGTCAATCGTATTTTTACGATTTAGGGTTTAGCATTTTGAGGTATCGGATGAGGTATTTAGTCACGGAAATAATTTACGGAATGGTTTTAAGTCATTTAGGACTTATTTATTTAGTTTATTTCATATTTCAAGATTTTTATAAAAATTTATATTTTTACTTCTTTTACGGTATACGCATAAATTTGACTAGTTTTACGGTTTTAAGGTTTTGGAGACTTTAGGAGCTGAAATAAATTATGGGAAATTAAGGTATTAATAATAAGATATTAATAAGTAATAAAACTAAAAAAAATAAAAAAATTAATAAATAAAAGGGTGTATAGTCGGTTTGTAAAACGCAAGAAGAAGAAAAAGGGAAAAAGGGAACCGGGCTTTTGTAATTGGCCAAGGACTTGTTAGAAAAGTACATAAAGCCTTTTATTTATAAAAAACACTTCATAAAATCCATGGGATTCAAAAGAAAGTCGGCATCAATGGTGTTTTTTAGGGTTCTTCATTAATTTTTCTTCTTTCAAAAATTCTAAGGTAAAATCTTCAATACCCTTTTAATTAAATTGTTTTTAATTCTTTTACAATAAGTATATGATGGATCTAGGGTTAGACTAATTACGAAATCTATAATTTAATGATCTGAGCATGATTAGAATAATTAGGGTTAATAAATATATATGGTGATGGTAATTAATTAGGTTAATTGTGTTAAATTCGTTTTTAAAAATGGGCATAATTTTAGGTCAATTGTTTTGATCATATCTAGAGTTCTAGACACTATCATGATGCGATCCAAGTACCCTGGAAAGGTATTTGAGTTAGCTTTTGAATGCAAGAAACGAGGACTAAATTGGAGGTCAGGAAGTGGGTCAAAAACAGGTTACAACAGTCGGAGGTCAAAACAGTTTTGAAATCAGTCGGTTTTAAATTAATATTTTAAGATGGTTAGGGTACTTAGAAGTACAATTGGACATTCAAACGAATATGAGAGTTCTTTTATATGTTAAAGAGATCTGAAATAGGGATAATCTAATTGGGATAGTGGAAGTCCCTCTGATCAAAACAAACTTTTCATATGTTCAAAATCAGTAAAAACTGGATAGGTAAAAGTATATATATATATATATATATATATATATATATATATATATATATATATATATATATATATATACATATGCATATTGGGACCTTAACATTAGCTTTAAGGTTGAGGAAAATGAGGAGAGTTAGCTAACACATGTAAGGGCATAGGATTTTTTTTACAGAAAGTATGGGTATGGTTAGGTGGCTGTTTGACTCATAGTTTGGGGTTTAAAAATTGGGACTGTTTTGGGTAAAATATAAACGGGATAGGTATTGAACTTAAATTAATTTTGTTGTGTTATATAAGATGAGAAATATGCATATGGATTGAGTTTTAGATGTATTTTCATTTGGTATAATTTTCATCAAGTATTACATAACATAAAAATAATAATTTAAGGTCAAAGTTTTGTAAAAAAGAATTTAAAAGTCAATAATGGACTAATAAGTTGAGACGGATGTAATATTAAAGCGTTTTTTTACCCAAAAGCAACCCTAGCTCGACTCACTTTTCAAAATTGCGTTATGCACGTAAACGTAGATGTTCAATTCTTTTTCTCCCCACACTTATTCTAACACAACCGATATATACTTTCTAATATGAGTGAAATGAAAAATGCAAAGACTTGATTTAAATGACATTAAAAGAAAGGATACAATTAGATGTGTTAAAAAATATTTATATATGAATATTCAAAATTTTTATTGAAATTGATTCGAAAATCAAGATATATGAATTTTCATTTCGAAACTTGAAAGTCCCTAAACCAAGCTTGAAACAATAAACTTAACTAACGAACACACTTAATTACTTTTTAAACGTAATACTTATTATTGTATAATAAAGAATTACAAGTGTTATGGATAACACCGTTTGATGACAATGTGTTGTGCACACTTTGGACAAACTAAAACCTAACTTATGAACACAGTCGCAGCTGTTTGGTTCAACAAGTTCTAAGAGTTAATGTGTGAAATGTGTCAAAGTGTAGAGCATTAACTCTAGGCTACATAACCTATTTATAGTGGTACGAGGTTGACTCCAAGTACTGGTTGATGGTGACTACACTAGACAAACACTTTTCAGACCTCTGTCACAAGATGCTCTTCTATTCTTGGTAGTCTGCCACAATTCTTTAGAGAAACAGAGCTGACAGAGTTCCCCTTTTCTTCATAGTCTCGTATACACTAAGGTATGTCCAAAGTGTGCTAAGTGTTAACAGGGTATTGCCACCCCTGTTAACCCTCAACCCCTCAGATTCCCTGATACATCTTGGCTGTTATCCATCACAGCCAATGAGTATGTCTTCAAGTAATCTTCGACTTCCTTGACAATGTCTCTGACATGGACTCCTCTAAGGTTGCTCACAGAGACTTAGATCTCTGTGAGTCTTGCGATACTTGCCTGCCTCCTAGGCACAAGCAAATTAATATCAAACAACTTGATTTGTGTTTAAATCTATGATACAGGGAATCTAATAAACTTAGATTCCCAACAATCTCCCCTTATTTAAACATAAATACAGCTAGATCTATATAGGTTAAGGTAAGTGAGATGACAGCTTCTTCTTACTCATAACAGATCTAAACAAACATACCTCATGATTTTATTAAGACTTAAAGGAAATTACAAGTACAAAACATAAGTGAAATAAAATATGAAAGTAAAATTCAGTTGTGAAACACTTCAATAATCATCATTCTTGATTCTTTCTTCAGCTTCAGCTAAGTCTGTCCTGGTATCCAATTCTGCCTGTAAGGCTTGTGCAAATACCTTGGAATACTCTGTGTTGATTTTAAGTGCGTTTTTAAGACAAATCAGTTGTATGGTTGATGCTAATCCTAGCCCATCTTCCCTTTGGAATTCATATTGACATGCCCTGTTCATGAAGGACATACCTCTCTCAGGCTCAGTATAAGTCTGACCATCAATAGGGCCTATGATTCCATCTGGTAATACCAAATCCTTGTGCATTCCATCCACTTGAACATCATCAGTAACAAAGGTCTCCTTAGTAAATTGAGTCATCCTTCTTCTTTTCTTTCCAGACTTTGGAAGTTCTTGTTCAAACAGTTGTGGTGGGGGATCTATCTTGAGTTTGGCTGTTGTTTCTTTAACCCAATTAAACTTAGCTTTGAGGGTCTTATAAAGAGTAAAATTTGCTTGTCCAGTTCTTTTAGCAGCTAAAGCCTCAAGTTCAAACCATTTAGTCAAGCCAAGTTTCTTTAACTTAAAGTCTTCAAAGAGATCCATATTAGCCTGTTGGTTATCTCTCTAAAAAATCATTTGTGGTGTGTTAGTAGACTTGTGAATAGTATACTTGAACTTGGTGATTTTTCTAGGTGTAAACCTGTTGTTGACACAGGCATCATAATTAGCTTTTACCTTTTTTAGTGCCTATGTGCGTTTGACTTCCATTTCTTTCAACCTTAGTCTTTGCTTCTCCCTTTGAAGTGGAGTCATTTTTCTCAGAGTTTCCTCATTAAGCTCCTTGGCTTTCTTGATTTCATTCAACCTCTTGAATTCAATAGCCTGTTTCTCAATTTCTTCAAGTGTTAGAGGATTCTCATTTGATACTGTGAAGGTTGTGATCTGGGATGGGTCAGTGGTTGATCCTCCTGTCTCTAGCATCGCAGCTATTTTCTTTAGTTTAGCGTCTGAGTCTACCATAACTATTTCCTTTCCTTTCTTTGAGACAGAGGATACCACACTTGCGTTTTTCAGCTCTTCAGCTTGTTTGAGAAAAGCCATCTGAGCTTGGTTTTGTACAGCTTTGGGTAGGAAGCTAACAGTGAACTTGAGTTTCTTGGCAGCTGGTTCACCATCATCCACAGCCTCGCTGGTGTTAACCAGAGTCAGGGATTTTGATGAATCAACTCCATCCTTTGTCTGTTGCTCCCCTTAATTTCATCCTCATCATCAGGTATAATTACTAGAGTGATGACTTGGAGAGGGACAGGTGAAAGAATAGTGTTGTCAGTAGATTCTGAGCTTTGTTTAGCAGATTTAAGGTTAAGTACCTTTTCCTTCTCCCTCTCACGTTCAACCTGTCTTTTCAGACATTTGGATAAACGTGCCTGAAAGTGCTTAGCAATCTGCTCAACAGAGGTAGCCATATCTCGTTGCCTGGTTCTTAAAGCTCTGGCGATTTTCAGCAGTTGGTTGCAATTACCATTTGTGTTGTGATGAACACGATCAACTATAAAGTTGGTGTGACGAATTTTCCTGTTTCGTACAACTTCAAACTCTGTATGCATCGTTAACTCATGAGCATTGAAAAATGCAGGGACCTCTGTGACGATGGCATCTTTGATACGTATGGACAAATGACTAAGTCCTTGGTACACTCCTTTTCTTGTACCATCCTTAATAGGTTCAGTGACTGCATCCCTAACCGCTTGTGTGATGATCTTAGGAAAGTTGACAGTGGACGAATGCATTTCGGATTTTATGATGTCCAGTTTTCTTGACAGACCTTCCATGTCTGATTGATGATGCTCGGGCTTAAGATCATAGATGTTCAGACTTTGTTTTGCATAATCATCCTCTATTGGCAATATGTCAAAGTTGGTTTGGGTAGGGTGATTAAACAACAAAAATTCAGCTGTCGGATCATATGCAAGCCTTTGGAATACTGTAGTGACAGAGGTAGCAGAGGTGGGAGTTACTACAGCTTCCTTGGAAGGAGGAGTGGCATCAACAGCTGGTGTGGACACAACGATATCCTTTGGAGGAGACAGAGATTGTTGGTCATCATCTTCTTCATCCTCCTCCTCCTCAATCATCCCCTCAGGGAGAATCTCATCATCAGGCATGGATTCAGGTTCAGAGAAGTCATCGACTAAGGAGAGCACATCCTCTTCAACATCAGGCATGGGCTCTTCCTCATTTGGTTGATCCTGAATCAGTGTATCAGCTCCTTTATCTGGCTGCTCCATAGATTCTATGTTTGGCTGTACAACATCAGCCTGCAAGTTGTTAAATTAGTAACAGTGAAATAAATAAGGAGAATGGTCTCCAGTTCGTTGTCCTAGAGAGGCTGAGGGTTATTATTCAGCCACTCCAAAGGATAAATCCTTGGGATTCTTTTAAGTGTGAAAAGCATGAGGTTAATGGTCGCCATTCGCTGCCCCTAGGAAAACTGAGTGTGATTATTTAGCCCCCCCAAAAGGTTAAAACCTTTGGGACTCTTCTAATTGTGAAATATGTTGTTAAGGATCGCCATTCGCTGCCCCTAGGAAGGTTGAGGGTGATTATTCAGCCCCCCCAAAAGGTTAAGAAACCTTTGGGACTCTTTTATTTGTGAAACATATGTACGTAAAGATCGCCTGTTACGCTACCCCTAGGAAAGCTGAGGGTGATGATTCAGCTCCCCCTGAAAGGATAAATCCTTTGGGATTCTTTTAAGTGTAAAAAAGATGTAGGGTAAGGTCGTCTTGTAACGTTGTCCCTAGGAGAGCTGAGGATGATTATTCAGCTCCCCTAAAAGTAAAGTTTTGGGATTATTTTTCTAGGGGAACCAAGAGGCCGTGTGAGGTACAACTACTCTAGGTCGAGACATATATGTATTCAGATTGTTTTTTGCCTGAATACTGTCTAGAGGGTGCAAGGTCATCGGGGTGCTTTATAAACACAAATGAATCACTCCCTGGTGCATAAACAGGGTGTACAGAAGTCTTAAATGATTTCTAAGTGCATACAAAGACTCCTATGGGTCGAGGATAAACCTAACTTCACCACTCTCACGTACAAACATTTTAGAGTGGCTGCTTGTGGACCTCTAAAAATTATAAGACTGATTACCTGTATCAGCAGAATTTGGCTTGTTCCCTGTTGTCTCGGCTGACATCGAGACACTAGACTCCTGTTGTTGGTCAGCTGAAATCTCTGTGTCCACAGACGTTTCTGGAACAGAGGAGGATGAGAGGTTCACATTCTTCTTTACCCTGACCTTTGCAACAGTTTTGGTTTGGGAAGAAGATAGGTTTTTCTTCTTCTTTGGTTGTTGGCCAGTTGTTGCCTTGGACGACGTAGTGTGCTGCCCAGAGGACAAAGACGCTGACTTGCCAGACACATAAGATGTATTCAACTTCTTAGAGGAAGGGAGCAAGGACTTCACAACAGAAGGTTGTTTATTGGCAATGCTCAGCATGTGAGAAGTAGCAGGCACATCTTCAGGTCCAATCTCCTTGTAGATGGCTCCAGTAATACGATATGGCTTCAGGGTTGTTAGTGCAGAGTTGTGGTAGCTGTCACCCAACAGGCTTTCGAAGAGAAGAGAAAGAAAGCGAACATAGCAAATATTTTTCTCCCTGACCTGATTTGCTCCCTTAAGCTTTTCCACAAGGTTTGAGAAAAGTATGCTTCCAACATCTACGTTTGTGCCCCAGATCTGCCCAAAAGCAATGGATTGGTGATTAAATGACATTTGGTCTCGAGAACCCTGCATACCACCCAGAGACTTGACTATGTGAGTGAAGAGGACACGCCACATAGGGGAAAAGTATTGGATCTTCAGAGGAGACTTGTCAAGAACTTCAGCAGGAGTGAGAGCTGGGTTTACATCATGTATGGGTTTAAGTGTGTCAAAGGCGTCCTTTACAGCCTTTTTGTCTACAACCTTCAGGCATTCATCTCCGTGTCTTAGCCCGGCCACATTTACAAAATCTTTGAGAGAGAAGGCAAAGGGGTGTTCATTGCACATAGGCTAAAAGTGATGGTGTCGTCAATGACTTCAGCAGAATACCAGAATTCCCGAAGGTATTCTTGGTAGAAAACGGATGGGGTCTTTGTGAGTGCTTCACTTACATCACAATTCTTCATAAAATTCACCAGATATGTGTAGGAATCGTTAGGAGCCTTGAGCCATCCAATCGAGTTTTTAGAAGCAAGGATGCTCTCATTGAGTTCGAATGTGACGTTAGAAGCCTTAGGAACTGGGAACGCCGTGGATTAAAGGTTGAAGAAAACGAAAATGGTGAGAGGGTTTAGAGAGAGAAAGTTTAGAGAGATGAGAATGTGAGAAATGAGAATAGTGGTAGGTGAGAAGAAACGTGAGACAATATTTATATTCAAAAAATTAAAACAGTTATTCAAACGCATTTAATGCGTAGTGGGAAAAAGACTGCACAAGTGGGTCCCTTGACCTTTTAAAACCATTTGTCTCCTCGTTATTCGGAAAAGAAATAATTAAATATAAGGAATGTTTTTTAGCATTTACTTGGAAAGTAACTACATAGTTTTATGTGAAAAACATTTAATATTTAATCACACATTTAATAAACACATTAATTGTCAAGCCACATGCTTTGAGATATTAAGCATCCCTAGCTCAGCAACTAGTCTGTTGAACGAAGGTTCAGCCAAAGGCTTTGTGAAAATGTCAGCTAGTTGCAGCTCAGTGGGAACGAAATGCAGCTCAATATCTCCCTTCATTATGTGATCCCTGATAAAATGATACCTGATATCAATTTGTTTAGTTCGAGAGTGAAGAACATGGTTGTTGGATATGGTAATGGCGCTTGTGTTTTCACAGAAGATTGGCACTTTGTCATACAGGATTTCATAATCAGCCAATTGACTCTTCATCCAAAGTACCTGAGCACAACAGCTGGCAGCAACAACATATTCAGCTTCAGCTGATGACATGGTAACAAAGTTTTGCTTCTTAGCACTCCATCCAACAAATTTTCCTCATAGGATTTGATAGCTACATGAGGTACTTTTCCTGTCAATACAACATCCATTATAGTCTGAATCTGAATAGGCCTTGAGATCAAAGCCTGATTCCTTGGGATACCATAAACCTAGGGACATTGTTCCTTTGAGATACCTGAAAATTTTCTTAACAGCCACTAGATGGGATTCTTTTGGGTTAGCTTGGTACATTGCACAGAGACATGTGGAGAATTGGATATCAGGATGACTGGCTGTTAAATACATGAGTGGCCCAATCATGCCTCTGTATAAAATCTCATTAACAGAGACCCCTGACTCATCAGGACCCAAGTTGTTGGGTGGAAGCATGGGGCATTTCACTGATGGACAATTAGCTAAGTCATATTTTTTAAGTAAATCTTTAACATACTTTTCTTGAAAAATTGAAATTCCCTTAGGACATTGTTTAATTTGAAAACCCAAAAGTAAGTTAATTCACCCATCATACTCATCTCATATTTCTTGGTCATTAATTTAGCAAAACGTTTACTAAGATTAACATTAGTTGACCCAAAGATGATATCATCCACATAAATCTGCACAATGATGAAATCACTCTTGTCCTTGAAGGTAAAGAGTGTTTTATCAATGGAACCCCTAACAAATTTATTTTCAGTTAAAAAATTAGACAGAGTTTCATACCATGCTCTTGGAGCTTGTTTTAGCCCATACATGGCTTTGTGTAGTCTGTACACATGATTAGGAAACTCGCTGTTCTCGAATCCTTCAGGTTGTTCAACATATACCTCCTCAGCCAAATCTCCATTGAGGAAGGCACTCTTAACATCCATCTGATACACAGTGAAGTTCATATATGCAGCATAAGCAAGGAAGATTCTGATAGCTTCAAGTCTTGCCACAGGAGCAAACATTTCATCATAATCAATCCCTTCAGTATGTGTATACCCCTGTGCCACCAGTCTAGCCTTGTTTCTGATGATGTTTCCAATTTCATCCATCTTATTTCTATAAATCCATCTAGTTTTAGTGATGTTCTTCCAGGTGGAGCTGGCACTAGAGTCGATACCTTGTTCCTTTTGAACTGATTAATTTCTTCCTGCATAGCAGCTACCCACCCATCTTCCATAAGAGCCTCAGCTACTCTCTTAGGTTCAATTTGAGAGAGAAATTCAGCAAAGAGACATTCGTTGGCTGAGGCTGACTCTGAGTCATGAATTCGCTGTCTAGTAGTAACCCCTGCATTAGGTTCCTCAATAATGTTGACAAGAAGAATGTGTTGATCTCTTGACCATTTAGTTTGGGGAACTGGGGAATCATGGACAAGGACATCTGTGGAGGTAGCTAGCACTATTTGAGTTTCATCCTGTTGAATAGGAGGACTTTCATCAAAGATGACCTCAGTATCTGTGTCAACTTCAGCTATATCAAGGGGCTCAGATTCATTATCAGCAGGAGAGTCTTCAGGGATTTGAAGAATTTGTGAGTCATCTTCAGCAGTTGAGGAACAAGGACTACAAGAAGGCTGTGGTTCTTCTTCATCAAGTCCCTGAGAAGAGGGAACTTCAATGTTGTGTATTGATAGAGGGTCAAATGCAGGAACATAAGGAGTGAGAGTGTTGGTGTGATGATAGTGATGGCAGGGAGGTCTTGGTTCTGAGAATTCATCACTTGGGAAAGACACATTTTCATTAAAATCAATTTCATCACCCTTTGTTCCTGATCTTTGTATGACGTCATCATCTTCATTGAACCTGACATGAAAGGTTTCTTCTACTTCTTGTCTTCTAGTATTGAATACTCTGAAGGCCTTGGCAGTTGGAGAGTATCCTAAGAAGAAACCATCATCAGCCTTTTCATCAAATTTTCCAAGTTTATCCCTGTAGTTATAAATGAACACAGGGCATCCAAAAACATAGAAATAGTTGACATCTGGAGCTCTATATCTGAAAACTTCATAGGAAATTTTGCCATGTCTCTTGACAATGATTGACCTATTTTGAGTGTAGCATGTAGTGTGAACAGATTCTCCTCAAAATTGCTTTGGTAAAGTTGCACCATTTAACATAGTTCTGGCTGCTTCAATCAGAGTCCTGTTTCTTCTTTTAGCCACACCATTTTGTTCAGGGGTGCCAGCTAAAGAGAAGTTTTGTGATATTCCCTTTTCATCACAAAAGAATTCAAGTTGTTGATTCTTGAATTCAGTACCATTATCACTTGTTAGAGCTTTGACTCGAACATCATTCATATTTTCAAACTGTCTGATGAAGGACATGATAGTATCAGCTGCATCACTTTTAATTCTGAGGAAGAAAACCTATGTATACCTTGAAAACTCATCAACTATGACCAAGGTATATTTGTTGTGATTAATGGTCTAAGGTTTGACAGGCGCAAACAAATCCATGTGAAGGAGATGTAAGCACTTGTCAATAGAGAATGATTGTCTGGTCTTAAAAGAAGACCTATGATGCTTTCCCTTGACACAAGTTGAACAAGTCTTGTCTTTAGAAAAAGTCACTGAAGGTAGACCAACAACCAGGTTTTGTGTGGCTATCTTGTTGATGTTCTTAAAGTTGAGATGCGACAGTCTTTTGTGCCACAGCCAATTGACACTTTCAGAGGATTTGGCTAGAAAATAGTTGCAGTTGTCTTCAAAGCAAGTAGCCATGTTGATGACATACACATATCTCCTTCTTGGTGCAATCAGCACCACATCATTGTTCTTGTTGAATATGGTTCCCTGAGTCTTAGTAAACATAACCTTGTAGTCAGTATCACACAATTGGATGATGCTAATAAGATTGTGCTTAAGACCATTCACATATGCAACCCTTGTAAATGTTATCTCATTGTAGTTCACTGAGCCGTATCCCTCTGTGTCGCCTGAAGAGTTATCCCCAAGCACCACTTTAGGACCTAGCTCCTTTGAGTATCTGTGCAGGTATTGTCGAATCCCTGTCATGTGTCTAGAACAGCTACTGTCTAGATACCATACCGATTCCTTAAGATGTTTCTGCACAGATACATAGAAACAAGTTAGTTCCTATGGTGAACTCACTTTCCAGTGGGTTCCCTGAATTGATGATTAGCAACTCTTGAGTTCCTGTAGAACTTTTGACGATGGGAAGGACAGTTAGTTGTCTCATGTGTGAACCTTCCACATATATCACATCCTGGAAAGTCATTGCACTCATATGAGTGATGGTCTGTGAATCCACAAAATTTACAAGGAGGATAAGGTCTGTAGTTACCTAATTGTCTCCTAGAAGCCCGTTGTTTATCCCTAGAAGGTGTCTGAGATCTCTTAACAGCCATATGTCTATCATGATCTATGGTCATGTGATGAGAGTTTTTACAAATATTGCAGTAAGGTTTGACTATCCTTTCACCTTTGGGTTCTCCTAGAATAGACTTAGGTTCATGGGAAGTAGAGCATTCAGCGGAAGGTTTAATATGAAGTTTCAAGAGTTCTACTTCTTTCATTAATGACAACAGGCGTTCTTCAGTTGAGGAATCAACTTTGTTTATAGATTTTGTCGAGACAGGCTTAAAGGCAACTTGCTTAACAGATTGTTTAGCTGGTACAACAAATACCTTAGCTGGTACGGCAAATACCTTAGCTGGTGGTTTCTCAACATCTGTTTTGGGTTCAGCCTTAGCTCCTCTAGAAGAGCTATTGGGTTCAACTCCTGAGAGTTTAGGTAAGGGTGGTAAATCAACCACATCTTCAGAGACAGGTACATCAGTCAAGAGAGGATCTGACATATGTACAGTCTCTGTTGATTTGAAAACAATCTCTTTGGGTTTGGTGAGAATTTTCAATTTGTTTTTCTTAGCAGAGATATCCCTTTCTATGTCAGCAGGCAGTTCATCATTAAGCAATTCATCTATAGTGAACCTACTACACAACCATTTTTCTATAACCTTATTTAATTCAGATACTTGATCATTTAAAGCACTATTCTTTAAGGTTAACCTATTAACCTCATTTTGAAGAGATATATTTTCAGAATTAACCTGTTTGAGAGTTTCACATTCAGCCTTAGCAGTTAAAAGTTCATATTTAACAGAGTGAAACTTATCAAGCAAGTTCTTTATTTGTTCCTCAAGAAAGTGTAAATCAACAATGGTGTAATCAAGGACATGTTTGCGTTCATCACTTTCAGACATAGATAGAAGCCTGTGTACCTTTTTCATTGTGATGTCAACCCATTGTCCTGATCTTGCATCTCCTTTCCCAGCAGCTGGTTCATACTCAGTTATTGCCATTAAAGCCCTGACTCTAGTAATATCTTACTCATCTGAAGTCAACGGCTCATCATTCCAATCATATGCTTCAGCTACCAACCCTTTCTCTATCTTCTTATCACCCACTTTCTTCTTAGACATTGCTTCAAGCTTCAAATTCATCTGTTCTAACTCAGCCTTAAGAGCCTTATACTTGTTCTTGTAATCCTTCTTCTTATTGTCAGAGGAGTTAAATAGGTGGGATGAGTTGTTGTGTTGTGATTTGAACTTGTATGGTTTGGTAGAAGATGATGGATAAGAAGGTGAGGATGTCTTTGTGGAAGGACAATATTTTTGAAAGTGCAAGTTTTTTCACAGGCAAAGCAAGTTTCTTTTGATTTGTCGGTTTGTTTGCTAGCTGATCCTACTCTCCCTGATCTTTTGTAGATTATCATTTGGTTAGCTAGCAAGGCTCTTTCATGAAACTCAGCATTAAGGTCTGTCAAGAACTCTTGGCTGCTGCGTGTGTCTTCTTCAACATCAGAGTCACTGTCATGAGGATGTGGGGTGGAAATCAAGGCTTTGGAAGTTTCTCCCTAAACTACAAATCTTTTAGTCTCTGATTTGTATATGGTATCAATCAGTCATTCTTCATAATTGTACTTTCCATATAGCTGAGCCAAGGTGTCATTCTTGATGGAGTTATTAGCTCTCTGAGTCTGATTCTTACTCAGCCATTTTCTTGGAAGGCAGTTGACAAAAGTGGCATTCACTTCAGCTTGAGCAATGGTGACGTCATTCATAGCAAGGTCATTGAGAAGAATCTTCAGCCTTGTATATGTTTGTTGAACCTTTTCACCTTCAAGTGCCTTGAAAGCATTGAAATGAAGTCTGAGTGCCTGAATCTTGGTTTCTTTGATTTCAGAGGGTCCTTCATGACCAAGGATAAGGTCTATCCACATTTGTTTGGCTGTAGGACATTGAATCACAGACTTCATGATGTGTTTGGGAAGACATGAAATAATGATGCTCTTGAGACGTTTGTCTTGGTTTGCCAATTTTCTATCAGCTGGAGTCCATTGCTTGAGAGGTTTGGGAAGAGGATTCTCATCAGTAGAGGTAAGCGCCATGGGAACATAAGGTCCATTATTTATAATTTCTAGAAGAAATGGTTCAAGTCCGTCTAGATACATGAGGAATTGACTCTTCCAACTAGCAAAATCATCTTCATCAAAGACTGGTACATTGGTGACATGAGATCCGCCTCTTGAGTCAAGAAGTTGAGGTAGATCATCTTCATATTGAGGTGGCGGAGTAAGTCTTGGTGATGTTGGTGGTGAAGTAGTGTTGTTCCCAGAAGACGGTGGTAGTGGTGGTGGTGTATTGCTTGTTTTAGGCATGGTGGATCTTGATTATAAAACTTAGAACGATGTTTATGAGGGTTTTAATATCAAACATCGCTCTGATACCAATTGAAAGTCCCTAAACCAAGCTTGAAACAATAAACTTAACTAATCAACACCCTTAATTACTTTTCAAACGTAATACTTATTATTGTATAATAAAGAATTACAAGTGTTATGGATAACATCGTTTGATGACAATGTGTTGTGCACACTTTGGACAAACTAAAACCTAACTTATGAACACAATCGCAGTTGTTTGGTTCAACAAGTTCTAAGAGTTAATGTGTGAAATGTGTCAAAGTGTTGATCATTAACTATAGGCTACATAACCTATTTATAGTGGTACGAGGTTGACTCCAAGTACTGGTTGATGGTGACTACACTAGACAAAAATTTGTCAGACCTCTGTTACAAGATGCTCGTCTATTCTTGGTAGTCTGCCACAATGCTTTAGAGAAACATAGCTGACACAGTTTCCCTTTTCTTCATAGTCTCGTACACACTAAGGTATGTCCAAAGTGTGCTGAGTGTTAACAGGGTATTGCTACTCCTGTTAACCCTCAACCCCCCAGAGTCCCTGATACATCTTGGTTGTTATCCATCACAGCCAATGAGTATGTCTTCAAGTAATCTTCGACTTCCTTGACAATGTCTTTGACATGGACTCCTCTGAGGTTGCTCACAGAGACTTAGATCTCTGTGAGTCTTGCGATACTTGCCTGCCTCCTAGGCACAGGCAAGTTAATATCAAACAGCTTGATTTGTGTTTAAATCTATGATACAGGGAATCTAATAAACTTAGATTCTCAACAAAACTCATATAAAGGTTTACCAAACTTTACAATATTAGGATATCTAATTTTTGGATATTCGAATATATAATACTTTTATCCAAAAATGTAGATAAATGAAATTCGTAAATTATATTTTCGCTTCACACCTTCGATAAACACAAATGACCTTGATTATTACTCCCCCGTCTTAAATATAATGTCCCTTATTTATTTTTTAAGTCTTTTTTTTAAGTTTGACCTTAAATTTTTTTGTTTATATTATATAGTAATATCTAAAGAAAAAGTTATGAATTGATTGGTTTATAAATGTATTTTTATTTTTATAATTTTTATCAAGTATATTATATAACACAAATAAAAATATTTAAGGTTAAAGTTAAAAAAAATAAAAAAAATTAATAAGAGACTATAATATTTGGACAAAGAATTAATTTACTATAACATGATTCATTCGGATTACAGTATATAGGTTAAAAATTTTATATTTATAAGGACAAAAATATTGATGACATTAGGACTAGTCCATATACATGCTTTTATTTATCTAACTTGTACATGTACGATAATTTAGTTTGCTACTACTACAAACATGTTACATAAGATACCAACAAAGGATAAGAATAAGTATTAGCATATTGGAACGATATAGTTTGGCCGGAGCTAACCGGGTTTCCGTTATTAACCAAGCAGTCGTCGTATGAGATTCGCATAAACACATTCAGGTTAATGAGCCCAGCGGAGCTAAACCATCCACAAGATAGGTGAATGTTTGAGATGTTTTGTGACATGCATATGTTTTGAATCAGAACCGTATACGTTGGTATCCCGTTAGGAATAGGCGACGTCTGACCTTGTGATATGTATATCTTTTCTTTGAGTACTTCTTACTTAAATTTCATAATATTTTATTAAGTCTTGTAATTTTTATTTTTAATTATGAATGAAATGAAGTAAAATATTTGTTTATGAGGTTTTATGAAAATTAAGAAATGAATGGTATTATTTTGTGTTAGACAAGAAGAGTGTTGTTATTATTGGTATTATGCAGATGTGACAACACCATATTTTAATGTTAATATGTTAGAGAGAGCTAAGTATGACAACAACCCAAAACCTTCCTATTTGGGTCTCACTGGCTGCCATGTAATCTGACACTCCCACTTTCTAAAAACTCATGTTGTGCCAACAAACACCCCCACTTCATTTAGGCCCCACCATTACCAATTTTTTTAATTACTTTTTAACACAATTTAATTCATTTCTCTAAAAATAAAAATACGAATTACAATACGAGAAAATCAAAATACGATACGATACAGTTTGAATACGACATGCGTGAAAATAAAAATACGATACGACACGATACGATACAAGTTTGACGAAATTTAATCGGTTTCGGGATCCGAATCAGATTCTGATGGAATACCCCAATACCTCTGGAGGAATTCGACAGCCTTTTCGTTCTTGATTTGATTCTCCAAATCTTGTTTTGTCCTTGCTTCTTCTGCTAAGGTTTCTTGTAATGCTTCTTCATCAAGTAGCATTTGACGTTCTTGTTCCCTGGTAAGACGAAACTCATCCGGTACCTCATATTCTTCAATAGGGATTTCTGGTTCATCAAGTAGATTAGAAGTGTTTGGGTACTGTGGTGGAGGGATTGATTCAGGTACTTTTTCGGTGTCGATGGGTTGCTTCGAGTTGCTTTTCGTTTGTTATGTTTCTTATTTTCAGAAGTGTTTCCATGAGACATGTTTATGAGTATGTGTTTTTGTATGTAAAAATTAAAGCAAGTGGAAGTAGCTTTTATAGAGAAAACATAGCCGTTGGAAAATTCAAACTAATACATAGCTGTTGGAAAATACAAACTAATACATAGCCGTTGGAAAATTCAAACTAATTACTAATACAACACGGAAATTAAAATTCTTTCACCCATTCCTTTTTAGATTCCATTTGTCTTTCGATTTTGTCCGCTTTTCGAAACAATGCATCATGCATCTTATAGTCTTTGTTGAATTCTTTTTTTCAAAAATTTGGTCATCGAATGACGCCATTCTTCTAGAACATCAGTGCATTCTTCAAATGCTTTCTTCAAATCATCTTTAGCAATGGAAGCACTTTCAAATTTGAGGGCTAAATCCATCATCGATTATTGTCGAACGCTGTCGTTTTTAATTAGTTTAACCATTTTTGGATTTCTTCAAATGTGTGTGGAGCTGAACAAGTGTTTTGATTATCTGTTGATTTGAAACAAGCCATATTAATTTTGTTGATTTGGAATTAATTTTGAACTTTAAAAGTAATATGTAGGAGTATTTATAGAGTGGAGGTATATAATTTTATTTAAAATAGAAAATAATTAAATTTAAAAACAGCGGTCCATTTCATTTTTTAATATATAACACAATGGTCGAAAAACAAAAATTTTATCGTTTACTTTGCTAGTTAACTAGCGAAGCATGCGTTTGGCGAGGTTGGACGGTATGGCAACAAGCTTTGTCAAGCAAGTGGCGAAGACCACATCAGCCTGGCGAGCAAGACTTGTCGCCACACCTAGCAATCGTATATCACTTAGTGCTAAAAAAACAAGTATACAAACATGGAAATGACTGCATATATTCATTTCTTTCATTTGTATTGAAGTGCTTTTTTTACAAAAGTAACCTAGCTCCACTCATTTTTCAAAATTGCATTATGCACGTTCGTAAACGTAGATATTCAATTCTTTTTCTCCCCACACTCATTCTAACACAACCGATATATGCTTTCTAATATGAGTGAAATGAAAAATGCAAAGACTTGATTTAAATGACATTAAAAGAAAAGACTACAATAAGATGCGTTAAAAAATATTTATATTTGAACATTTAAAATTTTGATTCGAATTGATTCGAAAATTAAGATATATGAATTTTCATTTTGAAACTCATATAAAGTTTTTACAAACTTCAAAATATTAGGATATCTAATTTTGGATATTCGAATATATAATACTTTTATCCAAAATTTTAAATATATGAAATTCGTAAATTATATTTTCGCTTCACACATTCGATAAACACAAACGAGCTTGATTATCACTCCCCCGTCGTAAAATTATTGTCCTTTATATTTTTAGTCTTTTTTTTCAAGTTTGACATTAATTTTTTTTTTATATTATATAATATCTACTGAAAAAGTTATGAATTGATTGGTTTATAAATGTATTTTTTTTTATAATTTTTATCAAGTATATTATATAAAAAAATAATATTTAAGGTTAAAGTTAAAAAAAATCAAAAAAATTAATAAGAGACGACAAAGAGTTAATTTACTATAACATGATTCATTCGGATTACAGTATATGGGTTAAATTTTTATATTTATAAGGACAAAAATATTGATAATATTAGGACTAGTCCATATACATGCTTTTATTTATCTAACTTGTACATGTAAGATTATTTAGCTTGCTACTACTACAAGCATGTTACATAAGATACCAACAAAGGATAAGAATAAGTATTAGCATATTGGAACGATATAGTTTGGCCGGGGCTAACCGGGTTTCCGTTATTAACCAAGCAGTCGTCGTATGAGATTCGCCTAAACACATTCGGGTTAATGAGCCTAGCGGAGATAAACCATCCACAAGATAAGTGAATGTTTGAGATGCTTTGTGACATGCATATGTTTTGAATCAGAACCGTATACGTTGGTATCCCGTTAGGAATAGGCGACGTCTGACCTTGTGATATGTATATATTTTCTTTGAGTACTTCTTACTTAAATTTCATAATGTTTTATTAAGTATTGTATTTTTTATTTTTAATTATGAATGAAATGAAGTAAAATATTTGTTTATGAGGTTTTATGAAAATTAATTAATGGTATTATGCAGATGTGACAACAACATATTTTAATGTTATTATGTTAGAGAGAGCTATGTATGACAACAACCCAAAACCTTTCTATTTGGGTCTCACTGGCTGCCATGTAATCTCACACTCCCACTTTTTAAAAACTCATGTTGTGCCAACAAACACCCCCACTTTATTTAGGCCCCACCATTACCAATTTTTTTAATTACTTTTTAACACAATTTAATTCATTTCTCTAAAAATAAAAATACGAATTACAATACGAGAAAATCAAAATACGATACGATACAGTTTGAATACGACATGCGTGAAAATAAAAATACGATACGACACGATACGATACAAGTTCGACGGAATTTAATCGGTTTCGGGATCCGAATTAGATTCCGATGGAATACCCCAATACCTCTGGAGGAATTCGACAGCCTTTTCGTTCTTGATTTGCTTCTCCAACTCTTGTTTTGTCCTTGCTTCTTCTGCTAAGGTTTCTTGTAATGCATCTTCATCAAGTAGCATTTGACGTTCTTGTTCCCCGGTAAGACGAAACTCATCCGGTACCTCATATTCTTCAATAGGGATTTCTGGATTATCAAGTAGATCAGAAATGTTTGGGTACTGTGGTGGAGGGATTGATTCAGGTACTTTTTCGGTGTCGATGGCTTGCTTCGAGTTGCTTTTCGTTTGTTATGTTTCTTATCTTCAGAAGTGTTTCCATGAGACATGTTTATGAGTATGTGTTTTTGTATGTGAAAATTAAAGCAAGTGGAAGTAGCTTTTATAGAGAAAACATAGCCGTTGGAAAATTCAAACTAATACATAGCCGTTGGAAAATTCAAACTAATACATAGCTGTTGGAAAATTCAAACTAATTACTAATACAACACGTAAATTAAAATTCTTTCACCCATTCCTTTTTAAATTCCATTTGTCTTTCGATTTTGGCCGCTTTTCGAAACAATGCATCATGCATCTTATAGTCTTTGTTGGATTCTTTTTTTCAAAAATTTGGTCATCGAATGACGCCATTCTTCTGAAACATTAGTGCATTCTTCATATTCTTTCTGCAAATCATCTTTAGCAATGGAATCACTTTCAAATTTGCGGGCTAAATCCATCATCGATTGTTGTCGAACGCTATCGTCTTTAATTAGTATAACAACCATTTTTGGATTTCTTCAAATATGTGTGGAGCTGAACAAGTGTTTTGATTATCTGTTGATTTGGAATAAGCCATATTAGTTTTGTTGATTTGGAATTAATTTTGAACTTTAAAAGTAAAATGTAGGAGTATTTATAGAGTGGAGGTATTTACTTTTATTTAAAATAAAAAATAATTAAACTTAAAAACAGCGATCCATTTCATTTTTTAATATATAACACAATGGTCGAAAAACAAAAAATTTATCGTTTACTTTGCTAGTTAACTAGCGAAGCATGCGTTTGGCGAGGTTGGACGGTATGGCAACAAGCTTTGGCAAGCAAGTGGCAAAGACCACATCAACCTGGCGAGCAAGACTTGTCGCCACACCTAGCAATCTTATATCACTTAGTGCTAAACAAAACAAGTATACAAACATGGAAATGACTCCATATATTCCTTTCTTTCATTTGTATTGACGTGTTTTTTTACAAAAGTAACCTAGCTTCACTCACTTTTCAAAATTGCGTTATGCACGTTCGTAAACGTAGATATTCAATTCTTTTTCTCCCCACACTCATTCTAACACAACCGATATATGCTTTCTAATATGAGTGAAACGAAAATGCAAAGACTTGATTTAAATGACATTAAAAGAAAATACTACAATTAGATGCGTTAAAAAATATTTATATTTGAATATTTAAAATTTTGATTGGAATTGATTCGAAAATTAAGATATATGAATTTTCATTTTGAAACTCATATAAAGGTTTTACAAACTTCAAAATATTAGGATATCTAATTTTTGGATATTCGAATATATAATACTTTTATCCAAAATTTTAAATATATGAAAGTCGTAAATTATATTTTCGCTTCACACATTCGATAAACACAAACGAGCTTGATTATTACTCCCCCGTCGTAAAATTATTGTCCTTTACTTATTTTTTAGTCTTTTTTTTCAAGTTTGACATTAATTTTTTTTTTTATATTATATACTATCTTATGAAAAAGTTATGAATTGATTGGTTTATAAATGTATTTTTATTTTTATAATTTATATCAAGTATATTATATAAAAAAAATAATATTTAAGATTAAAGTTAAAAAAAATAAGAAAAAATTAATCAGAGACGACAAAGAATTAATTTACTATAACATGATTCATTCGGATTTAAGTATATGGGTTAAATGTTTTATATTTATAAAGACAAAAATATTGATAATATTAGGACTAGTCCATATAGATGCTTTTATTTACCTAACTTGTACATGTAATATTATTTAACTTGCTACTACTCCAAGCATGTTACATAAGATACCAACAAAGGATAAGAATAAGTATTAGCATATTGAAGCGATATAGTTTGGCCGGGGCTAACCGGGTTTCCGTTATTAACCAAGCAGTCGTCGTATGAGATTCGCCTAAACACATTCGGGTTTAAGGAGCCTAGCGGAGCTAAACCATCCACAAGATAAGTGAATGTTTGAGATGCTTTGTGACATGCATATGTTTTGAATCAGAACCGTATACGTTGGTATCCTGTTAGGAATATGCGACGTCTGACCTTGTGATATGTATATCTTTTCTTTGAGTACTTCTTACTTAAATTTCATAATGTTTTATTAAGTATTGTACTTTTTATTTTTAATTATGAATGAAATGAAGTAAAATATTTGTTTATGAGGTTTTATGAAAATTAAGAAATGAATGGTGTTATTTTTTGTTAGACAAGAAGAGTGTTGTTATTATTGGTATTATGCAGATGTGACAACATCATATTTTAATGTTATTATGTTAGAGAGAGCTAGGTATGACAACAACCCAAAACCTTCCTATTTGGGTCTCACTGGCTGCCATGTAATCTGATACTCCCACTTTCTAAAAACTCATGTTGTGCCAACAAACACCCCCACTTCATTTAGGCCCCACCATTACCAATTTTTTTAATTACTTTTTTAACACAATTTAATTCATTTCTCTAAAAATAAAAATACGAATTACAATACGAGAAAATCAAAATACGATACGATACAGTTTGAATACGACATGCGTGAAAATAAAAATACGATACGACAAGATACGATACAAGTTCGACGGAATTTAATTGGTTTCGGGATCCGAATCAGATTTCGATGGAATACCCCAATACCTCTGGAGGAATTCGACAGCCTTTTAGTTTTTGATTTGCTTCTCCAACTCTTGTTTTGTCCTTGCTTTTTCTGCTAAGGTTTCTTGTAATGCTTCTTCATCAAGTAGCATTTGATGTTCTTGTTCCTCGGTAAGACGAAACTCATCCGGTACCTCATATTCTTCAATAGGGATTTCTGGTTCATCAAGTAGATCAGAAGTGTTTGGGTACTGTGGTGGAGGGATTGATTCATGTACTTTTTTGGTGTCGATGGGTTGCTTCGAGTTGCTTTTCGTTTGTTATGTTTCTTATCTTCAGAAGTGTTTCCATGAGACATGTTTATGAGTATGTGTTTTTGTATGTGAAAATTAAAGCAAGTGGAAGTAGCTTTTATAGAGAAAACATAGCCGTTGGAAAATTCAAACTAATACATAGCCGTTGGAAAATTCAAACTAATTACTAATACAACACGGAAATTAAAATTCTTTCACCTATTCCTTTTTAGATTCTATTTGTTTTTCGATTTTGGCCGCTTTTCGAAACAATGCATCATGCATCTTATAGTCTTTGTTGGATTCTTTTTTTCAAAAATTTGGTCATCGAATGACGCCATTCTTCTGGAACATCATTGCATTCTTCATATGCTTTCTGCAAATCATCTTTAGCAATGGAAGCACTTTCTAATTTGAGGGCTAAATCCATCATCGATTGTTGTCGAACGTTATCGTCTTTAATTAGTTTAACAACCATTTTTGGATTTCTTCAAATGTGTGTGGAGCTGAACAAGTGTTTTGATTATCTGTTGATTTGGAACAAGCCATATTAATTTTGTTGATTTGGAATTAATTTTGAACTTTAAAAGTAAAATGTAGGAGTATTTATAGAGTGGAGGTATTTAATTTTATTTAAAATAGAAAATAATTAAATTTAAAAACAGCGGTCCATTTCATTTTTTAATATATAACGCAATGGTCGAAAAACAAAAATTTTATCGTTTACTTTGCTAGTTAACTAGTGAAGCATGCGTTTGGCGAGGTTGGACGGTATGGCAACAAGTTTTGGCAAGCAAGTGGCGAAGATCACATCAGCCTGGCGAGTAAGACTTGTCGTCACACCTAGCAATCTTATATCACTTAGTGCTAAAAAACAATTATACAAACATGGAAATGACTCCATATATTCCTTTCTTTCATTTGTATTGAAGTGCTTTTTTTTATAAAAGTAACCTAGCTCCACTCACTTTTCAAAATTGCGTTATGCACGTTCGTAAACATAGATATTCAATTCTTTTTCTCCCCACACTCATTCTAACACAACCGATATATGCTTTCTAATATGAGTGAAATGAAAAATGCAAAGACTTGATTTAAATGACATTAAAAGAAAAGACTACAATAAGATGTGTTAAAAAATATTTATATTTGAATATTTAAAATTTTGATTGGAATTGATTAGAAAATTAAGATATATGAATTTTCATTTTGAAACTCATATAAAGGTTTTACAAACTTCAAAATATTAGGATATCTAATTTTTGAATATTTGAATATATAATACTTTTATCTAAAATTTTAAACATATGAAATTCGTAAATTATATTTTCGCTTCACACATTCGATAAACACAAACGAGCTTGATTATTACTCCCCATCGTAAAATTATTGTCCTTTATTTATTTTTTAGTCTTTTTTTTCAAGTTTGACATTATTTTTTTTATATTATATAATATCTAATGAAAAAGTTATGAATTGATTGGTTTATTAATGTATTTTTATTTTTATAATTTTTATCAAGTATATTATATAAAAAAATAATATTTAAGGTTAAAGTTAAAAAAAATTAAAAAAAATTAATAAAAGACGACGAAGAATTAATTTACTATAACATGATTCATTCGGATTATAGTATATGGGTTAAATTTTTTTTTATTTATAAGGACAAAAATATTGATAATATTAGGACTAGTCCATATACATGCTTTTATTTATCTAACTTGTACATGTAAGATTATTTAGCTTGCTACTACTACAAGCATGTTACATAAGATACCGACAAAGGATAAGAATAAGTATTAGCATACTGGAACGATATAGTTTGGCCGGGGCTAACCGGGTTTCCGTTATTAACCAAGCAGTCGTCGTATGAGATTCGCTTAAACACATTCGGGTTAATGAGCCTAGCGGAGCTAAACCATCCACAAGATAAATGAATGTTTGAGATGCTATTTGACATGCATATGTTTTGAATTAGAACCGTATACGTTGGTATCCCGCTAGGAAGAGGCGGCGTCTGCCCTTGTGATATGTATATCTTTTCCTTTGAGCAATCGTTATTTATCCGGTCACTACCGTAGTCGTCACCGTTGTCATAAGCACCATTGTAATCATCATAGTCTGATAATAGAAAACATAAATTCCAGATTAGGTTTGTAGTTTTTAAGGATTAGAGTACTAATTAATGTAGTATTGTTCATTAAATACGTACCAGCAGGTGAGACCAATAACTTCCTGTTGGTAATGGTGGTGTCTTCCTTGGAAAAGGACTCAACTTGTCCTTGGAAAGCATCATGTCTTGAACGTATTCCAATCACTGCATTACATGCATGCATCCATGTTTCAATTCACCACATAAGTTAATCCTCTAAATTTTATCTTGAGTGCTTTATAAACCATAGAATTAGGACACAAAACGATCATGTGCACTTACAAAAAACTACACAATACTATAAACATAATTTTTAAAGAACAGGTGGATTTAACACAAATCTAATAAAAGTCCAAGTTTTTTAACAGATTTAACATTACGGAAAAAAAATCCATGGTGTCCCGAGACCCCAGAGACCCATCACAAGTTTTGAATCATACATTTAACTAGTTTTTTTTTTTTATAATAAAGAGCAGAATGATGTTAAAAATATACTGGATTGAAGTAATTTATAAGGAATTCCTGTAAAAATAATGCATATTAGGTACCAAGGTCATCTCATGTTTTCAAGATAAATAAAATTTATTCGAATATTAGGTATCCAAGTATTTTGAGTTTTTGTAAAATTTTTATATGAATTCCAGATCAGTGAAAATTTGTTTATCTTAAATTTTGAATCATTTTCAATCAAAATTTTGAATATCCGTATATGAATATTTTTTTTAAAATGAAATCTACAAAACTAAATGCACATTCGTGATCATTTTGAAATTTATCCGAAAAAAAAATTAAAATAAAAGAGAGTACGAATTGAAGTAGAAAAATATATATCAATGCGAATTAAAGAAGCATGCTAGCTAGCACAAGTTCATTTGAATGCAATGTAGATATACCAGCTGCTGCAGAAAATAAGAGTAGAGCAACAAAACTCGAAGCGATGCAAGATTTCTTCATGCATGAAAGATCCATTGGTTTGCAGCTGAAAAAAATGTCATTTACACATTTGATTAATCATGCATGGGCTAGCTAGCATATATATGAAGCAAGAGAAATATAATCGTCGAAAACTAACCTCAATCGATCTGCAGGAAGCGAACGTATTGGAGATGGAGATATCAATAGGTAGTGAGTGCCACTCTTTTAACCGCGGACAAAAGATAGAAATAGGTCCGAACTTCACTAACAAAGATTAAGACACTTTGAATCAAATCATACAAAATTGTCCTTCAAATAAACATCTATAGTTGTCATATGTTAGTTCATCTGTTTTTGTGTGTTGTGTGAACATAGACTAGTGACATATTTATACCATAAGGCCTTATTCTTTAAGTTGCAAAACAGCCCCTTCCGGGAATCATTCTCATTATTGAATAATCATACCATAAATACAAGATTTACAAAAATTAATTTGGTAAAGGATATTATTGTATGTAGTAAAAAGCTTTAACTCCATCTATCCCTCTCGATTAATGGGATTGATACATGTATATGTTGGATTGGATTTAATGGTCGCATGCCTTGGACCATGTGTTGCTTAACCTTATTAACTAAATATGTATGTGGTCAGGTCTCTTGACTAGCTTTAAGACATGTGTTTCATGGTTGCTGCTTGTTTAGTGTTTGGGAATTGGGAGACTTTAATGGCATCTCATAGTTGGTCAAGTTCACATATAAAATAGATTGAGGAATGCTATATCCACTTATAACTCACATAAAAACTTTCACACCCTTATGTAGCATGGAATTTGCACCAATCACAATCCATCATGTTTTCTTTTTCTTTTTTTCACTACCAATGTTTGTTTGACACATAAGGATGTGGATTTTTTTGTATAAGATGAGTGTGGATCTAGCATTTCTCAAATAGACCTACATGTTTTTGGGTAAATGGGTTTATCCTGATAAATGGTATTAAACACAAAAAAATGGCTAAAGCATGATCTTAACCTCAAAGCAAGCTTTGAAACAACTAAACTAATGCTTGTGACAAGCCATGCAACACAATCTTAAAAGCATCTCTCGCGCCGTTGTCGTGTTCTTGAACCGAAGAGTAACAATCTTGAGTTGAACCGTAACCATAATCTGTTCACGAACCTCTTTAAGCGATCCCTTAGATTTCTTGAAAATACGATTATTCCTTTCAAGCCATATAAATTAAGTAAGAAGCCGCTGCAAAAATAAGCTACCAAAAACACACTTCACTGTACGCCTATTTCTCATGTGCAGGAAGAGTCGGCTTAATAGACTTCATATCACCGAGGCCCTGAAAATATTCTCAAACTTGAGTAGAAAGCGGGTACTTAAAGAATAAGTGCACACAAGAGTCAGGCTGAGCATCACAAAACATACACCGGCTATATCAACATCGTCCCCCATATCCCAAGGTCTAATGTTATCTTGCGTTTTAACCTATTTTTCATAAGCCGCCATAAGTGAATGAGTGACGAGGGATACTATGTGAGAACTACACCATTCAATACCATGGAACCTTAACATCCCTCGTACGCATCGACTCCCAACCAACGCTAACCGAGAAGTCCTTAATATTCCCTTAAACATCATGCCATTTCAACGTGTCAACCCTAGAATACGACAGCGAAGGAATGAACCCAAATTAGGGCCTTTACCAGCCACGGTAGAGGACATCTCTAGCGGCCATTATACATTAAATCCTCTAAGCAATGCGAGATACTAAAGCCCTCTCTAGTAATGTCCCGATAAGAAATGTATTGGAACACCAGACAATACTCATGCCAAGTATTTATACCAGCCCGAGATCGACTTACCATCACCAACTTGCCCCCAAAAAAAAGGTCTAACAATCTCTCGGAGTTGAAGAAGTTTAAGCCATCCCCAACTAGACCCGGCTTTAAAAGGCACATCCCAAATCGATCTTCCTTGAAGTTTATATGTATGTATCCAACGGACCCATCAAGACTCCTTTTGAGATATAACATTTCAAATGTGCGTGGCCATCAAGGCCACGTTGAACAAATCAATACTGCGTAAGCCAAAGCCTCCTTCACGTTTTGAAAGGCATATTACCTCCCAAGCAACCCTAGATTTACCGCGTGAATAGTCACCAATACACCACAAAAAACCTCTAATAAGTTGGTGGATATCATCGATAATACCTTTAGGCCCCATGAGAACCGAGGACCAATGAACATGTAACCAAGATATAATCGTCTTACTTAGAAGAAGCCTACCCGCAAAAGATAGCGACTTATTTCTCCAATCACCAATTCTATACTTAGATTTTTCAAAAAGGACTTTACAATCCCTATTTAAAAGCCTCGACAAAATCAAAGGAACACCAAGATATTTAACCAGAAGCTTACCCTTTACAAAAGACATTATGTTAAGAATAGGAATCTTCACATAATTAAACATATTGCAAAAGAAAGCCGTGCTTTTACGAATGCTAAGAACCAAACCCGAACATTTTTGAATCCATCCAACGCCCCCATAATAACACAAGCAAACTCTACATCACCCCGGGCGAAATGGACAGATCGTCCACGAAGCTTACATTAATAAGCTGCATTTCCTCACAGTGGCTATGATAACTAAACGATTCCGAGTTGCGAACCTTATATTGAAGCATAAGAGTAAACACCTTCATAGCCAAGGTGAATAAATAAGGACAAAGAGGATCCGCTTGTTGCAAACCCCTATTTCCCTTGAAATAACCATGAACATCACCACTGGGACATATCGAAAATGAAGCCGAATAAACACATGCCATAGTCCACTTAATCATGGTCGGATGGAACCTAAAACAAGCAAGAATTCTCTTTAAAAACCTCCAATCTACCGTGTCATATGCTTTTTGATTATGTACCTTAAACGCACACCAAGGATAACCTCTATCTCTATGGTAATTATACATAAGCTCTTGATTAATGAGAAAAATATCCGATATACGTCTACCCGGAACAAAAGCCAATTGGTTTTCACTAACCACCTCCTTAATGCCCTTAATAATTCGATTTGTAAGGATTTTTCTAATACATTTGTATATAACATTACAACATGAAATAGGGCGATAATCATTCACTTTAGTAGGCGTAGACACCTTAGGAACGAGAGCAAGGAACGTGTGATTTATCTCTTTAAGAATCTGTCCCTGATAAAGAAATTACGAACGACATTTGACATGTCGTGACAGATCATATCCCACCATTTTTTGAAAAAGGCTGAAGAATATTCGTCCAACCGGGGCATCCTCACCAATACTAAACATCGCACTTTTGATCTCATCATTCGTAACCCCTCTCAAAATGGACTTAAACTAAGCAGGTGAAACAGTTTGAGTGAATAAACCATCCATGTTAAGGGTCTCACAATCCATAGCCGTTCCAAGGAATTGTTTTTAATGAGACACAAAATCTTCATGAACACGAGGAGCAGAAACCTCCTGACACAAGATAAAACATTATAATGGCTCAAATTACATAGACTAATTATAACCAGCTAAACTGTCTCTTGACTTACTATAAAAATACGAAAAAACTTCTAAGACAGAAGGTCGTGAAAAAACGCTCATTACCTTTGCATTTTCATGCGAAGAAACCATTGAGACGTAAAACCTTACCTTTTAGTCGTTATCACCCGGTTATCTCCCTCATGTGCCATGCACGTGAGGGAAATTTTGTCATTTCATTCGTTCTCTTCACAATTGCCCACCCTCCACCTTTACCTCGTGCAAAAATTGTCCACGAGGCTATTTTCCTATCATTAAAGCACAAGACTAACCACTTCCTTTGACACTTCGTCTCATGGATCAAAATTGCATCTGATTGTAAACTTATGGTGCATTTCAGGACGTTTCATGAACCTTGTAGTCATTTGAACTCTTGTATATGAATCTTACCATAAATACAATTTCAAACCAACTTAGTTTCTCAACCTATATTAATCGTATGAAATTTAATAATTCAATGGAAAACCAAAATGGTGGTTCTAGGCATTTGGTTTTATGTGATTGGCAAGGGATGCAAACTCTAGTCGCATGGAGAGACAGTTGTTGTTTCACTTTAGTAGGGAAATGGATGTCAATCTTGTAGATGCACGGGACCTTCAGGTCCTAATTGATGAGCTAGAGCAGCGAATGAACCACATGAGCCGCTTGATTAATGAGGTGGAGATCCTAATCGGTTGTATTACTGTTGTTGAAGGTACGTTGGAGTTGAAAAACTCTCGTGCGTGTAATGTGTAAATGCTTGCGAGGTTGAATGAGATGGGTTTTAGCATCCCAGCGTGCTGCAACATTTAAAATTATGCTTACACGTCTCAGTGGTTAACTTATGTTTGTTTGTTTTGTTTATCACATATTTTGTAAAGTATGATCTTTTATAATGTACTATGGTTTATACTAATGAAATTTAATGAACCGTGATAATGAAATATTAATAGAAGTATAAAGGGTGGTGTTTGAATTGGCCATATGATTGGTTGCAAGAGATACATATTCTTTATAACACTTATGTTCCTAGTTTTAATTGGAATACAAAAGATATACTTAAATAGAGAATTAGTAATATAAAAATGGTGGGGTTTAGTATTAAAAATGCTTGGTGGGATTTCAGGGATCAAATGGACAATGTGAAATGGTGGAATGTTGTTTGGTTTGCTCAATGAAATCTAATGAATGCTTTTATTTTATGGACGGCAGTGAAAGAAACGTTGACTACTCGAGATAGGATAACGAAGTAGAATAATAATGTTTTGTTATGTCCATCGTGGAACAAAGAGAAGGACTCTCATAGTAATTTTCTCTTTAAGTGTGGATTTTTTGAAGAAATTTGAGATAAGAAGGATGAATGTGTGTGTTATACCAAATGAGTGAAATGATATTATTTAAAATATTTCAGGTCATCCTTGTAATATTGCTATTAGGAATGTGCTGAGAATGTTTATCTTGGCTACAACTGTATACAATATCTGGATGGAAAATAATGCAAGAATTTTTGTAGACAAGAAGATGTCTGTTGCTAATTAGTGGGGTTTGGATCCTTGGTTAACAAGCTTGAAAAAATTTCAACCACAAAATGGTGTCCTTATGTAGACTATCCTTATGCAATGTTTAAATTATAGTCTCAGACATTATGTAGCTTGATGTATGATATATGGCTTTTAACACGTATATCAAATAGAGTGTAGCAGCTAGTGCATTTTTTATACAAAATTTAATTTGTCTAAATTATTATAACAATTGTAATAATCAAATTGTTAAAATCAAAGAAAAATAACTTTAAATAGGTTTTTTGTTAGGCGTGATATGGGTGTGACCAGTGCCGGTTGCATAAAAAGTGTGTATAATGCCCTAAATATGATCTGGTTAAAACATTTAAATAAATTGGGCTAGACCAATATTCATTACACTACCAAATGGACTTCTTAAACCTTCGAACAAACAATCCTTTAAGGATAAGAGAACATAACAAATAACTAAACCAAAATTTAGAAGAACAACACAAGAATTCTCATAGTTGTTTATTTAAACTACACATTTCACAATTCAAAGAGAGGAAGAAGCATAGTGTTTGTAAACAAGTAAAAAACAACCAACTACCAACTACAACAATTAAAAATGGCCGTTTGCATTTCATTTGTAACCAACAAATACAACAACAACAACAATGCTTACTAGTATAATACACAACTTACAATACCATCATGTTAATCCCACTATAATCCATAACACAAGATTCTAGAGAGAGAAAGAGAAGAAAGGTAGAGAGAGAAAGTAGAGAGAATTGGTGGCAGGTTTAACCTTTAGAGAGAGAAAATAAGAATGAACCAACACCCTCTTCCACACATGGAAGAGGTATATATACCCTTGGCATTTGGGCCGTGGGTTTAGTTTCCTTGAGCCAGGCTTGGCTTTGCTTGGGCTTACGCCCCTAACTTATACAATATTAGCTTAAAGTCCAAGCCCGGTTAACCCGACTAACCTATTACAATGCAAGACCTTTTACGACTAAGATGACCTATTACATTCTTGTTTGACTATATAAAATATAGGGCTAACAATCTCCCCCAATGTATCGGGCATCTTAAAAAGCATAAGATGATTGAGTGAATACATTCTTGTAGAGGATATCTTCCTTCTTTTGTCTTGTATCTTGGTCTTGATCTTGTTTGTAACGGTTTTGTTCCTTCATGCTTTTGTGATCTTTATCTTGAGCCTTTATCAATTTACTTTGAGTGCTTGAGATCTTCATCTTGTGCTCCTTGTGACTAAGATGACCTATTACGTTCTTATGTTCTTAGGTATCTTGTGTATCACCATCTTGTGCTCTTGTGACTTCTGAATCGACATTGGTTAGTACACAGCTACGCCACCTTCTTGATATGCAACAACATATATAGACACGGACGAAATGGCTTTGAACATTTCATCCTAACTCGGTAGTGATTTACCTCCGGTCGGTGAAGACCGTTAAACGGTATTAGATACCGTACTTGTGATCGGGTAGATTCGATTAAGAACTTCCTTGACATGGTTTCCTGGCGGTAGTAGCCAGTTCTCTTTACTCGACCGTCTCAAAGCAGACTGCGAACGTAAAGAGTGAATCTTAAGGATAAATTATCCGTCTGATTAGAGTCGTCAATTCAGAATTCCTGGAACAAGTTTGATTCTAAAAGAATCGCACCATTGTTGCTTTCCAGTTTGTCACAAGTTCGATTCATAAAGAATCTTGCATGTTACCTACCGTAGTGCTGTTTGAAGCTGACACTGGAAGGATTTCCATTCGTCACTGTGAGCACTAAGGAGTGTCACTCTGAATGTTCTGGCAAGATCACACGGATTTTGCGAAGAAACCTGGAATCAAGTTTGAATCATGTAAGAATCCAAACTTAGTTGCATTCCAGTTCTCACAAGTTTGATTTCGTGTAGAATCGCACATTACCTACCATGAGCTTGTTTGATGCTGGCTAAAGCAGGATTTCCATCTTCATTGTGAATCGTATCACTCAGATGTTATGGCAATATCACAGGGATAATGCGTAGGACTCGATTGTATCCTAATGAGTTAATAGATTGATCTCTTTTTGGCTCTAGACTCGATAAGTGCATTTTGGTAATCGGAGGCTGGAGCAGACTGCCACCTTTTCAATATTAACTAACTCGGAGTGAGAAAGCCAATAGATACGTGTTGATCTCCGTGACAATGAGACAAGTTTCTTTTGAGATAAACCTGAATGGCTGGGGAAGGGTTGTGCATTGCATTACTAGGTCCATGACGTCTTGTCTTCAATAGATGTATTGACCCGGTTTCTGCCTAAGTTGCATAGAATATTCAACCCCTTCATTGCTTACCAATACGTCATCACTAGCACCTTGTTGTGACTGTTCTAGTGCTAACTTAAGTAATTGGTCCACATTCAGCTTCATTCAACTCCATCTTTCCTAAGGACAACTATTTCTAGCTATGGAATATCCTTGGGTAGATCCCTCCGGTTCTAGTTGGATCATAGGAGTTAGTTTCCTATCCTAAACCTCCTTTTGACTACATCATTCCGTCGTGGATAGTAGGTTGTTGGGTAAAGATCGTAACCATAAAACCATTGAAAACCATTCAAAGTGCTTGATAAAAATCAAAACTTTTAACACTTTGAAAGTTTTACATTTCCGAAATACTCCCCCTACACACATGCATCGATATTTGAAATAGTTTAGCATGTGTAAGGAAGAGTTGCACTTGAGTCTTTAAGATCACATGTTGCGGTATATTACATTTTAATCACATATTCTCCCCCATATCTCTAATATAAAAGCATAATATTAGAGATACCTATTGAATAAAATGTGACAATTTTCTAAAATCCGATGGGAGAGAAACATGTGTGCACGCATGAATATGGAACATTTGTAGTCCGGTCTGTTGATCCCAAACTTAGATCGATTAAGCTTTGTGTATACGAGATTAGATCAAGTACTACACGTAGAGAAACCTTTGCTTATGAATAAAGTAACAAAGTGTTATGCGGAATTAACACTTGATCTAAAACACAAAGATGTTAAACAAACTTTCACTTGTATTAGAATAAACGAACTTGATTACAATGAAAGAGTTTAACTTGCGAATACTTATGAAAAACTTATTCTGACTTTAACCTAAAAGACCTTCTTTTATAGAACAAGAAGTCTTGTACAATAAGCTACGAATCAACTATTCTAGGTAAAGATAATAATAGAAAATACAATGTTGTGCTTATCTTTACCATACATAAATAAAGAAACAAATAAACAAAAGATACGTATGAAGATATTCCATCAGTGTCAATCTTCAACGCTGTCAGCGTTGACTTCTTCAATGTCAACACTTGGCTGTCAGCGTCCAATGTCATCCTATCAGCGTTGACATTCTTCTTATCAGCGTCTAGTAAACGGACCCATATTTTATTCCCAACAATCCTCCCCTAAACTTGATATCTATTCCAATGATCAAGTTTCTGAATAAAAACTTAAGGCTTAGGAGGAATCTTGCAAAAACTTCTTATGTTGGTGATAAACATATCTGATCAAGTCTTTGGCCACGTCACTAGTATAATCAATCTCCAAGGGTGTCTCTAGCATCTTCTCCAACACTTCTTTGGACAAGAAATAGTCAGCATCCACAAGTAAATACTCTGAAAACTTTGTAGAGCTCATATGAAATACACCACAAGTAGAATAAAGCCTCCAATGAAGATTACTGAGATCATCTTCAAGATCCTTCCATATGGTAGGATCTGCTTCTCTTGGACCACACAAAGTCAAAAATGTGTTCCAAAGTCTTATTCCATTTGCTGAAGTAGGTGCTTCAGCTGTATACTTGGCCTCTATTAATCTCCATAGATGCACCAAGTCTTCCCTGTCTATGCTTGCAAAAATAGAAATAACTGAAGTGAAAGTATGTACCTCCTTTCCAAACCTGCCAATCTTCCAAAATCCACACTCATCTTCATCAAAACTGATGATTGGATTTCTGTCATCTAGAGGTACTACATTAACCAAATCTGAAGCTTCCAATGGAGAAAGCTTGAGATGCTTCCTTATAACACCTTCAGTTGGAAAATACACATCCATATCTTTTGGAAATTGAAAAGGATCTCCTTTCTTTACTGGTCTTTGAGCAATCCTCATTTCCTTCTGAATCTGCATTTCCTCAGCAAGCTATTGTTTCCTTTCTTCTGAAAGAAACTTATAGACATTATTTTCTTGCACACTCCTCCAAATAGGATGTGCCCTATACTCTAACTCCTCAAAAGATAAAGCCAGCAACTTCTTTGATGTCCAGTTAGGTTGATGACATCTAAGCAATTTGTAGTACAACTGCCTTCTATCTCTTTTGAGCCAAGTCTTGACCTCCTGTGCATTATACTTCAAAATCACCTTTATATCATTTTGTACCCTAAGAAGAACTTCCAACCCCCAAATTTGATCTGACAAACTTATCCCTGGGTTGTCCATAACCTTGTCTTCCCAAGCATGGTACATTCTGGTGATTTCAGGAAGGTCCCAATCAATCTGATTCTTCAAATCACTCAACCTTTCCTTTGCTAGCTCATCCCCATATTCAAGCCTTTCTGGATCTTCAATAATTTGAATACTTGAATCTGAGCTATCATCTTCTTTTCCATCACCACTTTCTTCCTCACTCTCAGAAACAACAAATGGTGATCTACTACTCCTCTTCAAATCTCCTTCCAAAAGTTGTGCAGCCAACTGTTCATCAAATGCAATTTGTGCTGCATCTTTCTTTGGAACATCTTCTTCAATCAGAATCCCTTTACCTTTGTCTTTTGGATCAATGATTGGTAAAGTAGAAGAAGAAACCTGTGTGGACACATCTTTGATGATTGTTGATGACTGGAATACATCAACACCACCTGCAACTTTATCAGCGTTCAAGTTACTCCTATCAGCGCCACGATCACCTTTGTCAGCGCTGGATGTGTCAGCGTTCAAACCTGTATCAGCGCCCAATGTTTCTTTGAAAGATCCTTCCAAGTTTAATGGTGTCACCTTGGATGTATCAATAACTGGGTGCTTCTTCAAGTTGGTGAGTGCTTCAGCAACCTGCAAAGATTCACTAAATTGTGAACTCTTTTCTGAACTCTTCTCACTAGCTGTATGAATCAGCTCATCCTCTTCATCCTCTTCATCCTCCCCTTTGGAAGATTCCTCCATTAGACTCCTGCTACTTGGATTCTCCAAAACAGTGACCCTCTCTCTCAAAACTTGGAGTTCACGTCCCTGTTTGTTGACAATTTGTACAAGGCTGACATTTTGCTTTTGCAAGCTAATGACAGCAGCCGTCAATTCAATTATTGTCATAGGTTCCAATCTGCCCTCAGCTAGAATGGGGATTTGACCTCCCAAAATAGAATCATGGGGCATGGATGAGGTCTTAATGATGTTGGGACTGTCTTGACCAGCATCTAAGCCTGTATCAATAGCCCCAGCCTCACCCATGTCACCAGCCACACTTATGGAGGTGGTTCTCTCTGCTACAAGGCTAGGATCACTAGAGGAGAACACTCCAGTAACCCTTTGGCGTTTAGTCAACCTAGATTGTAATGGGGTGGAAGATGAAGTAGATTGTGTGGGTGTTGGTTGGTTAAGGGGTGTTTGGGATTGTTCAGGAATGGTATCAGTGTTGGGATTGGCTGTATCAGCGCCCACATTGTGAGTGTCAGCGCTGGGTTGGTCAATGTCCATGTTTTCTGGTGAAGGTAATGGTTCATGAATAGGCTCAAGTTGGGGTTCAGGTTCTGGTTGTGGTTGAGCAGCCTGAATTACTTCAAGCATTGGTTGGGTAAGAGGTATGGATTCATTTGTGGAGCTCATTTTAGCAAAAATGGTTTTCTGTTGTTTAGGGATCTCATAAAAAGTGTCATGATCCCTAGAACAATATTCTTGTAAATCAAAGACCATTTGCAAAAATCTAGGGTAAGCCAAAGTCATTTTACTTCCCTTGTTTTTACACATCCCTTCAAAAATCATTTTTGAAAAATTATACTTAAGCCCACGTGTTATACAAACCAAAGCACTTGCTATTGACCTGTTTATTTCATTAAAAGAAGTACATTTTGGACTTAAGCATTGTAAAAGGACATGTATCAAATATTTCCAGTCAGAGGGAAATTCCTGCTTATGATATTTATTTAAAGTGACATCAGCAGGAATAGGATAACCCAATTCCCTAAGACCTTGTTCTATTGTTGCAATGGCAAGGGTAGTCACACCATCAGCGTCATCAAGACGCAAAGCTTGGCGAACCAAGGCTTCAGTGACCACCCATGTTCTTCCATGAACAGTAGATGTTAATGTGGTCACTCCATTAGCTGTTGTGGAACTTACATTGTTCCAAAACTGTCTAATGTGTGCGACAGGGACTAATGGTGTATGAGAAAGTGCATACCTTAGATAGGATGCATTTAAAAATGCCACCATTTGTGAATACTGAGGAAACAAATCATCATCAGCAGTCAAGTAAGCTACCATATTGTGTTGGCTCTTGAACTCCAAAGTTAAATTCTTTGAGTTGAATTTGGGTGCCATGTTTGAAAGCTGTTTAGGTTATGTGAGATGGGAAAAATCTAGGAGAAAAATGTTAGACAAGAAAATATGAATACCCAGCATAAAAAGATTAGCCAAATTTATAGGAGAGATGCATGATTTTGATTGGTCAAAAATGAGGCAGTTATATTCAAATAGCAATGATGAAAATATTGAAACAAATATAACTTATCTCATGCATTAATTAAAAGTAACAACTCCCCAAAATTACGGCCAAAGATTAGTCAAAAATAACAACTGGGTAGGGCCCACTAGGTGTCAACGGTCAAAAATAGCCCATCAGCGCCCAACGGCTATATTTTCTTGT
Source organism: Glebionis coronaria (assembly GCA_025667525.1). NCBI lineage: Eukaryota > Viridiplantae > Streptophyta > Magnoliopsida > Asterales > Asteraceae > Glebionis > Glebionis coronaria. Next base: position 675,263,970 of record CM046876.1, read on the forward strand.
CAGCGTTTGCCTAAAGCCTTGTCAGCGTCACGATTGGACGTAACAGCGTTTGGAGAAAAACTTGTCAGCGTCTAAAAATAAAAATATTGAAAAAGAAAAAGACCTTAACAAAGTAATTTATCCTAAGAGAAATATCTTACAAGTTGATAATAATTACTGGGCGGCAAGCACTGTCCATTTATGCACACTTGCATAAGCAAGATAGACACAAATGTCCTCTAGAGTCCCTTGCTAACCAAAATACTTACCAACAAAGTTATTTCATAAAATTCTTTGTAACTCCCAGGTGAACCCATAACAAAACTATTCCCAAGTCTCCCATTAGACCACAACCAATTCTAGGCCAAAAATGTCTTGGCAGCATGCATAGTTTATCAACTTTGCATGCTACAGTGCCTCATGGTTTAGTAAAACTAACCCATACTCACCTGTGGACACAATCTAGAATTGTGATGAGAGTATTCTAAGAATACCCAAGAGTCCTAAAGGTTCCTTAAACCTCCCCTTAAACTATGATACATGAGTTCTCAAAATATATATATGAACATTAAAAATTTATGTCAAGATAGGAATATAAATATTCCAACCATCATCCATAAACAAAACATGTCCAAATAGCTCTTCAAAGATCCATAAGCAACTCTGTATCCAATGGTATAAAGCTACCACCTACCTGTACATTTAGATGAAAACCATAAAACTAACATTTGTTGCTGACAGCGTCCCGACAACACTTATCAGCGTTGAAGGAACTCTTGTCAGCGTTAGACAATAATATCTCTAACAACGGCAAAATAACACTTGACAGCGTTACATTTACCTTTGTCAGTGTTAGAAAAGTAAAGTGGAAAAATCTAAATCATCACAAAGACCAATAACAATGCATTATCCTGTACATACTTTTACAAAAAGGTTCCAAAACACATATTAAGTGAGATTAACCATTCCAATATTTGTTACCAAATATTGAAATCTTCCAGCATCAAAAGGTTTAGTTAATAAACCAGCCACATTGTCCTCTGTGGCTACCCTATCTGGTTGTATTAAACCTTTCTCAAAGCAATCTCTTATAAAATGATGTCTAATTTCTATGTGTTTGGTTTTAGAATGATGTACAGGATTTTTAATAATGCATAAAGTACTGTTATTGTCTACAAAAATCTTGGTATGCATAAAATTATACCCATAATCCAACAGCTGGTTCTGAATCCATAAGACTTGTCCACAACAAGCAGCTGCAGCAACATATTCTGCTTCAGTTGTAGAGTTTGCCACCACTGTTTGTTTCTTGCATTGCCAAGATATTAATCTGCTCCCAAGAAATTGACATCCACCAGTTGTGGATTTCCTATCAAACTTGTCACCACCATAATCACTGTCTGAATATGCAATAAGATCCAATGGAGAATCTTTTGGGTACCATAATCCAAGATCTGGATAACACCTTAGGTACCTAAAAATTCTTTTCACAGCAAACAGGTGACATTCTTTGGGAGTCACTTGATGGCGTGCACATGCACACACAGCAAACATGATGTCAGGTCTTGAGGCTGTAAGATACATCAATGATCCAATCATTGATCTATAGTGCCTAACATCCACATCCTTTCCAGCTCCAATTTTTCCCCAAGGGTGTTGCCTATCCATAGGAGTGGAAGCCTCCTTCTCATGTGGAGAAAAACCATATTTCTTCAAGATTTCAGCTACATACTTGTCTTGGGAGATGAAGATACCATCTTCTTTCTGCTGAACTTGTAAACCTAGAAAGAAGTTCATCTCACCCATTGCAGTCATCTTGAATTTATCTGTCATGAGCTTGGAAAAGTCCTCACTTATTTTTGGATCAGTAGACCCAAAAATGATATCATCCACATAGACCTGCACAAGCAACACATGTTTTCCTTTCTTCTTTGTGAATAGTGTCTGATCTATGGTGCCCCTCTTGAATCCATTGTCCACCAGATATGTAGACAAGGTACCATACCATGCTCTTGGGGCCTGATGAAGTCCATACATAGCTTTCTTCACTCTATAAACCTTGTCTGGATTCTCAGGATCTTCAAAACCAGGAGGTTGCATGACATATACCTCCTCAACAATTGTCCCATAGAGGAAAGCACTCTTCACATCCATTTGATAAACAGTGAAGTTCATACAAGAGGCATAAGCTAAGAAAATCCTTATAGCTTCAATTCTTGCAACAGGAGCAAATACCTCCTCATAATCTATTCCTTCCTATTGTGTGTATCCCTGAGCTACCAAACGTGCCTTGTTTCTGACCACAATACCTCTTTCATCCTTCTTGTTCCTTAGAACCCATCTTGTCCCAATTGGTCTCATATATCTAGGACAATCAACCAGCTCCCAAACATCCTGTATAGCAAATTGGTGAAGCTCATCCTGCATTGCTTCCACCCAACTTGGTTCTTTGAGAGCATCAAAAATTTTCTTGGGTTCTTCCTGTGACAGAAAACAGGCAAACAAACATGCTTGTACAAGAGGGGTATCAACCTTCTTGTGTATATTGGCAATAAATCCACCAAGACTTTGATGGGATCTTCTTGTCTGAACTGGAGCCATAACATCACCAATGATCTGAGATGTGGGGTGATCCTTTGCTGTGGAAGTAAGAACTCCTCCTTCAAAGAGTCTGGTGTCCTCAACTTCACGCTCCATGTTGCCAATATCTTCTTTAGATTCTTCTTGATCAACAGAAATCTCTTCATGGACATTGGAAGGGCCACCCTGTTCAAAATGGGAAGAGAAAAGCTGTGTAAAGGTGTCACCAAAGTCTGAACCTTGTTTGTCAGCGCTTGGGCTAACAACGCTTGAACTGTTGTTGTCAGCGTTTGTGCCATCAGCGTCTGAATTGGTCGTGTCAGCGCTTGATTTCCCTTTGTCAGCGCCTGAAGAATCATGCATGTTTGTATTTGGTGGTATTTGAACACCACCATTATCTTTCCTAGCAGCAGTAGCAGCAGCATAATACTCATCTGTCCATATAGGAAGTGTAACATATTCTTTTGTAGGAGATGATTCAACTGCTGGTGGTCCATCCTCCTTAGCAACCTGTATACCTGAAACATTACCAATTCTCTTTTCCAAAACACTTGAAGTTACCTTCACAATGTCTGGATCAGTAACAGGCATATAATTTAAAGCTCTAGATAAAGGTTCTAAGTCAAACAACCAATTTGGACCACTTTCAGGATCACTAGGTTTACTCTCTAAAAACCTAACATGTACTTTTTCAAGTATACATTTTTCCTTTTTAATGTAAACCCTATATCCTTTGCTCTGCACTGAATAACCCATGAAGTAGCCTTCATCACCTTTTGAATCAAATTTACCTAGGGCCTCACTAGTTTCTAAAACAACTACATGACATCCAAAAGGCTTGAGAAAGCCAATATTGGGCTTCCTTCCCCAAAGTAATTCATAAGGTGTCTTATTATGTATCTTGTTGACCAATGCCCTATTTTGAACATAACAAGCTGTGTTAACAGCTTCAGCCCAAAAGGCTATAGGAAAGTGGGCATCAGCCAACATGGTTCTGGCTGCTTCAATAAGGGTCCTATTCTTCCTTTCAGCAACCCCATTTTGCTGTGGGGTTCTAGCTATGCTAAACTGCCTAGTAATCCCTTTCTTGGCACAAAAATCATCTAACAACTGATTTCTAAACTCACCCCCATTGTCACTTCTAATAATTTTGACCTCATTACCATTCTTCTTTTCAATTTGGGTAATGAAATTAATCAGACTTTGGGCAGTTTCACTTTTCTTGGCTAAAAAGAAAGTCCATGTAAACCTGGAATAATCATCAGTGATAACAAAACAATATGATTTACCCTTCAAACTTTCTATATTAGTTGGACCAAAGAGGTCCATATGCAATAAGTGAAGTGGTTTAGAACTAGAGTGCACCTGTTTAGACCTGAATGAGACCTTGTGCTGCTTGCCCTTAAGACATGCAACACAAGTGTGGTCATTGTGGAAAGCCTTTTCAGGCAAACCATCAACTAAACCAAGCCTCACAAGTCTATTAATATTCTTAAAGTTTATGTGCCCTAATCTCCTGTGCCAAAGATTACTTTCATCTACTGAGGCTTTAGCATACAGACATGACATTTTATTATTTATCTTAATTCCATTAAGATTCACATTATATATGTCTTTATGCCTTGGTGTTCTAAAATCTATGTATTTCTCCTCAGGGAGCTTATAATCTTTGCTTAACACCAAGCACTCAGTATCTGTGAAAAGAACCTTATTTTTGTTATCACACACTTGTGATACACTAAACAAATTATAATCCAGTTCTTTTACCAAGAAGACATTCTCAAACCGTAGATTGTTGGTGACAAGGGTTCCTTTTCCAGTGATGGTGCCGTAGCCCCCTCCAAAGTATACCTTATCACCATCTTGAATAGGAGAGAAATTGGTCAGATAGTCTTCCTTTCCTGTCATGTGCCTTGAGCATCCACTATCCCAGTATCCATAATCATTGATCTTCTTCTGAATGCCCTGCACATAAAGAAAACACATTAGTTTTCTTTGGGAACCCAAGCCTTAGAAGACTTGGATTCATTTGGTTGTTCAACAAGAACAGACTTGGTTCTCATAACAACCCCATTTTTATCCCTGTTTGAATGAAATTCCCAGTTAACCCCAATTGGTGTTGACAATGCCTTTGAAATATAATGAAACCTGTTGCATGTCATAGAAATACCAGTAGAATTAGGGTTTTGGTCTTGTTTTGGTCTCCATGTTAAGCTAGTAGAAGCTTTAGACCTATTTCCCTGTGATTGCAAATACCTAGGTTTGGCAGTGTTTCTGTCAGCGCTGAAATTGCTCTTGTCAGCGCCCCGATTGCCTTTATCAGCGTTGAACCTAGGGTTTGCTACAGGAACCCATTGCCTATTGGACCAAGTGTTTGACTTTTGAAAAGGTCTTAGGCCTTGTGTGTTAGACCCTCTATAAAAGAATGGGGCTGGTCTAACAACTTGTGAACTTTTGTTCACAAAGGTATTGGGTCTGACAGTGTTTGACCTATGATGACTTTTGTCAGCGCTGAAATGGTTCCTATCAGCGTTGACATTGGAAGCGTTGACACATTTGTAGGCCAAATGTGAGAAGCTACCACATGTGTAACAAGCTTTTCTAGACATAGTCTTAGGTCTAGAAGCAAAGAAGCCTGTTCCATGATTACTAACTTGGCCTTTTGGTGACCTAGTATTCCTATACATCTCTGCATACTTAACACTAGGTTTTCTAACAGTTTGTGGGCCAAGGTCAACAGCTTTGCCAGTGGTAGGGTGTGTGATCTTAATAGGTTTAGGATCAAGGCTCTTGATTGGTGTGGGCTCATTTGGACTTTCACACAACAACCCTCCCTTAACAAACAAGGTGTGGTTAGCTTTCTTCCACTCATCTAGGTCAGTCAGTTTTTGCTTGTATTCCTCAACTGGGGAAGTCACTCTAGGTGGAGGAATGAATTCCTCCTCTTGGCATTCTGGCAAGCCAGTCCAAGATAAATCCTTTGATTGGACACCATAGAAATCCCCAGCTGGTGGTGGAACACCAGTATAATTATTCATCCCAATCTCACTCATATCCTTAGAGTCTCTTTGTTTACTAACACACTCTCCTAGGGATTGTGTGGCCTTATCAAATCTCTGGATTTTAAGACTCACATTATCTTTATTTTTGTTAGCCTCCTCTAACTGAGCTATCAAATCAAGATTAACCCTGTTCACTATATCTTGAACATCTTTACTCTGATGTAACTCATGTTTTAAGATATTTATTTGATCCTTTAAATCAAACTCCATTTTCTTATACTCAGCTACTGTCTTTTCTGTTTGGGTGAGAGCAATTTGATAATTAGATACTTTGCATCTTTCAGTACTTGCCTCATCTAATAATTTAACTATCTCTTGATTTAATTTTTCAGTATTTAAACGACAACCCTTAGAACAGAAAGCATCATCATATACCTCATTATCTGATGAAGAGGAGGAGTGTGCCATGAGAGCATATTCAACATGCTCTTCTTTAACTTCAGCAACCAAAGCTCTGTCCTCTTCCTCATTCTTAGCCATCCAGCTCCAATCCCATTCTCCAACACCATCAATTTGTTGAACAGCAACCATGGCCTTGGGATCTGGGCTTTTAATCATTTGGCTTGAAGGCTTCCCAGCATCAGATCTTCTTGGAGATCTACATTCCCTCATAAAGTGCCCCATCCTATGACAGTTGTAGCACTCAACCTTGGACTTGTCAAACCCAGCAACATCCTTAGCATTAAAGGTCATCTTCTTCTTGAACCTTTTATTAAACCTATTTGCTCTTAAACTTACAAGAGCCATAGTCCACTTGATGTCCATCTCTTCCAATTGTTCATCACTTATCTGCTCAAGATCTTCATATGTAATCCTTGAATCACTGGGCAAAGAAGCAATGAATGCACACACAGTATCTAGATCAAAACCAGCAGGTTTAATTCTATCAGCGCCATGATTATGTGTGTCAGCGCTTGAGTACAAAGCGTTGACAGGATATGATCCAGCGCTGACAGACTGAGATCCAGCGTTGACACATTGAGATCCAGGGGCTGAATGTCCATAGAAGTTCATGGAATCAAATTGGCCTTCACTTTGTGAGAAGAAGGCCATGTTGCTGCTGGAAGATTTATTATCACTATCCAATTGCCATTCATTCTCCAACAGTCTTAGTTTGTTGAAGATGTCATCAAACCTGGAGGTCTTGTGGGTATTATTGACAAGAATGGATCTTGTTTCAATCTTCCATACATCACCAAGGCTTTTGAGAAAAGTAGCATTCAATTCTGGGTCATCAATCTGTGTTCCCATGAAGGAAAGTTGACTTGTGATGTCAAGAAGTCTACTTCTCACACTGCTGAGATTTTCATTGGGTTGAGCTTTAAAGACAGCATACTCATGCAAGAGTTGCTTCTTCTTTTCTTCTTTTGTGTCAGCATTGCCACCATGTGCTACTTCAAGAGCTTCCCAAAGCTCTTTTGCAGACTCAAAGCGTTTGTACTTGTGCTGATTCTCATGACCTAGGGCATGTTTCAAGATGTTCAAGATTTTCATGTCCACCCTCTTCTTGGCTATATCTTCAACAGCTACAGCTCTCCCATCTCCAGGCTTTTCCACCTTATCAGCTTCAGGACAATTAGGAACAGCTGTCCTTGTGGCAATTGCAGCAGCAATCTTTGCTGCTTTGTCGAATGTGTTTCCATATTCGATAATCTCCCAAAGAGTGTAGTCATGAATAGCTATATATTGCTCAAAATTGGACTTCCAAAGCTCAAAGTTCCTGGCATCAAACATAGGAATTTTGATACTAGGGTTTGAGGAATTGTTTTGTAGCAAAGAAGCAGGTTGATCTGTGCCAGACATGATGTTTTTAGGGTTTTGAGAATTTTAGGGTTTTTAGGGTTTTTGGTGTTTTAGGGTTCTTGCGTTACTTAAAGATCAAAAGTTTCTCAACAAGCTCTGATACCACTTGTTGATCCCAAACTTAGATCGATTAAGCTTTGTGTATACGAGATTAGATCAAGTACTACACGTAGAGAAACCTTTGCTTATGAATAAAGTAACAAAGTGTTATGCGGAATTAACACTTGATCTAAAACACAAAGATGTTAAACAAACTTTCACTTGTATTAGAATAAACGAACTTGATTACAATGAAAGAGTTTAACTTGCGAATACTTATGAAAAACTTATTCTGACTTTAACCTAAAAGACCTTCTTTTATAGAACAAGAAGTCTTGTACAATAAGCTACGAATCAACTATTCTAGGTAAAGATAATAATAGAAAATACAATGTTGTGCTTATCTTTACCATACATAAATAAAGAAACAAATAAACAAAAGATACGTATGAAGATATTCCATCAGTGTCAATCTTCAAGGCTGTCAGCGTTGACTTCTTCAATGTCAACACTTGGCTGTCAGCGTCCAATGTCATCCTATCAGCGTTGACATTCTTCTTATCAGCGTCTAGTAAACGGACCCATATTTTATTCCCAACACGGTCTCTTCCCCTCAACAATATATGTGGGTCTTGAGACAAAAACTTTGACAAAATTTTGGAAAAACGACACCACAAAATATGTTGAGGTACGGAGATGAGATGCCTTTTTCCGATATGGTCATATGACAGTTTTAGACCGTTTTCGGAATGTGTTGGATACATAAAATATGACAATATCTGCGATGTACCCAACAAAATTAAAGGCTTTTATTTTAAAACGCTCCCCCTCAAAAATTGATCCAAATAACATATGAAAATTTTGAGATATAAAAACCTATTATGAGGAAGGGAGTGTTGAACACACAATTTTGAAAGATTTAGAAAAACCTTTTAAGAAATTCTTGAAAAATTGTGTTCAACAGTTTTAAAATAGAATCCGATTTACATGATCTCAAAACTTCGAATGTTTTGTGACTAGCTCATGACCGAGAAAAATTAATTTCCCGTTTTGAAGGATAAGCTACCATCCGTGATAAACTTTCCTTTAGGTGAGGTCCGAGTTCTAAGCTGACATTTACTTAGAAGTCGTTTTTCATGAACGTAAAAACTTTAAATGTTTTTAAGAGAAGTTCATGACCGAGAAATACTAATTTCTCGTTGAGAAGGATAAGTTATCGTCTGAGATGCACTTTCCTTATTTTAGGTCCGAGTCCTAAGCTGTGATGCGCTTAGAAGTCATTATGAGAGAATATCAAGCAACTTCATTTGCCAAAACCTCCAAGTCTTCTGAAGTCATATACTTCATACCAAGACGACCAACGAGATACTGAAACCTATTTTGTGATAGGGATTTTGTAAACAAGTCTGCTATCTGGTACTCACTTATGACAAAGTATAATTCCACGATACCACGTTCCACTTGTTCCTTGATGAAGTGATATCTGACTGCGATGTGCTTGGTACGGGAGTGCTGAACCGGATTGCAAGAGATGTCTATGGCCGACTTTGAGTCACAATACATAGGTATTTTATCAAAGTGGAAGCCATAATCCGTGAGTTGAGTTCTTATCCAGAGGACTTGAGAACAACATGCGGATAGAGCCACATATTCTGCTTCAGCTGATGAGAGCGAAGTGCAATCCTGCTTCTTTGACGACCAGCTCACAAGCTTGTATTCCCCTAGAAATTGTACGCTACCAGAAGTGCTTTTGCGACTATCAAGGCAACCTGCGTGATCAAAATATGAAAAAGCTGTTAGATGAAAACCGGTTTCCTTCGGATACCAAAGTCCCATGTGAATGGTATTCTTAAGGTACCGAAAGATCCGTTTAACCTCTTTGAGGTGCTTTTAAGTAGGTCTGGCTTGATATCATGCACAATAGCATGTGGCATGATGAATATCAGGCCTGCTGGCTGTAAGGTACGTAAGTGACCTGATCATACTGCGATATCGCGTTTGATCTATAGGGTATGAGTACAAGTCAGCGTCTAGGGATTTGGTCTCCAATGGTGTACCAACGCGAGCACATTAGGTCATACCATGATTTTTAAGTATCTCTTGAGCATACTTAGCTTGGTTAATAAAGATACCACGTGGGGATTGATGAATCTGGAGGCCTAAAAAGAATTTTAGCTCCCCAATCATTGACATTTCAAATCTGTTGTGCATTATTTTTTCAAAATGTTTTGAAAGTTTTGGATTCGTAGAACCAAAAATAATGTCATCAACATAAACTTGCACCAGCAGTATGTCATCCCCATATTTATTAGTAAAGAGAGTAGGATCAATAGAACCTTTGGAAACCAAGAAGTTTGATAGTTCTTCGTACCATGCCCTTGGAGCTTGTTTAAGTCCATATACAGCCTTCTTGAGATGGTAGATTTTGTCAGGATGATGAGGATCGATGAATCCTTCCGGCTGATTCACATACACTTCTTCCTTCAAATGACCGTTGAGAAAAGCAGTTTTAACGTCCATCTAAAAAACCATGAAGCCATTATGTGCAGCATAAGCAAGGAATATCCTGACAGCTTCCAAACGAGCAACTGGAGCAAATGATTCATCGAAATCTATCCCTTCTTGTTGACGATATCCCTTAACCACAAGACGAGATTTGTTTTTGATGATTGTTTGTTCTTCATCTGATTTGTTTTTCTAGATCCATTTTAAATCTAAAAGCGAAATTCCATAAGGTCTGTCAACAAGTTCCCAAACATTTAGGCGTTCAAACTGATGAATTTCGTCTTGTATTGATTCAATCCATGCATGATCAGTCATGGCTTGTTTGATGTTTGTAGGTACAGTTGAACTCACGCTGAGTGCATACATACACACATCGCCATCGGTTTCGAGTTGTCTGCGTGTTCGAACCGGTTGTGAGGGATTTCCAGTGACTTGCTCCAATGGATGATCATGTGTCCAATGGTGAGTGGGTGGATATCGTTGGTAAAATGTATGCATGTTGGACGGATCAACATGTTGAGTAGAAGAATCTCCGACTCGCGTACCGGTGTATCGAACGGATTGATAAATTATTCTTCGTCAGGTTGTGCATCGATGCTTGATTGTTGTTTCCTCCTTCAACATTAACGGTTGTTGATGTTGGTTGTATGACAGTTTCTTGAGTTTGTTAAGTATCCAATGGAGTAGTCTCTTGAGCAACGGTTGTTGAAGTAGATGCAGTTGTGTCTTGTTGGCTTTGTTCGGGTGCATCAACAGTAATGACAGCGGAAGGCTTTGACACAACTTGATTGTTTCCATAGTAATATTCATCAAACATTGGATCATATAAATCATCCAACTCAATTATTTGTGTCGTATCCGTCGAGTCTACTGTAGGAGTACTTTCTTGACGTTCTTGCACGGGACGTACATTGTTGTGTGTAAGTGCCATTGCTGGACATTGAGGTGCGGGACTTGAGCTGTTGTGATCAAGTACCATTTGTAGCAATTCGTCAAAGTTCACATGAATTGTTTCGACAATGATCCTTGTTCTCTTGTTATAGACCCGATATCCTTTCGACAATGTAGTATACCTCACAAAAATACATGCATCACCTTTTTCTTTCATCTTGTCGAGATTTTCACCGTCTTTAAGAATGTAGCATAAAGATCCAAATACGTGAAAGAATTTGACAGTAGGTTTCCTGCCATTGATGATGTGGTAAGGTGTATTTTCATGTCTAAGGATGACGAGAGAACGATTCTGAGTATAACAAGCAGTTACAATTGCTTCAGGCCGTTTTGTTCAGGAGTTCGAGCAATAGATGTTTGATGTTGGATGCCTTCTTCTTGAAAGTAAGATTGCAAGTTCTTGTTCAAAAATTCAGTACCCCTATCCGTTTTTACGGTTAAGACTTGAGCTTGAAGATTGCGTTGTATCATCTTGAGAATGTTTTTGAGAACTTCTGGTGTTTCATCTTTGGACCTTAAGCAGAAAGTCCATGTGTATCTAGAGTAATCATCAACAATCACGAGAATATACTTTTTCCCGTTAATACTCTCTACACGCATGAGACCACATAAATCCATGTGTAGAAGTTCCAATCGTCCCTTTAAGCTTGGGGTAGTCTTTGTTTTAAAACACTTCCGTTTTGCTCTCCCCAACTCACAAGAAGAACAAAGATGGTCTTTGACGAATTTTAACTTAGGAAGACCGGTCACAATATCATTCTTTGAAAGCAAGTTGATGGTGTCAAAGTTGAGATGTGACAATCGTTGATGCCATAACCATGCTTGAGATGATGAAGCTTTAGCCATTAAGCAAATTGGATTTGTTGAAAATGTGTCTTGAAGAGTTACTGTGTAGAGATCAGAACCACGAGAACCTGTAAGAAGGTCATTCACATCGTAGTCTCTAACATAGTAAGTAGATTTCCGAAAATCCACTTCCAAATCCGCATCACAAAATTGACCAACTGAGAATAAATTGTGATTCAGTCCTTCGACGTAATAAACCCGTTTGATAGTAATATTCCCTTGAACTAAACTCCATATCCGAGTATCGGTGCAAACTGATCATTTCCAGATCATACCGTACCTAGAAACTTCTCCACGAAGTTAATTAGAAGCTTGAGATTGCCCGTCATGTGCTTTGTGCACCCAAAGTCCATTATGAAGAGAATGATCTCGACGAGCTGCATAAGAATTAGAAGACAATGTAGAGTTTGACAAATGGGAGCCCTTGATAGAAGTGGGTTCCAAAATATTAGTAGGCCTAGATTCTAAAGGCGGGCTAACATTCATAGACCCAATTAGAATAGTGGTTGTCTTAGGTACCCATTTGTACCCGGGTGGTGTAAATCTTGAGTACCCCCGTTTACATGTCCTACTCATGTTCTCATAAAGCTTCTTTAACATGTTTTGTTGACGCAGAGTAGTGGATTCTAACGCACTTAGTTTCTTAAGTGGTTGAGCAATGGATTGGTTCAAAGTTCTTGTGGGTTTTCTGGTACTACTGGGCACATGAATGGGCTTCCTAGTTCTAGCATTCACGCCATTATGATTAAAAGCACAAGCATGATTGAAAGTACGAACACATTTTCCACATTCAACATAAACAAATTCAACATTCGAGGTCTTAGCATTCAAACCGTCAGTACATGCAGTTACAGACGTTTTATTCTTAGAAAATTTAAAATTCCTACGGTGGTCTTCTACTTCCAACTTCTTTCCTTGACTATTGTTAGGCATGACCCTATCTTGCATTCTAGTGCTCTTAAGCTATGGTCCGCTAATGCTAGTAGTGGGGATTACTCCTGTAGAAGAAGACACACGTTGATTAGTTTTCTTAATATTCTGAGGTAACCGCGATGTTCCAGTTTGAGTGGGCTTAGTGTTCATCTTATACATTCCTGGTGCTATCACATTTGTACTCTTATCATTTCCTATCTTAGGCAAAGTCTGTGGGGATTATCCCAAAATAGATGATTTAGGGCATTTAACCGCATTCGGTTGACGAACGGCGAATGGTTTACCCAAAACAGACTTTCCTTTCATTTTCTCAATGAGTTTTTGTAACTCACTAATGGCTATGTCCCTTTCTTGTAGATGGGCTTTCAAATCATTTATTTTGAAACCTTTTTCATTTAATAGACGAACCAAAGAAGCTGCCAGTTCTTGACACTTTTTATGATTATGAGATTTATCACCTTTTTGTAAAGCAAAGAGAAATGGAGTGTTTTTTCAAGTTGGGAAAATCTTTTCGAAAGTTTGCTATATGACTGAATTTGTTTCGAAAGCTCTACTTCAAGATTGCGACATTTCTCGTCCGTTTCTGACACTAGACATGCTACATGACAATAGTGATCAAGATCGGTATACACACCAAGTATAGCATTCATATGGTCAGCATAAAAACATTCCTTCGAAAGTCGATCAATTTCGTTAGAAAGTTGGTGTTCGTGTCTTTAATTTAGTTTGAAGAAAATCAACTTCATCTTCAAGAGATTTGACATAACTTAAATCAGTTGTCATTTCCTTAGTGAGAGCATTATAAAACATTTCCACATTATTTGAAAGATCATTGATGGTTGGAACAATACATTGTTGAATGAAAACTTCTACTTGTGGGTTAGGTTTAATATTCCAAAAGGTATCCCTAGAAACTTTTTCATAGTCGACGACACCTTTGTACAAATTTAAAACCCTTTGTTTTATAAACTCAAATTGCTGAAAACTTTTGCTTTTCTCATCCCATTTACATTTTTCATCCAAAAATTCGCTTTTCTAACAAAATTGATTGCTTTTTGAAACTCCTTTTTAAAGAAACTTTCTTTTGGGGTTCATCACTTTGTGGTGGAACATTATTATACATCTTTTGTTCTTTGGAAAGTTCTTTTTGAGGAACAAACTTAATATAATGATCAGAATAAGAAAGGTTTATTAAATCACTTAAGTTTGATCGAATTTCTTCTTGATGACGAATGATTTCGTCGCAGTCAGGTGAAAGCATAAGAGCAAGATTATCAACATAACAAACAATATCATAAAGAGCAGGCTTGGTACTTTGAACTTTCTTGAGATATTCAGGCTTAACAAAACTCGTTTTCATATTTCTATTGAGCATATTCATGGTTTGAATGGACTGACCCGTTTTGTAAATAGTGTCGTTTAACGTTTCGACTCTCTTTTCTAAATCAAGAATTTTTTCAATATCCTTTTCTTCACGAGTTTTATAAAGCTCAGTTTGTTCTTTGTTAACCGACTTTAACTCAGTAATATGGAGTTTATGTAGCAGCAGTTGTTCTTCAAGTTCCGATACCTTTTGTTTTGACATAAGAATTTCGTGTGTTACTTCAGAACAATATTGTTCGTTGAGCACCTTACGTTCATATACCAAACCATTAGCTATTGCAACTCGTCGATCATCTTCTTTTACATAACCATACTCTTTAAGCCTGTCTATCTCCTCGGCTAAGGATGTGTTTGCTTGCTTCAGACGTTTATTAGCCTCTTTGTTTTCATTAATTTCACGTTTTAAAGAATCAGTAATAGACGCAAGCAAATCACGGTCCTCTTCCGAGTCAGTATCCTGAGTAGCATTTCCGTCATCATTACACATATGCTATGAATCCGTAGAGATAATGCTATCCTCCGTGTCCATTACATATGTGTCATTGATGTTTTCGGGTTGCTCAAGATGTCGTCGTTCATTAGCATACACATTATAGTTATCATTTGATGGTACCTTTTCAATTGGCTCAGTATCAAAGATAGGTCCAGAGTTTTCAGCAGTCTCTGGAATCACTTCTTGAATCTTTGCCATGTACACATAATGTGACTCTAACTCTTGATCATCGGCTTCATCATCAGTGTCATCACGCCAGTCAACTTCATCTGCTGTGAGTGGAATCCCTGCTTCTTCTTTCTTACACAATAGCATCTTTTCCTTGTGATATCCCGAATCCTTAACCCGTTTTGGCTTCTTGCATTCCCTAGCCATGTGCCCAAATCCCTTGCAGTTAAAGCATTGAATCCAAGTCTTCTGCACAACCGGAGTGCCTACAGATCTCTAGCCCCAACTTGATTCGACATCCTCTGATTATCATACCTAGCATCACGATCATACCTAGGTGCATGATCAACTTCCTTATATCTAGCATTAGATGATGATCTGAGGTTGTTGTTGGTAGGTTTGTAGATCTTCTTATAAGTTGTGGTGAGTAAATACATGAGTTCTTCAATCTTCTTGTCCCTTGAAGTTTGTTCATCATCACTGTCTCCATCTGAATCGGTGTCATACTTTAGAGGTGGAGTGGGAACGATTGCTTTTCCTTTGTTTCTAGCAGTAGCTAGAGGTTTGGTGGATGAGCTTGATGACCTTGAGGAATGTGTAGGTGGTTGTTAACGGGGAACGGGTTTTGTTGAAGTAGCAGCCACAAAAGCAATAGAGTTCGCAGATCGTTCTGCCTTTTCAGCCCTAAGTTCATTCACTTCATTCTGATGTTGTTTCAATATATCATAAAGTTTGTGGTAAGATATAGTCTTGATATCCTCCCTTTGTTTGACCAAAGTCACAAACCTTTGCCATTCCGGTTTGAGTTGAAGTAGAAACTGAACATTGGCATGATGATTGGAGATGGTGCACCGATTTCTTACAAGCTCATTCATCATTATGTAGAATCTCGAGTAATATGAGTCAATGGATTCACCATCTTCGGATGTGAATTTTCTAAACTCCCAAAATAGATTAGTCTCAAGATCTTGAACATTGATCGACTCACCTTGCTTCAATCGATGAATTGCATTCCACATTTCTATAGCATTAGGACATGCATCAACCGTGTAATAGATATCGTTATCATCCCAGTGAGTATGTAGTTAACAGCATCGGCTATTGTACAAATTCTTAACAGAATATAGATCCATTCAAAGGGATCAACAAGTGGTATCAGAGCTTGTTGAGAAACTCTAAATAAGAAGAACACAACCCTAAATCTCCACTCACAAAAATCCAGTGTATCAAACTGGTGAACATCCTCACTTGGAAGAAATTCCAATATCCGATCCCATACTACATGGACAACCCCAAATTGTGCATCTTGCACCTCCGATTCGACCTGCACAAGGTGCACAAACTACAGATGCTGTAGCTACTCATACAACTACACCTTCTTCCCATACTCTTTTTGCTGTGAAACTCCCTGTTCTTAAAAGTGATAACTATGAGACATGGGCAATACAGATGGAACATTACTTGAATCACACAGATCACACTCTATGGGAGGTTATCAAGAATGGGAATACTCCATAAGAAGTCGTACTGGTTACCTGATGGTATATTTCCTGTTGTCACTACTGAAGAGGTACAAGCAGAGATCAGAGAAAGAAAGTCCAGAACTGCTTTAGCTATGGCACTTTCAGAAGACATTCTACCTAGTTTTCATCACTTTAAGGATGCAGAGGCTATGTGGGTAGATATCAAGCTTAGATTTAGAGGCAATGACAAGTCTAAGAAGATGAATAAGATTGTTTTGAAACAAGAATTTGATAACTTCTCAATTTCTAGTACAGAAGGAATCCATAGTGGTTATGGAAGGTTCAGTAAATTGCTCATTCAATTAGCAGTTCATGGACTAGTAATTCCTAATGAAGAAGCTAATCTAAAATTCTTGAGAAGTGTTCCACAAGAGTCGAAAGTGATGGCCATGCACTTCATCACAAGGGATGATCTGGATGTGACTCCTTTTGATCATCTCTATAACAATCTTAGGGTTTATGAGATGGATGTTAAAGGCGTTTAAGTAACCAAAGCAGCAGCAGCACCAAAGTATAACTTGGCTTTTGTGTCAGAAGGAAGCAGTGGTACATACTCACAAGTACCGCCAGTGGATCTAGCAGCGGTACTTACTTCCAAAATACCGCTGGAGGACTAACTAGCAGTACTTATTCTCAAAATACTAAAGACAGTCCATTAATGTACTAGAATCCACAGGGAAGTTCATCATCACTGTTTAGTGACAATGATGCCTTCTCATTCTTTGTTGGACAAGACAACAAACCAAGGTTGACTCTCAATGACTTATTCCAAATGGATGATGCTGACATTGAAGAGATGGATCTCAAATGGCAAGCTACTATGGTCTCTGTTAGATCCAATAGACTCTACAAAAGGACTGGAAGGAAGATGAATGTTGATCCTAATTAACCATTAGGATATGACAAATCCAAAGTTGAATGCTACAACTGTGGAAGGAATGGACACTTTGTAAGGGAATGCAATAGGGATAAGGCTGAAGGAAGCAGTCAGAAGTCCAAGAACAACTATAGAACCAGTCCAAGAGTCTCTGAAAGCTTTCCAAAAGTAGATAGCATAAGTCCCAAAGGAACTAAATCATTGGTTACAGTAGATGAAGTGGTTAACTGGACTGCAGAGGAAGAAGAAGAAGAGCTTGGTTTGATGGCTCTCTCTCATGAAGATATTGAGGTACATCCTTGTTCTAAAGATTGTATTCTTAAGTTTAATAGTCTAAAAGTAGAACTTGATGAACAATATCAAAAAGTAAACACATGTACGGTAGAAGAAAATGCTTTTAAAAAAGGTGTTGGTAAGTTAGAAGCAAATATAATTTTGTATAAAAAGGGTCAGCAAAACTATGAAGAGAAAATTATAATTTCAACTCTTCAAATGAGAGAAAAAGATGTGGCTATTAAAGCTTTTGAAAAACAACTTATGAAAATAATAGCAGAAAATGAAGTTTTAAAAGCTAGTCTTTTTAATAAAAGAGAATTGATTAATCAATGGCAAAAATCCTCAAAAGGAATGGATAAGCTGATTAATTCACAAATGGGGTATTATGATAAAACAGGCCTAGGATATATAGAGGACCAACCTAGGATAACCCTAACTGACAAGGACTTATCAAAGGGAATATTTGATAGTTCTAATGAGTCAGTTGATACTCCTGAAAATGATAGGTATGCTGAAGGAATGAAGGCAGTTCCTCCACCTTTATCAAGAATTTTCATGCCCCCAATAATGATATAGGCATAGAGTTAGATGAGTCAAAAGCTAGTGTTGATAATAAGTCTAATGATTCAGAGTCAAACTCTAGTACCTTGACCAAAGATAAGCCTGTTGTGACCAAAGAATATTATTTATCCACCTTTGATGAGCACCTTTATGCCTGAAGGACATGTGCCTACAACTAGTTCGCTCCCAAGCAGGTGAAATCTCCTAGTAAGGTATTGGATAACAGTACAAAACATCATGGTAATACCAAGAGGGTGGGCTAGATCTTAAGAATACTAAGTCAGAACAACCTTTTGGGTCTTCTTTGAGAAGAAAAAGATGTTATGTTGTGGTAGTCTAAATCACTTTATTAAAGATTGCACTTTACATGAAGCTAAAATTGCAAAGCTAAAGACCACACAAACGGTTACAAATAAAGGTAATGAGAAAAAATGCAAAGGTAAAAAAATGAAAATGGGAACTAATGATGACAAACCTAAGTTTGATCATACTAAAAGGGTAATTAAGCCTAATAAGATCAATAAGGACAGTCACCCTCTCACAACCAAAGACTTTGTTCCAAGAGCAGTACTTATGAGACAAGGTCTAGTACCTTTAAAGTATAGCAAGACAAGTATCGACAAGCCAAGAACTACAAGTACTGCTAGACCAAAAGCAAATACTGTTGGTCAAAAGTCAACAAACCATTTTCCCACAAATCTTCTCGGAGTTTATTTGAGATTGTAAAAACACCTAGAAGTAAGCCTCAAAACAAACCAGTGCAAATGTGGGTTCCTAAAGGACAAACATCATGTGTTCAACCTAGTACTAATAAAACAGTACTTAAATCAAAGAAGCCTAAGTATATAGAGTCACCTTATGTTTTTGACTATATTACTGGAACCATGAAATATAAGAGTGTGTGTAGTCTTACTGGAAAGCCTACTTATCAAACTCTTATGTATGTAGGTCCTATAAGAACCGAGCCAAATGTGGCTTGGGTCCCTGTTAAAAACTAATGAGTTTTGTGTATGTGCAGGGGCATCTAATTGATTAATTGAAAGACAAATAGTGGATGCTCAAGGCACATGACAGGGAACAGAGATTTCCTTGCTGAATTTGAAGAATTTAGAGGTGGACCAGTAGCCTTTGGTGGAAGTAAAGACAAGATTAGTGGAAAAGGAAAAATCAATACAGGAAAGTTGGAATTTGAAGATGTGTTCTTTGTGAAAGAATTGAATGAGTTCAATCTCTTCTCTGTATCACAGATGTGTGATAAAAAGAACAAGGTTCTTTTTACAGATATAGACTGGTTGGTACTCTCCAAAGACTTTGAGATGCCAAAGGAATCTCAAGTACTGCTTAAGGTACCCATGCAAGAAAATATGCACACCTTCAATCTTCATACTATTACTCCAATAAGTGGCATTACATGTTTGTTAGCTAAAGCTTCTACTGATGAGTCTAATTTATGCCATAGGAGGTTAGGTCATGTGAATTTTAAGAACCTAAATAAATTGCTTAATGGAAATTTGGTTAGAGGGTTACCTAACAAATCTTTTCAAAATGATCTCACATGTATAGCTTATCAAAAAGGTAAGCAACATAGAGCCTCTTGTAAGACCAATACTGTCAATTCTGTGACTAAGCCTTTGCACCTCTTACATATGGATTTGTTTGCTCTAGTTTCTGTTAGGAGTATTAGTCACAAGACCTTTTGCCTATAAGTGATGATTTTAGTAGATTCAGTTGGGTTTTCTTTTTAGCACACAAGAATGAAACCAATGAATTAAATAAGAACTTTGACACTTTAGTTGAAAAACAGTTCACTAAACAAGTCTTGATCATTAGGACAGATAATGGGACATAATTTAAGAAGGCTGAATTTGATGAATTCTGTAGGTCTAAAGGTATCAAGAGACAATTTAGAAATCCTAGGACTCCATAACAAAATGGAGTAGCTGAAAGGAAAAAGAGGACACTAATTGAGGCTGCTAGGACTATGCTAGCTGATTCTCTTTTGCCAAACACCTTTTGGGTAGAAGCAATCAATACTGCATGTTATGTGCTAAATAGAGTTTTAGTGACCAAGACTCAAAACAAAACACCCTATGAACTTTTGACTGGTGTTAAGCCAACCATAAGTCATTTGAAACCTTTTGGGTGTCATGTGTCTAGTTTGAATACTCTTGATCAATTGGGTAAGTTTGATGGAAAATCTGATTCAGGATATCTAGTAGGATATTCTTTGCAAAGTAAAGCATATAGGGTTTATAATTTGGCATCTAGAAAAGTTGAAGAAAATGCCCATGTCAATTTCTTAGAGAATAAGCCCAATGTACCAGGAATAGGTTATGCTTGGATGTTTGATTTGGATTATCTAACTAACTCCATGGATTACTATTTTGTGTAAAAAGATTGTCAAACTAACAATGCAGGTAAAGAGACTGTTACAACAACTTTAGGTACTCAGGAAAGACCTTCTTCGTCAGACTCTCAAGAAGATGATGTTCATATCTATGTACCAAGTATGACTACTGTCTCTCCTATAGCTGCCAGCCCCCAATAGGAGCAACCAGTGCCATCTAATGATGATCCAGCCTTACAAGAACTTCAGAGGCTTAAAGATCAAGAGAAGAATGCTACAACTAATTATAAGCATTCAAGAGAAGAATCTTTGGAATCATAACACTCAGCAATACATATTCAACCTAGCGGTAATTCATCTACAAGTATTGCTAAGCCAAGTTCTACAAAGTAAGATGATTCGTTAGAAGATGTTCTACAAGCAATGGACAGTGAAGATGCCTATACTTGTCCAAATGAAGGAATCTTCTCCAAAGCTTCCTATGATGAGCAGGGTGTAGTAACTGATTTCAATAATTTGGAAACTAAAATACCAGTCAGTTCTATTCCCACTCATGAAGTCAATAACAACCATCCTACAACTCAAATCATTGGAGACCCAAAGTCTGCTGTACAAACCAGAAGACAGCTTCAAGCTAGTACTAAAACTCATGCACTTGTGAGCTATGTCAAACAACAACAAAGAACTAATCATAAAGATACTCAACATTGTTTGTTTACCTGTTTCTTATCACAAGTAGAGCCTAAGAATATTTCTTAAGCTCTTAATGAAGGAAGTTGGTTAGATGCCATGCAAGAAGAATTAATGCAATTTGAACTACAAAAGGGTTGGATTCTTGTGGATCTTCCTTCTAGAAAAAGAGTTATTGGTACTAGGTAGGTTTTCAGGAATAAAAAGGATGAGAGAGGTGTTGTTGTGAGGAACAAGGCTAGGCTTGTTGCTCAAGGCTATATATAGGAAGAAGGGATAGACTATGACGAGGTTTTTGCACCAGTGGCAAAGATAGAAGTTATTAGGTTATTTTTGGCCTTTGCATCATATATGGGTTTTAATAGTCTATCAAAGGATGTGAAAAGTGCCTTTCTTTATGGTAATATTTCTAAGGAGGTATATGTTTCACAACCTCCAAGTTTTGTAGATCCTAAGTTCCCCAATAGAGTCTACAAAGTTATTAAAGCTCTTTAGGGCCTACATCAAGCTCCAAGGGCTTGGTATGCAATTTTATCAAATTTCCTCTTGGAACATGGATATTGGAGAGGGACCATTGACAAAACACTTTTCATCAAAAAGAATGCCAATGATATTATCTTAGTTCAAGTATATGTTGATGACATTATTTTTGGTTCAACCAAGAAGTCATGGTGTGAAGAGTTTGAAAATTTAATGAAAGGAAGATTTTAGATGAGTTATATAGGAGAACTTCCCTTTTTTAGGACTTCAAGTCAAACAGAGGAAGGATGGAATATTTATCAGCCAAGATAAATATGTTGTTGAAGTCTTAAAGAAATTTTCATGTATGGATACAAGGAGTACAAGCACACCTTTTGAAGCTAATAAGTCTTTGTCAAAAGATGAACATGATGAAAATGTTGATATTCACTTATATAGATCAATGATTGGTTCATTGCTGTATCTTATTGCTTCAAGACCAGATATTATGTTTGTTGTGTGTGTCTGTTCAAGGTTTTAAGTTAATCCAAAGGTGTCACATCTACATGCTGTGAAAAGGATTTTTAAGTATCTTAAAAGTCAGTCTAATTTAGGATTATGATATCCTAGAGATTCTACATTTGATTTGGAAGTTTACTCAAATAGTGATTATACTAGAGCTAATCATGATAAAAAAAATCCACAACAGGAGGTTGTCAATTCCTAGGCAGAAGACTCATATCATGGCAGTGTAAGAAGCAAACCATTGCTGCTACTTCTACAACTGAAGTTGAATATGTAGCTGTTGCTCATTGCTGTGGACAAGTACTTTGGATCCAAAATCAGTTGTTAGATTATGGGTTCAACTTCATGAACACCAAAATCTACATTGATAACGAAAGTACTATTTGCATTCTCAAGAATCCAATCCTTCACTCGAAAACCAAGCATATTGAAATAAGACATCACTTTATAAGAGATGCTTATGACAAGAAGCTTATTTAGGTTTTGAAGATCCATACAGATAACAATGTAGCTGATTTATTAACCAAGACATTTGATACAAAGAGATTTGATTTCTTGGTAACACATATTGGTATGCTCAACCAATAACTCCTGCATATGTTAAGGGGAGGTAACAACTATACAATTTTTATGCTAATTATTATTGTATAGTGTTTGTTTGTGTTTTTGATGTGATTGCAGGTTATTAGATTAAGATAAAATAGGTTACAATGATAGTGGAATGCATGATCAGGTCTGTTATTCATATAAATACTAACCCCAATTACATAATTGATTCACCTAATCTTTTATTTTATACCTCGATTTTATAACTTTCTCTCTAATTTTCGATCATCAAAGATTCTAATGGCTGCTCTACAAGTGATCGCTAAGCACAACCAGGTTGCTAATCTTACTCAGAGTGATGATTCTCTTGGTTTTCATGAGATACTTGACTTTCTCTCTCGAAGTCATATACGCTTTGCACTTACTGTAAGTCCTGTTGTCTTTATTCCAATTGTTACACAATTTTGGAATATTGTTGTATTAGGTACTCGTCATAATCAACCTTGCATAAGGGCTAGGGTTAATAATATCAATATCTATGTGACTGAAGTAGTGCTTAGGGATAGTTTAAGACTTGATGATGCAAATGGAACTAGTATGTTGACTAACACTGAGATACATGATGGCCTTGTAGCCATGGGTTATGAGGGTGGTAGGGAAAGTCTTACTTTCTTTAAAGGTTTATTTTCACAACAATGGAAATTACTTTTTCATGCTATAATTCACTGTTTAAGCTCAAAAAGTACATCTTCTGATCAAATCCATGCTGCTTTGGAATCACCTGGTATTTTTCTAGCAAACAACAGAGTTTTTAACTTTTCAAAGATTAATTTTTGAAGGCATGAATAGGAATTTGGAAGGGTCTAAAAAGTTTTTAATGTATCCAAGATTCATTCAAGCTTTAGTCAATGACCAAATTACCAACCTACCAGCATTAACAGATACATGGGATGTTCCCTCTTTCACCAAGAGAACCTTTTCTTTCTTGATAAAGAATGGTAGCTCTTTTTCAGGGACAATAACACCCTTGTTTGCTAGTATGTTAGCCCAACAAGCTAATCAAGAAGGTGAGGAACCTAATTTAGCTAGTGCTTCTCAGCAAACTCTTTCTAACCAGAGCCCCCAACCATCTGAAGATTCACAATCTTCTTCTCATCATGATGGTAATCACCCAAATTCTAATAAGATGATCCATACACCCGCTGCTTCAATTGTTGCTAGTGGTTCTCCACATGCAACAACAATAGAGGTGGTGGATGTTGCAAATTTAACTGCTTTGTGCACAAGCTTGTCCAAACAGGTACAGGTTTTGCAAAAGTAGAAGCTTGATCAGGATAAAAGAATTGCAGATTTGGAAGCCACTTTTACAAAGCTAAGGAATAAAGTCACTCCTTGGATGAGGCACCATAGGGTAATTCAGAAGGCTACTCTTAAGAAGCAAAAACTCAGAAACTTCAAGAAGAAGCAACGGAATACATCCAAACATGGGAGGAATAATGAAGAACCAGGACCTTCTTCAAATATTCAAACAACATTCTCTGGCAATGACATCAATTTTGAAGCTGATGATGGCATTGAAAATTTTGAAGATGCCGATGGAATAGAGAACTATGTGGATAATACAAGCTTGGAGCATACAAATATGGAGCTTCAACATGAGGAACCACAACCATATGCTCATGAGGAACCACAACCATCTGCTGATGAAGACATGGTGGAAACTCAACCACATTCTCAATCACCAAATGAGAAGCTAGAGTAAATAACTATTAAGTTTCCTATGTCTACAACTCCACCACAAAGACAATTTTGGTTTCATGAGAAACAGTCTTTCCAAGTATTGTCAAGATCAAGAATAAATGTTGAATCAGACAAGACTGAGGAGTTAGATATTGAGAAGATAACTTCCAAAGGAGAAAAAGTATTTGGAGATACTTTGGTGATAGAAGAAAGAAGTGTGTCTATAACTGGTGAAGTAAATACTATTGAAGAACCAAGTACTGCTCAACCAACTGCAAGTACTGGTGGTGAAAAAGCTTCACTACCATCTTCTAAAGAAAGCCAAACTCCATCTTTTGGAGAAGATGAGACATTAGCACAAGTGCTGCTTGATCTCAAAGAGAAGAGATCAGTTGAGAAAGCAAGGCTAGCAGAAGAAGAGATGAAGACACAATAAGAAAATCTTGGCAGTAAAGATAAAGACAAAGGTAAGAAAGTTCAAGCTTCACATCCCACTACAAAAGGTATGATTATTCAGCAACAATCCAATGAAGATGAAGAAAGAAGATCTTCAAGATTATTAAAGAAATTACCTTAAGATAAATCCAAAGGATAAGGGCAAAAAGAAATTACAATCTGAGTCTAAAGATGAAAGTGATTCAGATGATGATATAAGCAAAGTCATGAATAAGTTTCATCAAATGGAGCATGATGAAGAGGTATCTCTTAGATTGCAAGCACAAATGCGTGAAGAGGAGTTACAAGAAGAACTTGCAGCCAAGCAACAATTGCTTGAAGCTTAGAGAGTGCATCAAGAATGGAACATAGCAGAGTATGATATAATTCAGGCTGAACTTAAGGCAAGTGAACTTCTATCAGAATCTTTGATAGCTGAAGAAAGAGATGCTTATGATGAGGAAGAAAAGGAAAATTGATTGATGATTTGGTAATGGAGCAACAAAGATTCTTTGCTGAAAAGAGAAGAAGAGAAAGAGTAAAGCCTCCAACTACTATGCAAATCAGAAATCAGATGATGTCCTATCTTAAGAAGGTTAAGCATTTCACCCATGCTCAATTAGTCAGAAATTTTTTTTGATGAAATAAAGACTTTGTATGAGCAACACAAAAGGAGCAAACTGAACTTTGTTGAGATTAGATCTGAAAAAGACAAAAAGGACATTGAAGATGTCAAGAAAATCGGCAACAACAAAGACAATTTGCAAGTACCCCCAGACTTAAGGCAAGTGCTGCTGGATAGAAAGAAGCATCTCCACCTATCAAGACTACATATGCTAGAAAGAAGAAAAGGGTGAAGGAAGTTTCAAAAGAAGCAAAGACTGATCAAGGGATGGATGAGGGAAATGCAACTCAAAGTGTTGAAGAGATTGAAAATGTACAAGCAGTACATACACAGTCAATATTACTTGAAGAAACGGTACATACTGATTTGGAGGAAGGATCCATTGAGATTGAAGGAACCTCCAAAGGTATTAAAAGGAAGAGATCAACCAGGAAAAAGCAAGAAGCTAAGAAAAAGGCAAAATCTACAGATCAAGATAGTGATGATGATGAAAGTTATAGAAAGCACTTG
The DNA here is from genome assembly GCA_025667525.1 of Glebionis coronaria. Lineage (NCBI taxonomy): Eukaryota > Viridiplantae > Streptophyta > Magnoliopsida > Asterales > Asteraceae > Glebionis > Glebionis coronaria. The sequence goes on from CM046876.1 coordinate 675,289,826, forward strand.
AAGATAGTTAAATTTGAAGATTAATGTATTGATACAGAAATCTTTGGAAAGAATTCATCAATCATAAGATGGACAAGTGCTATGAAACAAGGATTAGAAGTTCATGGAATAACTAGAACAGATGGTACATTTAGGATGTTCAGGTTATTGGAAGATATTCTTCATATCCTTGACAGACAAGACATTCAAGACCTCAACAGATTTGTTCCAGGAGGAAGTGAAGGTCAAGATGAAATATCACTATTGGGAAGAGAGTTACAGTTTATCTATGAACCACACAACTGTGATCATGGAATGTTGAAGGATTTAGAGAATCAGGTTCCTACTTTCTGGAGATATTATAGATCATGTGGAATACATACACTGGATGGAGATGATGTGACATATTACATGCTTCAAGAGAAAAGATATCCTTTTGGAAGAAGGTTGTTAGAAAGAATGTTGGAACAATAACTGGAGGTTCAGAGGAGTCTAATGGTGCTTTGGAGTTGATCAGAATGGTTAAACAACAACTCAAGGATTTGAAGAAAGAAGAAGAAGCTGAGAAAGAGCCTTAAGTGTTTGACTCTTAGTCACACTTCACAAATGGTTCTCAGTTCACCATGTCTAACAAACTTAAGAACTGGCTAGTCCATAAGCAAACGTTTTATGGTAAAGACTTCTCAAATACGTTGATAGCGGGTAGTTTGCTAAAAACTATATTGTTCTAACTCACCATGTTTTAAGACAAAGAGTTGGCTAGTCCTAGGGCAAACGGTATTAGGTAAAGACATTATCAAATCCGTTGATGGCTGGCAGTTTACCAAAAATTGTAGGGTTATCAGTACACCTTATTCTTTATGAATAAAGTATTGGATATTCCAGAGTGTACGGCTAACTGGTAAAAAATATATCAAATCCGTTGATAGCTGACGATTTGCTAAAAATGATGATGCCAATACAGATTGGTTTGTTGTTAATTGTTTTATTTCAAGTAAGAAGACACAATCAGGAAATGTTGATTCATAAACACACATGTTCAAGGAGATTCATGTATGTTCAAGATCACAAAGAAGTTTTGTCATCATCAAATAGGAGAAGACTGTTGGTCCAAAAACTTAAAGATGACAGAGTTCTATCTGTGAAGACAACATAGTTGCTGCAAAGAATGTTCACAAGACACAAAAAGATCATATTTTGAAGACAAAGATGATATTCATGAAGACTTGAAGATTATCATATCAGAAGAAGATCTACATAAAGTGTTTGGCTACATTCAGTTGGTATACAAGTACAAGATTACCAAATTCAATCAAAGTTTGAAGATATGTATTCTTATACATTCAACACACAGAGAAATAAGAAGACAACAAGTTATCATTATTGTTTAGGGGAGGATTGTTGGGAATTATTTATAAAGTACCAAGTACCATTAGTGCAAGTACAAGTACTGTTAGTGTTGGCACGTACCGTTAGTGTTAGTGCGGTACATAGCAAGTACTGATAGTGTTAATGTAAGTACTGCTATATTGATTAGGACGAATATATCTTTCGAAAAGACATGTCATTGTTATAGTTAGAGTATATCTTATGTGATATACTTAATAGTTTAGAATATTGATAATATATCATATGTGATATATACTTCTCATAATAAAATATTCTAGGGTTCCTTACACTATAAAAGGAACATAGGTACGATGAGTTTATTGTACCTCATTGAAAAGTCGATTAATAGAAGATCGAATAGTTAAAAGTAATTATGTTCTTCTTTGCTTTATAAGTTAGATTTCACATAACTTATTTGGTTGAGTAAGAGTTCTCAGGTGCTCTAGTTTAATTACAAGCTATTGTATAAATTCTTAACAGAATATAGATCCATTCAAAGGGATCAACAGTGAAGATTGGTTCTAGCTTTGGATTTGAACTCGACATCTAGCCTTGTGTCAGAAAAGAAGATGGGCGACGAAGATTGGTTCTAGCTTTGGATTAGAACTCGACATCTAGCCTTATGTCGGAAAATGGTGAAGTAGGCGACGTGTGTAGATTGGTCCTAGCTAAGATTAAGTCTCGACATTTAGCTTAGTGTTGGAAAATAATGTAAGCAACGTTGTAAGGTTTTCTCCGCCAAGAAGGGAGCTTGTGGATATAGTGGAAATCTCGAGTAAGGTGTACTCGAGGAGTGGAGTAGGAACGAAGAGAGAGCTTAATTGCCGAACCACTATAAATCTTGGTGTCTCCCTTTTAGGTTTCTTTTTTCCTTACTTTTTACTTACTTATATTATTGCATAGCATTCATAAGTTAGTTGTCATTTTTAATGCATTATAATTGAACCTAATCATTATGAAACTAGTTTTCAAGTAAAAAGCTAGTTTTAAGACAAACCTAATTGAAAGAAATTTTAATTAGGTCATGAACCGAAGAGAAACTATTCAACTCCCCCTCCCCTTGTAGTTTCTACATTATCAATATTGGGGTTATGCAATGAAACCATGGTTTTGGTGGTGGTGGTTGTCTTAAACGGATTTCAATCACAATTATTTACATTGGGGCTTTGCGATGAAACAATGGTTTCGGTGATAGTGGTTGGAGCAACATTGTGATGGCTGTTGCAGGGACAGATGAAGGGGGTTAGTCGGAGATCAGTATCGTTTATATCAAGCGATAACACCCAATCATCAACATCATTTTGTGGTGAACTCATTTCGATCCGTGAGACAAAGTGGTTATTCTTGTGCTTTAATGGCGGGAAAATGGTCTCGGAGACAAGTTTTGCACGAGGGAAAGATGTAGGGTGGACGGTTGTGAAGGGACGAGTGAAATGACGAAATTTCCTTCACGTGCATGACACTTGATGGATATAACGGTGAAAATGCAAAGTTTATGGACGTTTTTACATGACCTCTCGTCTCATGAGTTTTTTTTTCTCATTTTTGCCTAAAACACGGTTTAACTTAAGATACTAACTCAGGAGCCCAAAATGAAGACTTTTAATATCATGGTTAGGCCCAAAAGTGCTTAATGATACTCATAACAAATGTATTTTATAATTTTGTCAAATATTTACTGAAATCTTTGCTCAATTTCTTTTTACTGAAATCACCAAAATAACCTAGTAATGTTAATTAGTTCCTACTTTTTTGGATCTTTTCATCCTTCTGAGATGGAGTATTGAAGAATTAGTTAGCTTTTTCGCATACTGAACCATTCCCTAACACATTGATCTTTGAATATGCTTAATGTAATGGCTGATCATGGTTTAAAGGAAAAGCTACTGATAAGAAGGAAACACCGGCCGTCGAATGAGACTAGCGATAATAGCAGCGATCATCATAAACCGTCGATCTCACGAGTCCAACTGAGTTTGAAGCAAGCCGCTATATTGTTAGCTGCTTACCTTGCTTTAGGCACAATCTGCTTTTACCTTATTAGGGATCAGATTAGTGGAACGAAAACTAATGGAATCATAGATTCCATGTATTTCTGTGTCGTGACAATGACAACGTTAGGGTATGGGGATTTAGTACCACGTACCAATCTTGCTAAAGTTATGGCTTGTGTTTTTGTGTTTATGGGGATGGGTCTAGGTGGTTTTGCTCTTAGTAAAGCAGCCGATTATTTAGTGGAAAAGGAGGAAATTCTGTTTGTTAAGGCCATACACCTTCGTGATCAAACAACATGTGATCCGCGTGAGATCTTGAATGAGGCCGAAAGATACAAAGTCAAGTATAAGCTTTACGCCATCCTCATACTTATGGTCTTTCTTGTTATAGTTGGAACCACCTTTTTAAGTATAGTCGAAAAGCTGAGTTTATTTGACGCCTTTTATTGTGTTTGTGCTACCGTAACGACACTTGGTTATGGAGATAAGAGCTTCTCAAGCAGAGGAGGCCGACTGTTTGCTGTTTTCTGGATCATAACTAGTACAATTTCGTTAGCACAATTATTTGCTTACTTGGTTGAACTATGGACTGAAAGTAGACAAAGGAAGCTTATGGATTGGGTACTTCACAGGAAATTGACAATTCAAGATATAGAGAAAGCTGATCTCGATAATGATTCAAGTGTCAGGTAAACCGATTTGATTACATAATTTACATTTATCTACAGAGTTTATAGTAAATAGTTACTTTTACAAGCAGCGCAAATAAAACTCTAGCCTTGTGCAGTCCTGCAGAATACATAGTGTATAAGCTGAAAGAGATGGGGTTGATTAGTGAGCAACTCATTACGAATGTATTGGAAGAATTCAAGAATCAAGATGTTGATCACTCAGGAACACTGACAGCAAACGATATATCAGACTCTCAATGAAAGTGATTCTGTTGCAGATAATCTATGAGCTAGCTAGCTTCAACGATCCATCCGATGTGTCATTTCCCGAATGAAAAACATGGTACACACAAAATCTAGAATATGAACAGGAAGTATATTGATCATGCTAGTGTGTAATAATGTAAACACTTTGCAAACCATGGCCAAGGCACAGTTGCACGTAGTCTTATTATCTGTTGATGTCATGTATGACTTCTTTGTTTGATTCAAAACCGCACCTCCAATGATCATGAAATTCACATGTTAGTCTAATTACGTTCAGTAGAGCAACTCGTGCTTGTGGCGATGGAAAAGCATTGTTCCACAAGTCCAAATACTTGAGTATCTATTTTGATAGATGCTCATGGAATGGATATTAAACCGAACCTTTATAAAATGGCCACACGCGCGTATATATATTTCTGTCAAATAATAACCAATGTGATTGGAATCACCAAATAAAACTTGTGTATATCCCTACATTCATGGATGATCATTCAGAGATGGAGGAGATTTAATTAGTCCTTTTTTGCATTTCGAAAGCATGCCTCATTCCTACAAAATATCTATCCGATCCCTTTTATGAGGCCACGCCTCAAAAGCCTTGTTAAACTTTCATTTCAAAATACTACTGTGATTGACCTTCAGAATCAGGCTCTATAAATTGATGATTCTTAAATCTGTAGCATACATGCATGGCCGAGGATGGTGTAAAAGACGCGGTAGTCACAAAAAAGAAACACCAATTTAAAAATGTAATTCCCTTCAAAGGGACTAATTACCATAAACCAAAACATGAAAATGATCATCAACCCCCGCCATCGTTATCAAAAATTGAGGTTAGATTAAATCAGGTGGCGATATTATTGGGCGTTTACCTAGCTGTGGGAACCATCTGCTTTTACCTCGTTAGGGATCACATAACTGGTAAGAAAACAAATGGAGTCCTAGACGCTATGTATTTTTCTGTTGTGACAATGACAACCGTTGGGTATGGAGATCTAGTCCCAGATACCAATTTTGCAAAGCTTTTGGCTTGTATCTACGTGTTTATGGGGATGGCTCTTGGTGGTTTCGCTCTTAGTAAAGCAGCAGATTATATAGTCGAAAAGGAGGTAATGATGTTTGTAAAAGCCATAAACGTTCGTGAAACATATGGTCCTAATCAGATCCTCAATACTGATGAAGGGGAAGAAACAGACAAAGTCAAGTACAGGTTTTTTATCGGCCTTGCACTTATCGTCTTCCTTGTAAATCTTGGAATTGTGTTTTTGATTCTGGCTGAAGACATGAGCCTCGTTGATGCTTTTTATTGTGTTTGTTCTACCATAACGACATTGGGTTATGGGGATAAGAGCTTCTTAAGCAAAAGAGGCAGAGTGTTTGCGGTTTTCTGGATCTTAACAAGTACTATCTTGTTGGCGAGACTATTCGTATACTTGGTTGAGCTATGGACAGAAAATAGGCAAAAACAGCTTGTGGATTGGGTACTTCACAGAAAACTGACAATTCAGGATATTGAAAACGCCGATCTAGACAATGATAAGAGTGTCAGGTACATGATTTTTCCAATCAATATCTAGCGAATTTCATTAAATTCCATCCAGGTATATTAACTAGCAATAACGGTAAATTTTGCAGCCCTGCAGAATACGTAGTATATAAGCTGAAAGAGATGGGGTTGGTGAGTGATCAACTTATAATGAGTGTGATGGAAGGATTCAAGAATTTAGATCTTGACAACTCAGGAACATTGACAGCAAGCGATCTTTCAACAGGTAGCATTAGTAGACGGTAGGTTCATCGTCCCACATCAAGGCCTACATTAACTTGGACAACTTTACCATTGCCAAAATGACCGAAGAGCTGCCTTTATAACTAGCTAGTTGGTAATAGTGCGTGTTTAGAGTTTGTTGCTTTTTCTTCTAATTTATAATGCCAGAAACGTGGAGTTGCAGATCACGGTTTCGTGTATATTGTGAACAAAATTTCCGTAGCAAAAGTGAAAACTCAGAGTTTTCGACATGTAATAAAGGATATACTTGATTTAGTCCTCTGATGATCAAGAGACGTATACAATAGACTAAATATAAAACACTGCAATCAGGCAACATCCAAACAGAACGAAACTAAAAATGAAATATATTTCACGAAAAACTTAATTCATACATAAAAATTGTGGAAATCAAATCATTGTATCATGGTGATATGATGAAAACCTATACCGAGTATTATTCTATTCACTGCTAAACTTTATTGCTTTTGTTATTTGATACGCATAGTATACTAGTATGTATGTATGTAAGAAACAAAAGAAACCAATCGCCTTTCCCCCATTTCTAATAGCTACAAATGAAAACGGAGATCTTTTTACCTTTTAAGATGATGGGCGCGAGAAAGTAACTGCGTAGTATTTTACATGATTGAGCATCCTTGTGGATTATCTTCACTGAAGTAATCACACCTAGAGACATAACACGGCCTGTTTTGTGGATATTGGTATCCATAATAGTCGTAGCACGGTGGTGGGGGTACAGGCCTTCCATAGCCGTAGTGACATGGACCTCCATCTCGTCCTTCATAGCACTCTTGGCAACAAGTGGAAACGGGTGGACAGAACGGCTGGTGTGGGTGGTAGTTATCAATTGGCATCGGCATGGGCATAGGCATAGGCATCGGATCGGGCATTTTGACAGGTTGAGGTTGGGGCTGGGGTTGGGGGACTGGATCAGGCATCTTCACTGGTGGAGGTTGAGGTTTCGGTTGGGGGACAACAACCGGTGGAGGCATTGGAGCTGGTTTTGGCGGATCAGGTTTTGGCGGATTGGGCTTAGGCATTTCAACTACTGGCACAACAGCTGGCGGGGGCGCCTTGGGTTTGCCACTTGGTTTTTTCTCGAGCTGCGGCTTAGGGGCTTCAACGACGACAGGAGGCTTAGGTTTAGGAGGAGGGTCTTTCGGCTTGTCCACAACAACAGGCTTAGGCGCTGGAGCAGGAGCAGGAGCAGGAGCAGGGGCAGGGGCAGGCTTAGGAGGTGGTGTTGGCTTTTTCTCGACGATTTCGATACTCTGAATAGCCCTACCGCCCTTGCAACAAAGCTTGTCTCTAAACCTCTCAGGGTCGCAGCATACAACCGTGATGGTAACTTTATTCTTCTCCTCATCAAAAACTTGATCTCGTATTTCTGTCAAAACCATAAAAAACAGAACATAAACACTAACTACTAACTCGCCGTTAAAAAAAAAAAAAAATCTACTAAGTCCTGCTTAGAACACGTGAAATAGTTAAAATTGCCTTTCTAAAAAAAGAAAGTCGACTTACGAGGGAATTTGCATAGGAGCTTCCTAACCTTCTTGTAACAACAAGGGCATTTGAGATCAACATATAGTATCATTGTGGTTACTTTCTCATCCTGCAAAAAATTTCAATCATTAGGCTGATAATCACTAACTACTAACTCGTCGTTAAAAAAAAAAACATATGTATATAATCATTAGGATCATGCAACATATATAAATTTTAACAAATTTAACCTAGTACTAGTACTAGCTAGTCTATAAATAGAAAGATATGTATGTACCTTGTCAGGAGCCATATTGTGGTTTACAAGAATTGAGGGGTGGTTCAAAAGAAGAAGAAGAATGAAGAAAGACTTTTTTTATTTTTATAATTTTATATATGATTAAATAAATAAATGAATTTGTTTGTAAGTATAGTTTTTTAATAAAGGGGACGGTTGGGTGGTGTTGAAATCCATACACATTCATTCATGATTCATTGATTAAAATTTAAAAATGTGAAAATGTGAAGCATGATGTATCAAACAATTGATTGATTGTCGGTTAAGAAAGATGTTATTATTAACAAGACAATACCATGGTACTAGTACTAGACTAGTTGCTACTTTATTGATTAATGATTACATAATATGTACTCATTCCGTCTTTTAATTATTATTCACTGAAAATACGTATTTTAATAAAAACATAAATTTTTTGTTTTTTTTTACTTTTTACAAAATAATAATTTTATTTTTAACTAATTAATTTATAATTAATTTATTTTTCATAATAATACCTTTAATTAAAGATAATATAATAAATTTAACTTATATTTCTTATTTATTTTTAGAAATAGACAATTAATTTAAAACGTCTCAAAATAATAACTTAAACAATAATTTTAAGACGGAAGAAGCAATATGTTTTTCTTAATAACCACCCATATGATATCATCTAATCTCATCTAAAATGGTACTACTAGTTTGATGGCTGCTAGTGAGTGAGTACCAAATAAAGATAGTCGATAAGGCCCCACCCACCCACCTTCACTTTACTATTGTTCGACTTTGTTACAACTTACAAGTACGAAGTTGTGAGTATTACGGGTTTTCTTTCAAACCCGGTTGACCTGGTCGGTTGAATCGTGACACGGTTAACTATTCGGACGTTAGTTTTGACTGAAAAACCTAGTTGAATTGTCGGTTAAACCGATTGAAGCATTACTCAATGGTTCAACCGAGTCAACTAAAAAACCGAGTTTGAAAACATTGCTTTTAAGAAACTCTTCTAGTGGTTCGGGTTTCAATATCTGCTTATTTGAATGGTTTAACTCAAAGAAATCCATCAACATTGTGATTTATGTAAAATGTGATTACGGTGATCAATTGTGGTCAACGACGGTTAAGGTAGATTAAACTTACCAAAAACCTGCAAATTTTGCCAAAACTACGGAAAGTGCAGTGTAAACTTATGATTATCACTTATGATTACTATTTATAGTATGAAAAGTTAGATTTTAAAAATATTGTGAAAAATACTCAAAATTAATAGAAATACCAAAATTGACTAATAATATCAATCTGACTAATCATTAGTTAATCTCGTCTAAAATAATTTGATCGACCAATCGACTAATGATTCACGATTTTTTTAACGTTGATTTTACTTGATCCCTTTCACCAATGTTTATGCAATATGTGTTGATTTGAAGTTGCTAGGACTATAATACCACATGTCGATCATGCATCAGTCAACCTAACCAAATACATGTATACATACTGCATGTCGATAATGATTTGATAATGATGAGGATTTTCATTCGTTTTTTTTGAGGAATAAATTTGTGGCTCTGAACGTGCAAGTGTAAATAATAATATACGATTGAGATCACTTTTGGGTTTAAAAGATCGACTTTTTTTTTTATTTTTTATAAAATTATAGAGCTAACGAAAAGGATGGATGTGATTATAAATAAATAATGTGGATGACAGAAAGCTTGTGGTGATGATGTGTATTGAAAGCTTCTTCTTTTCGGAATATTTAAGCCACATATAAATATATCTAACTTTACAATAATTTTTTTGGTGACCTGACCTCACCACCACGTACGTACCTTCCTTTTCTCTTTTTAAAAGTGATGCTTGTAATATCTTTTTCCCTTTAAGTTTCTAGCTATAAACTCTTGAACATGTATTATGGCCTGCTTGGTTGGCAAAAGACATGAATGAGAATATTGCATTCACATTCCATCTTAAGTAGCTTTTTAGAGTTGTTTTAAACAAGATATACAAAGCCCGATTAATCGTTGCATATATATTATAAGGTCACTAACTTTTTCGTCTTTTTCCTGGCCGATTAATCACTCAAACAATCAGTCAACCGTAGTTAACGACCAGGACCGTCTCATAAATTCGGTGGCCCCGTGCTATTAGTAAAAGAAGCCCTTAAAATAAAGACTAAAAAACAATAATATGTAAACATTTTACCAAAAATGCAAAGATTTGGAAAGAAAATGTAATAAAATGCATTTTTTTAAACAAACCTAATGTTTTTTCTTTTAAATTTTTATTTATATCTATGCAGATATAATGAAAATCTAAATTATTTATAGTGTTTTTACCTAAAAACCCTTATTCGTCTTTGTTTTCTTAGCAAAGAATGAAAACTTTTTCATTAATGGGCTTAGCTTTTTTTCAGTTAATCTAAACATATATAAAGCTATGTGAAATTGGAGGCCCTATGATTAGTTGGGCCCTGTGCTATTGCCTCTGCTGCATCCCCTTTGGGCCGGCTCTATTAACGACGGTTAATGATGGTCAAACTTATAAAAAAACCTTCAAATTTTTGCTATATATATTTGAAACTCACTGTAAACATGTTTTAATCACTTATGGTAATCGTTTATATATATTATAAGTTGGTTTATAAAGAAAATATTGCTGAAAATATATAAAACTCGTTGAAAATATTCAAATTTGCTAAACATGACAATATTAATCACTGATTAATCCCACCAAAACCAAATACAAGCTACAAAGTGATTAAAAGGTTCATATTTCCAGGGAACATATACCCCTCTAATAACCATCCTAACCTCCTTTGATAGTGTATAGAGTGGACAAAAAGGTTCATATTTCACACTCTCTCCATTCCGAACGCTAAAGAACACATAATCGGACGTTCACGAACAAAAACGGACATACGTGACTTTTGTTTATGTTCATTCATTTAACTAAACGAACGTAAAATAATGTTCATATTCGTTCATTAAATAAGCAAACGAACATAAACAAACTCTTAAGCGAATGGTCATGAAATGTTCACAGAACGTTCGTTTACAACCCTAATCTCAGTGTCTCACACTATAAAAAAGAAAAATATTAATTAATAAGATGACTCAGCGGTAATAGCTTAGTCTTTTAGGACGAAAATGCCTAGAGGTCTTGGTTTTGAACAAAAAATTAGTCCTCCACCGGCCATAAGGGTTCACCTGGGCTATCCAAAAAAGATAGTTACCTTGAGATTACTCGGCTTAAAATATCGATTCAAAATTAAAAATGTACAAAAAAACAACAAAAACAAAAATTACAACCAACTGTTTTGATCTATCTCCCAAACAGTAAAGGGCTGTTTTGTTCGCAAACTGTTTTTGAAAGTTATAATTTTTGAAATAAATTGTAATTTGATGTAATCGAATTTAGGAAATTATAATGTGTTATAATTGTAATTAACTAAACTTGTGAATGTGTTTGATTTAACTCATAATGTAATGTAATTTATTTTTTCATCAAAATTTAAAAATTAATAAAAAAAAGTAATATTTAAAATATTTTAGTAACATTATAATAAAAAGTAATAATAGTTATAATAAAACAAATATAATTATAATAATAATAAAATAATAATAATATAAAAATAAATATACTAAATAATATTTAATAATAATTAATAAAAATAAAAAAAAAAAAATAATAAAAAATGAATTATGCCTTTCTTGCTTCACGATTACGGTCTGCTGCCTTGCAGACTAAGCTTCTTTGACATTCTGGTATTGTATCCTCTGGGCCTATTATGGATGATGTATATTGTGTGTTTAATACATCTATGTCTACCGACCTTTTTGATTAATCTAAGTGAGACCGTTTCCCCCAAACTCATGAAGAAAATGACAGATATATATTTCACACAAGTTACTAAAAATACAGAATCCACATTTTCCTTATCACCTCGACATATGGCCTTATGGAGATCTCAAAGGGTGGACCACACTTCTGAAGGCGGTTCCTATTTCTGGGTTGGAACAAGCTATGAACGGTAAGACTTATCGTTGTGTCTTGTGTTATCGGTTGGGAATCCCCTTATTTTCTACTTCAAAGCCTTGTTCAGCTTGCTCAAAGGTTTTTGTTTGGGATATTAATGGAGACCATGAGGTATCATGTGCTGGTATTATTGGTATTAAACATTGTCATAATATTGTATGTGATACCCTTGTCGACAGCTGTTATCGTTCGGGGATTTCTGCTTGTAAGGAAGTTGATATCGGCCTGGATGGAGTTGTGACGAAGCATTACGTCCAACAGATATATTACTTTACTCGTGGGATGGGGGGATTGATGTTTGTGTGGATCTGACTGGATCTTCACATTTGACACAAACCGGGATGGTTGATTTCGTGCCTGGTCGTGCGGTGGTTGAAGCTGCGAAACGTAAACGTGTTAAGTATATGGCCAATTGTGAAACTATTGGTTATGGGTTTCTCTTCCTTTGGAGAATTAGAGGAGGATGCGGTTACCTTGCTGAAGCGGATCAAAAAGTTCTCCATGGTTCAAGACATTGGAGCACGTGCTGCTGCTCATATATTTAATAGGATAAGTTTCGCTATTGCTAAATGAGTGGGGGCTCAGATAGTATCTCGGCTCCCCACTAACTTTTAGTAAATCATATAATTCTAATGAAGTTAAGTTTATATATATATAAAAAAAATAATAATATAATACATAAATAAATAAATTACAAAAATAAAATAACAATAAAATAATAAATATAAATTAATGATGATGAAAAAATAATTAAAAATAATATCACTAATAAATAAATATAATAATATTTATTATTTTAATTTTTTAATACTTATTATTTATACATATATTTTATTAATTATTATTCTTTATTAATGTATTATATTAATATATTTATGATATAATAATTTTATAATATGATTTTATTAAAATAATATTTTTAATATTAATACTTTTATTAATAATTATTTTCATATTATTTAATATTTATTTTATTAATAACTCTTTTAATAATAATGTTTTATTAACAAATAGTTTATTATTAGATATATATTTTAATAATATAACGAATATTAATTTATTAATAATATTATTTAAATATTTTATTAATAACTATTTTTATTAGTAATAATAATTTTAATAACAACAACTTTTTAATAACAATAATTTTAATATAAAAATAATAATATCTTATTACTGTTATTTTTTATAAATATGATCTTTTGATGTATACAAATACTGAAGTTCAACGTAATTTTTCAACCAATTTCCTGTGTAATCCAAATTTCCTCTATTGATGTAGTTGTAATGTGTAAATTACATTTACAGCGCGAATCAAACGATAGTCTTAGTGTAGTTCGAATTACCATTCACTCCACCCTTCTGACCAAACATGATTGGAATATAATTCAAATTACAACTACAATGAAATACCATGAATTACAACGTATCAAACGCCCCCTAAGTAGTTAAATGAATCTATCAACGTTATTGGTTTTGTAATGAAATTATAAGAAAAGCATTATTAAACCGCGGTCACAACTAGGATCATATACGTTGTAAGATTATGTTTATTCACAACCTAATCTTTTATTTAATTATTATTTTCTTATTCCTCCACATATACAACCTATATATACAACTCATCCCACGCTCTTTACCATTTATCAACAAACTTACCTAACTTTATAAACATTAGTTTTAAGTATATAATTAAGCCCAAAAATCTGAAAATGATAAAAATAAATACTTTTTTTTTCAATTACTTTAGTTTAACATATAAGTTTATATTTTTATAACTCAACACAATGTATTACTTTTAATGATAAAAGCAACTTATTAACTTTATTAGATTTTCTTTAAAAGTTTTATAATTATATTAGTTTAGACCAACTTAATTTTCACATATATCCTTTTCAGATAGTATACCTTATGGTGAGCATTTGATAGATGCTCCCCTTATCCGAGCACCAAAGAATAATGTAATGGTGTTGTGCTACTGATGCATATTTTATTTAAATTTTTTTAAACAAGTTTTAAATTTATAAAATCCATTCTATCGATAACGCATTAATGGGCAAAGAACTCGATTGTGTGACGTATTGAAATGGTAAATCAAAAGTCCTTGTGTTAAATTCCTAGTTTAATCTAATATTCAAGTTATAGGGACTAATTGTAACATCCCGCCTACTCAGACCACAATATTGTCCGCTTTGCCCGCAGGCTCACGGCTTTGCTTTGTGGCCCTCTTGTGAAGACTTCCCGGCAGGTCACCCAAGCCAGTACTACTCTTCCATGAGCACGCTTAACTGCCAGTTCCTAAGAACCCCACTTGCAGTAGACCACAAAACGCGTTGTGTCATGAGAAGGCAAATGTTTTCTTATGAGCCAAGATCTATCCTGGCCACAGCCGATGTGGGATTTGCCTGGGGTGTCACAATCACCCCCCCCTTCGGGACTCATCGTCCTCGATGAGGTTTGCCCCACCATCCTGAACGGCTCAGGAGTGGCTCTGATACCACTTGTAACATCCCGCCTACTCAGACCACAATATTGTCCGCTTTGCCCGCAGGCTCACGGCTTTGCTTTGTGGCCCTCTTGTGAAGACTTCCCGGCAGGTCACCCAAGCCAGTACTACTCTTCCATGAGCACGCTTAACTGCCAGTTCCTAAGAACCCCACTTGCAGTAGACCACAAAACGCGTTGTGTCATGAGAAGGCAAATGTTTTCTTATGAGCCAAGATCTATCCTGGCCACAGCCGATGTGGGATTTGCCTGGGGTGTCACACTAATTGTGTCTTTATTCTTATTTCAGAGACTGAAGATGGAATTTGGATGTTTAGCAGCTTAATGGACTAGCCGTTGGAGGCTTTGTGGGCTTTTGGTTGAAGGCCCATGGGACTTGGGTTATCCGTTGCTCTTTTTTTGTTATATTACCCTAACTCTTATTGAGTTAGGGTTAAGCTTGAGTGTGTGTTTGTTATGCAGCCATCAATGGCGACTTCACACACCTTTCTTCGTTTCTGAGTTATTTCATCTTGTTGATTTATTGTTGTTTGTTTTGTAAGACTATTATCAATATAGATAATAGATCCACACCAGTTATAAACTGTGGTGGATTTGATTTATAAACTCTCTCTTTTGGTTATCATTTTTCTATGTTAATAAAAGTACTTTGAATCATTAGATCTTGTTTTTCTTCATGGTATCAGAGCCAGGTTTACGAATCTGACTTTGTTATTGTGTAAAAAATTGTTTTATAAAACTTTTTTTGATTTCTCTTTAATGTTGGCTTTATAAACTGATTTCTCTTTGATTCTGCTATTGAAATAGCTTTATACTCTCTCGATTTATAAAACCCCCAATTTTTGAAAAAATTAGGGTTTGACTTTTTTGGGGATCTTTCGATTCAAAGGTTCCGGTGACTCATTGTTGGTGTTTTTGGGACTGTTGTGATATTATCTGTCTCATAAGTGGAAAACCCCTAATTTTTCAAAAAATTAGGGTTTACTGTTTGTGGGTGGATCTTGAGGTTCTTGGTGATCTTTGACTACGTTGGTGGCTGATTTGCTTACTGGTTTGATTTTCCCCTATTTTTTCCCTTGAAGGAAAAAATTAGGGTTTGTCATTGGAGGTTCTGATATCATCTAGGCTAAGTGAATCTAGATATATCAGTTCGATCGTGCTTTGTTGGGTATCACTATAAAACCTCTCAAACTCTCTTCCTTGTTTGCTATTTGATCTATCTGCTTTATTTGTTTTTTTGTTCTTGGGTTGGTTGTCTTTTTTATTTCTAACCTATTATTACTGGATCCTCACTCATTGCTTGCCCTTTACCTGCCACCCTTGAGTGGTTTGGAAGCCTGGGAACTTAGTTTGCAGTGTTGTGAGTTCTTTTAATACCTTTTTGACCCTTCACCATGACTGATCATGTTGATGAGTCTATTCATGGTGATGATGAGACGTTGAGTGTGACTGATCCAATCACACTCATTAGCAAGTTGGATTTGAGTGACCTGTTACATTTGCACCCCAATGATACTATTGTGTTGACTATTGTGAGTGTTAAACTTAAAGGTACTGAAAATTACCAGGTTTGGGCCAATGCTATGTTGTTAGCTTTGGAAGGTAAAAACAAAATTGGTTTTATTGATGGTTCTTGTAAAAGATCCATAATTGATGAAGTTTTGGGAAAACAATGGGATAGAGTCTATGCTGTGGTTCTTTGGTGGATTTTGAACTCAATCTCTGAGGAATTATTCCTTGGTCAAATTTTTTCAAAAAGAGCTAAGCATGTTTCGAATGAATTGAAAGAAACTTACCATAAAGTTGATGGGTCTTTCATTTTCAATCTTCATCACAAGATCAACACACTAAAGTAAAATGGGACTAATTTGTCTGATTATTACCACAAATTGAATGCTTATTGGAAACAGTATGATGCTATGATTGAGTTGCCTAATTGTGTGTGTTCTGCTTCTAGTGAATTTAAAAAACATAATCAGTTGTTAAAACTTATGCAATTCTTGATGGGTTTGGATGATTCTTACATGAGCATTAGAAGCTCTATTCTCTCTAGGGAAACCTTGCCTGATGTTAAAGGTGCATATGCTATAATTTCCAGTGAGGAATCTCACAGGTTAGCATCTGGTACTCTTGTTGGTTCCTCTCAGAGGACTCATACATCAACTTTCTTTTCTAATGGGCCTGCTAGAAACAATACTCAAAGAAATCAGACCAATAACCATGGCAGTTTCAACAGTGGTAACTTTAGACCTAACCCTAGCAACAATGGAGGTTTCAGACCTAACACTCCCACCACTGGATTTAGACCTAATGTTCCTAACAATTCTGTGTTTAGACCTTATGGTAATAGTAACTCTGAAGTGGTTTGTGAAAATTGTGGGTATAATGGCCACACTATTGATAGGTGCTTCAAAATTATTGGTTACCTTCCTGACTTTGGTAAGAAAAAAAGGGTCAAGGTAACAAGGGTAAAAATGTTTCCAACAATTCTGTTGGAACATCCTCTTCATCTGGCTTCAGTGATGAGCAACTTGCTACCTTACTCTCTATGTTTAAAGAGAACAAGGGATCCACTAGTGATTCTAGAAATGTTCATGCCAATATGGCAGGTATTTACTTTAACAATAGTAAGATTTTTAATAATAACTTTGAGAAGTTTTTTTTGTTCTAACACCAACATCAAGTCCAAACTTGGGTATAATGGGAAGGTTGTTGATTCTGGGGCTAATCAACACATGACCAATGATGATTCTGAATTGGAAAATGTTTTTGATATTTCTCACCTTAACATTAAGGTGGCTCATCCTAATGGGACTGAAGCTATCATCTCTAAAATTAGAAATCTAAAACTTTCTAATGGACTTGTGTTGTTTGATGTGCTTGTTATTCCTGATTACTGTGTCACTTTGGTGTCTGTTCACAAATTAGCTAAGGATAACAAAATTTTAGTTGTCTTTGATGAGAACAAATGTTTCTTTGTGAATCAGGATTTCAATCTCAAAAAAATCTTAGGGACTGGTAGACAATGTGGTGGTTTATACTATTTAGATGTAGAAGGTAACAAATGTGTTAATGAATCCCATGTGATTGCTTGCTTTTTGTCTAAACATGATTGGCATTATAGATTAGGTCACCCTGCTGACCCAGCTTTGAATGTACTAAAAAACTCTTTGAAAATTAGTTCTGTTGATCAAAATGAGTTTTGTGAAATCTGCCAAAGGGCTAAACAAACTAGAGAACCATTTCCACTAAGTGACCAAAACAAAAAATCTTGGTGAGTTAGTACATTTGGATCTGTAGGGACCTTATAGGGTGACCAGTCATACTGGTCATAGGTATTTCTTGGCCATTGTGGATGATTACACAAGAGCTGTTTGGGTTTATTTGTTAAAACCAAAGATGAAGTTGGCAAATCTATTGAGATTTTTTGTAACCTTTTAAAAAACCAATTTGAAAGAGAAGTTAAAATTTTCAGAAGTGACAATGGGACTGAATTTGTTAATCATAGCTTTCAAACCTTCTGTTACACCAAAGGGATTTTACATCAAACCTCTTGTGCATTTACTCCACAACAAAATGGGGTGGTTGGAAGGAAACATAGGCACCTTCTTAATGTGACAAGATGCCTTATGTTTCAGGGGGAATATGTAAAACCTGTAAATTTCAGGTTTTGACTATGTCAACGTAGTATACGTCACCTCATGATATATATATATTTATTCTATCACCTTTGCGTGAAAACCTTTGAGCAATCATATGCATCACATGAGCATACATCATTTTAATCATCTGAACAGGGAAACAACTATATCACAACCTTTTTGTTATGATTATGAGTATTTAATCATAAAGGCATGGCCACATTTGACTACATTTCAAGAGCATACTGGACAACACACAATCTATTATGAGGGACTTTTAAGTCACCTGAACATATGATCACTTGCATACATCCCATTGATTTCTAAAAGTCCAATATCATGATCACAATTAATAAATGACTGTTTAAATATAATTTCTTAAGTTTGAATATTTTATATGTGATTCTCACACTATAACTGACTTTAAACTACAACGACAATTATTTTCATACCTAACCTTACCTTAAATCATTTTGTCTTCTTAACATATCTTATTTATAATAAAACTCTTACTAATATAAAAAGGACCATACTTTCACCAAAGGCCCTAAACGTAACCAAAATTACCTAAACTCAAACGTACTCACATAATATTATAACCCTAACTCTATTAACTCTCACCTAGACACAAAAATTAAACACAAATATACCTTAGACCCTTTTTGCCGTGTATATATATATATATATATACTTACCCCTAACCTTTTAATACCAAAACTTGTACCTTTTCTTACCAAACCTCCAAACTATACACAAAAATATAGCACAAGTGTATACACCTTACTCAAACCATTTTTCCTTTGACTAGAACCCATAAAACCGCCGGTATTAATAACAAACTATGGGGACTTGTACAAATTTGAGCAATTAAGGATAGTACTAGTTAACTATTTGAGAACCATGTCACACATCCCTTCCTTGTCACCCCTAGACGTGTGATGAACCAAAGCCACATACCAAAACTTTGTGTACAACTTACCATTTAATGAAAACACCCAAGCTTCCCTTTTGTCCCTTTTGAGGCCTTACATGCGACGGCTACAAAGACAACACTAGGAGCCTTGTACATTTTTGGCATTAATGAGATGTCCCTACCTAGTACAAATGTAAATCCTCACAATCTCCTTCCTCTCTCACTTGGACGTGTATCACACCCTAGCCACAACCCCTAATCTCACTTGGTAAATATCTAGCACCCTCACTTCACTTCTCACCTTAAAACACACGGCTATACCCTCTCATATACTACCTTGATATCTCATAGCATTTATTCTAAGTCTTCCTCAAAGCATTTAGTATCCGAATCCTAGTGTATCACATTTAAGGCGCATTCAAGAGTCTTCAAAGGAGAACCCGACGTCTAAGATCACCAAAGCTACAATCCTTACCTCATCTTTTGAAAACAAGTAAGTATGCATTCCCCCTAAGAATTTTCCTTAATCATTTCACGTCTCATGCATATTCATGCTAAGTAAATGATGTTAGTAATGCATGCATACGTTGGAAATCCATAATCACACCCTAAACAACATATAAGCTCACGGCTTATATGAAGTTATGGGAGTTCTTACCTTGAAAACCCTTAAAAACGTGGATATATGAACCTATACAAGCCTTAGTATATCCCTTGCCTTAAAAATGTGTATGAAAGTAAAATAAGCCGAAACCATTAAGCATGTATAAGCCCATATTGTTATATAAGCCGAGACATAGGAAAAACTTATAAGCTAGCTCTTTTTAAGCCTCATAAGTTAAATAAGCCAAGGCATGCAAACCTATATAAGCCACGACATTTAAGCTTAAATATCTATATAAACCGAAAGTAGTACAAGAAATAAGCTAGCATTGAAATCTTAAAAACAATATAAGCCGAGACCTAGTTTGGCTTATTTAAGCTCTTAAAAACCTAAGCCATAATCTTATAAGCCTAAATAAATAAGCCCTTAGGATGATTAATATAAGCCGAAATTACATAAGCTAATAAGCCCATTTGGTAAATTAAGCCCATTAGTAAAAACTAAGAATTACTTTTACTTACTACATTTACCTAGTAAATCTTTATTAGCCCACTAAGCTTAAACAAATTAAGCCGTGACCCATTATGGGCTAGCTAAGCCCACTTAATTATTTTGGGTAACTTTTTGGGCCAGTTTTGTCAAATGGTGAAAGATGTGTCCAATTTTGTAAATTAAATGAAGTCTATAATTATTTCCGTGACCTTTGGATAGTACAGGGGTCATTTATGTCAAGTTTTAAACTATGAGGTATGTAAAATTCAAACCGTGAGTTAAGATAAACTACAAGGACCAATTGTGTCACTTTTGAAACTTATATCAAGCCCTAACCCATATTATAAAGTTTCCGTGGGATTTGAGGGGGTGTTTGGTCATTTCTCTAAAGTTTTCCAAGCCCTAGGGGCGTTTTCATAAATAGAATTAACCAACAAGGACTAACGATGTAATAAACTTAACGGACGAAAACTTAAAGTTACCTTTGTAAACTATTACACTTACAAGGATTTATTGTATTTTTATTTAATTAAAAGAAGTAATAAAACATGTCATTTGTTAAATAAATCACTATAGTTATTTACAAACTCTACGAATTTGACAAACCCCGTTAACCAGTTTCTTTCGAAACCTTAAATCTTAATAATTGTAATTTATTTCCTTATGATAAATTAAATAAGATAAAAGCTACTTATTTAATTTATGACCCCTCTTTCCATAAACAAATTAATATATATATGTATATATTTTTAGAACTAAAAATATGTATATGCTTTCATTTCACTATAAGAACAAACACTTGAACCGACGTAGCAACTCATAAATTTGTGATCATGCATTTTCATATGCACCATTCATCATGCATTATTATTGCTGCATTCACTGAGGCATTTAAATTACTTAGGTAATTTCTCCAGTCCGTGACTACTGTGCCAAGCATTCAGTGACATCATCCTCACTACCTCATCATCACTAAGGTGAGTTCATGGCCCCATCTTTACTGTTTTATAACTGGGGGAGAAAACATACAAAACTATTTATATGCAAGCATGCACAGACAACAACAATTTATTTGCCTACTGTTTGCCCCATTCCCGTGGACTGTATTAGTTAATAGTGTAGCGCGAAATGTATGGATAGATCTATTCGGGTATTGACAACACCCGGCCTGTCGTGATCAGCTGTCACGTATTGCTTAGGCCAAGCAGCAGGTTTATGTCATTGTCGGATTAAGGGAAACCTCAATCAGGATAGACCCAAATGGGCTTACTGAGAATCATGTCTAGCTTCTATTACAGGGCAGTAGGAACTACTGTAGCGTTGGGCTGTGATGTCCTGCTATCATCGTGGTGCTTTGCATATCGATACTTTATTTAATTAATTAAACCTGTGAATTCACCAACCTCGTGTTGACCCCCACATTTTACTTTTATGTTTTCTCAGGAAAGTAAGCAGGTTCATGCATTAGATTCCAGCATTTTAAGAAGCATCATGTTTACCATCGGGCTGGGATATTTACTTCTGTTTTATAATAAATGTGGTTTTTCAGACAAGATACTAAATGTGTACGATTAATTCATGTAATATGTTTCCAAATAATATTTATGATCATTGCTCTATATGCTATGTGCTATCGATCCACCCAAGTAACACCCCAATTACTATTCCGCTGCATTTGACCAACTTGGGGGTGTTACAGAAATGGTATCAGAGCGCATAGTTATAGAGAACCAGATCAAAAACTTAAAAAATTTTAAATAATAAAAATTTTAAACTGGACTATAACTGAACATAAAAATCAGTCTAAAGAAAAATTGATTTTTGCGGAACCTATAAGTTAGGCATATAGCATTGTAGAGCATGCATATTATGTGAACTAACTTCACATTTATTTATACCCTCATGGTAAATAAATCACATAAGTATCCATCTATACTTTTGACAAACATGGTTAAAAGCTTTAAAACCACATCGCATATGCATCATAAAACTTTTTGAATTGTGTAAGCTAAAAACTTGCTCAACTTTAAAATGTTACTTTCAGATATCATGACGACGCCTACTATCGTGACTACCTTCGAGGAGCTTATGGTTCCTACCATCACACCCTTGTCACCGACATCAGTATTCGCTGGACCTGCATCTGACACTGAGTCCAGAGATGACCAGCCGGACGGGGTCATCATACTCACAGATTCACCTACTCCTTCACCACCTACCGTATCCCCTACTACACCACTGCTTGTAGTACCTGCATCCCCTCCTAGAGAGGTGGACCAGGTCGTACCTTCTTTACCACCCTTACCACCACCTTCTGTACCTCGCACTTACCCCACTAGTGTTTTGCCACCTCGTAAGAGGAGACATGACACTATCCCTGACTCGACCTATGAGATTGGAGAGGGATCGGGAGCCGGGCAGGCTAGACATAGCGCCCTTCAGGCACAGGTCGATGCACTTGCGGCTCGACAAGCGCAGGACACCGCCCTTATCCACTCTCTACTACAGGCGGACCAGCAGGGTCGCGCCGTGCTCCAGGAGAGACTTGACTCTCTCTACTAGGCCGTAGCCGGCGAGTCGTACACCACCCAGGAGACCATACACTGGTTGTTGGATGAGGTAGCTTACCTCCGTTACCGCCTAGCTTCGCTAGAGAGTCATTCCTACGAGACCCAAGCCGCCATGTACATGCAGGAGGACACCTTCAGGACCTTCGTGGATTTGACAGATCTTCGCCACCAGGGGATCACTACAGAGACAGAGCAGTTACGGAGTGCCGACACTGCACGCCAGCATCAGCTACTAGAGACTATGAGATATACCCGAGAGACCCGGAGTGCCGTGATCCGCATACAGGATGAGCGTACACCCGCACCACCAGCTGGACCATCTGCACCTGCAGGCAGCCATACTAGTGTAGGCTAGATTTTCATTTGTACATCATGACAAGCATTGAGTTGCATCTCAGCTCGCATGATTTATCTCTTTTGTACTTGTATTCCTTTCAGTTGTATTTTTAGCACCTAACCTTAGTAGGTAGGATATCTTTGGTTGTATTACAAACATATGTACCACTATTTCAGACAGGTTTGCTATGCCCCTGTCTTAGATCGGTTGTACTTGTACTATATTGTTGTTTGCCAGAAATAGCATGTTACCGTCCACTTGTTTGTTTACATTTATATTATTATGAACTCTTAACGGATTATCAAATTTGTTGTGAATTCTATGCATAAACATTACCCATGCAGTTTAATATAACCATCTTGTTTATCAGCTAATAAATCTCAATTTTTCTTATTAATATAGAAAAAAAATGCCACCAAGACGCGCACGCCCAAACCCCGCAGAAACACCTGCGACAACTATATCTGATGCACAACTCAGAGTACTGATTGAGCAAGGCATTACTGACGCCTTAGCTGCCAGGGAAAACCGCCCCAGCGGAACCTATGGAGACAGTGAAAACTCTAATAACAGGAACCGCGAAGCTCGAGGATGTACTTACCCTGATTTCCTAAAGTGCAAGCCCAACTATTACAAGGGAAAGGAAGGGGTAGTCGAGCTCATGCAATGGTTTGAGAGGACTGAGACAGTGTTCCGTATTAGTGACTGTACTAAGGAAAACAAGGTGAAATTCGCCACTTGTACACTCTTGGAACATGCACTCACGTGGTGGAACTCGCAAGTTGCTACCCTCGGACACGATGGAGCCTATGGGATGACATGGACCGCATTGAAAGAAAAACTTACCATGAAATACTGTCCACGCAGTGAAATCAAAAAGCTGGAGGTTGAATTATGGAACCTCAAATGCATCAACTTCAATATTACGGGTTACAACCAGAAGTTCCAGGAACTAACTTTGATGTGTACCCGTATGTACCCTAAAGTGCCGGATAAGATAGAGAAGTACGTTAGTGGACTTCCAGACTCTATTCATGACAGTGTGCTTGCATCTTGACCTACTACCATCGAGAGTGCCATTGAGTTTTCCACATAATTAGTGGACAAACGTGGTCGTGATCATTTGGTTAGACAAGCGGAGCACAAGAGGAAAGTCGATGAGAACTACCGTCATCATCCCCAGACTCAACAGCCCAAGAGGCAAAGTTTAAGTCAAGTCTGTAGTGTTGTTTCCTCAGGATCACCACCATACGTGGGAAACAAACCAAAATGCTCAAAGTGTAACTTCCATCACTACTCCACTGTTGAATGCCGAAGACCAGAGCAGGGCAGCGCATATGCTCCGACCAATAGGAGCAACTCTAGTGCCAACTATAAGCCCCACAACGGCAACAGGCAAAACTCCCGTGGAAGTGGATACCAAGGAAGCCGCCAGCTTACTGGCAGTGGAAACATGACTCGTAAGGAGATCCGTTGCTATGGTTGTGGAGAGACCGGACATATCAGACCTGACTGCCCAAAGCGTAAGAATGAAAGCCAAGGCGGAGCATCCGCCAGAGTTTATGTCATAGGAGAAAACAGGACCAACCCCGACTCCAATGTAGTTACTGGTACGTTTCTTCTGAATAATCGCTATGCAAATATTTTATTCGATACGGGAGCCGATAGGAGTTTCGTATCCACAGAGTTTAGTAGCTTACTAGGCATTCTACCTACCCCATTAGACAACTGTTACAGAGTCGAATTAGCGGACGGAAAAATCATTGAAACTAATACGATCATAAGAGGCTGTACTTTAAACCTTCAGAATCACCCATTTGATATTCAATTAATACCCATAAAACTAAGTAGTTTTGATATCATTATTGGTATGGACTGGTTGGCAAGATATCATGTAACCATTGTGTGTGACGAGGAACTAGTCCGTATACCATGGGGAAACGCAGATATAATTATCCGAGGAGACGGAAATTCGGATAAAACAGACACTAGGTTAAGTGTGATCTCGTGTACCAAAGCCCAGAAATATCTACTAAAAGGATGTCCTATCTTTTTAGCACATATTTCTAAGACAAACAAAGAAGAAGAACCCGAGAAGAAACAAGTCAAGGATGTACCCATCGTCCGTGACTATCCTGAAGTCTTTCCAGACGACTTGCCAGGATTACCTCCGACTCGCCAAGTTGAATTTCAAATCGACTTAGTGCCGGGAGCTGCACCTGTAGCTAAAGCACCCTACCGCTTAGCACCTACCGAGATGAAAGAACTCGCAGAACAACTCAAAGAACTGTCAGACAAGGGTTTTATCAGACCCAGTTCCTCACCTTGGGGAGCCCCAGTGTTGTTTGTTAAAAAGAAAGACGGTTCTTTCCGAATGTGTATCTTACAGAGAACTGAATAAGTTAACTGTGAAAAACCGTTACCCGTTACCACGAATCGACGACCTATTTGATCAGCTACAAGGATCAAGCGTGTACTCCAAGATCGACTTACGATCCGGGTATCACCAGTTGAAGGTCAGAGAAGAGGATATACCAAAGACAGCTTTCAGAACGCGCTACGGTCATTATGAGTTCCAAGTCATGCCATTTGGACTGACCAATGCACCAGCCATATTCATGGATCTCATGAATCGAGTGTGCAGACCCTATCTGGATAAGTTCGTGATAGTGTTTATTGATGACATCTGATAGGTGTGAAAACACCCATCCTTTTACCACTTATTTCTGGCTAAAACAAGACCAAAACACGTATTTAATATCATTTGTTTGGAGTTATGCGTGGTTTTTGTGTTTATTGTGTTTTCAGAGTCAACCGGATGAATATTGAAGAAAATATGGGATTGCACGGGTTTTATCGAGGAAAAAGACTCAAGACGAAGTCTATTGGCCAAGAGATGCAAAAGATTTGAAGTCATTGTGCCTATTTGAAGAATTATCGAAGAATAGAGCCAAAGATGGAAGATTCATATATGTCGAAGAACTCGAGTCTATTTAACAAAAGATTATAAGACGAGTTGGAATTATTCACCGACACTTCTCAAATCCAAGTCGGAAACGTTTATTTAAAGAAGCGTAAAGACTAAAGAAGAAAGAAGAAAAAGAAGCCCAAACCAAAGCCCAATCACAAGCCCACCACCACAATACTTGCCTATAAATAGGACCTTACTTCACAAAAATTGAAGACTTAGCTAGTCTTGTTTTAGTTTTTCATTTTCCTCTAGTTTTAGAGAGGGAAAGTTCCAAACTTTCTCTCACTAAACTTTTTCTTTGTTTTCATCTTTTAAATTCAAACTTTCATTAATCTTTGTATTAGGAGTTCTTTTAATTAAAAGTTTAAGTTTAAGTTTGTGTTCATCAATCTTCTTCTTCATTTCTTAGTTTTTCTTTGCTTGCGATCCGAAAACCACAATCCACACGGCTTAACTTTGTTTGGTGTTTAGAGGTTGAAAGGATAATCTTTCTACTACTTTTTAAGCTTTTATGAGTATAGGCTATAAGCTCTTAATGCTTATTTGCTTATTTCAAATATAGCTTATTGTTTTCGGATTTCCTCAAAGTTTTAGTCTTATAAAAGTTCCTTTCATAAAGTTCAAGATTTTTCGTTTCTAAAAGTTGTCAAATTTAAGCTTTTTGAGTTATTTAAAGTCCCGGTTAAAGTAGCTTATTGTGTATGCTTATTGAAATTTTTGCTTTGCACCATTTTCGGATTGATTTGAGCTTCCATCGCAACATAAGGGTTTACACACATTCCGACGGTTTCTTGCTTAGTATCGCAATAACCCTTAAGGGTTTTACTTTGCGATAGGGTGTCATTCCCCCTTATTCCGATCTGGGGTTGCGATCGCATATTGCGATCGCACATTCCGACGGGGTCTAGGTCCTTTTTAAGTCGAAACTCTGGCCAATTTTTATTTACAACATTCCGATCTAGAAATTTCTGATAGCAACATTCCGATCAACTTCATTGCGATAGATCATCATTCCGACAGCTTGCATTTTAATTATTCCGATGGATAGTTTTGACAAATATTCCGATGGACTGATATTCCGATGGGCATGATTTTGACATTCCGATAGCTTTGTAATTCTATATTCTGATGGATTAAGTTTTAAAGTTTTATAAAGTTTTAAGTTTTAATTTAATTAAGTTTTCTAAGTATTTGTCTAATCTTTTCTTCATGTTTTCAAGCATTTACTTTTAACCTGTCAAATCTTTCAAAGCTTTAATTTTACTCTTCGACACTTACTTATTCTTTATTGGTGCAAAATAGATAAACAAACCAACCCCTTTCTATTAACCAAGAACAAATCATTCCACTTAGAGCCGAGATCAATTCGAGGAGATACCGAGAGAATCTAGAACCCCATTGCAAAAACCCAATATCAACATCCTCATCTATTCCAAAAATGAGCAAGAACACGGAGAACATCTGGCCCAGGTACTAAAACTGCTTAAGGAAGAAAAGTTGTACGCAAAATTCTCAAAGTGTGATTTTTGGATCCCTAAAGTGCACTTTCTCGGTCATGTGATTGATGACAAAGGAATCCAAGTTGACCCCGCGAAAGTCGAATCCGTGAAAGATTGGGCATCTCCCACGTCGCCGAAGGAAATTCGTCAATTCTTAGGTCTTGCCGGTTACTACCGACGATTTATCGAGGGATTTTCTAAGATTACTAAATCAATGACCAAGCTTACCCAGAAGGGCATAAAGTTTGTGTGGGGAGAAAAAGAGGAGGCTGCGTTCCAGACCATTAAACAAAAATTGTGCAGTGCACCTATTTTAGCCCTACCAGAAGGTAACAAAGACTTCGTTGTCTACTGTGACGCCTCGCACAAAGGTTTGGGAGATGTGTTGATGCAGAGACAGAAAGTGATTGCTTATGCTTCAAGACAACTGAAGAAGCACGAGCAGAATTACTCCACCCATGATCTAGAACTTGGATCCGTAGTTTTCGCCTTAAAAATCTGGAGGCACTACCTGTACGGGACCAAGTGCACAGTTCATACTGATCACAAGAGCTTGCAACATATCCTAGATCAGAAGGAACTAAACATGAGGCAACGTCGTTGGATAGAATTACTCAGCGACTACGACTGTGACATCAGATACCACCTAGGAAAAGCAAATGTAGTTGCAGATGCACTAAGCCGAAAGGGAACTGATCCTCCCATGAGAGTTCGAGCCTTAGTCATGACCATTAACTTGGACCTACCCAAACAAATATTAGAGGCTCAGCTCCAGGCACAGAAGCCCGAGAATATCGGAAGGGAAGACATAGGAGGAATGCTTAGGACGGACCTAAGCAAGGAAAAATTAGAGGCTAGAACCGACGGAACATTGTGTTTACACGGAAGAAGCTGGCTGCCATGTTACGGAGACTTGAGGAACGTGATCATGCACGAACTCATAAGTCCAAGTACTCCATACATCCCGGATCTGAAAAGATGTACCAAGACGTGAAGAAATTATACTGGTGGCCGAACATGAAAGCAGACATTGCCACCTACGTGAAGAAATGTCTGACTTGTGCTAGAGTTAAAACAGAACATCAGCGACCATCAGGTTTGTTAGTCCAACCTGAAATACCAAAATGGAAGTGGGACAATATCACCATGGATTTCATTACCAAACTTCCTACATCGTCCCACGGTTACGATACAATTTGGGTAATCGTTGATCGCCTCACAAAATCAGCTCACTTCTTACCTATCAAGGAAAATGATTCTCTGAGCAAATTAGCCAAAACGTATTTAAAGGAAGTTGTGACGAGACACGGGATACCAATCTCAATCATCCGCGATAGAGATGGCAGATTTACATCAAACTTCTGGAAAGCTTTTCAACGAGCTTTAGGAACAAACCTGGATATGAGTACCGCATACCATCCATAGACCGACGGTCAGAGTGAACAGACAATCCAAACACTAGAAGACATGCTAAGAGCATGTGTGATCGACTTTGGAAAAGGATGGATCGACCACATCCCATTAGTGGAATTCTCTTAGAATAACAGCTACCATGCCAGTATTAAGGCGGCACCATTTGAGGCCCTCTACGGCCGCAAATGTCGATCACCAGTATGTTGGGCAGAGGTGGGGGAATTTCAACTGACAGGACCCGAACTGATTCAAGAGACTACTGAGAAGATCACCCTCATCAAGCAACGAATTCAGGTTGCCCAGGATAGACAAAAGAGTTATGCCGACAGGAAGCGTAAACCTGTGGAGTTTGCTGTAGGTGATCGTGTTATGCTGAAGGTATCACCTTGGAAGGGTGTTGTACGGTTCGGGAAACGGGGGAAGTTAAATCCACGTTACGTAGGACCTTTCAAGGTGATTGCCACAATTGGAGAGGTCGCCTATCGCTTAGAGTTGCCCCAACAGTTGAGCCGGGTACACTCTACATTCCACGTCTCAAACTTGAAGAAGTGCTACGCAGATGAACCATTAGCAATGCCATTGGAGGGAGTCCATTTTGACGACAAACTTCAATTTGTAGAAGAACCAGTGGATGTCGTGGAGAGAGAAGTTAAGAAGTTGAAACGAAGCCAAATCCCGTTAGTTAAAATACGATGGAACTCTAGGAAAGGTCCCAAGTTTACTTGGGAACACGAAGACTCGTTTAGAGCTAGGTACCCACACCTTTTCACCTGAGCAGTCGTCATCTTAAGCTTTGAGGACAAAGCTAAAATAACGGGTTTATGCTGTAAAACCTGTAAATTTCAGGTTTTGACTATGTCAACATTGTATACGTCACCTCATGATATCTATATATTTATTCTATCACCTTTGCATGAAAACCTTTGAGCAATCATATGCATCACATGAGCATACATCATTTTAATCATCTGAACAGGGAAACAACTATATCACAACCTTTTTGTTATGATTATGAGTATTTAATCATAAAGGCATGGCCACATTTGTATGACTACATTTCAAGAGCATACTGGACAACAAACAATCTATTATGAGGGACTTTTAAGTCACCTGAACATATGATCACTTTCATACATCCCATTGATTTCTAAATATCCAACATCATGATCACAATTAATAAATGACTGTTTAAATATAAATTCTTAAGTTTGAATATTTTATATGTGATTCTCACACTATAACTGACTTTAAACTACAACGGCAATTATTTTCATACCTAACCTTACCTTAAATCATTTTGTCTTCTTAACATATCTTATTTATAATAAAACTCTTACTAATATAAAAAGGACCATACTTTCACCAAAGGCCCTAAACGTAACCAAAATTACCTAAACTCAAACGCACTCACATAATATTATAACCCTAACTCTATTAACTCTCACCTAGACACAAAAATTAAACACAAATATACCTTAGACCCTTTTTGCCGTGTATATATATATATATACTTACCCCTAACCTTTTAATACCAAAACTTTTACCTTTTCTTACCAAACCTCCAAACTATACACAAAAATATAGCACAAGTGTATACACCTTACTCAAACCATTTTTCCTTTGACTAGAACCCATAAAACCGCCGGTATTAATAACAAACTATGGGGACTTGTACAAATTTGAGCAATTAAGGATAGTACTAGTTAACTATTTGAGAACCATGTCACACATCCCTTCCTTGTCACCCCTAGACGTGTGATGAACCAAAGCCACATACCAAAACTTTATGTAAAACTTACCATTTAATGAAAACACCCAAGCTTCCCTTTTGTCCCTTTTGAGGCCTTACATGCGACGGCTACAAAGACAACACTAGGAGCCTTGTACATTTTTGGCATTAATGAGATGTCCTTACCTAGTACAAATGTAAATCCTCACAATCTCCTTCCTCTCTCACTTGGACGTGTATCACACCCTAGCCACAACCCCTAATCTCACTTGGTAAATATCTAGCAACCTCACTTCACTTCTCACCTTAAAACACACGGCTACACCCTCTCATATACTACCTTGATATCTCATAGCATTTATTCTAAGTCTTCCTCAAAGCATTTAGTATCCGAATCCTAGTGTATCACATTTAAGGCGCATTCAAGAGTCTTCAAGGGAGAACCCGACGTCTAAGATCACCAAAGCTACAATCCTTACCTCATCTTTTGAAAACAAGTAAGTATGCATTCCTCCTAAGAATTTTCCTTAATCATTTCACGTCTCATGCATATTCATGCTAAGTAAATGATGTTAGTAATGCATGCATACGTTGGAAATCCATAATCACACCCTAAACAACATATAAGCTCACGGCTTATATGAAGTTATGGGAGTTCTTACCTTGAAAACCCTTAAAAACGTGGATATATGAACCTATACAAGCCTTAGTATATCCCTTGCCTTAAAAATGTGTATGAAAGTAAAATAAGCCGAAACCATTAAGCATGTATAAGCCCATATTGTTATATAAGCCGAGACATAGGAAAAACTTATAAGCTAGCTCTTTTTAAGCCTCATAAGTTAAATAAGCCAAGGCATGCAAACCTATATAAGCCACGGCATTTAAGCTTAAATATCTATATAAGCCGAAAGTAGTACAAGAAATAAGCTAGCATTGAAATCTTAAAAACAATATAAGCCGAGACCTAGTTTGGCTTATTTAAGCTCTTAAAAACCTAAGCCATAATCTTATAAGCCTAAATAAATAAGCCCTTAGGATGATTAATATAAGCCGAAATTACATAAGCTAATAAGCCCATTTGGTAAATTAAGCCCATTAGTAAAAACTAAGAATTACTTTTACTTACTACATTTACCTAGTAAATCTTTATTAGCCCACTAAGCTTAAACAAATTAAGCCGTGACCCATTATGGGCTAGTTAAGCCCACTTAATTATTTTGGGTAACTTTTTGGGCCAGTTTTGTCAAATGGTGAAAGATGTGTCCAAGTTTGTAAATTAAATGAAGTATATAATTATTTCCGTGACCTTTGGATAGTACAGGGGTCATTTATGTCAAGTTTTAAACTATGAGGTATGTAAAATTCAAACCGTGAGTTAAGATAAACTACAAGGACCAATTGTGTCACTTTTGAAACTTATATCAAGCCCTAACCCATATTATAAAATTTCCGTGGGATTTGGGGGGGTGTTTGGTCATTTCTCTAAAGTTTTCCAAGCCCTAGGGGCGTTTTCATAAATAGAATTAACCAACAAGGACTAACAATGTAATAAACTTAACGGACGAAAACTTAAAGTTACCTTTGTAAACTATTACACTTACAAGGATTTATTGTATTTTTATTTAATTAAAAGAAGTAATAAAACATGTCATTTGTTAAATAAATCACTATAGTTATTTACAAACTCTACGAATTTGACAAACCCCGTTAACCAGTTTCTTTCGAAACCTTAAATCTTAATAAACTGTAATTTATTTCCTTATGATAAATTAAATAAGATAAAAGTTACTTATTTAATTTACGACCCCTCTTTCCTTAAACAAATTAATATATATATATATGTATATATTTTTAGAACTAAAAATATGTATATGCTTTCATTTCACTATAAGAACAAACACTTGAACCGACGTAGCAACTCATAAATTTGTGATCATGCATTTTCATATGCACCGTTCATCATGCATTATTATTGCTGCATTCACTGAGGCATTTAAATTACTTAGGTAATTTCTCCAGTCCGTGACTACTTTGCCAGTCATGCAGTGACATCATCCTCACTACCTCATCATCACTAAGGTGAGTTCATGACCCCATCTTTACTGTTTTATAACTGGGGGAGAAAACATACAAAACTATTTATATGCAAGCATGCACAGACAACAACAATTTATTTGCCTACTGTTTGCCCCATTCCCGTGGACTGTATTAGTTAATAGTGTAGCGCGAAATGTATGGATAGATCTATGCGGGTATTGACAACACCCGGCCTGTCGTGATCAGCTGTCACGTATTGCGTAGGCCAAGCAGCAGGTTTATGTCATTGTCGGATTAAGGGAAACCTCAATCAGGATAGACCCAAATGGGCTTACTGAGAATCATGTATAGCTTCTATTACAGGGCAGTAGGAACTACTGTAGCGTTGGGCTGTGATGTCCTGCTATCATCGTGGTGCTTTGCATATCGATACTTTATTTAATTAATTAAACCTGTGAATTCACCAACCTCGTGTTGACCCCTACATTTTACTTTTATGTTTTCTCAGGAAAGTAAACAGGTTCATGCATTGGATTCCAGCATTTTAGGAAGCATCATGTTTACCATCGGGCTGGGATATTTACTTCTGTTTTATAATAAATGTGGTTTTTCAGACAAGATACTAAATGTGTACGATTAATTCATGTAATATGTTTCCAAATGATATTTATGATCATTGCTCTATATGCTATGTGCTTTCGATCCACCCAAGTAACACCCCAATTACTATTCCGCTGCATTTGACCAACTTGGTGGTGTTACATAATACCCTTAAGGTTTTGGACTGAATGCATTCTAACTGCTACTTATCTTATCAGCAGATTACCCTCTTCTGTCCTAAATGGTAGATCTCCATATGAGATGATGTAAAACACACCTCCTAATCTCTCTCATATTAGGACCTTTGGATGTCTTTGTTTTGCTACTATCTTGAATAGTCGTGATAAACTCACCAGTAGATCTGAAAAATGTGTTATGATGGGTTTTTCTAATTTGCAAAAGAATTACAAACTTTATAGTCTTGATAGACATCAATTCTTTGTTTCTAAAGATGTTAAGTTTTTTGAGTATATTTTCCCTTTTAAAGATACTATTTTGAATAAAAAGAATAAGAATCAAGATGTTGATGTTTTTCAAAACAATAAAGTTTTGACCTTTTTTGATTTGAAAAATCCTGAGCTTCCTGATGATGATGAGAGAGTTACAATTGATCATAATGGTGACAGTAAGTCACCAAGTGCTAGTAGCCCACACTTGGGTCTAGGTGACAGTGGACACATTGCTTCTAGAAATGATACCACAGATGCCAGTCCAAGTGACATTGAGGCTGCCACACTTGATGAAATTCAAGTATTTGAAGGAAATTTGGAAATCCACCCAAGTCTTCCCTTGCATGGACAGAACTTGGGTGGTATTTCTAATACTAATGCTCAGGATGACCAGGGTTTGAGAAGGTCTTCTAGACCTTCTGTTTTTCCAAAAAAATATAACGATTTTGTTGTTAATTCCAAGGTTAAGTATGGGATTGAAAAGTTTGTTGGGTATTCCAACATTAAAGGAGATGTGTTATGCTTTGTTACTCAATTAAATAAGAGTAGTGAACCTAGGATTTTTTTTGAAGCTTGTCAAAGTCCTGAGTGGATTGATGCTATGAATGTTGAATTTGCTGCTTTGCTTGAAAATGACACTTAAGACTTAGTTGAAGTGCCTGTTGGTAGGACTGCCTTAAATTCTAAGTGGGTTTGGAAACTTAAGTTCAAATCCAGTAGTGAGATTGAAATGTATAAGGCCAGGCTTGTTGCCATGGGGTGTGGTCAAAAAGAAGGGATATATTATGAGGAATCTTTCTCTCCTGTTGTTAAAATGGTGACTGTTAGATGCCTCATTAACCTAGATGTTAATCAATCTTGGCCTTTATACTAATTGGACATTAACAATGCTTTCTTGTATGGTGAATTAGATGAGACTGTTTACATGAAACCCCCTCAAGTATTTTACTCTGGTAATCCTAAACTTGGTTGTAGACTTAAGAAGTCTATTTATGGATTGAAGCAGTCTCCTAAACAATGGAATGCTAAACTCACATCTGTTTTGATTCAAAATGGTTTCGTGCAAAGCAAATCTGATTACTCTCTTTATACTAAGCATTGTGATAAATGTTTCATAGCTGTTCTTGTTTATGTGGATGACATTATTGTTACTGGAAATAACAAGAAAGAAATAGACAACTTCAAAATGTTAATCAATTTTAGAATTAAAGATTTAGGAAAATTGCAATACTTTTTGGGAATTGAAGTTGTTGATACCAATGATGGAGTTTGTTTAAATCAAAGAAAGTATGTCCTTGACCTTTTGTCTGAATATGGAATGCTTGCTTGCAAACCTTCCAAGAAACCCTTGGTGTCTAAATTGTCCATTACCAATGAACCATCTGATACTAATCCTTTGTTGGAAAATATTGTGGATTATCAGAAGCTTATGGGCAAGCTTATATATCTTACCAATACTAGACCTGACATTTCCTATGTTGTTCATTGTCTTAGTCAATTCATGCACTCACCCTTAAGGTCTCATTTAAAGATTGCTTTTAAGATTCTTAGATACTTGAAGAGTTCACCTGGTCTGGGTATTCATGTTAAAAAACACCCAGGTGTGACTCTTAAAGCTTTTTTAGATGCTGATTGGGCTAAATGTATTGTTACTAGAAAGTCAGTTACTGGTTATTGTGTTTTCTTGAATGATAACCTTGTCTCATGGAAAAGTAAGAAACAAATCACTCTCTCTAAATTCTCAGCTGAAGCTGAGTATAGAGCTCTTGCATCTGTGACTAGTGAAGTCATTTGGATCCTAAAGATTTTAAAAGATTTGAGTTGTAGTAATCTTTTACCTGCGGATTTACATTGTGACAGCAATTCAGCAATTAAGATTGCTGCCAATCCTATTTTCCATGAGAGAACTAAACACCTTGAGATTGACCTTCACTTTGTGAGGGAAAAAATCTTGAATGGGGTGGTTAGAACACAAAAGGTGGAGTCTGCAAATCAAATTGCAGACATCCTCACCAAAGGATTGGATACACCACAACATGAGTTCCTGGTTAAAAAACTTGGGATGATTGATTTGTATAGAATATCAGATTAAGGGGGATGTTAAATTCCTAGTTTAATCTGATATTCAAGTTATAGAGACTAATTGTGTCTTTATTCTTATTTCAGTGACTGAAGGTGGACTTTGGATGTTTAGCAGCTTAATGGACTAGCCGTTGGAGGCTTTGTGGGCTTTTGGTTGAAGGCCCGCGGGACTTGGGTTATCCGTTGCTCTTGTTTTGTTATATTACCCTAACTCTTATTGAGTTAGGGTTAAGCTTGAGTGTTTGTTTGTTATGCAGCCATCAATGGTGACTTCACACACCTTTCTTCGTTTCTGGGTTATTTCATCTTGTTGATTTATTGTTATTTGTTTTGTAATACTATTATCAATATAGATAATAGATCCACACCAGTTATAAACTGTGATGGATTTGATTTATAAACTCTCTCTTTTAGTTATCAGTTTTCTATGTTAATAAAAGTACTTTGAATCATTAGATCTTGTTTTTCTTCACCTTGAGCTAAGTGTAGATTTGTTTTAGTTTGCAATGTCAACGATCCAATTTGATTCAGGTCATATGCTCAACCCTAAGATACCTATTCTCCATCATTCTATATCTCCAAACAAAAGCAACAATAAAAGAGTAACCTTAGACCATTCTTTTTTGTATTTGCTCTTGCCTTGTTATTTTTTTTGAACAAAGCCTTGTTTTTGACTAAATACTAGAATACTTTTTAAACAATCGACAATACGTGCAAAGTATCAGATCATGATTACTAAATGAATGAATCACATAAAATCATAGGAAAATTCAGAAAGTGACATGTGGCAAAGTTAGCTCAAAAATTTGAAAGTCACTAACCGACTGGATCATGTATAAAATAGTCATATTATTAAGTGTGAACAACATTAAAAAAATAAGTGTTATTATATTTATATTTATTTTCAATAAAAGTTCACACTTTCAAATATCGATAATTGTAAAATCTGTTTATGCTTTCCTCACACAAGAGGACGTGTAGGAATTAGTTGTTACAAATGAATATGCACATTTGAAAGTGCAAAGACAAATTTGAAAAGCCAAGCATGATAGATCATAGATCGGATTCAATCGAACTGAACATATTTTGATGTGATAATCGGTCCATATTTTTCCTTATATATATTTATATTTGATCATCAAATCCAATTCGGTGTTATGAAAAACCGGCTATTATGTTTGTTGGACCGAAAGGTGCCAGCGAACTGAACATGATCCGACCAAGTAATCGAACATTTCAGTTGTGTTTTGGACCTATTCGGTTTTTATGGATCGGTCATGTTCGGTTTATGGACCTTAATCATCCCCGCTTAAAAGCAGACTTTTTTTTTACACATTCATATATTGCAACTAATTCAAAATATTTTGTGCGCGTATAAAAAATCTGACAGAATATAAAGGGGCCATTTTAGGAGAAAAGGTACGAAGTATAATTACGTGTATGAAAGTAGTGCCGGATTCAAAACAGTAGCTATTTGGTGCAAAATTTTTATTTTTTTAGATTCATTTTAAATAAATCGTGATAGTTCTACACGGGTTCTTGTAAACTCGAGAACCCTCTCGGTTCACCCCTGTATGAAAGATACACGTACAAATACACTGATGCAACTTATAACAACTAACTGTGCTTTAATGGAACTGGAGAAGGTGATGACGTGAGAAGGGAAGAAGAGAAGAATTGAGAGAGAAAGAGATTTGATAAAATAGGCATATGTTACCTATTGCTTCATTCCATAATACTTTTAAACATGTGCAATAACTGAATACATAACTGAAACATGAAACACATACCACTAATACACGACATCAACAAAACTGACCACTAGTGCTACTTTTATTTAATTATTTGTGAAGGTAGTTTAAGCTTTACTCTTTCAACTTTGCTGGCACACGTGTGACTCTAGTGCTCCTCCTCTTCACCTGATTGTTAGTCTTGGACTCATTGCTTGATTGACCTGCATCAGACGGAGAGCCACTGAAGACTGGCGATATGGTTGTAACTTCACGAAAACCCAATCATCAACTTGAAATGTCACATCTGTCCGATGAGCATTGGCTTGATTACGCATACGTAACTGTGCCCGACTGATATTAGACTGGAGTTGCGAGATGAGCTCAGTTCGGCTTTGTAAAAGAGCATCGATAACATCTACTTTTGAAGTTCCAGCAATGTAGTCCAATAACGAAGGTGGGGAACGACCATAAACAGCCTCGTAGGGTGTCATTTTGATAGCCGAATGCCACGAGGTGTTATAACACCACTCAGCCCATGGTAAGTATTGTAACCAGGTACGTGGGTTATGAGAGGTAAAACAACGTAAGTAGTCTTCTAAGCAGCGATTTAAAACCTCTGTTTGTCCGTCAGATTGCGGATGATAGGCTGTACTCATGGATAATGTTGTACCCTGAAGCTTGAAAAGTTCCTTCCAAAACGAACTCATGAAAATAGGGTCACGATCAGACACAATCGAAGAAGGAAATCCGTGTAGTTTGATAATATCTCGAATGAAGACTTCGGCAACCTGTGGGGCACTAAACTGTTGGCCAAGTGGACAAAAATGACCATGTTTGGAGAGACGATCAACAACCACTAACACAGTAGCTTTGCCATTACAAACTGGTAAATGAGTGATGAAGTCCATAGAGATGCAATCCCATATCTTTCCTGGTATTGGTAACGGCTGAAGTAACCCTTGTGGAGCTTGGTTAAAAGGCTTGGTTTCTTGACAAACTTGACATTGAGAAACATACGAGTGAACCGTCTCTTTCATTTTAGGCCAGTAGAATGTAGATGAAATACGAGCGAGTGTACGTTGCCTTCCAGCATGGCCACCAATCAGGGCGTTGTGATACTCAGCCAACAATAGTTGTTGCAATGCTGAATCACACGGGACTAAAATCCGATTCTTATAAAAAATTAATCCTTCTCGGAACTGATAATGTGGATAATCAGCAGGGTGATCAGCAATAGCTTTAATTAAAGCTATAGATTCTGGATGGTGGGCCAAAAATTTCTTCAAGGCTGCTAAGACATTGCAGACAGGCGTCGAGACAGCTTGTAATGTGTGCAAGGAACCTTGAGAAACACGAGAAAGGGCATCTGCGGGGCCATTCTCAGAACCTGGACGATAAGTAATTGTGAAATCATAACCGAGAAGTTTGGAAAGCCATTTGTACTACTCTGGTGTTTGGATCGTTTGATTAACAAGAAAACGTAAACTTTGATGATCAGTTTGGATGTGAAATGGACGACCCAACAAATATTGTCTCCAACGTTTTACGGCTTCAGTGATAGCAAACATTTCTCTTACATATGTCGAAGCTTGCTGTAGCCGGAGAGACATCTGTTTACTAAAGTAAGCAATGGGATGACCACCTTTTGATAAAATGGCACCTATCCCGGAGCCTGAAGCATCAGTTTGGATGATGAAAGCCTTAGAGAAATCTGGAAGTGCTAACATGGGGGTCTGAGTGAGTGCGTGCTTTAGTTTATTGAAGGCTGTTGTAGCAGATTCAGACCATACAAATGCATCTTTACGAAGTAACTGGGTTAAGGGTGCTGCTAGCGAGGCATAATGGGCTACAAATCGGCGATAATATCCTGCCAACCCAAGAAAGCCACGAAGTTGCTTGATGTTCCGTGGTAAAGGCCAGTCTTTAATAGCGTTAACCTTTGTGGGGTCAACTGAAACACCATGAGATGATACAATATGACCTAGATAAGACACCGAGGAGCTCCCAAATTCACATTTGGATTGCTTAGCAAAAAAGAAGTGTGATTGCAAGATGGAAAAGACTGTCTCTAGGTGCTGTAAATGTAGTTCCCACGAAGTACTATAAACAAGGATGTCATCAAAAAATACAAGGACAAACTTACGAAGCACCTCGCGAAAAATGTGATTCATGGTCGCTTGAAAGGTAGAGGGGGCGTTTGAAAGACCGAATGGCATGTCCAAGAATTCATAATGCCCATGGTGTGTGCGAAATACTGTTTTCGCTGTATCTTCTTCATGGATGCGCAACTGGTGATATCCGGCCCTTAAGTCCAGTTTCGAGAATATTGTGGCTCCATGAAGCTCATCCAAAAGCTCATCAACTGTAGGGATTGGGAAACGATCCTTAACTGTAACTGCATTAATTACTCGATAGTCAACACAAAAACGCCAAGTCCCATATTTCTTTTTAACCAGAAGAACCGGGGAAGAAAACGGGTTGTTGCTTGGTCGAATGATCCCGTCAGACAACATTTCAGCGATTAATTTCTCCATCTCTATTTTCTGAAAGTGTGGGTATCGGTAGGGTTTAACATTAACAGGGGATGTGTTTGGAAGCAAGGGAATGCGATGATCAAATGGTCGTGTGGGCGGTAAGCATTTGGGTACTGAAAAAATGGTGTTATACTTGACCAAAAGTTGTTGTAGCGCTTCATCAAGTATTGGGGTAGGTGCTTTATGCACAAGTGGGGACGATGTAGTTTCTGGTGATTCAACAACTTGTAAGTGAAAAAAGGAAACCACAGCATCTTGTGTCTCGGCTTTTTGGAGTTGAGAAAAAGAGATCTGTGAAAAAGTGGGGTTAACTAAGCCAGGGAAACGAACAAGCGTCCCATTCTCATTAATTTCCATATAAAGGGTATTATAATCAAAGACGATAGGACCCAATGTTGCCAACCATTCCACTCCCAATACAATATCAGCCCCGTAAATTGGTAAGAGAAATAGATCAACGAAAAATGGAGTGTGGCCTAAATTAATTTGCTGTTGGGAAGCCAACCCGACACATCCAACAGTATCACCATTACAACCGTGACTTGAAGGTGAGGACTAGGTTGAATGGATAAACCTAGATGCTTGGCTAAACGAGTTTGAATAAAATTATGAGTG
Source organism: Glebionis coronaria (assembly GCA_025667525.1). NCBI lineage: Eukaryota > Viridiplantae > Streptophyta > Magnoliopsida > Asterales > Asteraceae > Glebionis > Glebionis coronaria. The sequence continues at coordinate 675,330,448 of CM046876.1, forward strand.
GACCCCCCATCTATTAATGCCACCACCGAATGGCCATTGATTGAACCCGCGACTTTCAATGTACGGGGCACAAACTGTCCCGTAAATGCATGTAAGGATATTGCAGGGAGTGTATCTACAGGGCTTGGATAAATCACAGATTCATCTAATCTAGATGAGTTAGGTGCGGCTAGCATTGGCGCAGTTGGTTCAGTGGCCTCCATAGTATATGGAGAAGCTTGTTCTTCAGACAATTGTTCTTCCACCAATAAACATAGAAACTGTTTAGACTTACATCGATGTCCAGGCGAAAAAGCCTCGTCACAATTGAAACAAAAACCCTTTTCCCTTCTTGCTGCCATCTCTGTTGGGGAAAGTCGTTTAATTGGGAGAGGGTTGTTGCGATTGACTTGTTGTGGTTGAGTAGAAGGGTTTGTAAATGGACGAATGGTAGGTGATCGAGGGTTAGATAACCGAGATGTTGTAAATTTATCTTCAACTAGTTTGGCCATTCCTATAGCATCATGAAGGGTAAGCGGTTTTAATAAGAACAACTCACGTCGAATATCCTCACGAAGACCTGAAAGAAAGCAGTCGAGGAGATTGGCCGCCGAAAGTCCCTGGACACGGTTTGACAAAGCTTCAAATTCTGTCAAATAAGTAGTGACAGTGGTAGTTTGCTTGAGTTTGTAAAGAGCAGCCTCATGGTTGACAAAAGAGGACGGCCCAAAACGTAGTTCTAGGTCACGAGTAAATTTGTCCCATGTCGAGAGCTGAGACGTGGAATGCATCCATGAGTACCATTGTAGTGCATCTCCTGTCATATAAAAAGAGGCAACGTCCAACTTCTGGGCATCGGGTGTGCGGTGGAATGCAAAGAAACGCTCAATTTGAAAAAACCACCCCAATGTGTTTGAACCAGAGAAAGGTGGAATTTCTAATTTGGGTAAACGCGGTTGTAGGGTAAAGTTGGGATTAGGCAAAAGAGGGGGTGGTGTGGGTGGTTTTTGATGAGGAGGTTGTTTTTCGAGTCTCCCGAGTTGAAGTGTAATATCTGATAAGGCTTTTTGAAGGTCGGTATAAAGGGTAAAACTCTTATCTAGAGCCTCCGAATGTCGTTCAACGGTGCTGCCAATGGAATCCATCTTGGAGAGTGAAATAGATTGTTGGTTTAACTGATCTGTGAGTTTGTGAATAGATTCTTCAAGGGCTTTGTAACGGGTGACAGATCCATCTCCCATGTTGAGTAGGCTCGATGAAAGCACCAATGATGCAACTTATAACAACTAACTGTGCTTTAATGGAACTGGAGAAGGTGATGACGTGAGAAGGGAAGAAGAGAAGAATTGAGAGAGAAAGAGATTTGATAGAATAGGCATATGTTACCTATTGCTTCATTTCATAATACTTTTAAACATGTGCAATAACTGAACACATAACTGAAACATGAAACACATACCACTAATACACGACATCAACAAAACTGACCACTAGTGCTACTTTTATTTAATTATTTGTGAAGGTAGTTTAAGCTTTACTCTTTCAACTTTGCTGGCACACGTGTGACTCTAGTGCTCCTCCTCTTCACCTGATTGTTAGTCTTGGACTCATTGCTTGATTGACCTGCATCATACACACACATGTACATACAGATCATAAACCAACTGGCTTAGCTCAGTTAGCCACCAAGGTTCCACTAAGTGGTTTCTTTGGGGGAGATTTCCTGGAGGTCTTGGGTTCAAGACCTGCCAAGGGCCTTTCAGGCGAAACGGATAAGGAGTCTAACATAACTAGGCGATGGTTCGAAGAAGACATTCTTCCGTTTGGATGTCATTGCACGACTCGACCCACTAACCACTAACATTTGCCGTTCTAAAAAAAATAAATAAACGAATAAGCATAACTGAAAAGAATAGAAAAGGATTATATATATTTATACTGTGTAACAACACCTTAATACTTATACATACATCAAAAAATAAAAAAAAAATAAAAAATGTTTGGTTAAAAGATAAAAATACATGGGGACCAACTCAAATGTGGAAACAAAGGTATGTGACATCGTGTAACGAAAGTGATTGGGGACCAATCATGTCTTAGTCCTACCACACATGATCGACAATATATCACCTTAATTTGTCGTCACTGTAACGTTAAGTTGTCAATTTTAATTTGGTCATTAGGTTATTGTCTTAGACGTATTACCGAATCTATAATAATTATTTTGTTTTACATAATCGAGCATTCTTGTTGATGATTTTCTTCGTTATGACAAACGTTTCCGTTATAGCCATTGTGATTATTGTACGCGTATCCGTATCCATATCCCGACGATGACGAAGCCACTGGCATTCCGTATCCACCGTATCCCTGGTGCTGATGCTGATATCCGTATCCGACCATAGGATACGTTGTTGTCATTGATGGGTACATTTGTGGGTACCCATCAACCGGCGGCTCAAACATCATTTTTGCCACCTCGGTTTTGGGGGCTTTATCAACTTTTGGTGGTGCTTCTTCTGGTGCTTTCGCCTCGGGCTTATCGTTGTTGCCTTTGGGCTTATCGGACGATTCCTTAGGCTTGGGCTTAGGCTTAGGCTTCGGTTTATCATCAGATGAGTCTTTGGGCTTATCTACAACAATTTCGATATTTTGGATGGATTTTCCACCTTTGTAAGAGAGCTTGTCCCTGACCCTTTCGGGGCTACAACATACGACAGTGATCTTCACATTGTTCTTGTCGAAATCATATTCCTGGTCGCGTATTTCTGCACGTATGTAGAAGGATACAATATTACGTATAGTCGTATAGATGGATGCATTGCATAATGCTACACACTGAGATCATATTAATCGACCAACTCACCCGGAATTTTACAGATGGCTTTCTTGACCTTCTTGTAGCAATCGGAGCATTTGAGATCAACTTCGACCACCATTTTCGTAACCTTTCATAACCATGGCACGACGAAAACAAAACATGTTAATTCGAAAACATACAAATTGAGAAGCATTAAGATTATCATATGATGGACAAGTGAATACCTTTTCAGGAGCCATTGATGAATCAATTGTGTGCAAACAAGAACAATCGATGTATGTACTAGGTGGTCGATACGTGTGTACGTATGTATATATAAGTCTCCCTTACTAGGTGGTAGTAATATTTGTATTTAATTCCAAGGAATCCAAAGAAAGAGTGAGCTGTTAGTTACGACTTACAACTAAACTGATACCAACCAACCCACCTCACCTAAGTTCACATTTACAATTGAAATTAAAGTTAACTTTGACATGATTCTCGAGATAAAAAGCAGTTTTCGAGTGTTTGCAGTATTTCATGTTCATTTTTTTTTATTATCTTTAAAGATAGACTCGGTCAACATTTCTCATCAGTGAAATATTGTACAATTTTTGAATATCGTCTAATGATCTCATTATTTTCAGTTGATGCGATATACGTTCGAATTTTTTTCAAGAACATACGGTTCATTGTAAAGAGTTATTGAGCTTCAAATACTACCATTATATGGTTAGAGATATTCTTGTTGACATATGCGTGCTGACATATATGCAAAAAAGGAGGTGCATATGAACTTTTTGACTGATCTGTCAGATGTATGATCGACACTCATAGCGAATGATATTTTGGTTTTTGGATGAGCTGGAGGAAAACACACATGCATGGATTTGACCGGGGTTTATCTTCTAGTGGGTTAAGTAGTAAGGGTTTTACTGCTTTGAAAGTCGGCGCATGTAAAATGACTAAACATGAGATAACATACATTAAAAATCAACATGTGTTTATTCTTTCGTATTTGATAGACGAACGAGCTACTTAATAGAACTCAAAGAGTATAAACAGTAATGTCATAACCAATGTTGTAAAACAAGGGCTAGGCTCTAGGCGGTCATACTCCGCCTAGGAGCTAGGCGGTCAAAAAAGTCAAGGAAGTCAACAAAAAGTCAATATTTTCTTACAAAAAATTAATGGTTTTCTTTCTAATATATAGTGTCCATATTTATTTTAACGTAACATTTTAAAGTAAGAGATAAACGAATGATTATAAATATAAAATAATGGGTTTTTTCGTATGAAATTGGAACCAATTGAATTATATGTTCACGTTTGAAGTTTTAAGCACTTAAATTGTTATGTTTTATTTGTCTATTTTGCAAGAATTTCAAATTATTTGAAATTAGAAGTATTTTTTTATGTCATACATATTATTTATAATATTTATATGCATAAAATTCCAATCCGCCTAGATGAATTCCGTCTCGAAGGTCGTCAGCCGCCTCACTAACGCCTAGCGATTTCTACAACCTTGGTTATAACCCATAGATTGGCAAATATAATTTTTCATAAAATTAACTATTAAATAAAAAAATTTAATATCGTAACTTGTTGCTCGTTTGTCATCCAACACTGTGCAAGTAATAACTTGTAAATCTTTAATGAATTAATGGTATGTTCTCAACTAATTAGCTATTCAATCTCATATGTAATAGTTAATAATAATCGGTGGTGTTGGGTAATGTTTGAATGAATGGCAAGTAATCATGAGTTGGAATCAGAATAAGTTGCCTTCAATTCCTTGTTTCACACTATCCATGATAAGCATGTTCTATTGTTCTTAAAATTTACTTACAACTCACATCATCTATTTTTTTTATAAAATGTTTGATTCTTGGGGACGACTTCATGTCCATGTTCGTTTCATCATTGATCGATGTTATTGTTAAGATATGATACGATTGGATTTCATTTCTTTTTTTCGCGTAAGTATTTAATACTACCAATTGTACGTACGTACTTGTCTTCTAAAGATCTCGATGGACCCTCAAATATACGACGCCTTATTTGGACGCGAAAAAAATTTGGGCCAAAAATGACGGCGTAAAAGCCAAGTGTCATTAGATAAAACTATGCAACAGATTACAAAAATAACCTTACACTTTTAACTATTTGTAACTTTTTATATACTCCGAACACAAATTTATATGCTACTATCAAATATATACTTATAAGAATATTTATTTTGGATACCATACTTTTCCTTAAATATAGGGGAACTCATCCCTACCATCTATTTCATTTTCATCAAATGGATAAGATTAAATATACGGAGTATTTTATTTTTTTACCTATTTTTTATAATTTAAATATTTTATAAACCGTTAAATGTTAAACGAAAATAATTATACTATCGCGATGAGCGTTTAATTATCTTTCTACCAATATGCAATATGATATACTTTCGAAAAAAAAATTCGTTTTTTTTTTCTTGTTAAAATTTACTTGAAATATCATATATGATAATATTGTTTCATCATATATGATAACAGCGTTAAATCATATATGATATTGATTTCTATCATATATGATAGGTCATATCATATATGATACTCGTGTTACATCATATATGATATTAGTATCATATATGATAATTTTTGAAAACGTGAAAAAATGAAGAAATTTTTTTTGTCGAAAGTGTATCATATATATATAAAAAGATAATTAAATGTTCTTTGTAAAGGTATGTTTTTTTCTCTTAACAATTAACGGTTTAAGAGAAAGTAATGTCTGAAAAAAAAAGATGAAAATATATTTTGTGTTTAATCTTATCCATTAGATTAAAATAAGATGGATGATGGAGATGTGTCCCCTCATATCCAAATAAAAATATGGTATCCAAATGAACTTAAATCTATTCGACAAAAGGTGAAGATTGGCGGGAACACTTTAACCCCGGGTGCCTTTTGGCACCAGCCATTGTCCACCCCACAAGGAATAGCTCCGGCAACTCTCCTGGCCCAGAGGAGCAACACCTGGAGTGAGACGAGGTGAGACTCGACCCTCGATCTCTTATTCCACAAAGTCTCTCCAATGTGCCCATAAGTTTTGTGGAGGCGGGTACCTATTTGAAACATATGTCAAGGATGGGAATTGAAGTTGAGTCATTTGACTCAAGCACAAGAGCTCCACCCATTAGACTAATGCTCCAATGGTAATGAACTTAAATCTATACATATATACTGATTCATTTTTTTTTTTAAAATATATCGTTGAAATTTTTTTTAACTATAAACAAAGCCATATCAAATTATCAATACTGGAATGTTTTTAACATACGTATAATTTGATAAAAATATATAGACGAACTACACTTTGAATTACGAACAAAATGAGCCCAATATTGATACCTTTTTGAGATAAGTACGAGTTTATAAAAAATGTCGATGATTAATATACATTTAATAAAGAAAATTCAAAAAAATCCTTTAACCTATCTATTAAGTTTAAAAACTACCCCACAATTAAATGGAAACTTAATATATAAAAGTGTAGGTATATTTAGGTAGTCACAGAAGTTTACCTGCGACGACTTCAGACTATACAAAAGAGTAGTCGCTCTAAAATTAGTCAGCTTGTAATATCGAATAGGAAACTCGAATATATACAAAAATTAATTAAAAAAATAAACGAATATAGCTTCGCCGTAAAACGCGGGCCAAAAACAAGTATTTAATAAACTTGATTTTGCTATACAAAAAGAGCTAACGGCGCAGCGTGCAAGCCACATCCCCTCGCGTTATATATTAATCGTTTTATGTTTTGATTTTTTTACAACTAATATGGGCTGAAATATTCTTAAGACCAAAGCCCATCATCACTTTAATCCAGCACACTTCTACCGGATCACTAAAGTACAATGGTTTCTAATTTATACTAACTAAGATTGTGTCCGCGCTCCGCCGCGGTATCGGTGTTGGTAAGGCTATATAGTGGACGATGTCGAACAAAGTTATTAGGTTGGTCGTATATCATGGTTCCGTTACATTACATAGATATATGGTAAGGTGGCATGCGCAGAGTGCTATACGATATATATAGTCGTTGTTCTTTGTAGAAAAGGAGGGTGCAAAAGATGAAGTATCCAAGAAATCTGCAAGAGAAGTGTTGTTCGAGGAAACGCTGAAAGCCGATAAGAACGAAGGCACCAAGGATAGACTAGGTCGTGCAATGTCTGTGTAATATAAGACGTAATTAGTCCTCACAGCAACGCGCGGGTGAAATCCCCCCTCGTTAAGCCTAAGTTCAAATTTTTCTATACATACGAATATAACTGGGACATAAATTGGGCTAAGCTCGCATTGGGATCGCATACGTACTTACTATATCTTGTTTATCGAGAAAATTTCAAGTCCTTGTTGACCACGTAATTACCATATATGGAAAGGTAAATCTCTATATATACTTACCCAACCCCACGTAACCCACGTTATCTTAAAAAGTAAGACATCGATCAAACGATAAAACAAAACAATGGTTTACGGTTTCGGTTCCTCAGATGCTGAGATCGAGTTCGATCTCTTTGGTGAAAAAGTTAACAAGATTCCAGTTTTTGTTAAGAATCAAGAGGAGGAGTATGATCCAGCTGCATACTCGAAGGAGTCTGATGAGGAGTTTACTCTAATACATGCCGCGTATTATGATAAGGATGCGTACTGGAAGGCGTGTGATGAGGTGTTTGCTCAAATACATGCCGCGCATGATCTGTATCGGGAGGCGTGTGATTAGTGTTTCTTAACATATAGTATTAGTTTTATTCGAGTTTTATGCTACCCTTATGTTTTGTGTTACGTTTTAGTGTGGTTTATCGTCTACGTTATGCTCTTGTTGGTTGTTTATTTTCAGGACAAAGCTTATTGAGCTTATTAAGAGAAGTATTGAGGTTGTTAATTTACAATTTTGTAGCTTATGATGCTTAATTTTTAGTGTCTTGCTAGATGATTTCCTAAATAAATTTTCGCCCTTAACAAAGAAGGTTAGTACATATGAACGCGTCAACACAAGTCACTTAACGCATATACAAATCAGCTCGATTACCACCCCTGAACAATGCAAAATCTTATCACAACATTTGAACAAACATCATTATTGTTTGTTTGCTTAATTTAGTATAATGTGTTTCATGCCAGTAGATAATACAAGCAACACAACACTATATATAGTATCTATGTCTATATATGTACATTTTTCTCTCATGAACACAAGTGCCAGTCGATAAAGATAAACGTCGGAAACAAGATTCCACAACTCATCACTTTTGTGACCTTAGCGCCATCATATCGCGTATAGATAAGTTGTGGCAACCTCTTCCTAGCTAGTTAATTAGTTACAGAATGTGTAGGGTGGGTTTTACTTCCCTAAAATAGACGTGAATGTCTTTTATGTGTCGTCAAATGGATTCCATGGCTAGAGTAAGCACGAATTCCGTTCCATGACGATGATAACAGCTCTATCCGTTTGTGTTTATAATTCGTAAAGGCTGATTGGTGGCAAGGAGATTTCTTCGGTAGGGCAAGAACTCTAACGAAACATCTCTTTTCAATGTTTGGAATTGCATGAAGATGCGAAGGAAGATCAATATGAAAATCTCCATACTGATCAGTTTTCCCTCTTATTACGACCCAGTTTGATGATTTACTTGTTTTCCTGTTAACACTAGTATGACGACGACACGAAACTCCCACCAATGCTCCTGAACGTAAATACAATTAGATGATTAAAATTAGCAAAGTCTATCTATCTTTTTCTGAAATGTCTGATTAACTGATTGCCATGCATACCAGTGATTGGATGGAACTCAAGGTGAGAATTTTGACGTAAAAAGGGATCACAGAGTAACGTCCTGGAGACCACCACGGTAGAGAGCTTCTCTTCTCCGTATCCAGCGAGTCTTGTCAACTCATCCGTTGTGGGGAGCTCCACCACGGGGTTACGGATAATCATGTCACGTGCCATGGCTGGTGCTCCTCCAATGATAAAAGACATTATTAACATGAAACCTTGAAAATGGATCATCATGTGGAGGTAATGAAAAGCTACTCGTTTGCATTGCAATGTTGCATTCAGAGGGTTTATGTATTTATAGTAGAGTACTATAAAATTACCGTTTAGTTATGGTTCTTGTTGTGGCCTACTATGACAGTTGACCAGTGCCTTGTACCGAATTTTTGTAGGTAAACTTCCATATGTTAATAGTCAAGAGATGGGAATTATACAATTAAGGTGATTACTAATTATGATACGTATAGGATGAGTAAAATGGCAAAGGGGGTTACCACAAAAACAAGAGAAGAATTAAAAAAAGGAAGTAGGTAACTAACTTATATAACATTCACTATCATATCTTTAGTCAAGCCTATCCTATCTGTATTTTCTTCATCCTCAAATTTTTCGAGAAAAGCTATTTACTCTTAATAGTGGTATAAGATACATACAACAAGACTTGATAGATATTCTATTTAATCTTTTCCATTAAGTTATTCAACACTTGCCTTTTTTTCATGTTATTATGATATGAGAATATTTATAATGCAGATTGACACTATTTTAGGTCGACCAAAAAAAAAAAAGTCTCTTAGCACTATTTGAAAAACTTGAGCTATTTAGGTTCACTTTTTGAATAAATAAATTTTTGTTTCTTTAAACTACCGTTTTAGTTTGTTCTTCGGAAATTGCCATCATCTCTGGTTTTAGCATCATGCTACAAAGCTTTGCTACAGGTAAAATGTGTCGACCATATTTATAAATCATCGCTATTTCATGTTGTATAGTCATACCCACTCAAAGTTCAGCGGTACAAGCATTACTAATGATGCCAACTCGATCTAATGTCATCTTAAGTTATTGGTTCATTTTTTTTTCTTCTTCTCCGCGCCGTAAGATTAAATGAGGTTATATAGGTTGCAGGTTATTTAAAAGCACATGTTAGATTGGCGAGGTCAGTGTGGCTAACCTAATCAACCTAATCAAGCTCCAATGACGACGTTAGAAGTTTAACTTTCTTGTTTTGTTTTGTACTGTAAAGAAGTTTAGACCTTCGAGTCCAACGAATGTTATTCTTCTAGTGTTTTAATTATTAGAAAAAAACCATTCATTTGTTATAATACATTTCAAGTTATTGATGATGTCCTTATTATCATTATTTTATTATTGTATTTTTAATACCAGATATTGACGATGTAACAAAATGGTTGTTTAAGAAGGACATAAATTGTGATATTTGTAGTGACTTTTATTGAGAGTAGCGATGTGTTTAGCGACATGTTTAGCGACTTAACTAGCGACGTTATTGAGAATAGCGATGTGTTTAACGACTTGGTTAGCAATGTTACAAAAAAACAGAGACATTAATCGCGACTTATAATAATAATGTCGCTATTCTTTAGCGGCATATATTAAGAAGTCGTTATAGCTGTCGCAAATTTTAGCGTCGTGGTAATTAACATAAGTCGCAAAAATCTACGACTCATATATAGCGTCCTACCACCTTAAGTCGCTAGATACGTCACAGATTGAAACATGTCGCTAAAAGGCAATTTTCTTGTAGCGACTAACTATTTTGGATCACTTGAGATGTTTCAACGGCCGGCGCATCAACATTTTTCATGAAAGGACTAAGCGCATCAATGTGCGTTACCACTTTATCAAAAAAGTCTTGAAAGCAAAAACAGTTGAAGTTCTAAAGGTGGGTACCGAACACAATGTTGAGGATGTCTTGACGAAGGTGGTACCTGCTTGGAGTTGCTGAGTGTTAGGAGAAGCTAATTAATATAAAAGCTAAGGTGGAAATCGTGATATATTTAGTCTTTATTAGCCTAAGTCAGAGTCTATGTGTCTAAGTATCAAGTTTCCAATTATTAGTCAAGAATAAGGGTCGATTGGTTAAGCTTCTGTCCCACGTCTAACCGTGTCTTTCCTTCTTAATCAGAACCGACTTCCAATTCCTTGTAAGGAGTCGGTTTATTCTCCCCCTCATCCCTATAAAAGTAGGCGAGGGGGTGGGGTCTAAACACATCGTTCTTTCAATAACTAATCGAGAATCAAGTATAGATTTGTCGTGGTTGTTTACTTTTCTGTTGGTTGTCGTGGTTTTTTAGAACACACATTTGGTATTAGGTAGATGTTTCTTGACTTTTTTCTAAATCAAGTTCGATATTTTGTGCATGTTTCTTTACTGCGTTCGTGTTTTTATTTTATCACATGCCAACATTGGATTGAGCCTTTCAGATCGAAGATATTTTAATCATACGCTATTACTTTGGGCTAAGCTCGCATTGGGCCAAGATATGTACTTACTATATCATGCTTATCGAGAAAAAATAAACTCCTTGTTGACCACGTAAACAAAAAAAAAAGAACCGTCTATAAATCTCTATATATATTTACCCAACCCCTACTACGTACGTAACCCACAATATCTTAAAAAAGTAAACGATAAAAACAACAACAATGGTTTACGGTTCCAGTTCTTCAAATGCTGAGATGGAGATCGATCTCTTTGGTGAAAAAGTTAACAAGACTCCAGTTTTTGTTAAGAATCACGAGGAGGAGTATGATCTGGCTGCGTACACGGAAGAGTCTGATGAGGAGTTTACTCTGATAGATCAGGAGGCTGCGTACTCGAACGAGTCTGATGAGGAGTCTGATGAGTCTGATGAGGAGTCTGATGAGGAATCTGATGAGGAGTCTGATGAGGAGTCTGATGAGGAATCTGATGAGGAATCTGATGAGGAGTCTGATGACGAGTTTGATGACGAGTTTGATGAGGAGTCTGATGAGGAGTCTGATGACGAGTCTGATGACGAGTTTGATGACGAGTTTGATGAGGAGTTTGATGAGGAGTCTGATGAGGAGTCTGATGAGGAGTTTTCTCGAATCCATGCCGCGTATGGTCTAGATCAGGAGGGTGCGTACTGGAAGGTGTGTGATGAGGTGTTTGCTCAAATGCGTGCCGCGCATGATCTGGATCAGGAGGCTGTTGATGTTACTGCTTGTCGTCAAAGTTCTGAGTTTAGAGGGAAGTGTTATAACTGTGGTTTGATAGGTCATAGAGGTATGCAATGTACACGAGCTTCTACTGGTGTTGAGTGTTCTAACTGTGGTCGTGTTGGCCATCTCGCTAGGCAATGTACACGAGCTTCTACTGGTGTTGAGTGTTATAACTGTGGTGGTGTTGGCCATCTCGCTAGGGAATGTGCTAGTTTTTCTAGGAATCTAGATCAGGAGGCTGCGTACTCGAAGGAGTCTGATGAGGAATCTGATGAGGAGTTTACTCTCATACGTGCCGCGTATGATAAGGATGCGTACTGGAAGGCGTGTGATGAAGTTTTTGCTCAAATACATGATCTGGATCAGGAGGCTGCTTACTGGAAGGAGTCTGATGAGGAGTTTGCTCGAAAACATGCCGCGTATGGTCTAGATCAGGAGGGTGCGTACTGGAAGGCGTGTGATGAGGTGTTTGCTCAAATATATGCCACGCATGATCTGTATCGGGAGGCGTGTGATTAGTGTTTCTTAATATACGTTATTGCGTGTATGATTCTCAGTTTAATTCAAGTTGGGAAGATATGTTACTGTAGTGATTGTCATAGTAGTAATAATTTATATTTATACTGAATTTTACCATTGACCAGTTATTTGTTTGCACATGCATACATCATAGCTATAACCATGTTAAATTTGGAACACGATTGGTAAAGTTATAGGAGTCAAGTCAAATTAGACATGAAATGCATGAACTAGTCTTATGTGATGTAGAACAACTAAAGGGTTTCCAATCTTCCAAGTTTAAAATAGGTTTTTTTTAATTGGTAAGTGTTGCATGGGCAAATTTTAGTAGCAAATATATAGAATGTTTATGCGTTTTTCTTAAACATTTTTCTTAGAGTACATGGAGTTCTGGCGTCATGGCGTCACGTCAGCATGCTGTAGAAATTCTTATTTTTTAAGTAAATAATAATAAAGATTTAAAAAACAAGACATATAAAAAAATATTGACATATAAATATTACCTTCCTAAGCCAATTAACAAAACCACCCAACATGATCCAACTTGATTCAAGAAAAAACAAAATAAAATAAAATTTGAAAACACTATGACGAGAGCTGGTGGCCATGGCGCCAAGCCGACGACGCAGAGAGATGGAGCCCTCCGCGGTCGTCTTTTCCTGCGTGGTGGCCATGGCACCAGACTCCCCCTGCTCTTATGTGTTGCATTTTGACCCATGCAAGTTTAAATGCATTCTACAATATCTTTCAGCTTACGTCGATTATCCTTATTAGTGGTTAGTTTTTTTTAAATATATATTTTTATAAAAATACCACATAAACTCACCATTTTCAGTTTATATACTCCATCCGTCCCAAATTTATAGTACATCTTTTCATTTCGGAACGTCTCAAAATTATTGTCCCCTTCGAAATATTGTTATGGGTAATTTAACAAGTTTACCATATTGTACCTAGTGGTATTAAAAATTACGAAGTTTATTCAAAGATTTATTTAATTGCATAAGGGTATGGTTGTCATTTTGCGAAAAAGTTAGAGAGAACGTTGTAATTATTACTTTTTCTAAAACTGTGTGTTGACAATTAATTTGAGACGGATAGAGTACTATTAGCTGTCATTGATCTTATCCTTATGATCTGATAGTATCCCTTATGATTTGCTGTGTCATTGTCTGTATAGTATCAATTGAGACCGGGTCATATCCCACAATAGTAGGAAGTTTCTATAGATAGTCATAGACTTATCTGTATATATAGAGATACGTTGATGTATGATGTTTGATGGGGAAATCAGCCAATGATCCTATCCTACAATAACCTTCAACCCAAAAACTCATGTTTTTTTTTTCTTTTTCTTATAGCTCGCATACTTTTTTATTTGTCGCTACCTTTCATTGCTTTACTTTGTTGTCATAGCATTATGACAGGAGCAACACCACCACCAACTCCACCAAAACAACAAATCGATAAAGCCTATTCGATTGCAAGCATCAAGGCGTGCATCCCCACACCCCTTGATCTTGATAAATTAAACTACAATTCTTGGAGCTCTTTGGTTCAACGTTTCTGCAAAACTTATGAAGTGCACCACAATCTTGAAGCCCCGTCATCTACAACCACATCTACGATTGATTCTCTTCATGAATCTAATGATTGATTAGTCGTCATGTGGATGTATTTAACCGTCTCTCCCAAACTTGAGGAGATGGTTGTCGATGTTGATTCTACCGCGCATGGTGTTTGGAGGAACTTTTTCACAAAAACAAAGATGCTCGTTTCCCTCAACTTGACAACGAGATCTGGAACATGGCAATTGGAAACTTGTCCGTCACAGATTTCTTCCAACAAATCAAATCTAAAGTGGATTGCCTTGCCAATCTTGAATCACCGGTAAAAGAATCTTGCCTTGTAACCTATGTCGTTAATGGCATTCGAAGAAAATATCCGGACGCCGCCCGCATCATTCGCCTTCGGGAAAAATCCCCTACCTTTAATGAACTCCGCTCGATGATTCTCCTCGAAGAAAGTGATATGTCTCATCCATCGATCGGTCCATCACTTCATCATAATACACCCTCTTCGTGTAAAACCCGCATGCTTTTACCATGAATAGTACCCTTAAGATCGTACGTACTAGATTAAAACTTTCCTTTTATAGTATGATTACGTTCACGTGTTAGAATTGTAAGTATTACGTACGTGTTAGAACAAGATAAGTATTTATTACGTACGAACACACAGTAATTATTTAAACAATAATTAATCACGAACATGCGATCATGAAATCATGAACGTAATTTAATCACGAGCTAATATTAATTACGTATATATATTTATTACGAACACGAATAAATATATTAAGTCACGGTTAATATTTAACGAGAACACATAAAACACGAACACGGCTAAACACGAACGAACACTTAAGTTATTAGACTCGGAAAATGGTACGGGTACCCCATGTGGGGCCCCTACCCGCGGCTACACCAAAGAGATGGGCCAAGCCCATCTAATTTTTACTAAGAAATGAGTTAAGGTAAATCTTGTTTTCATTTTTCACTTTATAATAAATTAATCAAAAACCTAAAAAGTTTTCTCCTTATCCTTCTTGCTCTCTCTTGGCCGCCGCACATAAACACACCAAAGGGGGGTGTTTGTTTGATTTTGATTTTGAATTTGGTGCAAGTGTTCGTATGTGTTCATCCTCGTTTGATCCACGCATTCGGTATACATTTTTAATCATTTTTCTTTTTGTTTTGATTTAATAAATTAAATAAGAACATGATGTTTTTAAAAAGCTAATTAAAAACATAAATCAAACATTTAAATGGTTATGGGGTAAATCAAAACGGAGGATTTAGGGGTGTTTGTTGTGGCCGGTGCCTAACCCGAACCCCAAGGGGTCTCGGCTTGGCTATGGACCACCACCGAGACCTCAAGGTCTCGGTTTGGTGGTGTAGGTCCCACGGCATCAGCAAAAAGGGGAAACCCCGAAGTGGTTCGGGGTATGGTGTTGATTACGGGTCCGGTTCATGGTTTCTAGTCACGATCTGGTTCATGGTCTATGTTAAGGTTATGTTTTAATAATCATATGTTAAAAATTAAATTAATAAAATATGACATGATTAATTTAATAAAACATGACTTAGGTTATAATTTAATTATTAGATCATGGAATTTTAACCTAAGTATTTATATTTTTCTAGACTTTATAATTAATTAACTATTAAAAACTATGGCTATAATTAATTAATTAACATGACTTAAGTTATATTATTAATAATTAATAATACATGTTTTAACCTAAGTATTTAACTTTATTTAATTAAAAACATGATATATTTAATTAAATACTTTTAACCTATAGTTTATTTAAATTACATGTAATAATTAATAAACTATACCTTACATCATTATGACTTAAAAAAATAATCAGAAAACACTTAAGCTTATATACTTAGCTTATTTAACCAGCTTATATCTAATTATGAAAACTTTCTATTTTTAGAAACTTATTTAATTAAGGCAGCTAATCTATTTATGAAAACTTTCTATTTTTAGAAACTTATCTATTTTAAGCAGTAATTCTATTTTTGGAAACTTTCTATTTTTGGAAACTTTCTATTTTTGGAAACTTTCTATTTTAGGAAACCTGCTATTTTTAGAAAGTTACTTATTATTACACAGTAAGTATAATAATACATGAAATACAAGTAATACTTAATCAGAATAGACAGAATATAAGATAAACACAGTTTAAAGCTTAAAACAGTAAAACATGACATGAACGTATAAAATAAGCTAAGACATGACATAAAACCAGTTACGTATTTAGTAATCAGATACTTATACACGTATGTATTTATGTAGTATTAGTGATACCGAAGTAGGACTCTCTTCAGTTCGTCTTCTTGTTCACTGGAAATAAGGTACGGATTCCCGTCCTTTCAGTATGGACATTCTTTCCTTATTAGGATTCCCCGTATGCATCCAACTGTTTTCCCGTAGTATAAGTTATATGTTTGATTTTATTATGTTTAATTTAGAATACCTATAGCCATATACATGCATGACCAGTTTCACCTAGTTATGGAGCTACCATAACCATAACATTAGAGGCACTGGTGTTATGACTTCCCCACGGCGGAGTGATTGCTCGTGGCGTCCCTTCAGCTTTTGGCCATATTATTATATTTATCATGTGGGGCGTATGGGTGCATCCTAGTTACATGTTTTTCAGCAGATTAATCAGTGTGAATGTGGTGTGTGCCTTGCATCCTTCACAAGGAGCTGATCCCTCCTACCCAAACCTGTATATTAAATTAGAGGCAGCCCCTCTAATTTGCATGATGAGGTCACCCCTCCAAGTATTCATGCACGGTGGATTTTCATGACCTATATTGGCTAATGGTAGAATATGTTAAACAATTTTTATAAGATAAACATAAGGCTTTTCAAACTATAAAACCCGTTTTACCAAGACTTAACCAGGTTATTCGGGACTTAGGTTCTTTCGCTGTTATATGCTTATATGCTTACATTATTCATGCTTTATTGTACATCCGTGCACTGAGCGTATTGCTCAGCCGTTTTCCTTTTCTATGTTCCCAAAACGGCAGGTACTCATGGACGCTCGCAGACTTTATGCGTACGTGCATATGGACTGGAAGCTTTCTAGCCTTTCTTTACTTTATGCATTATCTTTACTTTGATACTCTTGCTATGGACATTGTTTAGTCCTTTCATTTACAGTACTTATGTTTGTGTGTGATGAGCTTTACTATTGGACTACTGATGTTTGATTCCGGTATTTTCCTTTTATGGTCATGTAATGTTTAGACATTTATCCTTGTATGCTTTGATGACACGCCATAATTACGCGTGACATTCCATTATCAAAATGGGGTGTTACAATTATGGTATCATAGCCAAGGCTTCGACCTGTAGGCTCTCAAAATATGACCTGTGATTAGTGGGTAGTCACTATGGTCTTCCTAGAACTGACAGTCGTTTTCATGCATTCATCATTTTTATGCATACATATATATGTCATTGTCGCAGGTTTATGACTAAGTAATGGTTGGTACAGGACTGGCCCTATTTAGTCGCATGTGTTTTATCGAAACTTTTAAATTTGGGACCGACCCATAGGCGTCCCCTCGCCATGTCTTTTATTTTGGGTGAACTGACCATAGGCGTTCACTCTCGAGCATACAAAAGTTTTCATAAAACTACATCATGCATTCATACACAAATTTTCTTGCATAAAATTTTTCTCTGGATTTATTGGTATAAATTTTTTTCATGTATATATATTATATGTTTTGATCTGTTAATCATATGTTTTATGTTATACTGTCAGATGGTTCTCACACGCGAACAGGAACAACTCAATGCTGCAATCCAAGCTGCAATGCAAGCTTTGCTTCCTCAACTAAGGAACGACATCAGGGCTGAGGTTCAGGCTGCCAACAATCAGCAACATAACCAAGCACCTCCTCCTCCTCCTCCAGTGACATTGGCAGTATGGCTGGAGAGATTCAACAAGCTCCGTCCTCGAGCTTTTGAGAAGACAGATAGCCCCAATGATGCTGAAAGCTGGTTGGCTCACATCGAGAAGATTTTCAATGCTATGGGTTATGACCCTGCGTTCAAGGCGAGGTTGACATGCTACCGGTTCGAAGGCGATGTGTTAAATTGGTGGTTAGCTTTGATGCAGTCTGAGGGAGGCGACGATTGGATTGCTGGTTTGACATGGGCTCAGTTCAAAGATAGGGTGATGGAGCAGTTCTTTCCCAAGGCTGAGCAAGACAAGCTCAAGAGGGAGTACCATGGGATCTGACAGAGAGCTGGGGAGAATAGCAATGAGTTTATGCAGCGCTTTCTTCGCTTAGCTGGTTTCCTTGGTGCAACAGCAGGTACTCTTAAAGAGCAGGCACACTACTTTAGGTGGGCTCTTCGAACATCGGTCGCAAACAATCTGGTGTGTGCTACGTTCACCACTGTATCACTAGTGGCCGATGCGGCACGTAAGCTGGAGATGTTGCATGAGAGAGATGAGTTCGGGGAAGATGAGAAACCCGACAAGAGGTAAACATTCGTATCCAAGCGGTGACCAATCCGTATTTTTTCCATATATGTCAATTACTCATCTCTTTAAATTGTATCTTCTAGGCAGAAAACTGGGGACCGGTCTCAACCGGCTACTCAGCAGCAGCCTCATCAGCCCAAGGGAAACGGTCAGACTAACGACCGTTCTGCTATGGATAGGCGTGGCGGTAATGATAATTACCGTAACAACGCTGGACACTCCAACAGCAGCAGGTCCTAATACTTACGCATTTTTCTTATGATTTCATGTTATAACTCATATTCTGACACTTTAGCAAAACTTCTACCAGGAACCATGGAAACGGTAGGGACCAGAACCAAAGAGGTTCACAGCCTAGCCGTCCAGCTATCACTGGTATTCAATCTTACGATTATCCGCATTGTCCTTTATACCCTATTATCATGTCTTATGTAAAATGTTTTATCAGGTCCTCAGCCAGCCAGAGCACCTGCTGGACGATATACTCATCCTCTTTGCTCTACTTGCCACCGTAGGCACCCAGGGCCATGTCGTCGTAACACTGACGCATGCTTCAAGTGTGGTCTTCCTGGCCATATCATGAAGGATTGCCGTAAGGGCGAGATGGAGGGCACATCGGGACATGCTGATACCAAGCCGCCTCCTACCACTGGGCGTGTCTACATGACGTCTCGAGACCAGGCCAACAAGTCTACAGGTACCATCACTGGAATCTTGTATATGTATGGTCAAGCTGCGTGTGTTCTTTTCGATACGGGTGCTACTCACTCGGTCATTTCTACTGCTTATGCTAAGAACATTAGGATGCTCCCCATGCCACTAGAGAATAGACTTACTATTTCCATGCCTTTGAGGGACTCTGTATTAATGACCCATGTATACAAGAGTCTTCCCCCAGAATTTGACGATAAGGTTCGTCCTGTTGACGCACTTCCGCTGGACATGAATGACTTCGACATGATTTTGGGCATGGATGGGCTATCCAAGCATCATGCTACCATAGACTGTCATTCATATCGAGTTATCTCCGGTGATGTTAATGCACCAGAGTACATTCATAACGGGTTCGTACCTGGACGGTCTGTACAAATCATATCTACCCTGCAAGCGCGTGCACTACTGTCACATGGCTGCGAGGGTTATCTAGCTACGGTTCACGACATGGATGCTGAATCTCCATCAATTCAGGATCAACCAATAGTTTCAGAATTCCAAGATGTATTTCCAACAAAACTTCCGGGTATACCACCTACACAAGAAGTGGAATTCAATATCGAGCTTATTCCAGGAGCTGAACCGATCTTCAAGGCTCCTTATCGCATGGCTCCCATAGATCTGAAGGAGCTGAAGGATCAACTGTAAGAACTTCTAGAACGAGGTTTCATTCGACCGAGCGCATCTCCATGGGGCGCACCGGTCTTATTTGTTAAGAAGAAGGACGACAGTATGCGTCTTTGCATAGACTATCGCGAGCTCAACAAGATTACTATCCAGAATAGGTATCCACTGCCGCGTATAGACGATCTGTTTGACCAACTCCAAGCGGACAAACACTTCTCCAAGATTGATCTTAGGTCAGGCTACCATCAGTTACGGGTTAAGGAGCAGGACATCGCCAAGACTGCTTTTCGTACCCGCTATGGCCACGACAAATTTTTAGTTATGCCATTCGGCCTGACCAATGCTCCAACAATGTTCATGGACTTGATGAACAGAATCTTCCATGAATTTCTGGACAAGTTCGTCATTGTCTTCATCGATGACATCCTGATTTTCTCAAAGTCCAAGGAGGAACACGAATACCATCTTCGTACAATACTACAGATTCTTCGCCAGAAGCAGTTGTATGCTAAATTCTCCAAATGTGAGTTCTGGTTAGACAAGGTGGCATTCCTAGGTCACATTGTATCATCAGAAGGAATCACTATGGATCCAGCGAAGGTTGAGGCCATTACTAAGTGGCCGAGGCCGACATCAGCGACGGAAGTCCGCAGTTTCTTGGGCTTAGCTGGCTATTACCGTAGGTTCGTCGAGAACTTTTCCCTCTTAGCACTACCATTAACCAAACTGATGCGGAAAGGGGAGAAATTCGTCTGGACTGAAGAACGAGAGAAGAGCTTTGAAGACCTGAAGCAGAAGCTAGTATCTGCACCTATTCTTACTCTCCCATCTGGTATGGGTGGATTTCAAATCTACAGTGATGTATCGGGGAAGGGACTTGGCTGTGTTCTCATGCAACATGGGAAAGTGATCGCGTACGCTTCACGGTAGCTTAAGCCTTATGAACAAAATTACCCTACGCATGACTTGGAACTTGCTGCAGTCGTGTTTGCATTGAAGACATGGAGGCACTACTTATATGGAGAATCATGTGACATTTTAACGGACCACAAGAGTTTGAAGTATATTTCACTCAACGTGAATTGAACATGAGACAAAGGAGATGGTTAGAGCTGTTGAAGGATTATGACATTAATCTACAGTATCATCCCGGAAAGGCAAATGTAGTAGCAGATGCTCTTAGCAAGAAGTCCGGAATGATCAACGACATTAAAATTGAGGAGGAAATCATAAGAGACTTGGAGCGACTAGACATCAAGATCATGGTACGTGGACAACACGGTTACTGGGCTAATCTTAGAGTAGAGCCCGAGTTACTCTCTAAGATCAAGGAAGCTCAGAAAGATGATGGAGAAATCTAGGCGATAGTACAAAATTTGGAGAAACAGACGGAATTCAGAGTAGATGCAGATGGTATCGTATGGCAGGGCACGAGACTTTGTGTTCCTGATGACCAAGCACTCTGGGAAGCCTTGTTAGCCGAAGCTCATAGCTCCCCATTCTCTATACATCCTGGTTCGACTAAGATGTACCACGACATCAAGCAGTACTTTTGGTAGAGTGGTATGAAACAGGATGTGGCTACTTACGTCTCCAAATGTCTTACCTGCCAGCAGGTTAAGATCGAGCATCAGTGATCTGGCGGTCTCCTTCAACCGTTAGATATTCCAGAGTGGAAGTGGGACAAAATCACTATGGATTTTGTTACTGGTCTTCCGCCTACCAATAGGAAGCCCGATGCAATTTGGGTTATCGTAGATCGACTTACCAAATCAGCTCATTTCTTACCGATCCGCAAGGAAGATCCGGTAAGTAAACTCGCCAATACGTATATAAGAGAGATCATGAGACTCCACGGTGCTCCATCCAGCATCGTCTCAGACAGAGATCCTCGTTTCACTTCGCGAGTTTGGAAGAGTCTACAGAAAGCTTGGGGTACACAACTTAAGCTTAGCACGGCCTTTCATCCTCAAACAGACGGACAGTCGGAGCGAACGATTCAGACATTGGAAGACATGTTGAGGTCATGCGCATTGGAATGGACGGGTGATTGGGATGATTACATCTGTTTGGTGGAGTTTGCATACAACAACAGTTGGTACGCAAGTATCAAGTGTGCTCCTTTCGAGATGTTGTATGGCAGAAAGTGTCGCGCCCCAATCTGTTGGGATCAGGTTGGCGAGCGAACACTTGAAGGACCAGAAATTATAGAGATGACCAACGAAAGGATAGCAGTAGCTAAGCAGAAACTTCAGGAAGCACGTTCACGTCAGAAGAGTTACGCCGATAAGCATCGTAGGGACATACATTTTAACGTAAGAGATCACATCTTCCTTAAGGTTTCGCCGCCACGTGGTGTTAGACGCTTTGGGATAAAAGGGAAGCTCAGTCCTCGTTTCATCGGATTGTTTGATATCATTGAACGAGTCGGTGAAGTATCTTACCGGTTAGCATTACGTCCACAGCTTTCGCATGTACACAATGTGTTTCATGTGTCCTTACTCAGAGGGTACCAGTATCATCACCTTCACATGGTTCAGTATCCACTGGAACAGATACGTGAAGATCTCACTTTCATAGAAGAACCCGAACGAGTTCTTGACAGACAAGAACGAGTCATGAGAAGGAAGACGATTCCATTCGTCAAAATCCTTTGGAGGGATCATACCGAGCGGGAAGCCACTTGGGACACAGAGGAGTCTATCCGGGCTTCTTACCCTCATTTCATATTTTGAATTCGGGTATGTTCTTCTTTTTCAGTTTACTTTATCTATTATTCGGGGACGAATTATTCTTTTTAGGGGGAAGAGTTGTAAAACCCGCATGATTTTACCATGAATAGTACCCTTAAGATCGTACGTACTAGATTAAAACTTTCCTTTTATAGTATGATTACGTTCACGTGTTAGAATTGTAAGTATTACGTAAGTGTTAGAACACGATAAGTATTTATTACGTACGAACACACAGTAATTATTTAAACAATAATTAATCACGAACATGCGATCATGAAATCATGAACGTAATTTAATCACGAGATAATATTAATTACATATATATATATTTATTACGAACCCGAATAAATTTATTAAGTCACGGTTAATATTTAACGAGAACACATAAAACACGAACACGACTAAACACGAACGAACACTTAAATTATTAGACTCGGAAAATGGTACGGGTACCCCATGTGAGGCCCCTACCCGCGGCTACATCAAAGAGATGGGCCAAGCATTTTTACTAAGAAAGGGGTTAAGGTAAATCTTGTTTTCATTTTTCACTTTACAGTATATTAATCAAAAACCTAAAAAGTTTTCTCCTTCTCCTTCTTGCTCTCTCTTGGCCGCCGCACATAAACACACCAAAGGGGGGTGTTTGTTTGATTTTGATCTTGAATTTAGTGCAAGTGTTCGTGTGTGTTCATCCTCGTTTGCTCCACGCATTCGGTATACCTTTTAAATCCTTTTTCTTTTTGTTTTGATTTAATAAATTAAATAAGAACATGATGTTTTTAAAAAGCTAATTAAAAACATAAATCAAACATGTAAATGGTTATGGGGTAAATCAAAACGGAGGATTTAGGGGTGTTTGTTGTGGCCGGCGCCTAAACCGAACCCCAAGGGGGTCTCGGCTTGGCATATGGACCACCACCGAGACCTCAAGGTCTCGGTTTGGTGGTGTGGGTCCCACGACAGCAGCAAAAAGGGGGAAACCCCGAAGTGGTTCGGGGTATGGTGTTGATTACGGGTCCGGTTCATGGTTTCTAGTTACGATCCGGTTCATGGTTTATGTTAAGGTTATGTTTTAATAATCATATGTTAAAAATAAAATTAATAAAATATGACATGATTAATTTAATAAAACATGACTTAGGTTATAATTTAATTATTAGATATGGAATTTTAACCTAAGTATTTATATTTTTCTAGACTTTATAATTAATTAATTATTAAAAACTATGGCTATAATTAATTAATTAACATGACTTAGGTTATATTATTAATAATTAATAATACATGTTTTAACCTAAGTATTTAACTTTATTTAATTAAAAACATGATATATTTAATTAAATACTTTTAACCTATAGTTTATTTAAATTACATGTAATAATTAATAAACTATACCTTACATCATTATGACTTAGAAAAATAATCAGAAAACACTTAAGCTTATATACTTAGCTTATTTAACCAGCTTATATATAATTATGGAAACTTTCTATTTTTAGAAACTTATTTAATTAAGGAAGCTAATCTATTTATGGAAACTTTCTATTTTTAGAAACTTATCTATTTTAAGCAGTAATTCTATTTTTGGAAACTTTCTATTTTTGGAAACTTTCTCTTTTGGAAACTTTCTCTTTTTGGTAACTTTCTGTTTTTGGAAACTTTCTATTTTAGGAAACCTGCTATTTTTAGAAAGTTACTAATTATTACACAGTAAGTATACTAATACATGAAATACAAGTAATACTTAATCAGAATAGACAGAATATAAGATAAACACAGTTTAAAGCTTAAAACAGTAAAACATGACATGAACGTATAAAATAAGCTAAGACATGACATAAAACCAGTTACGTATTTAGTAATCAGATACTTATACACGTATGTATTTATGTAGCATTAGTGATACCGAAGTAGAACTCTCATCAGTTCGTCTTCTTGTTCACTGGACATAAGGTACGGATTCCCGTCCTTTCAGTATGGACATTCTTTCCTTATTAGGATTCCCCTTATGCGGCCAACTGTTTTCCCGTAGTATAAGTTATATGTTTGATTTTCTTATGTTTAATTTAGAATACCTATAGCCATATACATGCATGACCAGTTTCACCTAGTTATGGAGGTACCATAACCATAACATTAGAGGCACTGGTGTTATGACTTCCCCACGGCGGAGTGATTGCTCGTGGCGTCCCTTCAGCTTTTGGCCATATTATTATATTTATCATGTGGGGCGTATGGGTGCATCCTAGTTACATGTTTTTCAGTAGATTACTCAGTGTGAATGTGGTGTGTGCCTTGCATCCTTCACAAGGAGCTGATCCCTCCTACCCAAACCAGTATATTAAATTAGAGGCAGCCCCTCTAATTTGCATGATGAGGTCACCCCTGCAAGTATTCATGCACGGTGGATTTCCATGACCTATATTGGCTAATGGTAGAATATGTTAAATAGTTTTTATAAGATAAACATAAGGCTTTTCAAACTATAAAACCCGTTTTACCAAGACTTAACCAGGTTATTCGGGACTTAGGTTCTTCCGCTGTTATATGCTTATATGCTTACATTATTCATGCTTTATTGTACATCCGTGCACTGAGCGTATTGCTCAGCCGTTTTCCTTTTCTATGTTCCCAAAACGGCAGGTACTTAGGGACGCTCGTAGACTTTAAGCGTACGTACATATGGACTGGAAGCTTTCTAGCCTTTCTTTACTTTATGCATTATCTTTACTTTGATACTCTTGCTATGGACATTGTTTAGTCCTTTCATTTACAGTACTTATGTTTGTGTGTGATGAGCTTTACTATTGGACTACCAATGTTTGATTCCGGTATTTTCCTTTTTTGGTCATGTAATGTTTAGACATTTATCCTTGTATGCTTTGATGACACGCCATAATTACACGTGACATTCCATTATCAAAATGGGGTGTTACACTTCGCCTACTGTCCTTGTTATATCTACTACACCTAATGACAAGGCGAATACCATGAGCACGTCGGGTGATATGTCGTGTTCCTTAGTTTAGTGGCGAAACCATTGAGTGGCGAGCTCACCTGGTATCATGGCCATATATGGCAAGAAATGGCGAGGTGCCACGTCTGAGTGACGAGCCATGAATGCCATGATACCCAACCCTCTTTAAGGATGGTTTTATATTGGTATTTTTATTTAACTCTCGTTGTCATTATCACTTTTTACGTTAAGCATGATCGACCCCTTAATTAAAAATCATGGCTTCGCCAATATGATACTCTAAACTTTGAGTCTATCGTTGTGTTTGTTATGCATAAAGTGTTGATCCTAAACTTAGATCGATTAAGCTTTGTGTATACGAGATTAGATCAAGTAATACACGTAGAGAAACCTTTGCTTATGAATAAAGTAACTAAGTGTTATGCGGAATTAACACTTAATTTAAAACACAAAGATGTTAAACAAACTTTCACTTGTATTAGAATGATCGAACTTGATTACAATGAAAGAGGTTTAACTTGTGAAAACTTATGAAAACCTGATGATCAACATTAACCTAAAAGATCTTCTTTTATAGATTAAGAAGTCTTGTACAATAAGCTACGAATCAACTATTCTAGGTAAAGATAATAATGAAAAATACAATGTCGAGCTTATCTTTACCATACACAAATAAAGAAACAAATAAACAAAAAGATTCGTATGAAGATATATTCCATCAGTGCTAATCTTCAAGGCTATCAGCGTTGACTTCTTCAATGTCAACGCTTGGCTGTCAGCGTCCAAAGTTATCTTATCAGCGTTTGAATTCTTCTTATCAGCGTCTAGTGAACTGACCCATAATTTATTCCCAACAATCCTCCCCTAAACTTGATATCTATTCCAATGATCAAGTTTCTGAATAAAAACTTAAGGCTTAGGAGGAATCTTGCAAAAACTTCTTATGTTGGTGATAAACATATCTAATCAATTCCTTGGCCACGTCACTAGTATAATCAATCTCCAAGGGTGTCTCCTTCATCTTCTCCAATACTTCTTTGGACAAGAAATAATCAGCATCCACAAGTAGATACTCTGAAAACTTTGTAGAGCTCAAATGAAACACACCACAAGTAGAATAAAGCCTCCAATGAAGATTACTGAGATCATCTTCAAGATCCTTCCATATGGTAGGATCTGCTTCCCTTGGACCACACAAAGTCAAAAATGTGTTCCATAGTCTTATTCCATTTGCTGAAGTAGGTGCTTCAGCTGTATACTTGGCCTCTATTAATCTCCATAGATGCACCAAGTCTTCTCTGTCTATGCTTGCAAAGATAGAAATAATTGAAGTGAAAGTGTGTACCTCCTTTCTAAACCTGCCAATCTTCCAAAATCCACACTCATCTTCATCAAAGCTTATGATTGGATTTCTGTCATCTAGAGGTACTACATTAACCAAATCTGAAGCTTCCAATGGAGAAAGCTTGAGATGCTTCCTTATGACACTTTCAGTTGGATAATACACATACATATCTTTAGGAAATTGGAGAGGATCTCCTTTCTTCACTGGTCTTTGAGCAATCCTCATCTCCTTTTGAATCTGCATTTCCTCAGCAAGCTCTTGTTTCCTTTCTT
The DNA here is from genome assembly GCA_025667525.1 of Glebionis coronaria. NCBI lineage: Eukaryota > Viridiplantae > Streptophyta > Magnoliopsida > Asterales > Asteraceae > Glebionis > Glebionis coronaria. The sequence goes on from CM046876.1 coordinate 675,357,552, forward strand.
CTGAAAGAAACTGGTAGACATTATTTTCTTGCACATTCCTCCAAATAGGATGTGCCCTATACTCTAACTCCTCAAAAGATAAAGCCAGCAACTTCTTGTATGTCCATCTAGGTTGATGGCATCTAAGCAACTTGTAATACAACTGCCTTCTATCTCTTTTGAGCCAAGTCTTGACCTCTTGTGCATTAAACCTCAAAATCACCTTTATATCATCTTGTACCCTGAGAAGAACTTCCAACCCCCAAATTTGATCTGACAAACTCATCCCTGGGTTGTCCATAACCTTGTCTTCCCAAGCATGGTACATTCTGGTGATTTCTGGAAGGTCCCAATCAATCTGATTCTTCAATTCACTCAATCTTTCTCTTGCCAACTCATCCCCATATTCAAGTCTTTCTGGATCTTCAATAATTTGAACACTTGAATCTGAGCTATCTCCTTCTTTTTCATCACCACTTTCTTCCTCACTCTCAGAAGTGGCAACAAATGGTGATCTACCACTCCTCTTCAAATCTCTTTCCAAAAGTTGTGCAGCCAACTGTTCATCAAATGCAATTTGTGCTGCATCTTTCTTTGGAACATCTTCTTCAACCAAAATCCCCTTACCCTTGTCTTTTGGATCAATAATAGGTAAGGTAGAAGAAGAAACCTGTGTGGACACATCTTTGATGATTGCTGATGACTGGAATACATCAACACCACCTGCAACTTTGTCAGCGTTCAAGTTACCTCTATCAGCGCCCCGATTACCTTTGTCAGCGCTGGATGTGTCAGCGTTCAAACCTGTATCAGCGCCCATTGTTGCTGTGAAAGATCCTTCCAAGTTCAATGGAGTTACCTTGGATGTATCAATAATTGGGTGCTTCTTCAAGTTGGTGAGTGCTTCAGCAACATGTAAAGATTCACTAAATTATGAACTCTTCTCTGAACTCTTCTCACTGGCTGTATGAATCAGCTCATCCTCTTCATCCTCCCCTTTGGAAGATTCCTCCATTCTACTCCTGCTACTTGGATTCTCCAAAACAGTTACCCGCTCCCTCAATACTTGGAGTTCACGGCCCTGATTATTGACAAGTTGTACAAGGCTGACATTTTGCTTTTGCAAGCTAATGACAGCAGCCGTCAATTCAATCAATGTCATAGGTTCCAATCTGCCCTCAGCTAGAATGGGGATTTGACCTCCCAAAATAGAATCATAGGGCGTGGATGAGGTCTTAATGATGTTGGGACTGTCTTGACCAGCATCTAAGCTTGTGTCAATAGCCCCAGCCTCACCCACGTCACCAGCCACACTTGTGGAGGTGGTTCTCTCTGCAACAAGGCTAGGACCACTAGAGGAGAACACTCCAGTAGTCCTTTGGCGTTTATTCAACCTAGATTGTAATGGGGTGGAAGATGAGGTAGATTGTGTGGGTGTTGGTTGGTTAAAGGGTGTTTGGGATTGTTCAGGAAAGTCATCAACGTTGGGATTGGCTGAGTCAGCGCCAACATTTTGAGTGTCAGCGTTGACATTGGGTTGGTCAACGTCCATGTGATCAGATGAAGGTAATGGTTCATGGATAGGCTCAAGTTGGGGTGCAGGGTCTGGTTGTGGTTGAGCAGCCTGAATTACTTCAAGCATGGCTTGGGTGAGAGGGATAGATCTGTTGGTGGAGCTCATTTTATCAAAAATGGTTTTCTTTTGCTTAGGGATCTCATAAAAAGTGTCATGATCCCTAGTACAATATTCTTGTAAATCAAAGACCATTTGCAAAAATCTTGGGTAAGCCAAAGTCATTTTACTTCCCTTGTTTTTACACATCCCTTCAAAAATCATTTTTGAAAAATTATACTTAAGCCCACGTGACATACAAACCAAAGCACTTGCAATTGACCTGTTGATTTCATTAAAAGCAGTACATTTTGGACTTAAGCATTGAAGAAGGACATGTATCAAATATTTCCAGTCAGAGGGAAATTCCTGCTTATGATATTTATTTAAAGATTTACCAGCAGGAATAGGATAACCCAATTCCCTAAGACCTTGTTCTATTGTTGTAACGGCAAGGGTAGTCACACCATCAGCGTCATCAAGACGCAAAGCTTGGCGAACCAAGGCTTCAGTAACCACCCATGTTCTTCCATGAACAGTAGATGTTAATGTGGTCACTCCATTAGCTGTTGTGGAACTAACATTGTTCCAAAACTGTCTAATGTGTGCGACAGGAACTAATGGTTCATGAGAAAGTGCATACCTTAATGAGGATGCATTTAAAAATGCCACCATTTGTGAATACTGAGGGAACAAATCATTATCAGCAGTCAAGTAAGCGACCATATTATGTTGGCTCTTGAACTCCAATGTCAGATTGGTTGAGTTGAACTTTGGTGCCATGTGTAAAGCTGTTGAGGTTATGTGATATGGGAAAAATCTAGGAGAAAAATGTTAGACAAGAAAATATGAATACCCAGAACAAAAAGTTTAGCCAAATTTATAGGAGAGATGCATGATTTTGATTGGTAAAAAATGAGGCAGTTATATTCAAAGAGCAATGATGAAAATATTAAATCAAATATAACTTATCTCATACATTAATTAAAAGTAACAACTCCCCAAAATTACGGCCAAAGATTAGTCAAAAATAACAACTGGGTAGGGCCCACTAGGTGTCAACGGTCAAAAATAGCCCATCAGCGCCCAACGGCTATATTTTCTTGTCAGCGTTTGCCTAAAGCCTTGTCAGCGTCACGATTGGACGTAACAGCGTTTGGAGAAAAACTTGTCAGCGTCTAAAAAATAAAAAATATTTAAAAAGAAAAAGACCTTAACAAAGTAATTTATCCTAAGGGAAATATCTTACAAGTTGATAATTATTACTGGGCGGCAAGCACTGTCCATTTATGCACACTTGCTTAAGCAAGATAGACACAAATGTCCTCTAGTGTCCCTTGCTAACCAAAATACTTACCAACAAAGTTATTTCATAAAATTCTTTGTAACTCCCAGGTAAACCCATAACAAAACTATTCCCAAGTCTCCCATCAGACCATAACCAATTCTAGGCCAAAAATGTCTTGGCAGCATGCATAGTTTGGCAACTTTGCATGCTACAGTGCCTCATGGTTTAGTAAAACTAACCCATACTCACCTGTGGACACAATCTAGAATTGTGATGAGAGCATTATAAGAATACCCAAAAGTCCTAAAGGTTCCTTAAACCTCCCCTTAAACTATGATACATGAGTTTCTCAAAATATACATGAGCATTAAAAATTTATGTCAAGATAGGAATATAAATATTCCAACCATCATCCATAAACAAAAACATGTCCAAATAGCTCTTCAAAGATCCATAAGCAACTCTGTATCCAATGGCATAAAGCTACCACCACCTACACATTTAGATTGAAAAACCACAAAACTAACATTTGTTGCTGACAGCGCCCCGACAACACGTATCAGCGTTGAAGGAACTCTTGTCAGCGTTAGACAATAATATTTCTAACAACGGCAAAATAACACTTATCAGCGTTACATTTACCTTTGTAAGTGTTAGAAAAATAAAGTGGAAAAATCTAAATCATCACAAAGACCAATAACAATGCATTATCCTGTACATACTTTTACAAAAAGGTTCCAAAACACATATTAAGTGAGATTAACCATTCCAATATTTGTTACCAAATATTGAAATCTTCCAGCATCAAAAGGTTTAGTTAATAAATCAGCCACATTATCTTCTGTGGCTACCCTATCTGGTTGTATTAAACCTTTCTCAAAGCAATCTCTTATAAAATGATGTCTAATTTCTATGTGTTTGGTTTTAGTATTATGTACAGGATTTTTAATAATGCATAAAGTACTGTTATTGTCTACAAAAATCTTGGTATGCATGAAATTATACCCATAATCCAACAGCTGGTTCTGAATCCATAAGACTTGTCCACAACAAGCAGCTGCTGCAACATATTCTGCTTCAGTTGTAGAGTTTGCCACCACTGTTTGTTTCTTGCATTGCCAAGATATCAATCTACTCCCAAGAAATTGACATCCACCAGTTGTGGATTTCCTATCAAACTTGTCACCACCATAGTCACTGTCTGAATATGCAATAAGCTCCAATGGAGAATCTTTTGGGTACCATAAACCAAGATCTGGATAACATCTTAGGTACCTAAAAATTCTTTTCACAGCAAAAAGGTGACATTCTTTGGGAGTCACTTGATGGCGTGCACAAGCACACACAGCAAACATGATGTCAGGTCTTGAGGCTGTAAGATACATCAATGAACCAATCATTGATCTATAGTGCCTAACATCCACATCCTTTCCAGCTCTAATTTTTCCCCAAGGGTGTTCCTTATCCATAGGAGTGGAAGCATCCTTTTCATGTGGAGAAAAACCATATTTCTTCAAGATTTCAGCTACATACTTGTCTTGGGAGATGAAGATACCATCTTCTTTCTGCTGAACTTGTAAGCCTAGAAAGAAGTTCATCTCACCCATTGCACTCATCTTGAATTTATCTGTCATAAGCTTGGAAAAGTCTTCACTCATCTTTGGATTTGTGGATCCAAAAATGATATCATCAACATAGACCTGGACAAGTAAGACATCCTTACCTTTCTTCTTTGTGAACAATGTCTGATCTATGGTGCCCCTTTTAAAACCATTTTACACCAAGTAAGTGGACAATGTACCATACCATGCTCTTGGGGCCTGATGAAGTCCATACATAGCTTTCTTCACTCTATAAACCTTGTCTGGATTCTCAGGATCTTCAAAACCAGGAGGTTGCATGACATATACCTCCTCAACAATTGTTCCATAGAGGAAAGCACTCTTCACATCCATTTGATAAACAGTGAAGTTCATACAAGAGCCATAAGCTAGAAAAATTCTTATAGCTTCAATTCTTGCAACTGGTGCAAAAACTTCTTCATAATCTATACCTTCCTCTTGTGTATATCCCTGAGCTACCAAACGTGCCTTGTTTCTGACCACAATAACCCTTTCATCTTTTTTGTTCCTTAGAACCCATCTTATCCCAATTGGTCTCACATATCTAGGACAATCAACCAGCTCCCAAACATCCTGTATAGCAAATTGGTGAAGCTCATCCTGCATTGCTTCCACCCAACTAGGTTCTTTGAGAGCATCAAAAATCTTCTTGGGTTCTTCTTGTGACAGAAAACATGCAAACAAACATGCTTGTACAAGAGGGGTATCAACCTTCTTGTGTATATTGGCAATAAATCCACCAAGATTTTGATGGGATCTTCTTGTCTGAACTGGAGCCATAACATCACCAATGATCTGAGATGAGGGGTGATCCTTTGCTGTGGAAGTGAGAACTCTTCCTTCAAAAAGTCTGGTGTCCTCAACTTCACGCTCCATGTTGCCAATATCTTCTTCATAAGACTCTCTTTGATCAACAGGAATCTCTTCATGGACATTGGAAGGTCCACCTTGCTCAAAATATGAAGAGAAAAGATGTGCAAAGGTGTCATCAAAGTCTGAACCTTGTTTGTCAGCGCTTGGGCTAACAACGCTTGAACTGTTGTTGTCAGCGTCTGATCCATCAGCGTCTGAATTGCTCTTGTCAGTGCTTGATTTCCCTTTGTCAGCGCCTGAAGAACCATGCATGTTTGTATTTGGTGGTATTTGGAAACCACCATTATCTTTTCTAGCAGCAGCAGCAGCAGCATAATACTCATCTGTCCATATAGGAAGTGTAACATATTCTTGTGTGGGAGATGACTCAACTGCTGGTGGTCCATCCTTCTTAGCAACCTGTATACCTGAAACATTACCAATTCTCTTTTCCAAAACACTTGAAGTTACCTTCACAATGTCTGGATCAGTAACAGGCATATAATTTAAAGCTCTAGATAAAGGTTCCAAGTCAAACAACCAATTTGGACCACTTTCAGGATCACTAGGTTTACTCTCTAAAAACCTAACATGTACTTTTTCAAGTATACGTTTTTCCTTTTTAATGTAAACCCTATATCCTTTGCTCTGCACTGAATAATCCATGAAGTATCCTTCATCACCTTTTGTATCAAATTTACCTAGGGCATCACTAGTTTCTAAAACAACTACATGACAACCAAAAGGCTTGAGAAAGCCAATATTTGGCTTCCTTCCCCAAAGTAACTCATAAGGTGTCTTATTATGTATTTTGTTGACCAATGCCCTATTTTGAACATAACAAGCTGTGTTAACAGCTTCAGCCCAAAAAGCTATAGGAAAGTGGGCATCAGCCAACATGGTTCTGGCTGCTTCAATTAGGGTTCTATTCTTCCTTTCAGCAACCCCATTTTGCTGTGGGGTTCTAGCTATGCTAAACTGCCTAGTAATCCCTTTCTTGGCACAAAAATCATCTAACAACTGATTTCTAAACTCAACCCCATTGTCACTTCTAATAATTTTGACCTCATTACCATTCTTCTTCTCAATCTGGGTAATGAAATTAATCAGACTTTGGGCAGTTTCACTTTTCTTGGCTAAAAAGAAAGTCCATGTAAACCTGGAAAAATCATCAGTGATGATAAAACAATATGATTTACCCTTCAAACTTTCTATATTAGTTGGACCAAAGAGGTCCATATGCAATAAGTGAAGTGGTTTAGAACTAGAGTGCACCTGTTTAGATTTGAATGAGACCTTGTGCTGCTTGCCCTTAAGACATGCAACACAAGAGTGGTCATTGTGGAAAGCCTTTTCAGGCAAACCATCAACTAAACCAAGCCTCACAAGTCTATTGATATTTTTAAAGTTTATGTGCCCTAATCTCCTGTGCCAAAGATTACTTCCATCTACTGAGGCTTTAGCATAAAAACATGACATCATTTTATTATTCATCTTAATTCCATTAAGATTCACATTATAAATGTCTTTATGCCTTGGTGTTCTAAATTCTATGTATTTTTACTCAGGGAGCTTGTAATCTTTGCTTAACACCAAGCACTCAGTATCTGTGAAAAGAACCTTATTTTTGTTATCACACACTTGTGATACACTAAACAAATTATAATCCAGTTCTTTTACCAGGAAGACATTCTCAAAACGTAGATTATTGGTAATAAGGGTTCCTTTTCCTGTGATGGTGCCATAGCCCCCTCCAAAGTATACCTTATCACCATCTTGAATAGGAGTGAAGTTTGTCAGATAGTCTTCCTTTCCTGTCATGTGCCTTGAGCATCCACTATCCCAATATCCATAATCATTGATCTTCTTCTGAATGCCCTGCACATAAAGAAAACACATTAGTTCTCTTTGGGAACCCAAGCCTTGGAAGACTCGGATTCATTTGGTTGTTTAACAAGAACAGACTTGGTTCTCATAACAACCCCATTTTCATCCCTTTTTGAATGAAATTCCCAGTTAACCCCAACTGGTGTTGACATGGCCTTTGAAATATAATGAAACCTGTTGCATGTCATAGAAAGACCAGTAGAATTAGAATTTTGGTCTTGTTTTGGTCTCCATGTTAAGCTAGTAGAAGCTTTAGACCTATTTCCCTGTGGTTGCAAATACCTAGGTTTGGCAGTGTGTCTGTCAGCGCTGAAATTGTTCTTGTCAGCGCCCCGATTGCCTTTATCAGCGTTAAACCTAGGGTTTGCTACAGGAACCCATTGCCTATTGGACCAAGTGTTTGACTTTTGGAAAGGTCTTAGGCCTTGTGTGTTAGACCCTCTAGAAAAGAATGGGGTTGGTCTAACAACTTGTGAACTTTTGTTCACAAAGGTATTGGGTCTGACAGTGTTTGACCTATGTTGACTTTTGTCAGCGCTGAAATGGTTCCTGTCAGCGTTGACATTGGAAGCGTTGACACATCTGTATGCCAAATGTGAAAAGCTACCACATGTGTAACAAGCTTTTCTAGACATAGTCTTAGGCCTAGAAGCAAAAAAACCTGTTCCATGGTTACTAACTTGGCTTTTTGGTGACCTAGTATTCCTATACATCTCTGCATACTTAACACTAGGTTTTCTAACAGTTTGTGGGCCAAGGTCAACGGCTTTGCCAGTGGTAGGGTGTGTGATTTTAATAGGTGTAGGATCATTGGACTCCACAATATTATGGCTCGTGATTGGTGTGGGCTCATTTGGACTTTCACACAACAACCCTCCCTTAACAAACAAAGTGTGGTTAGCTTTCTTCCACTCATCTAGGTCAGTCAGTTTTTGTTTGTATTCTTCAACTGGGGAAGTCACTCTAGGTGGAGGAATGAATTCCTTCTCTTGGAGTTCTGGCAAGCCAGTCCAAGATAAGTCCTTTGATTGGACACCATAGAAATCCCCAGCTGGTGGTGGAACACCAGTATAATCTTTCATCCCAATCCCACTCATGTCCTTAGAGTCTCTTTGTTTACTAACACACTCTCCTAGGGATTGTGTGGCCTTATCAAATCTCTGGATTTTAAGACTCACATTATCTTTATTTTTGTTAGCCTCTTCTAACTGAGCTATCAAATCAAGATTAACCCTGTTTGTGATATCTTGAATATCTTTACTTTGATGTAACTCATGTTTTAAGATATTTATTTGATCCTTTAAATCAAACTCCATTTTCTTATACTCAGCTACTGTCTTTTCTGTTTGGGTAAGAGCAATTTGATAATTAGATACTTTGCATCTTTCAGTACTTGCTTCATCTAATAATTTTACTATCTCTTGATTTAGTTTTTCAGTATTTAAACGACAACCCTTAGAACAGAAAGCATCATCATATACCTCATTGTCTGATGAAGAGGAGGAGTGTGCCATGAGAGCATATTCAACATGCTCTTCTTTAACTTCAGCAACCAAGGCTCTGTCCTCTTCCTCATCCTTGGCCAAAAAGTTCCAGCTCCAGTCCCATCCTCCAACGCCATCAATTTGTTGAACAGCAACCATGGCTTTGGGATCTTGGCTCTTAACCATTTGGCTTGAAGGCTTACCAGCATCAGATCTTCTTGGAGATCTACATTCCCTCATAAAGTGCCCCATCCTATGACAATTGTAGCACTCAACTTTGGATTTGTCAAATCCAGCAACATCCTTAGCATTAAAGGTCATCTTCTTCTTGAACCTTTTATTAAACCTGTTTGCTCTTAAGCTTACAAGAGCCATAGTCCACTTGATGTCCATCTCTTCCAATTGCTCATCACTTATCTGCTCAAGATCTTCATATGTAATCCTTGAATCACTGGGCAAAGAAGCAATGAATGCACACACAGTATCTAGATCTAAACCAGCAGGTTTAATTCTATCAGCGCCAAAGTTGTGTGTGTCAGCGCTTGAGTATAAAGCGTTGACAGGATATGATCCAGCGCTGACAGACTGTGATCCAGCGTTGACACATTGAGATCCAGTGACTGGATGTCCATAGGAGTTCATGGAATCAAATTGGCCTTCACTTTGTGAGAAGAAGGCCATGTTGCTACTGGAAGATTTATTATCACTCTCCAAAAGCCATTCATTCTCCAACAGTCTTAGTTTGTTGAAGATGTCATCAAACCTGGAGGTCTTGTGGGTGTTATTGACAAGAATGGATCTTGTCTCAATCTTCCATACATCACCAAGGCTTTTGAGAAAAGTAGCATTCAAGTCAGGGTCATCAATCTGTGTTCCCATGAAGGAAAGTTGACTTGTGATGTCAAGCAGTCTACTTCTCACACTGCTGAGATTCTCATTGGGTTGAGCCTTAAAGACAGCATACTCATGCATGAGTTGCTTCTTCTTTTCTTCTTTTGTGTCAGCATTGCCACCATGTGCTACTTCAAGAGCTTCCCAAAGCTCTTTTGCAGACTCAAAGCGTTTGTACTTGTGCTGATTCTCATGACCTAGGGCGTGTTTCATGATGTTCAAGATTTTCATGTCCACCCTTTTCTTGGCTACATCTTCAGCAGATACAGCTCTTCCATCTTCAGGCTTTTCCTTCTTATCAGCTTCAGGACAATTAGGAAGAGCTATCCTTGTGGCAATAGCATTAGCAATCTTTTGAGCTTTGTTGAATGTGTTCCCATATTCAACAATCTCCCAAAGAGTGTAGTCATGAATAGCTATATATTGCTCAAAGTTAGACTTCCAAAGCTCGAAGTTCCTGGCATCAAACATGGGAATTTTGATATTAGGGTTTGTGGAGTTGTTTTGTAGCAACGCAGAAGGCTGATTTGTGCCAGACATGATGTTTTTAGGGTTTTGACAGATTTAGGGTTTTTAGGGTTTGGTGTTTTAGGGTTCTTGCGTTACTTAAAGATCAAAAGTTTCTCAACAAGCTCTGATACCACTTGTTGATCCCACACTTAGATCGATTAAGCTTTGTGTATACGAGATTAGATCAAGTAATACACGTAGAGAAACCTTTGCTTATGAATAAAGTAACTAAGTGTTATGCGGAATTAACACTTAATTTAAAACACAAAGATGTTAAACAAACTTTCACTTGTATTAGAATGATCGAACTTGATTACAATGAAAGAGGTTTAACTTGTGAAAACTTATGAAAACCTGATGATCAACATTAACCTAAAAGATCTTCTTTTATAGATTAAGAAGTCTTGTACAATAAGCTACGAATCAACTATTCTAGGTAAAGATAATAATGAAAAATACAATGTCGAGCTTATCTTTACCATACACAAATAAAGAAACAAATAAACAAAAAGATTCGTATGAAGATATATTCCATCAGTGCTAATCTTCAAGGCTATCAGTGTTGACTTCTTCAATGTCAACGCTTGGCTGTCAGCGTCCAAAGTTATCTTATCAGCGTTTGAATTCTTCTTATCAGCGTCTAGTGAACTGACCCATAATTTATTCCCAACATAAAGCCAAGTTGGAATGAAATAAATCATGAAGACAGAATGAAAAACAATTGTTTATAAGTTGGATTGAAATAAATCATGGACATTTTTAAATAAAAGTTTATATTCAGTAATTCAGTTATCTTATGGATCGCCATAGCTTGAATTTGTTGTTGACTATGGAATGATTAATCTGATAAAGGTAGTATAAACATAAAAACCTCCACCTTTAACCGGTGTGGTTGGGTCATAATCTGATTAAGGTTTTTTCTTGCAGAGATTTGGGGGATTATTAGGTTTCAGGTAATGTTCTTATGAAACCAACCCTGATCAAATTATAGATCGGTTCGTTCCCAAAATCGCACATGTGATGTGCAACGTGTGTAGGATGTTTGTGCGTAATGTGTGTAAAACCCGAAGAAGAATAAGCAGAAGAAAGAGCGAAATGAAAGAGAAAGGTAAATAGAAATGTAAAATCAAAGCGAGGTCAAGAAACAACGTTTAAGGAGGAATTGGAGATGACTCACGTGAGCACATCTAGAAAAAGCGACCATAGAAGGAGACATATTGGGATCAGAACTAGAACAAAGAACACAAGAACATAACAAGCTACAAGAAGATGATGCAAAGGTTTTTAAAGTCGGAAAAAAGTTGTTTGATATGGAGATGAGAAATTCCGACCTTTTAGAGACGCGAGCACATCTAGAAAAAGTAACCGCAGACCGAGATAAATTGAGATCGGAACTAGAACAAATAACACAAGAACATAACAAGCTACCCGAGGATATAAGAGCATGAGGAGTCGTGGTGCCGTTATTATAGTGTCATAACCAAAAAGTGGTGCCACGTCAGCAAAGTGGGCTATGGCACCAGTCTTCATGGGGAGTGGTGTGTCATGCCAATTCTGGTGCCATATGTTTATTTTATTTTTTTTAAAAATTAAACAAAAATATGTAACTTAAAATAAAATTTCATTAAAATTAAAAAACATTACATTAAACTTAAAATAAAAAAACATAAAACTAAAAACATATAGATAGTCGACTAGTTTCGAGGTTCATATGTTGCTCGGACTCGTTCCTTTTGGGCCTCGACGATAGCGGCGTCGACCGCACTCATACGGCTCGTGTCAATTTGGAGGACACGCATGTCCTCCGAAATCCTTTTAGATTGGATCAACCTCCTTCGGTCTTCGCTCTTTCTCAAGCATGGACAATTTGGCTTCTCGGTCTAATTTCTATTGTTCCGCCATGAACTCTTGGTACGCTACCAGGTTACGTCACACCCCACCATGGCGGAATATGGGGCGCGACGTATGGATATCATCACAACAATAGCGTGTCTATAGAGATAACTAAATGATATAATAAATGTCATAAAATGGTGACACAAATGTCATGACAATATCTCAACAATGCAGGAGTTTAGATAAATAGGTAACAGTCCTACCTCTTACCCAAGACAAACAAATAACACAAACAAACAAACATATAGGTGCCAACAGTATCACTAGATAAATGAACAAACAAAGCTAAGAAGGAACGGGGATCTCCTTCTATATGCAATCCTAAGGCATCCAAGTCTATCCACTTCTATCCTCAAGCTTAACCACATTCTCACCTGAAAGAGACACTAAAACACGTCAACATAAAGTTGGTGAGAGTCATAGGTTTAGACTCCAACGCTAAATCAGTTACAAGCTGTGAATAACAATCATCAACAAAAGAACATATGGACAATGTGTTACAAATATGCATTAACAACTATCAATCAAGATTAATCATACCAAACCAATCCAAGGCTCCTATCTTGCCAAACAACATCATGGTACCATTGATGATCACACTATGTACCTATCCCAAGGCCACTACCTTGGCAAACCATAAGGCCACTACCTTGTCAAACCACAAGGCCACTACCTTGTCAAACCACAAGGCCACTACCTTGTCAAACCACAATAACTGAGACGGCACGTGTTCCCCTGATCCAAATCATACACAATCAAAAATCACATAGCAGTTAATCACATAATGTACACACAAGTCCATCACAAACCTTAAAAAAACATTCACAACATCAATTTAGAAAATAACTCAACACAGTGTCTCTTCCATCCCATCTGGAAGTCAAAATCAATATTAAACATGGGACTATGAAACTCACCTGATTGAGCTTCCCCAAACATCCGTGCACTAGCAAAAAGCTAACAACCAAAAACACATAATCAAAACATGAACCAAACACTAAAATGGCTCATCAACCTATGATGGACATCTAACCTTCTCCCATATATATACCTCATATATATGCTCTAAGAATCTCATTACACCCCTCTATAAAGCCCTTAACTCGTTTTACTTCATAACACATCCCGTTAACATTTTATCAAAAACAGTCCCAATTTTAGGTCTCCAAACTATAAGTCAAACACCCACCTAAACACACCCATGATCTCTGTAAAGGGAATATTTATGCCCTTACATATGTTAGCTAACATCTCCCACTTGCCCTAACCTTAAAGCTACTGTTTTGACCTCCGACTATTGTAACCTGTTTTTGACCCACTTCCCAACCTCCAATTTAGTTCTCGTTTCTTGCATTGGAAAGCCACTTCAATTAAATTTTCAGGGATACTTGGATCGCAAAATAAGAGTTTGTAGAACTCCAAATATGATCAAAACAATTGACTCAAAATTCTGCCCAGTTTTTAAAAACGGGTTTAATCAAATTAAAACTAATTAATTAACCCTAACCCCACTAATTACAAACCTTAACTTATGTAATCATTATAACCTCATTATTATAACATTAATTTACTGTTTTTAAATTAAACCATAACCTAATTTCATCATAAGATGATTAAACAAAACATAAAAACAATTAAATTAAAAAGGGATTTGAATATTTACCTTTGATTTATGAAAACCCCAAAATTTTATGAAGAACCCTAATATTCTCCATTAAATTCGACCTAAGCTTGATCTCCAGGGGATTATGATGTGTTTTTAGTTAATAAAAGTCTTTATATAATTACCATACTAATCCTAGCCCAATACAATGTTTCCTTTTTCTCCTTTTTTCCTTTTTTCCTTTTTTTTTCTTTTCCAACCGTCTATACCCTTTCCATATCCATTAATTTTTTTTTCTTTTTATTGTTTAATATTATGTTATTAACAATACCTTAATTTACCTTAATTTATTTCAGCTCCTAAAATGTCCAAAACCTCAAAACCGTAAAACTAGTCAATTTTTACGCGTTTTACCGTAAAAGTCGTAAAATATACACTTTTAAAAAAAATCTCAAATTTTGAAATAAACTTTATAACTAAGTCCTAAATGACTTAAAACCATCCCGAAAAATATTCCCGTGACTAAATACCTCTTCCGAGACCTCAAAATGCTAAATCGTAAATCGTAAAAATACGATTTTTCTATAATACATATACGTATACGTAAAACCACTAAATAACACCATTTCACTTCATAGTCACTACCATGTAAGCTCATGAACATGAAATCATCACACATCGTTTCACTCACAAGGTACCCCGTACCGGAAACGATATCCAAACCACAATCTATACACACCAATAAGCACATAAACACGTAAAGACACGTAACTAGCACAAAATAAAATTAAGTGACGAACCTCAAAACCACGGTTGTCACATCACTCCATCCTAATAGAAATCTCGTCCCGAGATTTACTCCTTAGGATCAAACACATAAATAACAAATCACATGAGGATACTTGTTCTAAACGAACTCCCCTCATTTCCACGTGAACTTTAGTTCGAGTTTCAAAATACCACATATACAAACCAAAAATAATTAAACTCATTGCCAAACTCTTGACCTCACAGTCAATAAATCTCACAGATGACTCTTTGATAAAACAAAGACTCTTATTAATACAAGTCCCGAATAACCGTACATGCAAAATGCATTCTCAAACAACCTTTACCAATCTCAATACATGAAATGTATCATGTATACAACTCACTTTCCCCAGGTAATTCTATACTCATAAGCTAATGGTCCGATCTTTCCAAAGATCATAAATGGACCTGCAAAACTCTACATCAACTCTTCCATTTTACCAAAACATACCACCCGTTACTATGGGTGAAACTCCCTACATAACTTTGTCACTAAATCTAATGGTTTCCTCCTTTTCTACATAGCATCCCTTGTTGCTCTCATTCTGTCCACAAACACCATTACCACATTAATAGCCTCTTTTACCAATTCTAGTCCACATTAGGGACAACTCACCCTATCCTTTCATATAGTGCCTCAAATGACATTTATCGACTTCTAGTACGATAACTATCATTATATGAAAACTCAGTCATTGCTAACGAGTTTCCGAACTACCTCTAAATCAATCACCCATGCCCTCAGTGTAACACATAAGGTTTTATAAATATCTCACTTGCCTATCCTTTTCCAGTTAGCTGGATATACTCATATCCAATCATGTTCATCAACTCCCTTTAGTCCATATGGTTGTCCAAGCCACGCAACATACATGTTGACGCGTTCTCTGCTTTAGACAACTCAACTCGTGCAACCTACATCCTTCATCCAAGCCACCCTAATACGTCATCCATATAGTTCAAGTTCGTCTCAGCTTCACTTTATTCTTCTTATTCCATGTCTCATCAACCATGCTTGCCTTTCCCAGATCGTACTTGGCCTTGCATATTTTTCTTTCATCACTTAACTCCACCCCTCACCTTTGCCAAATGTTCAATCAAGATGATTGAATATGTGTTGGAGACGTTCATGATCCGTATAGATCATTCTCCACGTCTCGTACACCAAATGCCTCTAGCATTCTAGGAAGATATAACAGTCCAGCTCCACTAACTAAGTCTATCCAGTTCTTCCAAATCTTCAGTTCCTGCAATGTATAAGCGATCGCCTTTCTTTGTCGTCCTCGTACGCGTCCAAGTCCTTGCTCCACGTATCTTCATGCTTCGCGAATTCATCCAGTCCTTCCGATAATGCCAAGATCGGCTCACTATCCAATCCACCTCTTCAGCCTCCAAAATGCTTCCTCATCCTTCTTCACTTCGCCCCTTGCTGGTTCCATGATATGCCATCATCTCTAACTACTCATCATGGTAGACTTAATACTAAAACTCACACTTGAAAATCTCACGTATAATTCCACTTCAAAACCAACACATACTTCGCCTCACTATCCTTCTTAGACTTTGAGTAGATCAAGATGTCGTCGATGCTCCCGATGACAACTCGTTTATACACGTTCATGCACAATCGGTTCATTGACTCCATGAAAACCGCTAGTGCTTTGGCGAAACAAAATTCATAACCGTAAACCCAAAGCGCTCATACAACATCCTTAGCAGTTTCAACTATGTCCTCCTTGCACCCTCTCTTAGCGGCAATACGAATAAATTCCTACCTCGTTCTACTTGCAAAATTCTACACGCATTTTTAAGATCGGTACTTCCTCTCATCGGACCACTCAACCTCTTTCCTCATCCAATCTACTACTAAGCAACTCAACTTCTATCCGGCATTCCTTGCAATTTCTAACAGCTCTTGTTTTTAAATCACTCCATCAACGATTTGCCTTGGAAAGGCATTAACTACAACTCCTCTCACTTCTCCTACTTGCTCTATTTATGGTTCTACCTCACGGTAATAGGCAAACCTACTAAATTTCATGAAATTTTCGGAAAACTTACATGCCCTACGAACAATCATAAATACCTTTGAGGTATTGTATCCCCTTCCAACACTCTCTATGGCGTGTTACTTGTGCTAGTATCCCACAAATCTCTATTCATCTCATTGGTACTCCTAAGAGACCTCATGACCACATTAGTTTGTCTACGAACTTCTTTCCTCCCCACTAAGGGTATTCCGATCGTTCTCTCATGGTCACCTACTTAAGCGTGTAGGCGCGACCAAGTCTTTCATATGACTACCTCAACGCTCCCGAACAATACGAAACCAAAACTACATCCCGAATCCATCAGATACGATCAACAAATCAAACCAACGGATAACTAACGACATTTCTCGTGCACCAGTTAAAACAAGTCAAAACCATGAGACTCAAAAGAAAGCTCAAACCCAAAACGTGTATCAATTCAAAATGACCCATGACAACGAAAAATAATCCAAGAAACACCCAATGGCAACCAAACATATTACGCCCCGCGACATATTATTTAAACCGTGCAAAAGATCGACTTTTCCAAAAGAATATATATCTTTTTTTTATTATTATTACCTCCCACATCTATGTGACTCAAACAATATACCAACAACCTTCTAGGCGATCTCAAAACTCAACCCAAAGACTAGATATCCCGTGCACCCCAAATAAAAATAAACTACTATTCAAAACTCAACCTTGAACCCGACACTTGTACAACAATTCCGACCAGTCCACTGACCTCCCATGACTATACTATCTGAATATTTGAAAAGTACGTTCCGAGTACATGATTTTTGGCTTTTGAATCACTAAAAAAGCTCTAAAAACGAACAAGTTATGACCAAAACCGTTTTATACTAGTTGTTTTAAAAAAACTAAAGAATAAACTTAGTGATTAATGTAATCCTTTTAAATGACAGATATAATTGTACGTGAAATCTTCATAAACTCAATTTAACCTTGTATAAATAATTATAAATGACATAAATCGGTCGAACTCAATTATATAAACTATGTAGGTAGAAAGAAATTTTTATTTCGCTTTATTTCAAAGAAAGTCTTTTAGAATTTGAAATATATAAGTGTTGAATAAAATGAAATCTTATGTTACATCTTGTTTGAAACATGAGTTCAACGCCTTACCCTTATTTTACCGAATACAACCAACTATCTAACCCCATTATAGATTTCCAAGTCCCCCTTTTTCTCACCATATACCGACCAAAAGAAATGTAAGACCCAACACAAAAGATTTCATTATCTCAAAAGGAATCCCAAGTTATTTCAATAGACTTAAAACCAAGAACACCATTTTAAAACGTACACGTGAAATACGAAACTCAAAGAATACGCTACCAGACACACTTCAAAAGATTCAAAACGTCGTTGGAACTCCATTAAACTCCAGCACCATAAAACACGAGCAAACACAAGGTACGTTCAAGTTATAATAACTAGTGAACGACCATATACCATAACTTAACACATAGTAGTATATATACATCCGCATATATATACCTATTAAATCACCCAAAACATACTCGTTACTATACATATCAGATCAACCAATCGCGTCATACACTCGTTTTTCCATACGAGTAATCCCCATCTCACCATCTCACCATGCCACAACAAGGCACAAAACACATTACCAAAACCAACCCATATCGTGTTGCCTCATAATCACATAACACGACTATAACTCAAAACATATAACACACTAAAAAAATAGCCATATCGTAGGCAGCCGTTACATATACCCATATATTATAAATATACCCAAAATTCACATCTCATCATATATAAGCATGTACTAACCCTCTTTCATGCAATCATACTTGAGAACCCATTGAAGTTGTGGTACTTGTATAACTATGTTGGCCACCATACTTATACAATTACCCTTTCCCCAATGCACTCCCTCCTATGATGACACTTATAAGAATCAATACAACATATAACACATAAATCCATCTACTCACATAAGCACATAACCACATAACCAAATAGGTCCAAAACCACATCTATTAAAATAACATAGTAAAACTCTTGGAATACCGAAATCCATAGTCTAGCTAAACAACATAGACTAAATCCAAAACGAAAACATAATCAGATATAAGTCATGTCGCCCATAAGAGTGGAAACAGCTTAAAATCCTTCCTACCCATGTACTCCTAGTAACTCGAACCACCACACGATTCTTAGGGAACATGACTTAAACATCAAAAGAAAAATAACATACCTCATGTATGTAAAATCTCGACAAAAGATAGAAACTACCATGTGCCAAATTATGTACAATAATGTACAATTTAAGCAAAATATGACAATGACTAGCGTGGAAGATTATGGTTCAACCCGCACTAGTCACAACCCGAAAAGAACATAACATGTGGCTAAGTATGAACTTACTATGGTTCAATTCATACTAGTCAAAACATCACAATAAATAACATCCCAACACATCAATTTATGTAAAATGCACACATACTCCTATGACGCCTATATGCAGGGACCCTTAAGCTATAGACTAGGCTACGCGACTAGGCAACCTAATTCTCTATAACCATTGTCTCTGATACCATTCTGTCACACCCCACCATGGCGGAATATGGGGCACGACGTATGGATATCATCACAACAATAGCGTGTCTATAGAGATAACTAAATGATATAATAAATGTCATAAAATGGTGACACAAATGTCATGACAATATCTCAACAATGCAGGAGTTTAGGTAAATAGGTAACAGTCCTACCTCTTACCCAAGACAAACAAATAACATAAACAAACAAACATATAGGTGCCAACAGTATCACTAGATAAATGAACAAACAAAGCTAAGAAGGAACGGGGATCTCCTTCTATATGCAATCCTAAGGCATCCAAGTCTATCCACTTCTATCCTCAAGCTTAACCACATTCTCACCTGAAAGAGACACTAAAACACGTCAACATAAAGTTGGTGAGAGTCATAGGTTTAGACTCCAACGCTAAATCAGTTACAAGCTGTGAATAACAATCATCAACAAAAGAACACATGGACAATGTGTTACAAATATGCATTAACAACTATCAATCCAGATTAATCATACCAAACCAATCCAAGGCTCCTACCTTGCCAAACAACATCATGGTACCATAGATGATCACACTATGTACCTATCCCAAGGCCACTACCTTGGCAAAACACAAGGCCACTACCTTGTCAAACCACAAGGCCACTACCTTGTCAAACCACAAGGCCACTACCTTGTCAAACCACAATAACTGAGACGGCACGTGTCCCCCGATCCAAATCCTACACAATCAAAAATCACATAGCAGTTAATCACATAATGTACACACAAGTCCATCACAAACCTTAAAAAAATATTCACAACATCAATTTAGAAAATAACTCAACACAGTGTCTCTTCCATCCCATCTGGAAGTCAAAATCAATATTAAACATGGGACTATGAAACTCACCTGATTGAGCTTCCCCAAACATCCGCGCACTAGCAAAAAGCTAACAACCAAAAACACATAATCAAAATATGAACCAAACACTAAAATGGCTCATCAACCTATGATGGACATCTAACCTTCTCCCATATATATACCTCATATATATGCTCTAAGAATCTCATTACACCCCTCTATAAAGCCCTTAACTCGTTTTACTTCATAACACATCCTGTTAACATTTTATCAAAAACAGTCCCAGTTTTAGGTCTCCAAACTATAAGCCAAACACCCACCTAAACACACCCACGATCTCTATAAAGGGAATATTTATGCCCTTACATATATTAGCTAACATCTACCACTTGCCTTAATCTTAAAGCTACTGTTAAGGCCCCGATATATATATATATACTTTTGTCACTCCAGATTTACTGATTTTAAACTTACAAAAAGTTTGTTAGGATTAGGGGGTCTTACCCTAAACCACAACCTTAGCCCAAGTGCAGATACTTACTATAATATATAAACCATCTCTCATGTTCGTTAGAAGATCCCAATGCAACCCTAAGTACCCCAAACAACCCAAAACTTAAAAAGAAAACAGACTGACTTTAAAACTGTTTTGACCTCCGACTGTTGTAACCTGTTTTTGACCCACTTCCCTACCTCCAATTTAGTTCTCGTTTCTTGCATTGGAAAGCCACTTCAATTACCTTTTCAGGGATACTTGGATCGCAAAATAAGAGTTTGTAGAACTCCCAATATGATCAAAACAATTGACTCAAAATTCTGTCCAGTTTTTAAAAACGGGTTTAATCAAATTAAAACTAATTAATTAACCCTAACCCCACTAATTACAAACCTTAACTTATGTAATCATTATAACCTCATTATTATAACATTAGTTTACTGTTTTTAAATTAAACCAGAACCTAATTCCATCATAAGATGATTAAACAAAACATAAAAACAATTAAATTAAAAAGGGATTTGAATATTTACCTTTGATTTATGAAAACCCCAAAATTTATGAAAAACCCTAATATTCTCCATTAAATTCGACCTAAGCTTGATCTCCAGGGGATTATGATGTGTTTTTAGTTAATAAAAGTCTTTATATAATTACCATACTAATCCTAGCCCAATACAATGTTTCCTTTTTCTCCTTTTTTCCTTTTTTCCTTTTTTTTTCTTTTCCAACCTTCTATACCTTTTCCATATCCATTAAATTTCGTTTTTTTTTTCTTTTTATTGTTTAATATTATGTTATTAACAATACCTTAATTTACCTTAATTTATTTCAGCTCCTAAAATGTCCAAAACCTCAAAACCGTAAAACTAGTCAATTTTTACGCGTTTTACCGTAAAAGTCGTAAAATATACACTTTTAAAAAAAATCTCAAATTTTGAAATAAACTTTATAACTAAGTCCTAAATGACTTAAAACCATCCCGAAAAATATTCTCATGACTAAATACCTCTTCTGAGACCTCAAAATGCTAAATCGTAAATCGTAAAAATACGATTTTTCTATAATACATATACGTATACGTAAAACCACTAAATAACACCATTTCACTTCATAGTCACTACCATGTAAGCTCATGAACATGAAATCATCACACATCGTTTCACTCACAAGGTACCCCGTACCGGAAACGATATCCAAACCACAATCTATACACACCAATAAGCACATAAACACGTAAAGACACGTAACTAGCACAAAATAAAATTAAGTGACGAACCTCAAAACCACGGTTGTCACAGGTTAGAACCGGAACTAGCGGTTGAGTTAGAGCTCGTGCGTTGAATTTTATTAAGTCGGAATAGACCGACGGGTCGAGGAAACTCATCATGCCCAAAGTGTTCCGGTTCGTCATAGGTGCCCATAAGACGACATCTTCTTGCTTGAGTTGACGGGATTTTTCCACTTGTGTTTGTCTTTAAAACAAGCACTCCGGTGCTTAAACTCACATCCAACGACCATTTCGTATAACTTGTACACCCTCGCCATCCAATCATTATCGTTCTCCCCACTATGAACCGCGGTTTCATTCACCAAATCATTAAACTTTGTAACAACGGTATTCATTGACGACCACTTGCCCGTTATCATGTTCTTGGTATGTATAGCATAACATTCTTTCACGTCTTTTTCATTGTAGACGGTTTCAATTCGATACCAAAAAGTATTCTTTTTTTATCGGATCCAGTTTTCGGATCCTCGGACACTTGAATAAAACATTTCGCCAAAAGCTCCTCCTGTTCTTGGGTCCACACACTACGAAGTCTTTTTTCTTGTGGAACGTCCTCTTTCTCTTTGTTTTTTTGCAACGCCGACTTCTTACGTCTAGGATTGGAACCAGCGTTTCTTCATCTTCAGTATCTTGAACTTCATCAACATGGTGCGATTCATGCTCGGAGTGGGGTTGAGAAGTTGGATACGGTTGTTGTTGTTGTGCTTATTGTTTAAATTGTTGCATTTGTTGCATTTTAAATTGTTGAAACATCAACAATTCCTCTTGACTTCGAAATTGGGGGGCGAAACTAGGATAATAATTCAGTTGGCGGTTCAGATTCGAAGAAGACCCCGTCATTTGGTTGGTTGGGTCGGAAAGCATACCGAAAACTTAATTTGGGTTGTGGTTGGGATTCATATTTTTTTAATGAAAGAAATGGAGAAGATGAAGTAATTATAAAGTGTGTGGGAAATATGAAATTTTTAGGTGATATTTATTGCATTTTTAGAAGTGTAAAAATAAGTTTTAGGGTTTTTTTTTTAAAACCCACTCCCCAACGGCAATATATCCGTTACATTCAAATTTTCAAAAATAAAAAAAAAACTAAACCGCGTGGGCTGGTATGATTGGCGCCAGACCTTTGGTGCGAAGACACAGAGTCGTTGTGCGGTTCTATTTTCTCGCGCGCGGTTGCTTGGCGCCAAACTTTGGCGACTCCAAGTCATCTAATGCAAAAGTTTTTATGCTCGAACAAAGGTTTTCTGATATGGTAGTTGCCTTAAGTGCAACTATTAATCAATCCATGACTTTATGAAATAAACATACGCTATTATTTTAGGTAATATTATAATCATACGCAATTACTTTGGGCTAAGCTCGCATTGGACCAATGCTAATTTAGGACATATTACAGTATGTACTTACTATATATTTACCCAACCCCACGTAACCGCCTATGAACCAAAAAAGGAAAGGTAAATATCTATATATATTTACCCAATCCCACTTAACCCACAAAATCTTAAAAACACATCGATCAATCGATAAAAACAACAACAATGGTTTACGGTTCCGGTTCCTCAGATGCTGAGATAGATCTCTTTGCTGAAAAAGTTAACAAGATTCCAGTTTTTGATAAGAATCACGAGGAGTATGAGGAGGCTGCGTACTCGAAGGAGTCTGACGAGGAATCTGATGAGGAGTTTACTCTAATACATGCCGCGTATGATAAGGATGCGTACTGGAAGGCGTGCGATGAGGTGTTTGCTCAAAAACATGATCTGGATCAGGAGGCTGCGTACTGGAAGGAGTCTGATGAGGAGTTTGCTCGAATACATGCCGCATATGGTCTAGATCAGGAGGATGCGTACTGGAAGGCGTGTGATGAGGTGTTTGCTCAAATACATGCCACGCATGATCTGTATCGGGAGGCGTGTGATTAGTGTTTCTTAATATACGTTATGGCGTGTATGATTCTCAGTTTAATTCAAGTTTAATGCTACTCTACGTTGTGCTCTTGTTGCTTGTTATGTCATTGCATACCGGATAATTTGATTGTTCATTAACAGAGCATGATCGACTACTATTGGTTGTTTGTAGTACCATGACTTGTAACACAAGTTTTGTTATGTTTAATTCTTTACGTCATTCTAAAGTAGACATATTCTTGAACATTGGCTAATATTGTACATGATAATATAGCGACCATTATCCTTGCGATGAAATAGCCCTTGGTATAAACACACAGGTTCAAATTAACTAAAGCTAGCGATTGGTGATGAATCCACAATCAGCAGCTTTACTCCTATAAGAAAGCTGAAAACATTGACCATTGCAAGTGTTGATATAATGTGGAACATTGGTAGCACCAAATTCCATAACCTCTTTATTGTATATCCGAGATGCATCTTCCTCAGAAACCTTTTCGCCATTAACAAAGAAGGGTTAGTAATTTAGTATATCTGAACTCGTCAACACAATTCACGCAGCCTGAATACAAATCAGCTTGATATATTGCAAAATGTAGCTAGTAGCGTAACAAAATGAGCGATGATCATGTATCATTGAATTCGTATGTACTTGCCATTATATGCAAATCTTATCACAACACAACTTTTGAACAAATATCATTGTTTGTTTACTTAATTAAGTATAACTTGTATAATATAAGCAACACAACGATATATAATTTGTATAATTTGTATAATTTGTATAATTTGTATAATTTGTATAATTTGTATAATTTGTATAATTTGTATAATTTGTATAATTTGTAAACAAGATTCCACAACTCATCACTTTTGTGACCTAGGCGCCATCATATGGTACGTGCATATGTTGTGGCAACCTCTCCCTTGAATCGACGCGAATGTCTTTAATGTGTTGTCAAATGGATCCCATGACTAGAGTAAGCGCGAATTCCATTCCCTGATGATGATAATAGCTCTATCCGTTTGTGTTTATAATTCGTCAAGGCTGATTTGTGGCAAGGAGATTTCTTTGGTAGGGCAAGAATTCTAACGAAACATCTGTTTTCAATGTTTGTAATTGCATGAAGATGCGAAGGAAGATCAATATGAAAATCTCCATAGTGATCTGTTTTGCTTTTTATTACGATCCAGTTTGACGATTTACTTGTTTTCCTGTTAAAACTAGTATGACGACGACACGAAACTCCCACCAATGCTCCTGAATGTAAATACAGTTAGATGATTAAAATTAGCAAAGCTTATCTATCTTTTTATAACATGTCTGATTAACTGATTGCCATGCATATGCATACCAGGGATTGGATGCGAAACAAGGGGAGAATTTTTACGTAAAAAGGAATCACAGAGTAACGTCCCGGAGACCACCACGGTAGAGAGCTTCTCTTCTCCGTATCCAGCGAGTCTTGTCAACTCATCCGTTGTGGCGAGCTCCACCACAGGGTTACGGATAATCATGTCACGTGCCATGGCTGGAGCTCCCCCTAGGATGAAAGACATTATTAACATGCAACCTTGAAAATGGATCATCATCATCACCACCTTTTGTACGTGTTGAATTAAAACTTATATGTCTTAAGTGTGTAATATTGATTGAAATGGTTTATGTATTTATAGTAGTAGTAGTATATTGTGATGGCGTCTTTAATTTGAACTTGATTTTTTTATATAAAAAAAAGGTACTATAAAATTACCCTTTAGTTATGGTTCTTGTTGTGGCCTACTATGACCGTTGACCAGTGCCTTCTACCCAATTTTTACAGGTAAACTTCCATATGTTAAAAGTCACTACATCTCTAGAGATATGGGAATTATGCAATTAAGGTGATGACTAATTATGATACGTGACATGATACGTAGTAGGATGAGTAAAATGGCAAAGGGGTTATCACAAAAACAAGAGAAGAAATAAATAAAAAAAGGAAGTAGGCAGCCAACTTGTATCTCCCCAAATATTATTTAAATCCCACAAACATTCTTAATCAAGCCTAGGGCTGTAATAAAGTAAATTTTTTATCAAGCAACTCGAACTCGAGCTCGAGCTTGTTTCGATCAAACCAAGCTTTTATCAAACTCAAGCATAATCTCAAGCTCAAAAAATAGCTCGAAACGATATTAAGCTTAAACTCAAGCTTTTGATAACTCGGCTCGAGTTTTTATCAAGCTTTTTCAACTTCTATTAAAATATGTTTTATAATGAATTTATATAAGCAACTAATTGTTAATTTGAGTATTAACCTAATTTTAAGGGCTAATTTCATAAATAAATAATATATTTTAGAATACTTTTAACTTTGATTACATTTATATTTTAGTTCTTTATATTTTAAATGATTCTTTATTTTTGTAAATTTAATTATTGCATTTACTACGGTACTTGTGGAATACAGTATGTGTATAAATATTTTTTTATACTTTTCTTAATACTAAATGTAACGTGTCTAAATTACGCTCGCATTCACATCATGCAGTGGCCTTTGGGACCTTAATCGTATTGGAGCGCAAAGCTCAAGCTTTTATCAAGCATTATCAAGCCAAAGTCAAACCTAAATTAGTAAAGCTTAACAAGCTATAAAGCCAAGCTCAAGCTCACAATTTTAGTATCAAGCCAAACTTAAGCCATATTAAACTTGAGCTCGACTCGACTCGATCACACCCCTAATCAAGCGTGTCCTATCTATATTTTCTTCATCATGCATCACTATTAATTTAGATCAACTTTTTGTTTTCTTTTATACTCCGTATAAAATATATTGTATCCATGCCAATCTGCCACTACTAATAGCATGCAAACAACAGATAGCTTTATAATGTTTTCAGACCAGGTTGACATGGCCGAGTCAACTAGTTGATTCGTTTCTAATCGAAAAACAGATCATATTGAACCGGGTATCACATATTCGAAACCCAGCTACACCCACTCAGTTTGGGTGACTCTGGTTAACCTAGTTTTCGAGACCCAAATGTGTTAGTAATAAGAGCATCTTGAGATTCCATCTATTCATGTAATAAAGTACCTTGTAAACTTTTGTCAATTTAGATCTGAAAAATACTATATTGCACAAAAACAAGTTTTTTATCAATCTAAATCGAGAAAAAGTTGTAGAAGATCAAAAAGGTAAATAAAAAAGAAATAATATGCTATGCTCTTTCTTATTTTGAGGTAAAAATATAGATAATACTAGATAGATATATATAGTAGAGGGGCGGATGTAGCCAAGTGGATCAAGGCAGTGAATTGTGAATCCACTATGCGCGGGTTTTAATTCCCGTCGTTCGCGTAAACAATATTTTTTTAATAATATTTTCGCTACAAATTGATTTTTTTATTGGACGTGTCACAGCTTTCTCTTATTTTTTTGTAAAGACAAAAAAAGAAATTCTATTTATCTCCTATTTACTACAGCCACGAAAACCCCGTAGGTTATTATAAAAAAAGTCAAACTCAGGTATTGCTTTGCGAGTATAAGGATAGAAGATGAGCAACCAATTCCATATCCTTTAACGCATTTTGTAATTCCACATTTTCCGCAGTTATAACTTTCCCATACCAAACTCAAGTTTTACTTTATATGATGTGTGCTTTGCGAGTCAAAGAATAAAAGGCGCGCGAGCACCAATTGAGTTTCCAAGTCCTTTAACGTATACTGGATTTCATATTTTCGGCAGTTTTAGTCTGAGCTTTTACAAGGCAGGGTTTTTCAAGCTTTTTCAGGTCAGGCTAAGCTCGGGTTTAGCCTATTCGTGCATCTCTAGGTGTAACCGTTTCTTGAATTTACATTTCTTTTTTTTCTTGAATTTGCATCTCTTCTTTTCTTGAATCTGCATCTCTCCTTTTAAATTTAACATGAAGCACAAGGGAATTATTGGTTGTTTTCTAAGTTTAACCCCTAATAGGAAACTATGCCAATGTTAAAGTAAAAAGATAATATACCATATGTTATAATTGGTATGTGTCTTTGAATATTGTTAACTCTTTGGTGAGCACGTAATTACCTAAGAACAAAAAAGGAAAGGTAAATAAACCGCCTATGAAAAAAAAGGAAAGATGATATCTATATATATTAACCCATACCTACGAACCTCAATCAAACGATCAAAAGCAACAATGGTTTCCTCAGTCGATCTCTTTGGTGAAAAAATTAATAAGATTCCTGTAGTTAGTGTTCAGAAGAAACAACAATGGTTACCTCAGTCGATCTCTCTGGAAGTGGAGAGTTCTAAGTGTGGCGTGATGGGTTATCGTGCTATTCAATGTGCTAGTTTTCCTAAGGTTATGATTATTGGTAAATGTAACATCTGTGGTGAGTTGGGCACAAGGATTGTATGGGCTTCGAGGATGTTGATTAGTCTTTCTATTATAATTTTAATCTTTTCAAGATATGTTTTGTGTTTTTTATTGTTATGTCCACAGGTTACAAACTGGGGGACTACTTTGTCATTCTCTATTCTTCACTTCTAGGCTGCTTGGCTTATTGGATTGCATATATCATGGGCCTTTGGTTGGTGGGCTTTTGGAGAACGTTAGAGCTTTACTATGTATATTATTCTAGCTGTTAACAGCTAGGGTTATCACTCTCTCTCTCTCAACACACACACACACACAGCCGTTGTGCTCTCTCATCTATCTCTCTCTCTAAGATCCTAGATCTTTGACCTGGGGGTATATTTTTATCTTATAACTTGTGTGTTAGAGTGATCTATGTATATGAGGGAGATCGGATCAACCTAGTTGAGACGATCTCAAATTTTTTATTGTAATCGTTCAATTAACACTCGTTTGAGGACTAATCTTACTTTTCTGTTTTTTACTTTGAATCTTTAAATAAATAACACAAAGGGGAGGTTGGTTGTGTGATAAACTTGATATTCATGTTATTCAGGTTCAACTTTTAACATGGTATCAGAGACAGGTTGCTAGATCTGGTTTTGTGTATCACACTCAACTCTCGTTTGTAATAGTTGTTTTTTGATTTACCAAAAATTTAAATTAGGGTTTCAATAACTATAATCTAATTTTTTTAGGGTTTTCCATCCTGGTGGTGTTCTTGGGGTTTCCTTAACATTCTGGAAGCTTTTATTGGTGGTGCCGCTATTTTTTCTTAAAAAATATAATTAGGCTTTTTTCACAAACCCTAATTTATTTTTTGGGGATCTTGATTCCTAGGTGTCCAGGAAGCTTTATTGGAGGTACCGTTGCTTATTTCGGCGGTGCCGTTAAGAATCTTGAAAGATTGGATTTGGGTTTTCAGAAACCATAATTTAATTTTTGGTGTTTTTCGTTCTTTGGTGTCTTGTAAGCTTGATTGGTAGTGCCGTTACCTTCTTGGTGATTAACATGTATAACTAAATTAGGGTTTCTCAACCCCTAATATAGTTTTTGGGGGTTTCTTGTTCCTGGCTCACCCTCCCTCTAGACTAAGTGAATCTAGAGATTGAGTGTTCTTGTTTGATTCTGGTTGCCGATTTTTGCACTGTAAGTCCTTCTTTCGTTTTCTTCCTTATCTCTCTCTCTTGGTTACTTTTGTGGGTTACTATTGCTAAGTGTGTGGGTGCAAACGGATTCGGTTAACACCTTGACCCTCCAACCTTGAGTGGTGTGGATACCTGCTTTGGCCAATCCTAGTCCACAACTTGCATTTGTAGTAACTCATATTCTGAGTGGCATTTATATATATATATATATATATATATATATATATATATATATATATATATATATATATATATATATATATATATATATATATATATATATATATATATATATATATATATATATATATATATATATATATATATATATATATATATATATATATATATATATATATATATATATATATATATACTAGTTTCGTAACCCGCCCAACGGGCGGGTTCAGTTGGTAAATCTTTTTTTATATTATGTTTTCTGATTAGTCACCTAAGAGACTCGTTTGGTTCATAAATCTTGTTTGTAAGAACATTTGATATAATTTAGATTTAGATCATCTCGTTAAATAAGGGTGGTGTAGTGTGCCCGAAGCAGGAGTTTACCACATATGATTTCATATATGATTCAACGAATCATATATGATTTTCACATATTTTTTTTCGTCGAAAGTATGTACATGTGCCCCTCAATAGAAAGATGATTTAATTTTTGTCGCAATGGCATGCTTAGTTTTGCATAATGTAGTTTGTGAGATATTTAATTTTTATGAAAAATAATAAATTGGGTTTTTTTGTTAGATGAAAAAAAGTCAATGGCTAAGAATGATTGTTTGGGTGTCTACATTTAAATTTTCTTTAACGATTTGGGAAATTTACATGTATATCCTTCTTGAAAATGAATATTACATAAATATCCTTTACATTTACATAAATGTCCTTATCACTTTCGTAATTACATCCATGTCCTCCTCAAATCATTGTAATTACATTAATATTATTTTCAAACTTTTAAATTCCCACATACATTCCAAAAATCAATTAAACCATTATTATAGTGATCTTAAATTTTTAAACTATTATCTCTTATTCTATCATTTAGATTGATTATAATTATATTTTCTACGTATACTTATTGGTTTAGAGTGATAAAAGAACACGCAAATGTAATTACAAAAGTTTGGATATAAATACGATATACATTAGTTTTTTCATATCTTTTTTTTAACATTGACTGATGAAATAACATGTTAATTTTTGGATTTACAAAATATTAATTTGATAAATATGTTTAAGTAGTAACAAAATATAGTGAAGGATATTAGTGTAATAAAAAAAATTGAGAAAGATATTGACGTAATTAAAAAAGTGAGAAAGACATTGACGTAATATCTAATTTCCGGAAGGATATAAATGTAATTGCCCTAAAGTTTTAAAGTGGTTAGTGAGGTAAAGCTAACTTTGGTTCTATGATTAATATTGACTTAAAATGTATTCGTATGTGAAATAAAAACATTTTGCAAATATCTATAATATCTTTTGTTGTATGACAAAATAACGTTGTCTATTGTATAATCAGAAGCCATATAATATAATCATAATTTAACGATATTCAACTCAAAGACTCGTTAATTGAAAAAGATATTTTTTTTAATTTGAATCGAATGAGACAATATTTATATAATTACAAATAAAATCAAAGAATATATAAAGTGGAAGAACAATAATAGTGTGCGGATAAAATCTATGGTCCATGGTCATCATTCTTTGGCAGTATAATTTAACATGTATAGTTTAAAAAATAGTGACGTGAACCAATAGAACTCCAAAGCTAAAAAATCACCTGCCGTGGTTTGCTCTAATATTTGTAGCATGTGTTCCTCGCTTTATTACCGTAACTTGAATATATTGTTGATTTCTTGAGAAAATCCACATAGATGAACCTCCTTAAGACCTAATGGTTATTTGGTGTTCTTTACCAGTAGCCTTGTCTTTTGCTGAGACAGTGACTATGCCATCTGCATCAATGTCGAATGTTACCTCAATTTGAGGCATATACCTCTTGGAGCAAGAGGAATGCCGATATGATCAAACTCTCCCAAACTCTTGTTGTCGGATGCCATTTCACGCTTACCTTTAGAACTTTGATACCCACCTGAGTCTGGTTGTCAGCTGCTGTTGAGAAGGTCTACACAAATAGAAGCACAATTTAGACGTAATGACAGTAGCTGCTGTTGATATATCGACGTTATGTCTGACACCCAACATATCCTATCCTAGGTGAGGTTCTTCCTTTGGCAGGGGGTGTTGGGTGCAACATTATTGAGTTCGAATAGCATTATAAAACATTGATTAAGATAAAAATAAATAAAATTAATTCCAGAAAGTTTTCCTTCATTACAATTTCTGGATCAGCATGGTTACCCCACCAAAAGACCAACACGAAAAAGGACATTTTTATGGATCAATCACTCACTTGGCAATCGAAAAACATAAATACTTTGTTTGTGGAATAGTCTCTCTCAATATATTTTTTGGAAGTCAACCCAATTTGCATCCTGAGGTGTAACCAAGTTTCAAGCCAACATAATCTATCAATTTAGTTCACATATCCATTTGCAAATAAGCATATTGTAGCTGCCTAAAAACAACACAGGTCACTAAAATATTTACACATACAACATGTGTGTAGCAGCTAAGATACATAATGTCGCTCTAAAAAAAGAAAAAAAATATTGACGCATATAGCAGATGCAACACCTATAAGATTACAGCAATTGATTATGATCAACACAAATATGTAAAATGATAATGCTCTCACTGATATGATCAAAACCGGTCCGTAACCAACTCACTTGTAAACTAACAATCCAAACACTCCTCATGATCCAAACACTATTAACTTGTGCAGCAACAAAAGCAATCTTCAATAAATTAGCAATCACTATGCGATCATCTCATATAGAAGCACAACAATACACGTGGTTGCTTACCCCAACACCAATTAAATTAGGGTCTGAGAGCTTATTGGTTGCAGTTTCCAATTCAGCATATGAAAGCTTGTGATCGTTCCTTGAACGGTTCTTATTTGTTTTCTGTATAAAGACGAACCCTTGAATATTCATTATGTATAAAGGTCAAAAGACAGAACTTCATATTAAAAATGAAACAAACATGAGTTTTGTATACGAAAAATAGTCAGTACAATGTTTGGAGCTACTTGTAATAGGATTAAACAGAGTATGAATATTTATTGCAGATTCAGTTCTATAGCTAAATAAGTTGGACATACTGTTGTAACTTGTGTCTTTATCGGATGAGGATAGTGGTAGTTGCTTAGGGAAGTTATGCTTTCGATACACGTAGCACATTACTGAAGAAAACATTTCACGAGTTGTGACCATACAAAAAATAATAGCGGATTATTTACTCCTTTTTTCCATGTAAGATGTGATCTTTTCATAGGATGGAAACTCGATCGCAACATGGATAATCACGAAAAGTAAAGGTAAAAGTCCACTGTCAAATACATATCACACATGGTTCATGAATCAGAACACTACTTTGTCAGAGTGCAACTTTAGAAGCATACCTGTACTACTACCCGGAGCCTTCTTCATGCATGATGCGTCTCAAGGCCGATGATATACTTGTATAAGTAATTACACCTGCTCGCATCCCTTTTGTCTACAAAACAACACATTTGAGTGCAAACATTACATATATGCCCATTGTAGGCATATCAAACCACTCACACTACTCAAACACTTCATTAATAGTAAAAACTATGTTGTCAAACTATGTGTCTCGTTAATAAAAGAAGACGCACAAAACCTACTTGTAATCCCATCTTAACAACCCACAACGGATTTGTCACGATTGACGTCGCTACACCAACACCTAAACCAGCAATCATATTTGTACAAAAGCTATGTTGGCCACTTTTATCGGTTGCGTTTATTAAACTGAAGCCAAAAATACAATCTCATAACTTGAAGAGCAAATTTGGTTAGTTTATGTAGTAATACTTACAGCCCTGGTCAGAAGTATCACATCTAATGTTGGTGAAAGGTCCCAATATAATCCTTCGAATACCTATTTTTGTAAGATGTTTTGCACGCTAGTGATAATGAAACCACCTAGTTAGTGTCAACAATGTTACTACTGATCAACTAAGCTACAAAATGTATGATGTTATTGATTAGCTTATGTCAACGCTCGATAATTATTTCTCTGTTTCTAAATAATCACTTGTACAAACTTCCTATATAAATATTAAAAGCTAATCTAATGAAAATTTACACTGATCATGTGCCTTACTGATACTGATTCCTAGACATGCGATCTGATATTCGTCTGACTAAACACATTCCAAATATTGAATTTTTTAGAAGTAACTTCTCACATATTTAGTAAATTCTGATTGAATTGCCAAACCCAAATCATTATTACTGAAATTTATTAATTTTGAGTTTAAGTGCACATATGAACTCCTTATACAATACAAACCAAAGAACAAACTGGAATTGCACCTTTAACGTCAGCTTTGGCATCAGAACAACAGAACATCGTTCTCCTAGCGAAGAAAGCAGCTGCCCTCTTTTTCCTCGGTCTGTAAGGGGTCAAACGGGTAGAATCATTAACAGGCCCAGTTGAATCTATGAATAAAGGTAAATCAACAACATCATTGTCTACTGCATAAATCATCATTTTCTCAATCTATATAAAACACAGTATAATATAAAACAAAAAAAATAGAATCACACTAAAATCTAAGTAATCAAAGCTACAGAACAAGCAAACCGAAAAGTTTAAAGTTATGAATAAATGCATCGCCACAGACGCTTAAGGGTTAAAATTCTCCAGTTTTAGCTTGTACATCTTTCATCTTTGCGGTAATTTTGCCACTCTCCCTACGATAATTATCAATCCTACATGAACCAATGGGAGTGGAACATCAACTAAAGCTCAAAGAGTCTTTAAGAAATGTGATCAAACTTACACGTTGATGTTCAAGTTGGTGTCTATAATGCATATGTCCTCTAATAAACAATTAAAAAACTTGCGCTACTCGAACCTGACATAACTTCAATAAAAAATTATGTTTATTGATTCGATCCAATGTTTTAAAAGATTATTGAACACGATTAAAACTCTGCATTTTTTTAACATAAAGTAGAATACAGAGGATTTAGATGCCTAAATGTACAACGTACATTTATATGAAGTATAGCGCACTTTATTTTACCTGCACGCTCATAGACAGACAGCAAATGTGCTACCAAATATGCAGGATAACCACTATCCGCGACAATTTCTGCCTTAAAAACATGAAACAATACTCACATCTTGCATAAAATAGTAATAAATTAGAAGATTGATTCTTTCATATTTAACAAATGAAAATTGGTGTGGTATAATTATAAGAACTTATAAGGGTAAATTTTATACCTCATCAATTAAAAAAATAACACAATGATATAAGAATCATGTTAGTGATCAGTGCATATATAACATATAATGTCACATCAAGCTTGTAATACGCCATAATGATACAAATGTATTTCAGTCTCTATAACTTCTTCCTAAAGACAGTCTTATCAAGAGTGGCACCCGTACATACTTGATACATAAATGTCAGGTGATTATAACAGGACATTGCATATATTAAAAAGTAAAAAAATAGAAAAAAATATCGTGGAGGGTAGGACAAGAGACATCGTATATGTATTGAATCTTTACAATATAATCTGTTATTGATTTTATTGTATATATCTGATCTTGAATAATATATGTAGTTCAAACATTAACTTGAGATGGGTTACGCAAACATTAGTTAGCCATATGATTTAAATTCAAACATTAGGGTCACACATCAGGGATAGATCTTATTATGAACAAAAGGTTAACTTCAGAAGATAAAGGACCTTTGTAAAAAGAAATCTTAATGCTGCTAGTAGATCAGACACCCTGCAAATAAAAACGTTGAGACAACCACTAAAAGTTTAATAAGGAGGATTCGATTAGTTTCTGTTACCCATAATTACATATTGTATGGACTATGGAACATTGTACATTAGTACTCCTTATGTGGCTTAGCAGTGACAATATGCATACATATAACATTGCAGATAGAGTTGTTTTTTAAGCAGCATCATATAGTTGAAAAATCCATACCTCTTGGTATCCTTATACAATTACAAATGTTTCTTTTCACAGCATACACGAACCCATTAATTCTCTTCAAGACTTTGAATACATAGCTAAAGTTGATGGTACCAATTCGTTGTAAGAATGAAAAACTGTTAATCATCAAGTGTAAAGATTAAAAAATATCATCCTACTATAGTTCAACACAAAAGTCACTATACCTCTTTTTCATGAAAATCTGTCCTATAGCATGACAGACCATCACCGCCACTTAGAGGAGAGAAAATGTTACGAATAATGTATACATAATAAATTATTGCAACCCGTATATAATCTGGGGAGATACCTTAAAAAAACATAAGACTTGTTGGGCAGTTACAAAGCAGACACTTGTGAACTCGGCCAGGTTCACAATGTTCTGTTTCTGTAAATTATAATTATATCGACACAATCCAAATGATAAATAATCTAAAAAGGTAGGCAGGTTATCAATGAGTATAACCAATAATATTGCACATACCAAAGTTTTATAAGTGATAAATAAACATTGAAATAATAGAAAAAGATGTTTCAATCTGCTATTGTACCCGTTATCAAAGAACATGAAGCGAAAAGATTTACCAATTAACGACGTGTTTGGTTGACTGCCTCACTTTCAATATTGTGTCAAAAAAATCACCCATCTTCAATCTCACTTGCAAAAAAGAATACATTTAATAAGACTTCTACACAAAATAATTAGGTTATGATCGATAAATCTTAGAAGGAATCGTAATATCAACATACAATATCCATAATCTTTTCTGTAAATCTGTATAAGAAGTTATAAACAGTGGTTGCGTACCTTTCTATAGGGTTTTGAGAAGATGGGACATCCTGCAAATTAAAGCACAACAAAAACGTTGAAAATATTATAAACAGTGGTTATGTACCTCTCTATTTGGGCTTTGAGAAAGAGAGACAACTTGCATAATTAAAGCACACAAAAATGTTGAAGAACTTATAAAAATTGATTAAAAAGTATATAAACATTGATTAAAAAGTATATAAACAAATAAAATAACAACGCATCAGAATTAAGATTTAGGTTAACAACCTAAAAAACATAACAAACTCACAAACAACATCAGTCTTAGTTTTCGAAAGTTCTCCAGCCCTGGAAGTTAGCGAAGAAACGATTTAAGTTAGGGTATAGGGAGAAAAGGAAATCGTGTGTTTTTGTTATGGTTTTGTAAGATATGAATAATGAGAATAATTATATTAGGGTAAAATCTGCGGATTTAAAAAAAATATTTAGTTTCCAAAATAAATCAGATTTAACCCAGTAGCCAATAAGAAAATGCCACATAGGATATGACATGGTGCATCTTATTTCCTATGTCAAACTTAGCCCCATATATATATATATATATATATATATATATATATATATATATATATATATATATATATATATATATATATATATATATATATATATATATATATATAGAGAGAGAGAGAGAGAGAGAGAGAGAGAGAGAGAGAGACACACAGAGAGAGAGAGAGAGAGAGTTAGGATCAAATAAGAAGATTAAGTAAAATGAGAAGAATGAGAAGAAACCACAACCACACATTTCAGATGCACCTACAAAGTCAGATGCATCTCCCCATGAAATTCTCCTTCCTTTGTGGAATTTATGATCAGGATTTCTTCTTATTCTTCTCGTTTTATTTTTTCTTCTTACTGGATCCCTACTCTATATATATATATATATATATATATATATATATATATATATATATATATATATATATATATATATATATATATATATATATATATATATATATATATATATATATATATATATATATATATATATATATATATATATATATATATATATATATATATATATATATATATATATATATATATATATATATATATATATATATATATATATATATATATATATATATATATATATATATATATATATATATATATATATATATATATATATATATATATATATATATATATATATAGAGGAGAGTTAAAATAAAAAGACTTTTTTTGGTGAGAATGATAAGAAGGATTTTTAGCCAATCATTTAAAATCAATGGATAAGATCAATCCATATTCCTAACTAACTAACTAACTAACTAACTAACCACCAAAACACGATTTTAAAAAAGTCTTCAAACAATTCTGAAAAAATTCCAAATGGTCGGATTTGTTGGTGCATAAAAAAGTTGTGAATAAACGTTTTTTAATTTTGAGTTTTTTACGTTTTTCTGATGCACAAAAAACAAAATTTGATGCACAAACACGTGAATTTTGGTGTACAAAATTTTTTTCATTCAAAAAATTTTCAATTTATTATATTTTGATGCGGAATCATATTTTAAAGAAAAAAGTCAAAAGAAGTTGGGCATAAAAATGAATTCTTGATGCACAAAAAACCTAAAAAACGTAAAAGAAAACGTTTTTGTGCATCAAAATTCCGTTTTTGTGCATTAAAAAAGCGTAAAAAATTTCAAATTAAAAAAACTTTTTTCACAAAAGTTTTTTGCACCAACATACCCGATCTACTGGAATTTTTTCATAATTTTTGGAGAACATTAAAAAAAACACGTTTAGATGGTTAGTTAGTTAGTTAGTTAGTTTGTTAGGATTGTGATTTAATCTCATCCATTGATTTTAAATCAATGGCTGAAAATCCTTCTTATCCTTCTCACAAAAAAAAAACTTTTTATTTGATCTCTCCCCTATATATATATATATATATATATATATATATATATATATATATATATATATATATATATATATATATATATATATATATATATATATATATATATATATATATATATATATATATATATATATATATATATATATATATATATATATATATATATATACATATACATATACATATATATATATATATACATATGTATCGAATCAGTGTTAGGGCCGATCTCTTCTCTTTTGCATGCTTTGGATCACACTGTTTGAGAACAAAATGAGCGATGATCATTTATCATTGAGTTCATATGTACTTGCCATTAAATATAAATCTTAACAACACAACTTTTGAACAAACATCATTGTGTGTTTGCTTAATTAAGTATAATATGTTTCCTACAGTTTACTTTCGAGTAGATAATACAAGCAAAGCAACACTATATATATATATATATATATATATATATATATATATATATATATATATATATATATATATATATATATATATATATATATATATATATATATATATATATATATATATATATATATATATATATATATATATATATATATATATATATATATATATATATATATATATATATATATATATATATATATATATATATATATATATATATATATATATATATATATATAAACTAGCGTCGTAACCCGTCCAACGGGCGGGGTCGTCTTTTTGTTGTTTCGGGTGGTTTTTTTTGTTAATGTTAGTGTTTTTTAATATTTTTAAAATTTAATCTTTTTTTAGAGTTTTGTTACTTTTTTTGTTAAAACTTTTTAATATTTATCATTGATATGTAAATTACATTTGTGCATTATTTAGTGCTTTTTTAATTATTTAAAATATGATATTTTTTATTTATTTATTTTTGTTTATTTTTAATTTTTTAGAGTCTTTTAAATAGAATATATATATATATATATATATATATATATATATATATATATATATATATATATATATATATATATATATATATATATATATATATATATATATATATATATATATATAAGATCGGATAAGTGTGTAAAGTAAAGAAACTTTCGCTGTGTACAATAATTCAACATGAAATGGAGAGTACATTCTATTCTAAAAGGTCTTGCATAATTTTTTTTTCATCGAGAAAACTAAAATTTGCACGATAAAGAAATTTAAGCTAAATTCAAGTTACAACGTAAATAAATTAAATATCAAAAGACATTGTCGATGATTGAAAATATTAAAAATTGACACTTTTTAATTACTGTACAAAATATAATTCATGTCTGAAAATAGAGTTAAAACTAAAAATTTATGTTAAAATAAAAAGAGGAAGGTGTTGTGGTTACGGAATCAAGAAGCACTTACAAAGATCTAAAGATTACTTCTTATATATAATTAATCATCAAGACTCAAGAGACATAATTATTGAATTATGATTTGTGAAGTGAGTACTACTCACTAATTTTTTGATGTAACCTTGCAAAATGTTATGATTAATATAAATATTGTTAACATAAATTAAAGTAAAATTTTCAGGGTAAGTAACATAAAAAAATATACTAATCTTAGGTCAAAATTCAATTAAAAGTACTCAACTATTTTTTTTCTCAATATAAGATACTGATCTTTTTTTCTTGTTGCTATGTTGGGAAGATTATCAAATTTAAAGGTTATATATTAACCATTGTTTACTTTATTATTGCATTGTTAGTCCTTTATATTAATGACAATTTATAATAAACTCAAAACTCGTTTTTTTACAGTTTTAGATCGTACTTTTTTCGTCTGATTTTTACAGTTTTCGTTCGTTTTTAATCGTTTTGGTCTGTTTTTAAAACATTTGTCCTTTTTTACCATTTCGTGCGTCTTTTACGTTTCGGGCCATTCTCACCGTTTGTGTCCATTTTATGGGTTTTAACTGTTTTCTTCCTTTTTTTTACCGCTTTGACTTTTATTTAAAGTTTTTGTTATTCTTTACTTTTTTTCG
Organism: Glebionis coronaria; assembly: GCA_025667525.1. Classification (NCBI taxonomy): domain Eukaryota; kingdom Viridiplantae; phylum Streptophyta; class Magnoliopsida; order Asterales; family Asteraceae; genus Glebionis; species Glebionis coronaria. Next base: position 675,397,538 of record CM046876.1, read on the forward strand.
TTCGTAAAAAATAGCCAATAAAAACGGACCAAAACGATTATAAAGCCAAAAGAAAACGGTAAAAAAGAGACAAGAAAGATAGAAAACAATCTAAAAATGTAAAAAATGAATTTTGAGATTATTATAAAGTGTCATTAATATAAATGAATAAAGATACAATAATAAAGTAAGCGGTCGTTAATATAACATTTAAATAATTAAATTTGTTAATTTGTCCCAATATTATAATAAAAGAAAAGATCGGTACCTTAAATTAAGAAGAAAAAAGTTGAAATACTTTTAATCAATATTTGACATAAAATGAGTACAAAATTTCATGATCCATATAATATTATGATTTGATGAGATTAATTTTTAAGGTATCGTATCAATCAAATTTATCATTAAAGTTGTTGCTTGCTTGTTGCACACGAGTGTATCCTCCCTCTAAGTTAATGATTTTATGAGTGCTACTATATGTACCCCTTCTGACCCACTTTAAAAGGATAAAGAGTATATTATTTGTGTACTTTTTGTCCGTGACAGTGTTTTTATCAGTTTTTTTGTATTTTTGTCAGTTTAACAGTTTTGACCTGTTAAACTTTATTTTTTTCATTCCGGGGTATTTTCCGTTTCACAGTTTTATAACAAAACCAAAATTATAAAAATAAAAAAAATAAAAAAAATCAAAATTCAGAGGTACGTATAGGGTTTTAGGAGGGTTTATATAACCTTGCCCAAAAAACAAAGAAACAAACAATTGACGATGAGTGTGTCAAGCAAAGTACAACATACGCAGCGTAGTACTGAATATATTACCCTTTTGGCTACCACATAAAGACATAAAGTCCCTTGTGTTTCGCCACATCACTAAGCCAATTAAAAAATATATAAGCTAAACATCGCAATTCGCAACATGCTGTTTGATATGATACTAATGACATGGTTAAGTAGTAAATAGTGTATTCTTATGTTCTCTGGTCTCTTGCCAAAATAAAGTACAACGGATCCTTAACAGATTCTGCAGGTGTCAACTTGAAGAACTGCAAAACGATGTACCCACAGGCCACAAGTAGTGCCACTGTAGAAAGAACAGCAAAGAAAGTTGCAACGTAACATATTCTGATCGCAGATGTATAACCATAGAAATGATAGACACGCTGCTAACCAACGAAAAAAGAAGATTACCTTCAGAAACCAATTAACAAAACCACCCAAACAACTGGCACGATCCAACGTGATTCTTTGTAGACGATCCAAGTCTAATAAACATACAAACACATATCAGTCAGGCAATTCAAAGAGATCATAGTGGGACGGGTTCAAAATATTTGAGTGATAGCAAGTATTCATACCCCTATAACGGCAATATTTATGTAAAAACCATTAATAATCCAGCCAGAAGCACTAATGCGGGCCTGGACTGAGTATCGGTTAACTGTATAAAAGAAAAAGCTCGTCCTTTAGCTCGGTCTTGAAATCCCTTTTTCTTGACTATTAGTGATGTTTTGTTGTTTTAGCATGACATCGTTTGTCAACTTCGCTGAAGTTCTGACCGTCAAGGTCAAAAATCAATGAACCACAAATAGGCTACACATCGTAGCCAACTACCGTTTTACCTGGACTCGCAGTAGTCGATATCTCCACATTGACGTGGTATTATTTTTTCCCAGCCATTAAGAACAAATCCTAAAATGAATTTGGTGAAAAGAGACTAAATAAATAGTAAAATTTTACTATTTTGCATACCATGTGTTCGAGTGCTTCCTGACAAAGGATCATAAGGATCATTAGAAAATCAGACAAAGGATCATCAGACAAAGGAGCCGACGTACGTGTTGAACCAACAGAATACGGGTCACCAAACGTATCTACTGGATCTAAAATTTGATCAATACATCGCCATGGTTATTGCGGTGGATCCGCCAAAAAGGTCACATAATTAATCGAAAACTTACCTGACCATTGATCCCAATTAGTACTAACAAAACTGGTTTCCAGATGATTTGCCCTTGTCTTTGCTGATGGTTTAGTGAGGTGCATGGACCAGCAACCTGCTTCTTTATCTACAAAACAAGAACTTTGATCAACATATTAGCTCCATACGTCCAAGAATTAGAAGAAGGCAGAGTTGTTACTTATCTAATCGACCATAGGCATAACATCGTTATTCAGCATCCAAGTCCATTGTAGTGCGACCAAATGTGAGCTATTAGCTTTATGATGTAAAGCCAAGTACGTTCTAGCTGAACGGTGTTGAATTCAACAAATGGGTCTTTGGTTTTTCTCTTGGCCATGCCTTTCAAGTTACCGATGCACCTTGGTATGGTTCCAGATGTATTATATGTCCAAGATCTGCATCTTAAAGAGCCTGCAAAATTTTGTAGGCATAAGACATTTCTCAAATTATGAAAGATTGTGGGTTCTACGAGTGCATCCTGAAAGGAAAGTCAACATGAAAAGAAAAGAAGAACTGAGACAAAGCGTTGCCAGGTGTCTTAAAAAATAGCTCTCTGTGGTAAGACTGGTTGATTGAGAAGCTATAAGTAGAAATTATTTATTAATTTTTTAAGCTGCTAAAAGCTTTAGGATCGAGAAAAAAGATCAACTAAATTTTCTAAAGTCCCCCGTGTGACTGACATCAAATTTTTTGGCTAAGGAAAAAGCTATGCGGAAATACATCAGTCCTTGGTAGTGAGTTCTGGTATATTAAATATATATGAACAATTGCAAGCAGAAATTGTTGAACTTAATAGACGATCTGATGGGAGTTTGATCAAGGAACTGGCCTATGCTTGATGTAAGTTTATGCTTTTTCATATCCTTACAATTTTGATATGGTAGGGTGTGTTCGGCCTTGCATTTTGAAACTATCTGAACTTGGTCGACAAACCTATTGTCTCTCCATTTATGATTTTTGTTTCTGGATATTATATAAATCTCACAAATTAGAAACTTGGAAAGGCTTTATAGGCTTTGAAGGGTTACTGAGCTATCACAATATTAGAAGTGAGATATCTAGAATCAAAAGGTTTATATCATGTGTAGTTCATGTACTCAGCACCCATTTGACTTGGCATAATAAGTAAAAGAAATTCACTCTTAGCGAAAAATAAGAAAGTACTATATTGCCAAGGAGGTAATTTTTATATTATCGATTTTTCAGTTGTGCCCTTGTGTTACACATGCCTTACTTTTTTAATTAGAACAAACAGCAAAAAAAACCAGAATGTAACTTCGTGTGCCGGGTTGTTTGATATGTCAATATTTGTTTTATTTGATTCCAGTAGTTGGTCGTATCTCTTGCTTACTGTCATTCTAACCGTGGTCTGTATGCATCATAATATTAAAATTGTAATATTATGATACTTGGTCCGATTAGAGTTTGTATTCATAAAATGTAGTAGTGTTTGCAGCAGGGAGTTACAGTACTGATGTATGTTATATATTGAGTAGCATATTAGTGATCTAGTATGCAATGACACAATTTCAAAGAAGCCACTGCTAAAACAAAAGAATAAATACAGCTTACCTGTGACAGCCGTCATTACGTTCATTTAAAGCAGTAGCGCCAGCTTCTTCGGCTCGTTTGAGATTTAACAGGATCACATGCAATCCTGCATTGCACAAAAAACAGGTCTTTACACCGATGTTGTTTGGATATGAAATGCCTAAAAACACTATAATTATTAGACATCAATTTTTATAGACACGCCACATAATGATATAAATCTACAACAATCTCAGTGAAACTTCTAGTAATTCACATTTTTAGGGAAAAGTTGGATTAGGAATATACCTCAGTAGGATCAAGTGCAAAGCTATCACAAAAAAGCAAAGGGTTGAAATTTAATATAAACTTTTGTACGATAACAGACACAGAGTCAATTTATACAATTTTAGTGTTTTCTTTAAAGACCAACGTGCCTGTCATTCTTTAAAGAAAACGTGTCTGTCATTCGTTACCTACACCACCTGAAAAACTTATGTCAACCTCAAATTGTGTAAAAAGGAAGTTTTCTGAGCTCGGGCCCCTGCAATCAAGAAAAGACAAAAGATGACACATGAAAGTAAAGATATATTAGGAATAGACGTATGATGCAGTGAGTACTACACCATATAATAAATACCTAGGAAAAAATGAAAAGCAACAAATGATTATACCTTCATGTTGCTAGATTGAAACCAAAACGTGAAAGCATGACAGATTGTAAAACCCGCATGCTTTTACCATAAATAGTGCCCTTAAGATCGTACGTCCTAGATTAAAACTTATCTCATTTAGTTATGATCACATTCATGTGCTATTAATCAAGCAAGTGCATACGTGTATGACATGATAAGTATCGATTACGTACGAACTCATGATAAACAGTTAATAAATATGTCACGTGAACATAATTAAATCATGATCACCATTTAAAATACGAACTAGAATAATTACGTAAATACATATAATATAATTACGAGCGTTAAGATTACGATAAACGACATGATAAAATAAACAGAAACACTTTAAACACGAGCACGTTTAACCACGAACGAACACGAAACATCGGGACACGAGAAAGGTACGGGTACCCCATGTGGGGCCCCCATACCCACGGCACAACAACAAGAAATGGGCTAAGCCCATGGACTTTTACAAGTAAAGGGGGGGGGGGGGGTTATGGTAAATATGTTTTTCATTTTTCACTTTCAAGCAAAATAACATTTTAACCTAAAAAGTTTTCTCCTCCTTCTCCTTGGTTCTTTTTGTGCCGCCACCTACATCAACACCATAGGAGGGTGTTGTTGATTTTTGACATTAAATACAAGTGCTAGAAACCGTGTTTGTTCATCCCCTTTCAAGCTACGTATTGGTATATCATTCTAAACCCTTCTTTTTAATTCTTTTTAATCTTTGATTATTTTCATGAACATGTTATTATTTTTCTTATTAAAACATGATAATTAAACATTGATCTAACATGTTTTGGGGTTAATTAAAATCAAAGAATGATATAAAAGGGGTGTTTGTTTTAGCCGCCTAGCAAAACAAACCCGAGGGGGGTTTGGTTTGCTTATTGCCGCCACCACCAAGACCATTTTTGGTCTTGGTTGGTGCTTGTGGGACCCACGGCAGCAAGGAGGCACACGTGCCCCGAGTTTGGCTCGGGGTACGGTGTCGAGTTCATGCCCGATTCATGGTTCGTTGGTTAAATCATGATTTATGCTACATGTTAATTTTTATGAATTATGAACTTAGGATATAAATTAATTAATAACATGAAACATTAATTAAACCATGACTTAGGTTATTTTAATTATTAAATTAGCATGATATTAATTTAACCTAAGTATTTTATGTTATAAGTTATAATTAATTAATTATTTAAAACATGCCTATAATTAATTAATTTAGACATGACTTAGGTTATATTATTAATAATAATAATACACATTTTAACCTAAGTATTTCATTTTTATTTTAATTAAAACATGTTATACTTTAATTAAAATGCTTAACCTATAGTTTAATTAAAATACATGAAATAATAATTAAACTATATACTATATCATATGACTTAAGAAACAAGCTTATAAACACTTAGACTTATATGTTAGCTTATGTAACCAGCTTAATTCTAAATATGGAAACTTCTATTTATAGAAACTTAATTAAATAAGGCAACTAATCTATTAATGGAAACTTTCTATATATGGAAATCTATCTAATTCAGGCAGCTAATCTAATCATGGAAACCTTCTATATATGGAAACTTATTTAATTAAGGCAGCTGATCTATTTTTGGAAACTTTCTATTTTTAGAAACTAATCTATTTTAAGCAGTAAATTCTATTTTTGGAAACTTTCTATTTTTGGAAACTTTCTATTTTTGGAAACTTTCTATTTTTGGAAACTTTCTATTTTGGTAACTTTCTATTTTTGGAAACTTTCTATTTTTGGAAACTTTCTACTTTTGGAAACCTGCTATTTTTGGAAAGTTACTTATTATTACACAGTAAGTATAATAATACATGAAATACCAGTAATACTTAAACAGATTAATCAGAATACAAGATAAACACAGTGTAAGGCTTTAAACAGTGAACCATGACCTAAAACATACCAAGTCAGCTAAAACGTGACATAAAACCAGGTACGTAATCAGTGAATCGATACTTATACACGTGTGTATTCATGTAGCGTTAGTGATCCAGAAGTAGGAGTCTTTCTTCCGTTCATTCACTGGACTTGAGGTACGGATTCCCGTCCTTTCAGTATGGACATTCTTCCTTATTAGGATTTCCCGTATGCAGCCAACTGTTTTCCCCAGCATTTGTTTTATTGTTTTGAACTGCTTATGTTTAATTAGCATAATCTATAGCCATATACAAGCATGACCAGTTTCACCTAGTTATGGAGGTACCATAACCATAACATTGGAGGCACCAATGTTATGACTTCCCCACGGCGGAGTGATTGCTCGTGGCGTCCCTTTTCAGTTTTGGCCATATTATTATATCAGGTGGGGCGTATGGGTGCATCCTAGTTACATGTTTTATTCAGTATTTCATGGTGAATGTGGTGTGTGCCTTGCATCCTTCACAAGGAGTTGATCCCTCCTACCCAAACCAGTATATTAATTAGAGGCATCCCATCTAATCAGCATGATGAGGTCACCCCTCCAAGTATTCATGCACGTGACCTTTTCATGACCTATATGGGCTATGGTATATTTATGTTAAAACAGTTTTCATAAGAGAAACATAAGGCTTTTCAAACTATAAAACCAGTTTTCTTAATACTTAACCAGTTTACTCAGAAGTTAGTCTTCCGCTGTTATATGTTACATGTTTATCCTATTTCATGCTATATTGTACATCCGTGCACTGAGCGTCTTGCTCAGCCGTTTTCCTTTTCATGTTCCCAAAACGGCAGGTACTTAGGGACGCTCGTAGATCTCAAACGTACGTGCATATGGACTGGAAGCTTTACTGTCTTTCTTTACTTTATGCATTTCCTTTACTTTAATACAGTTTGCTATGGACATTGTTTCGTCCTTTCCTTTTACAGTATTTATGTTTGTGTGTGATGAGCTTTACTTTGGGGTTACCGATGTTTGATTCCGGTATTTCCCTTTTATGGTCGAATAATGCTTAGACATTTATCCTTGTATGCTTTGATGACACGCCATGATTATGCGTAATATTCCATTTCCAAAATGGGGTGTTACAATTATGGTATCAGAGCCAAGGTTTCGACCTGTAGGCTCTCTAATATGACCTGTGATTAGTGGGTAGTCACTACGGTCTTCCTAGAACTGACAGTTGTTTTCATGCATTCATCATTTTTAAGCATACATATACATGTCATTCTTACAGGGTTTTTGACTAAGTAATGGTTGGTACATGACTGGCCCTATTTAGTCGCATGTGTTTTATCGAAACTTTTAAATTTGGGACCGACCCATAGGCGTCCCCTCGATATGTCTTTTATTTTGAGTGAACTGACCAGAGGCGTTCACTCTCGAGCATCAAAAGTTTTCATAAAACTGCATCATGCATTCATACAAAGATTTTCTTGCATAAAATTTTTCTCGTGAAATTTTTGGTATAAATTTTTTTTCATGTATATATATAATATATATTTTATGTTTTGAACTATTAATCATATGCTTCATGTTATACTGTCAGATGGTTCTCACACGCGAGCAAGAGCAGCTCAATGCTGCAATTCAGGCTGCCATGCAAGCCTTACTTCCTCAACTGAGGAATGACATTCGTGCTGAAGTCCAAGCTGCCAACAATAAGCAGCACAATCAGCCACCTCCTCCTCCTCCCCCAGTGACACTAGCGGTGTGGTTGGAAAGGTTCAACAAGCTCCGTCCTAGAGCTTTTGAAAAGACTGATAGCCCCAGCGATGCTGAAAGCTGGTTGACTCACATTGAGAAGATTTTCAATGCTATGGGATGTGACCCCGCATTCAAGGCGAGATTGGCATGCTACCGGTTTGAAGGCGATGTACTCAACTGGTGGCTAGCCTTGACGCAGTCAGAAGGAGGTGATGAATGGGTCGCTGGTTTGACATGGGCCCAATTCAAGGAGAGAGTGATGGAGCAGTTCTTTCCTAAGGCAGAGTAGGACAAACTCAAGCGAGAATACCATGGGATACGTCAGAGAGCGGGCGAGAATAGCAACGAATTCATGCAGCGCTTTCTTCGCTTAGCTGGTTTTCTGGGAGCAACAGCTGGTACTCCTGAGGAGCAGGCACACCACTTTAGGTGGGCACTTCGCACCTCGGTCGCGAACAATCTGGTATGTGCTACGTTCAATACAGTAGCACAAGTGGCCGACGCAGCAAGGAAGCTAGAAATGTTGCAGGAACGCGATGAGTTCGGGGAAGCGGAAAGACCCGACAAGAGGTAAACATTTCGTGCTCTATCGATAACCAGACCGCATCCTATCATTATATGTTCTATAATCATCTCTAAACTGTATCTTCCAGGCAGAAAACTAGGGACCGGTCTCAGCCGGCTACTCAGCAGCAGCCTAATCAGCCCAAAGGAAACAGTCACACTAACGACCGTTCTGTTGTGGAAAGGCGCAGCGGTAATGATAATTACCGTAACAATGCGGGACACTCCAACAACAGCAGGTCCTACTATTTACGCATCTTCTCATGATTTCATGTTATAACTCTCATGCTGACACTATGTTAATCTCTACCAGGAACCACGGTAACGGGAAGGACCAGAACCACAGGGGTTCTCAGCCTAACCGTTCAGCTAACACTGGTGAATATCTTATGACGCATATGTCTTATACTCGTGCATATACTTATATTAACACATTTTGTCATCAGCAGGCCCTCAGCAAGCAAGGACTCCTGCTGGAGGATTCACTCATCCTCTTTGCAGTACTTGCCATCGCAGACACCCTGGCCCATGTCGTCGTGATTCCGACGCGTGCTACAAGTGCGGCCTCCCTGGCCATCGTATGAGAGATTGCCGCAAGGGTGAAATGGAGGGTACTTCGGGTCATGCTGATACTAAACCGCCTCCTACCACTGGGCGTGTCTACACGACATCGCGCGATCAGGCAAACAAATCTACAGGTACCATTACTGGAATTTTGTATATGTACGGCCAAGCTACATGTGTTCTTTTCGACACGGGTGCCACTCATTCAGTTATTTCCAATACTTATGCCAAGAACATCAGGACACTTCCCTTGCCATTAGAAAATAGGCTTACAATTTCCACGCCTTTGAAAGACTCTGTATTAATAACTCATGTATACAAGAGTCTTCCTCTAGAATTTGACGATAAAGTTCGTGCAGTAGATGCACTTCCCCTAGACATGATTGAGTTCGATATGATTCTCGGCATGGACTGGCTATCCAAGCACCATGCTACCATAGACTGCCACTCATATCGGGTGATCTTCGGCGACATTAATGCACCAGAGTACATTCATAACGGGTTCATACCCGGACGGTCCGTACAAGTGATATCTACCTTGCAAGCACGTGCATTACTGTCACATGGCTGCGAAGGTTATCTAGCTACGGTTCACGACATGGATGCTGAATCCCCATCGATTCAGGATCAACCAGTAGTTTCGGAATTTCAAGACGTTTTCCCAGATGAACTTCCAGGCATACCACCTGCACGAGAAGTGGAGTTTAATATCGACCTTGTTCCGGGAGCTGAGCCAATCTCTAAGGCTCCGTATCGTATGGCTCCCATAGAGCTAAAAGAACTGAAGGACCAACTGCAGGAACTTCTTGAACGAGGGTTCATTAGACCAAGCGCATCTCCATGGGGCGCACCGGTCTTGTTCGTTAAGAAGAAGGACGGCAGCGTGCGACTTTGCATTGACTACCGTGAACTTAATAAGATTACCATCCGCAATAGATATCCACTGCCACGTATAGATGATCTGTTTGACCAACTTCAAGGAGCCAAACACTTCTCAAAGATCGATCTAAGGTCAGGCTACCATCAGCTAAGGGTTAAAGAGCAGGATATTGCCAAGACTGCTTTTCGTACCCGCTATGGCCATTATGAGTTTGTGGTCATGCCATTCGGCCTGACTAACGCTCCAGCAGTATTCATGGATCTGATGAACAGAATCTTCCATGAATTCCTTGATAAGTTTGTCATTGTATTCATCGATGACATCTTGATTTTCTCAAAGTCCACGAAGGAACACGAAGACCATCTCCGTACGGTACTACAGATTCTTCGTCAGAAGCAGCTGTATGCGAAATTCTCCAAGTGTGAGTTCTGGTTAAACAAGGTGGCATTCTTAGGTCACATTGTATCAGCAGAAGGGATCACTATGGACCCCGCGAAGGTTGAGGCTATCACTAAATGGCCAAGACCAACGTCAGCGACAGAAGTCCGCAGTTTCTTAGGCTTAGCTGGATATTATCGCAGATTCGTGGAGAACTTTTCCCGTTTGGCATTGCCTCTCACCAAACTGATGCGAAAAGGAGAGAAATTCGTCTGGACGGAAGATCGAGAGAAGAGCTTCAAAGACCTAAAGCAGAAGTTAGTATCTGCACCTATTCTTACTCTCCCATCTGGTACAGGTGGATTTCAGATCTATAGCGATGCATCAGGGAAGGGACTGGGCTGTGTTCTCATGCAACATGGGAAAGTGATCGCGTATGCTTCACGGCAGCTTAAGCCCTATGAAGAAAACTATCCTACCCACGACCTGGAACTTGCTGCAGTGGTGTTCGCATTGAAAATATGGAGGCATTACTTATACGGAGAATCATGCGATATTTTCACGGATCACAAGAGCTTGAAGTACATCTTCACCCAACGAGAATTGAACATGAGACAAAGGAGATGGTTGGAACTGTTGAAGGATTATGATATTAACTTACAGTATCATCCCGGGAAGGCTAATGTAGTAGCGGATGCACTCAGCAGAAAGTCCGGAATGATCAACGGCATTAAGATCAAGGAACAAAACATAAGAGACTTGGAGCGGCTAGACATCAAAATCACGGTACGTGGGCAGCACGGATACTGGGCGAATCTTAGAGTAGAACCTGAGTTACTGACTAGGATCAAGGAAGCGCAGAAGGATGATGGAGAGATTTGGGCGATAATTCAGAATTTGGAGAAGCAGACAGAATTCAGAATGGACGCAGACGGTATCGTTTGGCAGGGCACGAGACTTTGTGTTCCTGACAATCAAGAACTCCGGGAAGCATTGTTAGCTGAAGCTCACAGCTCCCCATTTTCTATACATCGTGGGTCGACAAAAATGTACCATGACATCAGACAGCACTTTTGGTGGAGTGGTATGAAACAGGATGTAGCCACTTATGTCTCCAAATGTCTTACCTGCCAGCAGGTTAAGATTGAACATCAGCGATCGGGCGGTCTCCTTCAACCGTTGGATATTCCAGAGTGGAAGTGGGACAAAATCACCATGGATTTTGTTACCGGTCTTCCGCCTACCAAGAAGAAGCACGATGCTATTTGGGTCATTGTTGATCGACTCACCAAATCAGCTCATTTCTTACCGATACGCAAGGAAGATCCGGTAAGTAAACTCGCAGATACTTACAGAAGGGAGATCATGAGACTCCACGGCACTCCCTCAAGCATCGTCTCAGACAGAGATCCTCGTTTCACGTCGCGATTCTGGAAAGGTCTGCAAAAAGCTTGGGGTACACAACTTAAGCTGAGTACGGCCTTCCATCCTCAAACGGACGGACAATCGGAGCGAACAATTCAGACATTGGAAGATATGTTAAGGTCGTGTGCGTTGGAATGGACAGGTGATTGGGACGATTACATCTGTTTGGTCGAGTTTGCATACAACAACAGCTGGCACGCAAGTATCAAATGTGCTCCTTTCGAAATGTTGTATGGCAGAAAGTGTCGCGCTCCAACTTGCTGGGATCAAGTGGGAGAGCGAACACTCGAAGGACCAGAGATTATAGAAATGACCAATGAGAAGATCGAGGTAGCTAAACAGAAGCTGCAGGAAGCACGTTCACGTCAGAAGAGTTACGCCGATAAGCATCGTAGGGACATACATTTCAAGGTGGGAGATCACGTCTTCCTCAAGGTTTCGCCGGCACGTGGTGTTAAACGCTTCGGGATCAAAGGGAAACTCAGTCCTCGTTTCATCGGACCTTTTGATATCATTGAACGAATCGGTGAAGTATCTTACCGATTGGCGTTACCTCCTCAGCTTTCGCACGTGCATAACGTGTTCCATGTGTCCTTACTCAGAGGGTACAATTATCATCCCCTTCACATGGTTCAGTATCCACTGGAACAGATACGTGAAGATCTCACTTTTATAGAAGAACCCGAACGAGTACTCGACAGGCAAGAACGAGTCATGAGAAGGAAGACGATTCCATTCGTCAAAACTCTTTGGAGGGACCATACCGAGCGGGAAGCCACTTGGGAAACAGAGGAGTCTATCTGGGCTTCTTACCCTCACTTCATATTTTGAGTTCGGGTATGTTACTTCTTTTCAGCTTACTTTATCTATAATTCGGGGACGAATTATTCTTTTTAGGGGGGAAGAATTGTAAAACCCGCATGCTTTTACCATGAATAGTGCCCTTAAGATCGTACGTCCTAGATTAAAACTTATCTCATTTAGTTATGATCACATTCATGTGCTAGTAATCAAGCAAGTGCATACGTGTATGACATGATAAGTATGGATTACGTACGAACTCATGATAAACAGTTAATAAATATGTCACGTGAACATAATTAAATCATGATCACCATTTAAAATACGAACTAGAATAATTACGTAAATACATATAGTATAATTACGAGTGTTAAGATTACGATAAACGACATGATAAAATAAACAGAAACACTTTAAACACGAGCACGTTTAACCACGAACGAACACGAAACATCGGGACACGAGAAAGGTACGGGTACCCCATGTGGGGCCCCCATACCCACGACACAACAACAAGAAATGGGCTAAGCCCATGGACTTTTAAAAGAAAAGGGGGGGGGGGGGGGGGTTATGGTAAATATGTTTTTCATTTTTCACTTTCAAGCAAAATAACATTTTAACCTAAAAAGTTTTCTCCTCCTCCTCCTTGGTTCTTTTTGTGCCGCCACCTACATCAACACCATAGGAGGGTGTTGTTGATTTTTGACATTAAATACAAGTGCTAGAAACCGTGTTTGTTCATCCCCTTTCAAGCTACGTATTGGTATATCATTCTAAACCCTTCTTTTTAATTCTTTTTAATCTTTGATTATTTTCATGAACATGTTATTATTTTTCTTATTAAAACATGATAATTAAACATTGATCTAACATGTTTTGGGGTTAATTAAAATCAAAGAATGATATAAAAGGGGTGTTTGTTTTAGCCGCCTAGCAAAACAAACCCGAGGGGGGTTTGGTTTGCTTATTGCCGCCACCACCAAGACCATTTTTGGTCTTGGTTGGTGCTTGTGGGACACACGGCAGCAAGGAGGCACACGTGCCCCGAGTTTGGCTCGGGGTATGGTGTCGAGTTCATGCCCGATTCATGTTCGTTGGTTAAATCATGATTTATGCTACATGTTAATTTTTATGAATTATGAACTTAGGATATAAATTAATTAATAACATGAAACATTAATTAAACCATGACTTAGGTTATTTTAATTATTAATTTAGCATGATATTAATTTAACCTAAGTATTTTATGTTATAAGTTATAATTAATTAATTATTTAAAACATGTCTATAATTAATTAATTTAGACATGACTTAGGTTATACTATTAATAATAATAATACACATTTTAACCTAAGTATTTCATTTCATTTTAATTAAAACATGTTATACTTTAATTAAAATGCTTAACCTATAGTTTAATTAAAATACATGAAATAATAATTAAACTATATACTATATCATATGACTTAAGAAACAAGCTTATAAACACTTAGACTTATATGTTAGCTTATGTAACCAGCTTAATTCTAAATATGGAAACTTCTATTTATAGAAACTTAATTAAATAAGGCAACTAATCTATTAATGGAAACCTTCTATATATGGAAATCTATCTAATTCAGGCAGCTAATCTAATCATGGAAACCTTCTATATATGGAAACTTATTTAATTAAGGCAGCTGATCTATTTTTGGAAACTTTCTATTTTTAGAAACTAATCTATTTTAAGTAGTAAATTCTATTTTTGGAAACTTTCTATTTTTGGAAACTTTCTATTTTTGGAAACTTTCTATTTTTGGAAACTTTCTATTTTGGTAACTTTCTATTTTTGGAAACTTTCTATTTTTGGAAACTTTCTACTTTTGGAAACCTGCTATTTTTGGAAAGTTACTTATTATTACACAGTAAGTATAATAATACATGAAATACCAGTAATACTTAAACAGATTAATCAGAATACAAGATAAACACAGTGTAAGGCTTTAAACAGTGAACCATGACCTAAAACATACCAAGTCAGCTAAAACGTGACATAAAACCAGGTACGTAATCAGTGAATCGATACTTATACACGTGTGTATTCATGTAGCGTTAGTGATCCAGAAGTAGGAGTCTTTCTTCCGTTCATTCACTGGACTTGAGGTACGGATTCCCATCCTTTCAGTATGGACATTCTTCCTTATTAGGATTTCCCCGTATGCAGCCAACTGTTTTCCCCAGCATTTGTTTTATTGTTTTGAACTGCTTATGTTTAATTAGCATAATCTATAGCCATATACAAGCATGACCAGTTTCACCTAGTTATGGAGGTACCATAACCATAACATTGGAGGCACCAATGTTATGACTTCCCCACGGCGGAGTGATTGCTCGTGGCGTCCCTTTTCAGTTTTGGCCATATTATTATATCAGGTGGGGCGTATGGGTGCATCCTAGTTACATGTTTTATTCAGTATTTCATGGTGAATGTGGTGTGTGCCTTGCATCCTTCACAAGGAGTTGATCCCTCCTACCCAAACCAGTATATTAATTAGAGGCATCCCCTCTAATAAGCATGATGAGGTCACCCCTCCAAGTATTCATGCACGTGACCTTTTCATGACCTATATGGGCTATGGTATATTTATGTTAAAACAGTTTTCATAAGAGAAACATAAGGCTTTTCAAACTATAAAACCAGTTTTCTTAATACTTAACCAGTTTACTCAGAAGTTAGTCTTCCGCTGTTATATGTTACATGTTTATCCTATTTCATGCTATATTGTACATCCGTGCACTGAGCGTCTTGCTCAGCCGTTTTCCTTTTCATGTTCCCAAAACGGCAGGTACTCAGGGACGCTCGTAGATCTCAAACGTACGTGCATATGGACTGGAAGCTTTACTGTCTTTCTTTACTTTATGCATTTCCTTTACTTTAATACAGTTTGCTATGGACATTGTTTCGTCCTTTCCTTTTACAGTATTTATGTTTGTGTGTGATGAGCTTTACTTTGGGGTTACCGATGTTTGATTCCGGTATTTCCCTTTTATGGTCGAATAATGCTTAGACATTTATCCTTGTATGCTTTGATGACACGCCATGATTATGCGTAATATTCCATTTCCAAAATGGGGTGTTACACAGATCCTGCATGGGTCTATGTGGTTGTAATCCGTATAAGCTTATCTCCTGGTAATGGCTAATGACCCTGTAAAAATGTTCGCACACTTTAAGCCATGGTATTAAAAGGCAAGATCTATTCTTGCTCGAAAACATATTACGAAGATCTATAAATATCTGCAACAGCTTCTAATATTAGGATAAGTTATGAAAGCCAATGGGAATGCATATATCAGGGTGGAGTGACACAAAGTATCCTCGTTGCAAGTAGTATTAAGATCTATGAAAGTTGTTAGCCGATACACATCTTAGTTAAGAAAAACAATGCAGGCATACAAAAAGATAAAGAGATTAATAGCTTACCGATATGAAATCAAACGCCTTAGTATCCTCTTTCTTTGAACCGTTCATTATCGAAGTAGGAGCTTGACTTACAATGGCTGGATTAGAAATATCCGGGAAAGCTGAAGAACTGCTTGCTGAACCAATATTTTGGGATTGCAAGTTCCATAAATATTGCTGCTAGGCTCAAAGGTTGCTCATAGCAGCATAGTTTATGGGTTGAGAAGCATATGCCATAGGATTGAACATCAAACCCGGAGACAAAGCATTATATGTATTAGGATCTATAAGAACATAGGATTTGGAGTTATCCCTTGTGCCTAAAACTGAAGCATGTTACTCAAAACATCAGTCACCTGCTGATTTTGATTTTGATTTGGATTAGTTGCAGGATTTGAAAATAATGTCTCATGGGTTCCCATCTTCAATGGTGATGACTCATTCCCATTTACAGACAGACCAGCCATCAGGTCATTAACATTATTTTTTAAATTCCTTTGGCCCTGAGGAATAATAGATTCAGAACCAAATATATCAAACAGCTCTGGTCCACTTCCACTTGACCTGGTATGTGGTAACACAGCTGTTGTTTTGCCAACAGTAGCCATTCCTGAAAAGATATGGCCTGATTCATCTTCTTTATTGTTTTAGCCAGAAAGGAAACATCAGCAAATGGATCATCATTGTTGCTAGGCTGATTGGTCTGTACATCAGCAAACAGATCATCATTGTTGGCAGGTTGATTGACGTGCACATCAGCATCATGAATCAAATAACAAAATATATGAGGATTCACGTAGCCACTATTTAACAAACCCGATTCTGCCAATTATTTAATCAAAATATACCTGTGTGTTCTTCATATATGAGGATTCACGTAGCCAGTGTATAATAAACCCGATTCAGCCTATTATTTAATTAGAATATGCCTGTGTGTTCTTCATATGTGTGATATCTAATCAACCATGTTTTTATTATTATATGATTAATTTATGTGATTTGAATGAATGAATTTGAGATGATTTGAATGTGAGGAAGACAAGAAATCAAGGTGATTTGAATTCGAGATGATTCTGTGATGAATTTGAGATGATTTGAAGGTGACGGTTGCTAGGGTTTTTATGCGTGTGTTTTTATGTGTGTGTTTGCCCCGCCTGTGGCTAGAATATTGAAAAAAGCGAATGTAGAAGGATTATATATAGATGCGGTATCAAAACGCACGTTTTTGCAAATTGTGTCCCGCTTTTTTCAAATTGCGTTTTCGTAACCTAATTTTGGTAACTTTTTGAGATTTTTTAGCTAACAAACAAATTATATTGGTTTAGAAGTGCCATGTCACATATGACATGGATTAGAGGTGTGGTATCAAGTCATAGTTATACCTATATATAATATAAAGATATATATGTATATATATATATATATATATATATATATATATATATATATATATATATATATATATATATATATATATATATATATATATATATATATATATATATATATATATATATATATATATATATATATATATATATATATATATATATATATATATATATATATATATATATATATATATATATATATTTCTCTCATGAACACACACGCACCGGTCGATAAAGATAAACGTCGGAAACAAGATTCCACAACTCATCACTTTTATGACCTTAGCGCCATCATATTGTACATGCAAATTGTGCAGGGTGGGTTTTCCTTCCCCTGAATGACTTGAATGTCTTTTATGTGTCGCCAAATGGATCCCATGACTAGAATACGCGCGAATTCTGTTCCCTGATGATGATAACAACTCTATTCGTTTGTGTTTGTAATAAGTTAAGGCTGATTGGTGGCAGGGAGATTTCTTCGGTAGGGCAAGAATTCTAAGGAAACATCTGTTTTCAATGTTTGGAATTGCATGAAGATGCGAAGGAAGATCAATATGAAAACCTCCATAGTGATCACTTTTGCCTTTTGTTACGACCCAGTTTGATGATTTACTTGTTTTCCTGTTAACACTAGTATGACGACGACACGAAACTCCCACCAATGCTCCTGAATGTAAATACAATTAGATGATTAAAATTAGCAAAGTATATCTATCTTTTTATAAAATGTCTGATTAACTGATTGCCATGCATATGCATATTGTTTAAACCTCATAAACAAACATTCACTATCATCTGTTTAGTTAAGCCTGTCCCATCTATATTTTCTTCATCATCACTATTAAACAATTGTATATTAAATATATGCATGTATCCATGCCAATCTCTCACCAATAGCATGCACATAACAGTCAGCTTTACAAGTTAAGACTAATTATTTTGGCTCAATCACTCGAGATGTTCCGAAGGATGAACCTTCAACTCCTGCAGCCATGCGTTTGTTTGTGTGAATGTATGGATCCCATTTATCACAGCTCAATAATGACAAGAAAAACGACAACATGGAGATATTTACGAGGGTGTGATATATAATAACTACTAGTAGAAGCATGTTCAAAAAATCATCAGACAATTACCTATGCATGTCAAGCTTTAAGTCGATTATCTTGGATTCTACATCTATAGCTACCTTCAGCCTATCTTCACTCAATTTACTTTTTGTCAGCGGTACTTCTTATCCATCTATCTCATTTTATTTCCATGTGAGTATAGGTGTTAACCATTGTGCATATAAAAATTGTGCAGAGTGTTTGTGTAAGGGTGTTTGGATGATGCAATAATTTGACAGTAAGGTAATATGATTTGATACAGATATAAGAAATAAAGTAGATATATAAAAACGTTAATATATTTAATGATTATAAGTTTGTACATTAAGTCCTATATATGCAATGTAACGTTATGATGAAAGGGTATGAGTTGACTTTTGTAAAGTCATACCATTTCGTCTGATAACGGTCATAACTGCCATTATATGTCGGGTAAGAATACCAGACATATCCATATGTCTAATAAGCCTATAACATATTTGAGTAGCAAGGGTGTATCTTAACATATTCATATTCATTATGGCGTGTTCTTAACATGCTCACATCAATTTTTATTCCATGTACATCCTTGAACATGTATTCAAGGGTGTATCTGTCTGCCTCCCAGTTTACTCCAAATCCTTGCTTTCTTAACAGATCATATGACAAAATATTCAAGATTATTTAAGGAGCATATTGGACCCCTGGAGTAGATAACCTTGTTTTTCATTTGGAATAATGACTTCCTTAATTCCATATGAGAAAAGGAATTTTCTTTGCTTTCGAGTTTATAACTTGAAAATCTTCTTTAATATTCAGAGAGGAATTAAGGTTAAAAGTCATATGTTTGTCAGATATTTTGCCAATTACCAATAATTATCCAATGTCCCTTTGTCAGAACCCTTGATAATACCTCTATAGTGAAGTGTATAAATTCGGGATACTTTAGACTTACAGTTTGATGATCTTGCCTTTGGTTGGACATTTGTTGGCAAAGTGCCCCAATTTTCTACACTTAAAGCATAAGACTTGGTCTTTATTTTTTCTTATGTTCTCATCATCCTTACTCGCTTCCCCTTCTCCAATACTATCCCTTGAAGATCTTCCTTTTGTGGTTTTGCAGGGCACACCTTAGATGTGGCCCTGTTGGTTGCAATTGAAACAGGTGTATTGCTTGTATTTGCCATAAGTAATTGTGGAGTTGAAGTTTTCAATTTACTCTATCTTCTATTTAAGCATCTTCTTGTAATCTCTTGTTATCTTTTTATGCATCTGCCAATTCTTGTGTTTTCCATGCCTCTTTTGTTTTTCTTGTATGTAAATTATGTATCAGCAAATCTCCTTGGTGTTGTTACAGAGTTTGTGCTCTGATACCACTGTTTTCCAGGGGTACTTCTAATCTAAGTATCTCATTTCCTTTCTAAGTGAGTATTGGTGTTAACATTGTGCAGATAAAAATTATGTAGAGTGTTTGTGTAGGGGTGTTTGGATGATGCAATAATTTGACAGTAAGGTAATATGATTTGATACAGATATAAGGAACAAACTAGATATATAAAAACCTAAATATATTGAATGATTATAAGTCTGTACATTGAGTCCTATATATATGCAGTGAAACGTTATAATGAGAGAGTATGAGTTGACTTTTGTAAAGTCATACCGTTTCGTCTGATAATGGTCATAACTGCCATTATATGTCGGGTAAGAATACCAGACATATCCATATGTCTAATAAGCCTATAACATATTTGAGTAGCAAGTGTGGTCTGTTGGCCTTTGTCCTAGACCCCTTATTCGTTGCAGGCTTGTTATATACAAGTCTTAGGCCTGCAACCTATCCTATTACATAATGAAATATCAAATAAGTTCATGATCCAAATATCTAAGAAATAATATGGCAAGTACTTGTGACTTATTTCCAACATTTATTGTCTCTTCAAGTTTCTTTTATATTTTAGTGCTTTCGTGTTCTAATGAACTAACCATGTTCAAATTTACTGTCTCTTCAAAGTTCCAATCTTCTTATTTTTCGTTTCCTCTATGCGAGCCTACAAAATTTTAAAGCATTATCATACGATAAAAACAATTAGTTTGAAAAAAAAAACGAGCAAACCAATTCAACTTCCATCCCCTTAAAGCATACTGCAATTTTGCATTTTCATATCAGCCTACAAAGTTTGAAAGAAAATTAACAATAAAAAAAAGTAAGACTTAATGATGCAGGGTGTGTTCGAGGTTCATCTCCTCTGGCTTAGCCGCCGGTTCTTCGGTCAACATGTGAAGTCGTGTTCCAGTTTGTTCGAGAAGATGGAAGGGTAAAGATGTTAATCTAATTGTTATCATCTATCTTTTAGTTAGTTTTAAGGTTTATTTGGTTATTTTTATTTCTACAAGGTTTTAATTTGATGATTAAGTTATATTAGCTTTCTTTCCAAGCTAATAAATTAGTTTAAATAGTTACATTTTTTTAGGGTTTAGGCAGATTATGAAGATATGAATAAAAAATACAGACTTTTAGTCTTTTATGAATCAACTTAAATCCAGGTTAGGGTTTATTGTTTGATTTCATCCAAATAATCGGGTATTCGTTGAATCAACGATTGTTGGAGTTTACCTAATTATCGGTATTCTTTTTGAATCAAAGATAGTTGGAAGGATTGTGTCTGATATTCTTTGGAATCAATAGATTCAATTATCTATCTTTGTTACTTGTTACTTTGTGTTTCGCTACATCAACATGTGAAGTCGTGTTCTTATTTGTTCAAGAAGATGGAAGGGTAAAGATGACAATCTAATTGTTATCATCTATCTTTTAGCTAGTTTTAAGGTTTATTTGGTCATTTTTATTTCAGCAAGGTTTTAATTTGATGTTTAAGTTATATTAGCTTTCTTTCCAAGCTAATAAATTAGTTTAAATAGTTACATTTGTTTAGGGTTTAGGCAGGTTATGAAGATATGAATAAAAAAATATGACTTTTTAGTCGTCTGTTAATTTACTTAAATCCGGGTTGGGATTTATTGTTCGATTTTCAACCTAATAATCGGTATTCGTGTGAATCAACGATTGTTGGAAAAGTTGTTTTTGGTATTCTTTGGAATCAACAGATACAAGTATTTATCCTTTGTTTTTTCGCTACATCAGTTGGCATCAGAGCCAGGTTTGGAGAAGAAATCACACTGCTTATTGAAGCCATATAGCGAGAAACAAAGTTCTTTGTTTCCGTTCGTCATTTTCTACGCAGTTGTGATAAAAATGACGACACGCACTCGTTAACGGTTGGATCTCTACGTTTTTTTGGCAGGATGTTCAAGACACATAGATCTACGATCTTACCGTTCGGATTTGCGATTGGAGTTCATTATAGGGAGATATACCTGTTTTAAGTTGTTGGTTTTTTCTGCAGAATTTTTTTTGATATAAGTGGCTATAGTTGCCCACAAATGTGTGGACGTGGAAAACAATTTGGTTATATATATCGTAGATTCGCCGGACGAGGCAACGAAACAATTAATCAAGTACCACGTGTTGTAAAGAATGAAGACCTCCTTAAACAAGTGAAGGAACTTTAAGACGAATTCCAAAATCAAGTTAACCGTAGACTCGCCGATTAAGGCAACGGTCACGTGAGTGTGGATGATGTCACTACACCTGGATAATCTTACCGATTGGTTGACATGATGGAATGTGATTCTCAATAGAGAAGCCGTGTTAAGGAAAGTGAGGTGGGTTAGAAAGTTGTAAGATTTATAAAAAGAATACAGATAATTAGGTAAACTCCAACAATCAAATGAATACCTAATTATTTGGATGAAATCGAACAATAAACCCTAACCTGGATTTAAGTTGATTCACAAAAGACTAAAAGTCTGTATTTTTTTATTCATATCTTCATAATTTTCCTAAACCCTAAACAAATGTAACTATTTAAACTAATTTATTAGCTTGGAAAGAAAGCTATAATATAACTTAAACGTCAAACTAAAACCTTGCAGAAATAAAAATGACCAAATAAACATTAAACTAACTAAAAGATAGATGATAACAATTAGATTGTCATCTTTACCCTTCCATCTTCTCGAACAAATTGTAACACGACTTCACATGTTGACCGAAGAACCGGCGGCTAAGCGAGAGGAGATGAACCTCGAACACGCCCTGCATCACTTAAGTTTTGTTTTATTTGATGTGCGCTTTGCAAGTTTGAGGATTAAAGATGAGTACCTTTTATGTTTCCATGTACTTGACGCAGACAGCAGTTTTGCGTTTTCCACAGTTTTGACTTCCTCCATATCAGTCTGTAAATTCCAAAAGCAAATTAATTATAATTGAGTTTCCAAATCCTCTAACGCATACTGCAATTTCATAATTTTGAGGGCTAATGACTTAAAAATGTATCTAACTTAACACTTTTTACCGTTTTGTGTATTCATCTTTTTTCTATATTATCATTAAACTTTGTGATTTCGTACATTATGTGTATTGGTGACTTGTTTGACTTGTTATAGCAGGTTAACTTAACGACAGTTTCAATTTTTATTACGATGTTAGTCGTTGTATTAACGATGGTTCATATAAATACTTTGAACATTGATTTTTGAAAAAATAATACTTCTTAGAAAACGTATAACTTCAAAAAAAATTTATTTTTTTACAATTATATTTTGTAAGAATTTTCTTACCAAACCTTTTTTACAAAAAATAATATTTCCACAAAAAAGTTCTCGAATTTCTTTTACAAATTTCGTAGTTTTACATAAATTTAAATTTTTTTTAAGTAAAAACCGTATTTCTATAGAATTTTAAAACATTTTACTTTTTAAAAAATATAAATATTTTTAATTTTGAAGATTTTATAAAAATAAAATACGATTTATTGCTTCTAAAAGTTTTATGATTCTGTAAAAAGGGTTACATTTTCAAAAAAGAAAATTTTGAAATTTTTCTTTAAACGGAAATTTCTTATATTATATAATACAATATTTGTCAACTATCTCTTTACTCTGTATTATCTTCAAACACAAATACCCACTTTATTATCTTCACATAAAGATCTACCACATCTTTCTTTTCCTCATCTAACACATCAAATACCACCCCTCCTTATCTCAACAACATGTAATATCATGGCTCCACCACCACCTCATCTTATTCAACGCCACAACCCACCCATATCTAATTAAAACGATATTCGTCTATTGCTATCGCCCGCCATTCTCAGCAATCGAACACAATAAATCGAGTCATCGAGATCTGTGGTATACGGGTATCGGGTTCAAATTTGCTTCAACCATTCACAACAGAAAACCCACATTAGAAGGCATGCAGATCTACATTCGATCGAATAAAAAAGAAACATATAGTTCATGTGTTGGATTTGATTGGATCTAGTGGAGCAAAATAGGTTTGTTGACATCGGTGACTAACCAGTTAGTTTTATGGTGGAGGCGATGAGACGGTGGTGGAGGTGATGCATTTGATGTGACGGTGGCGGAGGTGATGCGTTTGATGCGACGATGGTGGAGGCGATGAGTTTGATGTGACGGTGGTGGAGTGGCTGAGATGGTGGCGACGGTGGTGAGGGTGGTGGAGGCGCTGAGATGGTGGTGCAGGCGATGAGTTTGAGGTGACGACGGTGGAGGCGATGAGATGGTGGTGGATGTAACACAAATTTAGTATGGTGTTTAGAGATTTGTGATTAGATATGCTTCAAGATACAAATTTGTGTTTTGAATTGCTTTAGAAAATGTTAGATCTAATTTGACAATGCTATATGAAACAAATTTGTTATTTCTACGTATCAGATTCATGGTTTACAGATTTGTGCTTAGAATGGTCTCCATTATATGAGAGGATTTTAACATATCTTGTTTATTTTTAAAAAAATATATATATCAAAGAACAATAAGGAAAAAGTATCTGCATATATATAATTTTTAAACTTTTTATAAATAATAATATTTTAATTTTTTTATATAAACATGCATATATATAATTTTTTATTTGAAGTTACCATTTTTTTAAAGAAAATCAAATTTTAATTGTTTATATTAACGGCCGTTAATATAAAGGACTAACGCCGTAATAAAAAGTTAAGTTGTCGTTAGGGTAACCTGTTAACCACTCAAGCAGGTCACCGGGTACACACAATATACGAAATCACAAAGTTTAATGATAATATAAGGAAAAAAAAGATGGATACACAAAACGATAAAAAGTGTCAAGTTAGATGCATTTTTAAGTCATCAGCCGTATTTTTGACAGTTTTAGTCTGAGCTTTTACTAGCCGGGCTTGTAATTCGAGCTTTTTTCAGGTTAGGCTAAGCTCGGGTTTAGCCTATCCGTGCACACCTCTATGTATATAATGTGTATCATTTGGCAGTAGCACCGTTTCAAGAATTTGCATCTCTTTTTTCTTGAATCTGCATCTCTCCTTTTTAATTTTGGTTGAAAATGACCATTAAGTAAAGATAATATATTGTTAAGCCACCACGTTAACTCCTTGGTGAGCACGTAATACCTAAGAACAAAAAAGGAAAGGTAAATAAACCCCAATTATATTAGGCTAAGATTGCATTGAGCCAATGCTAATTTACAGTATGTACTTACCATATCGAGAAAATATCAAGTCCTTGTTGACCACGTAAATCTCTAATATAATATATTTACCCAGTCCCACGTAACCCACAATATCTTAAAAAGTAACACATCGATCAAACAATAAAAAAACAAAATGGTTTACGGTTCCGGTTCCTCAGATGAGATCAATCCCTCAGGTGAAAAAGTTAACAAGATTCCAGTTTTTGTTAAGAATCACGAGGAGGAGTATGATCTGGTTGCGTACGAGTCTGATGAGGAGTTTATTCTGATACATGCCGCGCATGATCTAGATCAGGAGGCTGCGTACTCGAACGTGTCTGATGAGGAGTTTGATGAGGAGTCTGATGAGGAGTTTGCTCTAATACATGCCGCGTATGCTCTGGATGACGAGGTTGCATACTGGAAGGCGTGTGATGACACTACAAAATTCGAACCCTTCCCTGGCTAAATTCGCGACGTTTCCCTGGCGACATGTCGCCAGGGAAGACGAATCCCTGGCGACATGTCGCCAGGGAAAGTACGCCAAGAAAGGCTGGTGCGGGATAGTTTCCCTGGCGACAAATTCTGATTTCCCTGGCGACAAGTGGGCCCCACAAACTCTTTGGTTCAAATATTGGTGCCACGTCGGAGTTGGTGCGGGATAGTTTCCCTGGCGACATGTGTCGCCAGGGAAAATATGGCTGATTAAGGAACTTAAGTTAAATAGGTTTTTTAAACCTCACTTTTCCCTGGCGACATGTCGCCAGGGAAACTCTAGAAGAACATTGACTTGTCAACGCCAGGCGTTGACAAGTCAACGCCTGGCGTTGACAAGTCAATGTTTTTCTTGAGTTTCCCTGGCGACATGTCGCCAGGGAAACTAGACGTAACGTTGACGAGTCAACGCCTGGCGTTGACAAGTCAATGTTTTTTCGAGTTTCCCTGGCGACATGTCGCCAGGGAAACATGGCTGACTTTTTTAGAAAGTCAAATTATCCAAAGTTTCCCTGGCGACATGTCGCCAGGGAAACTTTGACATTTTTTTTTTTTTAGCTGCCTGCACAGCAGGCTGTTTCCAGATTTTTTCCGGAATTTTTCCGGAAAAAATCTACCAAAACCTGGGAATACAAATACAAAACCTGAAGATAAAAATACCAAAAATCTACCACGAAGTCAATAGTGTTGATGATATAAAGGCTGAACTCGGATTAAATAACATCGGATCGATAGTTAAAATAATAACTAACAAGCAAAAACAAATTACATATATGTCAGGGAGTTTCCCTGGCGACAAGTCGCCAGGGAAACATTTGGGTTTTGGCGGGTAAAAGCCCGCCACACATTCTTGGCATGTAATTAAACATTTGTGTTTAATTTTGAAACTAATCACAAATGGCGAGGGTTTCCCTGGCGACTTGTCGCCAGGGATAATGTTGACATGTAATTAGCAAACATAATTTTTGTTAAATACGATGGACGGGTTTTCCCTGGCGACTTGTCGCCAGGGATAAGTTGGTCAAAGTTTGACTAGGTTTTCCCTGGCGACGTGTCGCCAGGGAAACCTTGGAGGGAAAATTTCGCGCTCTTTCACTTGGTATCTGGTTTTGGACCGAGTATCCCTGGCGACATGTCGCCAGGGAAACTCTAGTCAAACTTTGACTAAAAAGTAAACCTACTTTACCGCCACGTTAGCGTTGTCGCCAGGGAAAAGGTGTTATCCCTGGCGACATTGTGTCGCCAGGGAAACGCCCGTCATCTGTTCTCAACTTTCTTGTAGTGTGAGGTGTCTGCTCAAATGCGTGCCGCGCATGATCTGGATAAGGAGGCTGGTCGTCGTCAAAGTTCTGAGTTTAGAGGTAGGCAATGTACACAAGCTAATTCTAACTGTGGTCGTGTTGGCCATCTTGCTAGACAATGTACACGAGCTTCTACTGGTGTTGAGTGTTATAAATGTGGTGGTGTTGGCCATCTCGCTAGGGAATGTGCTAGGGATTCTACTCGTGTTAGCTGTTATAAATGTGGTGTGTTGGGGCACAAGGCTACGGATTGTAGGCCTAGTGAATATTATTCTACTATTGAATGTGACCTGTGTGGTCAGAAGGGGCACTGGGCTAGGCATTGTTTAAAAAGTATTGGGGCGTGTTTTAATTGTGGTAATTTGGGGCACTGGGCTAAGGATTGTAGGGAGATGTAATTTTTTTAATTGGGCATATATATATACATTGCATCAAGATTCTCAGTTTTCTTCATCCAGTTTTGAGGGTAATTTCGCACAAGTTTTATACATGCTACTCTACATTATGCTCCTGTTAGTTGTTTATTTTGTCATTGCATACATGTGTGCAGGATCCTTTGATTGTTCACTAACATGCCATGATCGAATTCTGTTGGTTGTTTGTCGTATCCTGACTTGTAACCTGAATTTTGTTACGTTTAGTTCTTTACGTCATGCTTTCTCTGTTGGTACAAACTTTCTTATTGAACGCTTCGTGCTTGCCTCTCTACTTTGAGAATACAACTATGTGGCCATTTTTTGTTTATACATAGCTTCTTACAGCCTGAAAAGTTTGTTTGTACTTTGTACCCAAGCTTCTTAAAGAACAGGAACACTAACAACAAGTCTGTGAGCCACCAACCAAACGAGCAAAAAAGAACAATGGCATTAATGATTGCACAGAAATTAACATTTTGTTATAAGTTGAAGCATGGGTCGCTGCTAGCTGGCGATGAGAGGCAATACACAACCTGATTGGCTCTATTCAGTGCCTAAATGAGCTAAAACCAACTCTGCACACATTAATCTTACTTTCACGCGAGTTGTTATGTAACATCTCTCGTGTTAATTAGCAGCCTTGTACCCAATTTTTATAGGTAAACTTCCATATGTTAATAGTCAAGAGATGGGAATTATGCAATTAAGGTGATGACTAATTATTATTACTATATACTGTTTTGAAAAGCCTATTGGATTATTTTAATAATATTAGGTTCTTTTGGCTGGAAAAGAAGAGTTAGTGATCCTCCACTTTCGATTAATTTTTTATTCTTTTCTTTTTTATGTGGGTGTTGTATATACGTGTGCTTCCCTTTCAATCTGCTACGTGTCCTCTTCTCTCTCAAACTAGATTCACATATTATCAGATCTCATAACACACCGTCCAAATCACAACATTCACCACTCTCGATTCTTCCAGTCTACCACTATACACATTCATTATATGAAATTAATCTACTTAAAAAAGTGATATGTACGTGGGGTAGAAGTTGATAGCAGTTATTATTATAGTTTAGTTCCTTAAATTTAGCACTACTTTGTTTCTATATAAGTTGGTTATGAATTTATTATGTAGCTATCATTTTGGAATATATAAACTGCTCTTTTCCCTGTCTCTCAATTCTCTTCCTCTCCTTCTCCTTTGTAAACATCTCCTCTCTATTCTCTATCATGTTCTGAACGTATCAATGGTATCGGAGCCGGTTACAGCCATGACTACCCGCCACAAAACCAACACAGAATTTCAAAATGAAGTTAACGAGATCTTGGCTAGGCACGAGTCTAGTTTCAAAGAAGTTAACACCACGTTACAGACCATATTAACCGAACTCAAGGCACTACGAACATCTCGTAGTGATAACCACACCCATCCAGAAATTAATCCGTTCTTCATAGGCGAAACTTCGAATTCCGCTAGTTCCGAGCGTCGGGATCCTCATAATCATCAACTTATGTTGCAGTTCCCAAAGTTCGACGGTAAAGATCCGACGGGTTTTATTTTCAAAGCAGAGCAATACTTTCAGTTCCAAAATGTGGGTTTGAATCGACAAGTTGAACTTGCATCCTTCCACTTAGAAGGAATTGCTCTACAATGGTACAGGTGGTTCACAAAATTTCGTGGACCAGTTACATGGGCTGAATTTACCAAGGCGTTGCTCTTGCGTTTTGGACCAACCGACTTCGAGGACCCTTCTGAGGCTCTCTCACGTCTTCGTCAAACTTCAGACCTGGAACCGTATATCGAATCCTTTGAAAATCTTTCACATCGAGTTGACGGGTAACCCGAAGGCTTTCTCATTGGAAGTTTTATTGCAGGTCTTCAAGATGACATTCGTTTGGATGTGAAAATCAAACGACCTCGTACCTTGGCTGAGACGATCGGGGTTTCTCGTTTGGTTAATGAACGAAACAAACTGTCAATGATGGCGACTCCGCTGGGGAAAACAGCCGGTTCTTCGTCCATGATGATGACGTCACAGTCTAGTCCAACTCTACAAAAGAGTATCTTAGGGCCACCACCCAACTCCCGTGGACATGTTAGCACCGATAGTGAAACCAAGTTTCGCCGTATTACTACTCAGGATGCACGAGAACGTCGAGATAAAGGATTATGTTATTATTGTGATGAAAAGTTTGTACCAGGTCACCGTTGTGCTCGTCCACAACTATTTATGATTGAAGATTCTCTTGAAGTCAATAGTGTTGATGATATAAAGGCTGAACTCGAAGGAATTGAAAGTCGAGGAATTGGTCCTGAAATTTCTTTTCATGCAATCACAGGAACCAATCATCCTCGAACTCTTCGTGTATGTGGAAAGTTACAAAATGAGAATGTGATTGTACTAATAGATGGAGGTAGCACACACAACTTCATCGACCAGGCTACTGTGACAAGGTATAATTTACCAACTTTGAAAGGTCAAAGGTTTCAAGTTACAGTGGCAAATCAGGAGAAAATAGAATGTTTTAGTCGCTGTAAGTCCCTCACCATAGTCATTCACGGAAAATCTATTACTGCGGATTTTTATGTCCAACCTGTTGCCGCATGCCCGGTTGTTTTGGGTGTACAATGGCTAGAAACTCTTGGGCAAATCACGATGGACTACAAGCAACTCACCATGTCATTTGAGCTTGCTGGAGTTTTTCATACCTTCTACGGACTGAAATACAATGAGTTGAAATTCTGTAGCTCGTTCCCAAACTTTATCCTTGCGGACAAGGATACTTAACGGGGGAGGATTGATATGTACATGGGGTAGAAGTTGATAGCAGTTATTATTATAGTTTAGTTCCTTAAATTTAGCACTACTTTGTTTCTATATAAGTTGGTTATGAATTTATTATGTAGCTATCATTTTGGAATATATAAACTGCTCTTTTCCCTGTCTCTCAATTCTCTTCCTCTCCTTCTCCTTTGTAAACATCTCCTCTCTATTCTCTATCATGTTCTGAACGTATCAAAAAGTTACGTTTATAACTTTTTAAGGTGTGATAGCTTCTGAAAACTTAGTTGACCATTTCTAATAATAGTTCCAACCAAGGCGCATAGCTACATCATAAAGAGTTTCACCGTTTGCACTAAATTGGTCGGCGAGCATCAACAGTTTTCCATTCCTCATCAAGTACAGTGGCCTCGGAGAACAAATATCATAGTACTTATCCATCTGATAAGTTACCACATTATTCCAACACCCGTCTTCAATCATTTTCCACAAGTGGATACACATCTCCCCTAAGACTAGTCCTCCCATCCTCAGTCATAATACAATAATAAAGGTAGCCTCCTTGAACCATAAGAGTCAAACACTTTAAGCCATGAATATCATCTACAGAGGGAGCGTCTATCTCTGGTCAAACTTTGACCAAAAAGTCTTCATGACTTCGTGCCACGTCAGACAAGTCGTCGGGGATTACATGCTTTCCCTGGCGATATACTGTCGTCGGGGAAAACCCTACCTGATCCATCCTTTCTTGTAGTGTATATGTATAAACATCTTACAGTTGTTTGAAATTTTAACTACGGTGAAAAGAATAACACAAAGTTGTAAAAGCTAAAAATTTTAGGAGAAAAGTGCAGATAATGTTGGAATCAGGTCCCTTACAACAGGTTGTATACTGTGAAAATAGCAGAAACAAGAAAGTAAATGGAAAATAGATGGGGCAATTTTCTGATTTTATTTCACTGACTGGATAACACTCAAAACAACTTGAAACTTTGACTCCTACTTATACTAGAAAACTTCCTGGAAATATGGCAACAAACTAAACACGTTATTCATGCTAAGAAAATGGGAAAGTGGCCAACATGGCCTATGACTCTTTCAATTACTTAAATAAAAATAACAAGGAAATATATTTAAAAGATTCTGGATTATTACTTCAACAATTTCCCCCTTAATCCAGAACTTAGCAATTCCTTCACTCCAAGCAAACTCCTCATGTCTTCGAACTGATGCTTCACCATGGATTTTGTGAGAATGTCAGCCCTTTGTTCTTTACTACACACATGTTGAACCGTGATTTCGCCTTTCTCGACACACTCTCGGATGAAATGAAACTTTGTATCGATGTGCTTACTCCTGCCATGGAAACCGGATTCTTCGCCAAGTCTAGAGCTGATTTGTTGTCGATGAACAACACCGGTGGCTTTATCTCTCTTCCTGTTATCTCGCTTAACAAACGTTTTATCCAAATCGCTTGAGAAGTTGTTGTAGCAGCTGCCATGAACTCCGCTTTGCATGTAGAGAGAGCAACACAACGCTGCTTTTGCGAAGCCCATGTTGCTAGGTTATTGTTAAGATAAAAGACCATACCTCCAGTACTTCTTCTATCATTAACATCTCTTGCAAAATCGCTATCCGTATATCCGATGATGATATCTTCTCCACTGCTTTTGGTATATACAATACCATAATTAATTGTTCCCTTTATGTATCTGAGGATGTGCTTTACTGCTTTCAAATGTTGGGCTGTAGGTCTCTCCATGAACCTGCTTACAAGCCCGACTGCATACGAAATATCCGGTCGGGTATGGGTTAAATACCTCAATGCCCCGACAATGCTCCTGAACTCTGTTGGATCAACCGGGTCTCCAGCTTCATCTTTTGTTAACTCAAGTTTGGGCTCCATTGGATATTTACAAGCATTGCAATCCTCCATACATGTTTTCTTCAATATTGTTTTCACATACGCTGCTTGCTTCAAAGTGATACGATCTTCATATTGACTAACTTCAATACCAAGATAGTATGATAACAACCCCATATCACTCATCTCGAATTCTTTGTTCATTTGCTCCTTGAAGTGCCTTATTTCACCGCCGTAACTTCCTGTAACGATTAAATCATCGACATACACCCCAACAATAAGAAGCTTTTCGGCCTTGTTTCTTGTGTAGACAGCGTACTCTTGTTGGCATCTCTTAAACCCGAGCTGTTTTAAACATCTATCCAGCCTCGAATTCCAAGCTCTCGGGGCTTGGCGAAGCCCGTAGAGGGCCTTGCTCAACTTCTAGACTTTTCCCGGTTGATCTTTTTTTTCATAACCCTCGGGTTGGACAACATACACCTCATCTTCAAGTTCCACATTAAGGAATGCAGATTTAACATCAAGGTGGTGTATAAACCAGCCATTCTTACTTGAAAGAGCAAGCAAAATACGTACCGTTTCGATTCTCGCCACCGGAGCATACACCTCATCAAAATCAATTCTGGCTTTTTGCACGCAGCCTTTTTCTACCAACCGAGCCTTGTACTTAATTACCTTTCCAGTTGGATCCTTCTTCACCTTGTAAACCCACTTGAGCGCTATTTCTTTCCGTCCCGGTGGGAGTTCAACCAGATTCCAAGTGTTGTTTCTTTCTATTGAATCAAGTTCGGTCTTCATTGCCTTTTTCCACTCTTCATCTTTACAGGCCATAGAATATGAAGTAGGCTCTTCACCATCATTCAGTAACAAAACTTCATTAGTTTCATCATATAAATCAGTAAGTGTACGATACCTTTTCGGAGCTCCGCCTCCGGTTAAACTTGAAATTGAGCTCGGTGATCCAACTGAACTAATCGGAGTTACAGGTTCATCTTCTGAGTTTGTTGTGTAGTGTTCATCAGTACCTTGGCCTGGAAATTCCAGTCCCGTTTGAGACTCCATATCATCATCTTCACGGTCATTTTGTGGGATAAACCCTTCGATTGTGAGGGTTGCACCTGGAGTTCCTTTGAACCTCTCTGAGTTGCCCCATTGCCATGGTCTTTTTTCATCAAAGAAAACATCTCTACTGACCCGTATACTTCCCGTATCCGGATCAAATAATCTATAAGCCTTTGTCCCTGTTTCAACTCCAAGATGGACCAGTAGTTTGCTCCTGCTGTTAAGTTTTTGTAGGTGGCCACTCACTACTTTCGCGTGGGCTACACAACCAAACAGCCTTATGTGACCAATGCTTGGTTTACGACCAATCCACATTTGATAGGATGTTGAGTTGTGGAGAGCTTTCGTGGTCACCCTATTTAGGGCATAAACTGCATTTCTCACAGCTTCCCCCCATAAACAATCTGGTACATTCATCCCTTTCATAGTACTTCTTGCCATCTCCATTACGGTTCAGTTTCGTCTCTCTACAACGCTATTTTGCTGGGGCGAGTATGGAGCAGTGTAATGTCGTTTCAGCCCGATTTCTTCACAATAAGATGAGAACTCCTTTAAGAGGAATTCCCCACCACGATCCGTCCTGAACAACATTACTCGGTCACCTGTTTCAGCCTCAACTTCTACTCAAAACTTTTTAAACATGCTGAGTGCTTGGTCCTTTGTTTTCAAAAAATAAACCCACATAACTCTAGTGTAATCATCAACAAGTAGAAGAAAATACCTGTTTCCAGCAGGTGTAGGAGGTGAGATTGGACCACAAAGATCTCCATGAACCAATTCAAGTCTCTTGGTCGACATGTAATTCGAGTGCGCTGGAAACGTCTTTTGTAACACCCCCAAATTTATACAACTCAATACAGTGGAAGACTCGTTGGTGTTACGGGATAGCACATTACTCACATCATAGACAACGCTTAAAAATCGCGTAGTTTAATAATAAAGATTTTCCATTCCTAAATATCAATTTTTACATAGGTCCCAAGTCATGGTCATTTCATACAATTTTACAAAAGATTTGAATGGAAATTGTTATTTAAGCGCGGGCCATGAATTCTTGTTGTCTTCCCGAGAATTACCTTCAAGTACCTGAGACAAAACATGTTAAAAGAAAAGGTCAGCGAAAACGCCGAGTGAATTCATAGAATTTAATAAATTCCATCAATATAACATCGGTATAAAATTATTACCGAAAATCATTTTGTACAATCTTTGTAATAGGCCATAAAATAGCCAAAATCATTTTATACAAATCCTTATCAAAATCATAATATAGGCATTTGCCTTAAAAATCATTATACGAACCAATGTCGTAAAAATATCATACAATACGTTTTATAACGTTGTATGGAGTTAAATAAAAACCTTATGGTTATGAAAACCAAACACGAACATAATACTAGTAAGACCCGTATTGCTAGTCAGGCAATATATTGTAATTTGATGCTTAAAGCAGTATTTCGTTAATTGGATTATTATAAGCCGCATGACATTGTTACCTTACTACAACAAACAACGGGTAGCTAGCCCGAAACTCATTTGCCCATCTAAATTAGCGTGTCGTCACAAAGGTCACGCTATGTAAATCTTCTCATACATAAATTCGCTTACCAATCAATGTGGCACGGCAGGGATCAACCGTCAAGGCGCGAACTGGGGTGATCATCCCTAAATAGTACTATTATATGCATAAGCGTCTACCAAATCCCAGTAGTTCACAATTCATGCTAATGGGACTTTTAGTGATATAACCTAACTTTAATAATCCATTTCATTTCATCTATCGGGTCATTTAATCATTCATCGGGTCATACAATCATTCGGGTCCAAATCAATAAACAGACAATCGGGACAACTAGTGTCCTATTTTATAAAAACTAACATGTTATATCCCTCGCGGGTTTATAGAATATTTCATAAAAACATTTAAAAGAGTGCGAGGCTATGAACTCACGTTGATGTGGGAAAGTGGTTATCGACGATTCGGATGTACGGTACGTGCTTCAATCACGGAAACCTAGACAAATAATACTCGTCTTAGACTCTCGTCTAATGACTTTATAAAAATAACAATTATGTATACATATGATGATTATATATATATGATGATTGAGTGGGTTTACATATTCTCATTTACTCATTTTAGTGTTTATGTATTGGTAACTTCTTACTAGTTTACTAGTTTTACCTATTTACGTGTTTTAGGTCCAATAAGCCTATTATAAGTTCATTAACTTGTATTAATCCATTTCATACTTGTATTATCAGTATTTATACTTTACATGTTGGTCCCAAATGGGTTAAGCCCAATAAATAAGTTTATAAGTGTTTTAGCCCATTTTGTTGTATTATTAGTCCAATAACGTTAACTTAGCCCGTTAATGTCCGTATGTTATATAGTTCGGGTTTTATCGGTTTTTACTTGTTATATATGTTTATATATCAGTATATGAGTTTATAAAAGTTTACATTAGACGGGTCCAACCGTCTAAGTTTTATTTAACAAAAACGTTAATTTTACGGTAATAGCCGAAAAAAGTCGTAAAAATCATGTTTAGAGTTTTATAACTTATAAAACTTATCAAACTAGCATTTTTATAAAATGTCCATTTACTTATCCTTATACATATTTATATAAATGTATTATATGATTTAGTGGGTTTTAATTCACATTGTATACTATTTTTATTTGAGTGCTTATATAATACTATTATACTTTAATTTCCAGAATCTGATTTTTATTTTCATGTTCACCAAAACAGCCATATCTAGAGTTCTATATGGAGATAGAAGCTCAAATTTTTATGACATAAACTACATGATATGTGCTCCATTTAACTCTTCTATAGCTACTGTTGAATCAGCCTCTAAGTAGTTTCTAAAAATCGTCCAAAACAGTGAACTCAGATTTGTACTCTAAACTTGTTTTGATCATATCTCACTCATCCTAATGATTTCATTGCATGGCTAACTCTCACATGTGTACAAGAATCATAGCTTACTGTATATTAATCTATTCAAGCCATTTTATCAGTTTATCATATGAGTCTTTACTGTTTTATACAGCCATCATTTTAAGCATGATTTTAACCTTTTTACATATAGTTTTTCATCTTTTTACCCATGATTATCAACACCAAATCCCCACATAATATTTTTATCATCATATATCATCATACATATATACATTTAAGAAGAAAATACATGATTACATAATCAAATTTAACAAAAGGATGGGGAGGACAATCTTTATACCACCATAATGATGTAGGTTATGATCAAGACATGGATTTTGATGGAGAAACTTGTGATAAACCAAGATCATCTTCAAGACCACCATTCTTCAAGAACTCCTTGTGGAAAATAAGCCCCAAGACTCCATAGAAACTCCTCCTTGGATGTTATAATCACCACCAATCCATAGAGCTTCAAAAGGGCTCCAACTTATGTATGAATAACATGAGATTTCATGGTTAAAAATTGATCAAATAGGGCGTTTATGTGTGAGAGTGGACGGCACACATAGAGAGAGTGAGAGAGATTTTGAGTGGATTTGCATGAGAGAAATGAGTGAATGGTGTTGGCTAGTGGTTTTTGTTATGTGGTAGCTTACATTGTAAGCTTAGGACATGTGTTAAGCAACTTATCTTACACTTGACACCAATGTTGGTGTGGTGGAAGTATTGTGGCCGGTTATAGTGGGGGTGGGGCAAGTGTCCCACTTGTCTCATCCCCATTTAATTATAGGTACTCCTCGATTCTAGTTTCCTCGATTTGCGTGTCCTCGGGTCATTTTACGAAAAACGTTTTTATAAATTATGAATTAACGGCACAAAACGAATCTAATAAAAATTGTCTCATCAAAAACGGATTTCGAAAACGTAAATACATAATCCTAGGATTTCCGGTTTAGTCGTAAAGGACGTTAAATTATAATCGTAAGTCCTAATCTCTTCTCCTTAATTTGTGAGTTTATGAACCAACACAATTTAGAATCTCAAAATAATATTCACGGACAAATTTATTTTTCTGAAATGTTGGACTGTCACCAAAGACGGTGTATGTAAACGTAAGCACGTAACGTAGAATCCTCCGGTTTAGACGTAGTCGATGCTACTTCAAGACGTAAATCTAAATTTCTTCCCAAAAATAAGTGAGTTCATATTATAACATTAAAATAATGTTTTCAAATAAATATTGAGAATAAAATATCAACCATAGATTGACGGATTGTCACAGCATTTACCCCTAAACAGGATCTTTGTCCTCAAAGATCATCTTACCTTACTACTCGCTTCTTATAGAGTTAAAGCCATGTGGGTATTTCTTCCACATTCGGTCTTTTCTCACAAGTGTAATTCACTACAATACGCGAGTTTCATCAAACATAACTACGGGAATAAGATCAGGCTTAATGTTGACTTACTTTCTCTATCCATGATGTTCACGGGTTTTTGATGAATGCAACTTTTTGCCGATCTAACTTCAATAAGGATTAGTCAGACTTTCACTTGATAGACATTTATCAAGTTCGATTTACGAAACATAATTCACGCAGCTCTTGAAGTCCTAGGGTAGATCCAGCTTATATGCCTTTCAAACCAATCTTTTACATCATCTCAATGGTCCCATACAACGGGGACTTATATCCCATGATCTTTCAGATCATCGATTCATTTTTCCATGGTTAAAATTTTTGGCATAACTTCGCTACCCATCTGACACTTCAAGATCTACATTTCATATTCACATAACTTCCTGCCCACTACCGGCAGTTAATATTCAGATCCTAATTTCAACAATCATTTCAGGTCTCGCGGGTCGAGTATTTTGTAAGGTTAGGTTCGTCATTATAGGAAACCTTAAACCTAAAAGACATGTCCAACTCATAATGGGTGTTTGTCGGGCGTCTTCATCTCAACTCCTGCTTACAGATGCTCTAATATAGATCCTAACAAGATTCAATCTCGATACTAACACGATAATTATCAATGATAATCTTTCCAATGGAAAGCGATTATACGGTTTATTACCAAAGGTCAATCATTTAAACATAAGACAGCACTTATAGTATTTTGTATCGTTACTTTACCTCGTCCCTTCGATTTAGGGTGGTAAACAGTATTCTCTTCAAGGTTCGTTCCCAACGACTTCTGAGCAAATCTCAAGAAATTCGATGCCAAGCGAGGATCTTGATAGAGATGATCGATACAGGCACACCATGTTTACATAACTCCTTTAAATACAAAAGAGTCAATTTCTTCATCAAGAATCTATCATTAACAGGAATGATATTAGCAGATTTGGTCAGTCTGTCGACGATGACTCAAATCGAATCAAATTCAGATGATGACCTTTGCAATAGTTAGATGTTTACTAATGTATGAGGTGATGTCTGCCTTCATAATTTGTCATTAGTACATCTTCTTCAGATAAAGATACTTTAAATCAGAAATGACAGGAATAGAATACTTATACTTACAAGATTCCAACATAACTATATCTCAAAATCTCTATATTTAGGCAACCATAAGTGGCCTTTAAAACATTTAACGCTATCGGCTTCTCAATTTTAATGATTCACATTAGCCGCGAACCACTTTTATTATCTATATTATCTCTTTTTATAATCATTGTTTAATTTTATATTCCCAATTTATTTTGCACCTTCATTATTAAGGAACATGTCCTAATTGGTTCTTTATCTTTTCTACATAATGTGTCAGTAATTATATTCACCTTCCTTGATGAAATAAATATCATGACCGTATTTATTCAGAAATTATTCCTTCATATTTTCTAAGTCTTATTTCTATCTCAACTATTATTTTTATCAGTTTTGCTTGATCCGACGTTTTAATGCGTCGATAATTATTACACGTAAATTAACAATAAATATTAAGTTTTTATGAAACGTAAACGTTAAAAGTTTAAATTTCTTAATTCGACCGATTATAATAAAATGTTCAAAACAAATTTGAATTTAATTAACACGATTTTTGCTGATTTATCGAAAATAATTAATAAGATTCGTAAATGTTCGAAAAATCTTTGGTTATACTTTGGTCAAAATTTTCTTAGTTGAAAAGCAAAAATTGTCGTTTCAAATTTCAAGTTATGGTTTAAATGTTTTCCTCAATTCCACTTAGGTTGTCTTGAGGTATACACAAACATTTACCCCTAAACAGGAGTTTAGTTAAATGATTTGTGTATAAGGGAACAATCCCTTAAAAATCCTTTGTTAAAATATTTGTCAAAACATATTTGCATTTTCTTTTTGGTAAAACCCAAAGTCTTAAAAGGGCTCTTAATTTTTAAAGAGTCAATATATTCCATTATCTATTACTCACATGGTCAATTAAGATAAAAGATTTAGTCTTTAATCACATGTTAAATATTTAAGGTACAAGTTTTTATCGTTCGTCCAATTCAGGGCAATCTATAAATAATTATTAACTCATTCTTATTCTTATAAACAAATAAATGGTCCTTAATGATCACAAGCATTAATTTATCAAATTACAGCCTACACACGTGATTCACCAAATTTATGAATGCTACATGTGCATTAGTCAATCCGAACGACATAACATGAAACTCATAATGTTCATTACAAGTTCTGGATGTAGTGATTGGAATAGATAATCTTTTTCGCGGACGCGAAGTTGATGATAACCATGACGAGGATCAAATCTTTAAAACAAACGCTAGAACCTTGTAAATGATCGAACAAATCTTCCATTTCGAGTTATGGATATCGTTTTCGATTGTCAATTTACTCAATTCACAGTAGTCTATAAATATAAGGAATGATAACACCATAGCTCTTCATGATGACGAGCTTGGTAGAATAAAATCTTTCTCCGACAACTCTCTCAGTTGTACGGTAATTCCTTTAATTCAGATGGTGCTGACGTACAGTGCACAAGCCACAGGTGCAACACCGGAAATATAATTAATACCAATTTCAACTTGCCTTAATGGCAAAATTCTAGGTAATTCACCAATAAATACCTCCTAAAGTTTCAGATAACATAAACATCTTTTAATAAATTCATATTAGGTTCTTTCTAGCTTATAATATCTATGACTAGTTCACAACCATTCACGGTATAATTTCAAGTCTAAATGCAGGATATGATCATCCATCAAGAATTATTTAGATCACTTTTGATAATCAACATCTTATCATTTAGGGGAATTCTACTTGAGTTCCCATCAATTAAGACAATGTCGTCATGTCATAATCAATCAATCCATTCTACTGGCACTATCAACTTTCCAGTTTCATTATCGTTGATAAGATGTGAACTTCTCAAAAGACTAATAATAATTCATAATCCTTCACAAATTCAAGGATATGCGGAGACATAACTAACCTTAAAATAGTAAAGTCAACGCATAATCTACGCGAGAGAATTTCAAATCAGATACAAACGAAAACAGTTAACGAATATGTATATATCCCATGTTTTCATAATTTGAGTACGCATTCGAAAGCTCCTCGGATCGTTACCTAGGTCATTCAAATGAAATCAAATCATAAGAAATGATAAGAACGTCAATACATCCAGTCGGGTATCAACACTCGGTAATCAGATACTTTTCCTAAGAATCTCACTACGAGAGAATTGGACAAGAAGAGAATATCAAATGCCAAAGAAGACAATTTCCATAGATGAGTAAATTCGACTCAGAAGAATAGATGCTACAGGCACATATGTAGGTGTCCCTAACACTATGTCCTTATTTTTCACTTCTTGCAGATCTCATAAATTTTATTCTTTCACAATCTTCAAAGAAAATTTAGTGTTTATTAATCAGTTTTATGGTGACTACTAATCAGCCTTGCATGGTCCATTCCAAATTGTATGTAGGCGCGCAACTATATACAATTTCAAGATTAACGATGCAATACTCAGTTCGTCAAAATTTTATCATCATGTTTATAATAAAAACATTTTCATGCTTAATTCTTAAATAAGAATCAAAAGTAAATTTACAAAGATTTTCTTTGTTACGAAAACAGTTAAGTTTTCCAAGGTATTTCATAATCACCTTTATTTCAATAATGATTATTTATAAGTCTCACTTTAAATAATCTATATGGTGATGAAAATTCAATCTTTATCAAGGAATACTGTTTTATCTTATGAAAACAATCAGTGATCTG
This sequence comes from Glebionis coronaria, assembly GCA_025667525.1. NCBI lineage: Eukaryota > Viridiplantae > Streptophyta > Magnoliopsida > Asterales > Asteraceae > Glebionis > Glebionis coronaria. Next base: position 675,438,562 of record CM046876.1, read on the forward strand.
CAAGAGAGTGATGAAAAGTTGTTCGCCAAGAACTAACTACAATATAATAGGAAATGAGCTTAGCCAAATAATCATGAGGTTCATGACCTCGATGGCACTCAAAAAGAATAGTCCACAACGTAACTCAAATCAAGATGAGTACTTGTTCAATGGTTTCATCACAAATGCGAGAATTAGGATGAAGCAATAAAGGATAGATAACATCGATACATGTAGAATTTAGCAATCAATGGTAGTCTTTTCATTAATCACAAACAAGTCAAAATTGTACCGTAACACATTATGTGTCACTATGTCATACAATTCAATGAACTCATCCTACCAACTGATGTCTCAGTTAAGTTAGGGATTATTTTTAAAAGATACCACAATGAATACTAATCTACAAGAGTTATGAGGGTTCCACCTGTCCCGGAAGATCCATCGGTCCCAATTCAGAAGAAGATTTCTTCACTTTATTTATTGGACACTGGGCATCCTCGTTATTGGACAATAGCCTAGGAACAACCCTTAACACGAACCAAAAATCATTTTAAAACCTTATAATTCAATCAAAGGACTAAATGACTTCCTCTTAACAGTTTCTTATTCCATATAGGTTAAATTTTACTTTATTCAAGTTTTAACCAATTTTATACTTAATTCGATATCCTACCTCATTCGCCAATACTTTCAATCCTTATTCTTAGACCTTAATAGGGCAATAAAAGCTCGATATGATCAACACTTAATTTCCAATCCTATAGCTCTTTCAACAATAGTTATCAAGTGAGTCACTTAGTATGAAATGACTCGATCATTCAATTAGATTTCTTGGAAAGGTACTAGTGGCATGAGGCTTTTGGGTAATGGTTCCAATGACAGCCTCAAGTGCAACATTCACCCTTTCGATTTCAATTTAAGAATTGGATGAAAACGAATCAGATGACATCTTTCTAGGTGGTAACGTTTTGTCAAACTCCACTCTATAAGGAAAGATCGTCATGACATCGATATCAGATTTAATCTCGCCAATTCTTCTTTAATATCATAATCAACTAATATCAAAATTTCTACGAATATCAACCATTTGTTGGGATCATAAATATCCACAACTTGGTTTAGATCTAGGATAGCTAGAATTCTACGAGAATAGCTTCGATTAATTTACTAGGGGATTTAGGGTTCCTTGTGACAATCTACGTCGTATAAATACCTCGTATAAATATTAAAATAATCATCAAACAATCATGTAATAAAATTACATCATATATATATAATCTAAGTTATATATATTAAAATAACACTTCTCAGTCTGGCCTTGTCGGTAACTCGGGAATTCTTCGGCACCGTTATAGTCAAAAGATTTTTAGACATTTTTAGAAAAATGTTTATAGTTAAAATATTTTGAAATGTTTTATTCAAAACCTTGGTTTTAAAAATCTTTCGTTCTCTATAACGAGAGCTCTGGTACCAAACTGTAACACCCCCAAATTTATACAACTCAATACAACGGAAGACTCGTTGGTGTTACGGGATAGAACATTACTCACATCATAGACAACGCTTAAAAATCGCGTCGTTTAATAATAAAGATTTTCCATTCATAAATATCAATTTTTACATAGGTCCCAAGTCATGGTCATTTCATATAATTTTACAAAAGATTTGAACGGAAATTGTTATTTAAGCGCGGGCCATGAATTCTTGTTGTCTTCCCGAGAATTACCTTCAAGTACCTGAGACAAAACATGTTAAAAGAAAAGGTCAACGAAAACGGCGAGTGAATTCATAGAGTTTAATAAATTCCATCAATATAACATCGGTATAAAATTATTACCGAAAATCATTTTGTACAAATCTTTGTAATAGGCCATAAAATAGCCAAAATCATTTTATACAAATCCTTATCAAAATCATAATATATGCATTTGCCTTAAAAATCATTATACGAACCAATGTCGTAAAAATATCATACAATACGTTTTATAACGTTGTATGGAGTTAAATAAAAACCGTTATATGATTATGGTTATGAAAACCAAACACGAACATAATATCAATAGTAAGACCCCGTATTGCTAGTCAGGAAATATATCGTAATTTGATGCTTAAAGCAGTATTTCGTTAATTGGATTATTATAAGCCGCATGACATTGTTACCTTACTACAACAAACAACAGGTAGCTAGTCCGAAACTCATTTTCCCATCTAAATTAGCGTGTCGTCACAAAGGTCACGCTATGTAAATCTTCTCATACATAAATTCTCTTACCAATCAATGTGGCACGACGGGGATCAACCGTCAAGGCGCGAACTGGGGTGATCGTCCCCAAATAGTACCATTATATGCATAAGCGTCTACCAAATCCCGGTAGTTCACAATTCATGCTAATGGGACTTTTAGTGACATAACCTAACTTTAATAATCCATTTCATTTCATCTATCGGGTCATTTAATCATTCATCGGGTCATACAATCATTCGGGTCCAAATCAATAAACAGACAATCGGGACAACTAGTGTCTTATTTTATAAAAACTAACATGTTATCTCCCTCGCGGGTTTATAAAATATTTCATAAAAACATTTAAAAGAGTGCGAGGCTATGAACTCATGTTGATGTGGGAAAGGGTTATCGGCGATTCGGATGTACGGTACGTGCTTCAATCACGGAAACCTAGACAAATAATACTCGTCTTAGACTCTCGTCCAATGACTTTATAAAAATAAAAATTATGTATACATATGATGATTATATATATATGATGATCGAGTGGGTTTACATATTCTCATTTACTCATTTTAGTGTTTATGTATTGGTAACTTCTTACTAGTTTACTAGTTTTACCTATTTACGTGTTTTAGGTCCAATAAGCCTATTATAAGTTCATTAACTTGTATTAATCCATTTCATACTTGTATTATCAGTATTTATACTTTACATGTTGGGCCCAAATGGGTTAAGCCCAATAAATAAGTTTATAAGTGTTTTAGCCCATTTTGTTGTATTATTAGTCCAATAACGTTAACTTAGCCCGTTAATGTCCGTATGTTATATAATTCGGGTTTTATCGGTTTTTACTTGTTATATATGTTTATATATCAGTATATGAGTTTATAAAAGTTTACATTAGACGGGTCCAACCGTCTAAGTTTTATTTAACAAAAACGTTAATTTTACGGTAATAGCCGAAAAAAGTCGTAAAAATCATGTTTATAGTTTTATAACTTATAAAACTTATCAAACTACCATTTTTATAAAATGTCCGTTTACTTATCCTTATACATATTTATATAAATGTATTATATGAGTTAGTGGGTTTTAATTCACATTTTATACTATTTTTATTTGAGTGCTTATATAATACTATTATACTTTAATTTCCAAAATCTGATTTTTATTTTCATGTTCACCAAAACAGCCATATCTAGAGTTCTATATGGAGATAGAAGCTCAAATTTTTATGACATAAACTACATGATATGTGATCCATTTAACTCTTCTATAGCTACTGTTGAATCAGCCTCTAAGTATTTTCCAAAAATCCTCCAAAACAGTGAACTCAGATTTGTACTCTAAACTTGTTTTGATCATATCTCACTCATCCTAATGATTCCATTGCATGACCAACTCTCACATGTGTAAAAGACTCATAGCTTACTGTATATTAATCTATTCAATCCATTTTATCATATGAGTCTTTACATTTTTATACAGCCATCATTTTAAGCATGATTTTAACCTTTTTACATATAGTTTTTCATCTTTTTACCCATGATTATCAACACCAAATCCCCACATAATATTTTTATCATCATATATCATCATACATATATACATTTAAGAAGAAAATAAATGATTACATAATCAAATTTAACAAAAGGATGGGGAGGACAATCTTTATACCACCATGATGATGTAGGTTATGATCAAGACATGGATTTTGATGGAGAAACTTGTGATAAACCAAGATCATCTTCAAGACCACCATTCTTCAAGAACTCCTTGTGTAAAATCAGCCCCAAGACTCCATAGAAACTCCTCCTTGGATGTTACAATCACCACCAATCCATAGAGCTTCAAAGGGCTCCAACTTATGTATGAATAACATGAGATTTCATGGTTAAAAATTGATCAAATAGGGTGTTTATGTGTGAGAGTGGACGACACACATAGAGAGAGTGAGAGAGATTTTGAGTGGATTTGCATGAGAGAAATGAGTGAATGGTTTTGGCTAGTGGTTTTTGTTATGTGGTAGCTTACATTGTAAGCTTAGGACATGGGGTAAGCAACTTAGCTTACACTTGACACCAATGTTGGTGTGGTGGAAGTATTGTGGCCGGTTATAGTGGGGGTGGGGCAAGTGTCCCACTTGTCTCATCCCCATTTAATTACGGGTACTCCTCGATTCTAGTTTCCTCGATTTACGTGCCCTCGGGTCGTTTACGAAAAGCGTTTTTATAAATTATGAATCAACGGCACAAACGAATCTAATAAAAATTGTCTCATCAAAAACGGAGTTCGAAAACGTAAATACGTAATCCTAGGGTTTCCGGTTTAGTCGTAAAGGACGTTAAATTATAATCGTAAGTCCTAATCTCTTCTCGTAAATTTGTGAGTTTATGAACCAACACAATTTAAAATCTCAAAATAATATTCACGGAAAAATTTATTTTTCTGAAATGTCGGACTGTCACCAAAGACGGTGTATGTAAACGTAAGCACGTAACGTAGAATCTTCCAGTTTAGACGTAGTTGATGCTACTTCAAGACGTAAATCCAAATTTGTTCCCAAAAATAAGTGAGTTCATATTATAACATTAAAATAATGTTTTCAAATAAATATTGAGAATAAAATATCAACCATAGATTGACGGATTGTCACATCTTTCTAGCTTGCTTGCCTTCAAAGAACCCTTCACATAGACCATCTTGATTAGTAATCTTTTGTAGCCCTTGAACCAACTCCTTATCTGACATCAACTTTAGTGCAACGTAATTTACGTGACCCATGCGAGTGTGCCACAACTTTGCTTCCTCATCACTTTTCCCAATCAAGCATCTCGACTTCACTTCTTCGAGTTGGATTTTGTAAAGTCGATTTGGTGACCGTCTTACCTTCATCAGCAACTTTCCTTTGACGTCGTGAACCCACAAGAACGAACCATTCATAATGATTTGATCACCACCTTCTGCTAACTGCCCCAAACTTATAATATTGTTGCACAACCTTGGTATAAAGTACACTTCTTTCAAAAGACGATGCTCTCCATTCTTACATTTAAATAATATTGAACCTTTTCCTTCGATACGTACCTTAGAGCCGTCTCCAAATTTCACCGACCCTTGTATGGAACGATCAAGTTCTCGAAACTTATCTTCATATCCAGTCATATGGTTACTCGCTCCGTTATCAAGGTACCATAGACTTGTATCATTGCCCACATCCATTGCTGACTTTAGTCGCGGGTTTACATTCTCCTCATTCAAGAAAACTTCTTGGACCCTATCATCATCATCAAACGTAGAAACTAACAACGCAGGTTCACCATCGTTGTTTTCTTGAGTCAAGTTGGCTTCTTGGTTTCGTTCCCGACGTGGATTTCGACATCCGCAGCATAATGCCCATGTTGTTGGCAGTTGTAACATTGCACTTTACTTCTATCGTGGTTTCTATCGGACCTACGATACCCATCTCGCTGCTGGCTACCACCTCCTCTACCACAACCACCTCGGTTTCCTGACCCGTAACCTCTTCCACGGCCTCTTCCTCAGCCACGTGAGTGGGATGAACCTCCCCTATAATTCTTATTTCCAGACTTCGAATCATCTTCACTTTTTTTCTTGTTTCTTTCGGACCATTCTTGGTGAGTTAGCAATAGCTTTTTCTCATCAGCTTCGACATGTCCTTTGATCCTCTCTTCATGCGTTTTCAGCCTACCCACAACCTCTTCAACCGACATGTGATCGAGATCTCCAAACTGCTCAATTGTTGAAGCAATTTGAAGGAACTTGGATGGTACCGCTCGTAATAGCTTCTTCACTACATAAGTCTCCTCGATCTTATCTCCTAGGGCTCGTATGTTGCTAACAACATTACTTAATTTTGTAGAAAACTCATCGACCGACTTCGTTTCTTTCATACTTAATACCTCGAATTCAGCCTTCAAGGTCTATACCCTTGCTGTCTTTACCCTGTCAGTCCCATAAACATAGTCTTCAACGTGGTCCAGGTATCCTTTGCCGTTTCCTTCTCAGCCAACGACAACAACATATCCTCTGGAATCCCTTGATAGATAGCCGCCAAATCCATCTTATCCATCTTCACATCAACCGCATCACCAGGTTTTTTAGGCTCGACAGCTTCCCAAACACCTTGAGCTTGCATGAACGCCTTCATCTTAATTGCCCATGCAGTGTAGTTACTTCTTGACAGCATAGGATAGTGCAGTGTAATCTTCCCTTCCTTGTCGGTTTTGTTAGTCATTTGCCCTGATCGTGGTTGGTATTTTGGCATAAATAAGGCTCTGATGCCAAATGTTGGAATCAGGTCCCTTACAACAGGTTGTTGTGAAAATAGCAGAAACAAGAAAGTAAATGGAATATAGATGGGGCAATTTTCTGATTTTATTTCACTGACTGGATAACACTCAAAACAACTTGAAACTTTGACTCCTACTTTTATAGAAAATTTCCTGGAAATATGGTAACAAACTAAACAAGTTATTCATGCTAAGAAAATGGGAAAGTGGCCAACATGGCCTATGACTCTTTCAATTACTTAAATAAAAATAACAAGGAAATAAATATGTAAAAGATTCTGGATTATTACTTCAATAGATAATCGAAAGTCTATCATCTTCTTCCCCTGATCCACAACTATACATATGTTGCCTCTCTGTTCATACCCTATCCATTTACACATATAACTTTTGTAAAATCTGGCGAATAATACGTCTTTACACATCCAGATCATGTTTATGTTCTACTCTTCTTTTTCTAGGAAAGATAACATATATTAGGAAATGTTGGGATTTAGAAACTAGTTAAACCATTAACTACGAGTACACAGCGGAATGGATCTATTATAACAAACATGATTAACACATAATAAAAACAATATTAAAACCAACATTTAATTAATTGAATAAATCAATTAATGATCTTGATCTTGAAGCTATAAAGGTAATGTAACCGCCCTCTAACGATTGCTCACACGACACGTCAAACGAACACACCACGATGCTAGTGGTAACTTCACTTCCATAGATCTTGCAAATAAAAACCCTAGATCCAAAACACTAAGTGGGATTACATAAGGATCGGTTTTGTAGACGTTACAAGACTCTTGGAAAAATCATCAGAAACCCTAATTAGGGTTTATAACAAATCAAACCACAAGGGGAGACTAAAACCTAGATTATGAGATCTAAGGTTTAGTTATAAAGCTTAAGACTTTATAATAAAACCACCAAAAAGGATTGATCTTATAAAGGTTAAACCTTTAACGTGATTTTAGCTTAAGGGATTGTATTTATACTAATTTCCACCTCCTCAAATTACTTGTTCACCGCTCTAAGAAAACCAATTAAGGAAAAGATTTCCTTAATCAAATATTCTTGAATATTAACATACCCAAAACCAATAACCAAAAATCTTCTAGAACACCCCATTGATAATAATCGGCCGATTGGCCTAGGGGGTTTCTAGAAGTCGATTTCCTTCCAAAATTTAAATAACGCACTCGTATTAAAATTAATTAAATCCCGTTAATTAATTTAACCACCGTTAATTAGATAAAATGTAAAGTTTTTATTAAACGTTTAATTATAAATAATAAAATGTAAATAAAAGTGTGTTCTCTCTATTGAGTGTGTGCCCCCGATAGGCTCACACATTTACCGATGACTAAACGATCGCATGTCTCAACAGCTCCACTTTGTGAGAGTTTAGACATACAGCGTCCATAATGAAGTATCTAGCAACACTTCATTATAACCGGAAAATGTTGAGTTAGATAGCTTCAAAAATAAGATCTTAAAAGCTAGTAATGGTGTATGATTATTAGAGCTTGCTGGTAATCATCCCTTTGTTTCAATGTACCGGTTAAACCATGAATATGGATCCTACCTCATTCCAAATAGTTTAATTTTAATTCCTCGTTTACAAATTAATTTAGATAGTCCAAATTGCAACAAGTATCATCTTGATTACACTTTAGGTACGGCCATACAATTACCTAATTAATTCTGAAGGGGATTCAGGGTACTTCACTGCACTATATCAAAGTGGAGGAACGAGTTCTATATTGACTGTAAGTGTCTGTGGATGCTGCTTCACAACACTTCCAATTAGAGTCGTTATAGCTAGATCTGGCGAACTAGCGTTGGACATAAAATCAAGAAGCGATATTCACACATGCACAACTTGTTTGCATCTCAAGTCTAAGGATGACCTAATCCTCACCATTTATTTATTTGAATTTACTCATAAAAACATATCCGAAAGTAGCCATTCGAAAGTTCGGGGTGTCCAATATTCATATCAATGAATAACATATGAGTTTGGTTGGAACCGTCCACCATATATACTAGTATATTACCAACACTCATATTTATCTTAATGTAGACAATATTCCCATATTGTTTTACCGATAGTGGACATGATTAGAATAATTAACTATTCAAGGATTTAAACATACAAACATGGGGCAACAATAATTATATGATGCTGGGATGAAAGTTGTTGAGGAGGTGGGTTCTCATGAGAAACCTGCCAAGGTTATGAACAATTCACAAGAAATTCCGGATACATTAAATAAGGCAGTGAACGTTAACTGTACTGGATCGGTTCGTAATGGGGGGTCAATTATTGATTGCTTGGAGGACATGGTTCGTGTAGGCCAAACTATGGGGTATTGCTTGGAGGGATGTAATAAGGATATGGAGAGTATTATAGGTGCACAAGGAGGTATAGATGGTTTCTCATGAATATTATGTCTCTTAATATTCAAGGGCTTCGACATAAGTCCAAAAAGGAGTGGATTAAGGAGTTAAATGTGAAGCATCGGGTAAATTTTCTTGCTTTACAAGAGACAAAGTTGGAAAATATTACTCAAATGGAGGTTAAAGTGTTGTGGGGGAATTCGAATTTTAGTTATGTATTTAGTGAGTTGTTAGGCAATTCTGGAGGTATTTTGTGTGTTTGAGAAAGTGGTGTTTTCAGGAAAGATGACGTCACGATTTCTGACAATTTCATTGCTATATAAGGTAAATAGTTGCCTAGTAATTCCAATATTTTGTTTATTATTGTGTATGGGCCTCAAAAAGCGTCGGCAAAAAGATTACTATGGGAGCATGTCGGTTCGCTTCTAAGCAGTTGGAATTATGAGGCGTTAGTTATGGGCGATTTCAATGAGGTGCGTTGTGTAGAGGAGAGACATGGGTCTTCGTTTGATGTGCTTGGTGCGCGTAGGTTTAATCAATTTATCAATTTTGCGGGGCTTGTAGATATTAAGCTAGAGGGATATTCGTTCACCTGGTCGCTTTCCTCAGCTAAAAAGATGAGTAAGTTGGATCGTTTTTTAGCTTCGAAAGGTTTGCTTGTGAATTTTCCCTCGCTGTCTGCTAAGTGTCTTGATAGGCATTTATCGGATCACCGGCCCATTCTATTGCACGAGGTATATTCTGATTATGGTCCTATTCCATTTAGGTTTTATCATTCTTGGTTCTCGTTGCCAGGTTTTGATGAGATGGTTGAGAGTACTTGGCGTTCTTTATCGTTACCAGATTTTAATCCTATTATTAGGTTTAAAAAAATGCTCCAAACTCTAAAGTCGGTTATGAGAGGATGGGTTAAGGATATTAGGGAAATTCAGCTTGAGGCCAAGAACAATATTGTGCGTGAATTAGGTGTTTTAGATCGGTTACTTGAAGAAGAGGAGTCTTCCGAGGCGCTTCTTTTAAAAAGAATGGATTTGCGGCGTTAACTTCATGAGTCAAACAAGATGGTTGCTAATGAGGCCATTCAGAAAGCTAAAATTAAATGGGCCGTAGAAGGCGATGAAAATTCTAAATTTTTTCATGGTTTAATCAACAAAAGAAGGTTCCGGTTATCTATTCCGGGTGTTTTTGAAAACGGTATTTGGTGTCCCGAACCTAACAAAGTGAAAGTTATTTTCAGGAATCATTTTCAGGAGAGATTTGCTCGTCCTTTTCAAGCACGTTTCAAACTTGATATTAGGCTTCCCAAACGTTTATCAACGGATCAGATGTTGGATTTGGAGGGCATGGTAAATTGGGAGGAGATTAAAAACGTAGTGTGGAGTTGTGTTGAGAATAAAACACCGGGTCCTGATGGGTTTTCATTCGAATTTTTCTGTAAGTATTGGGGTTTTATTGGTCCTGATTTTTGCAAAGCGGTGGAGTATTTTTTCAAGCATGGTTCATTTCCAAGGGGGTGCAATGCGTCATTTATCACATTGATTCCTAAGGTAACGGACCCCAAATTTGTTTCTGATTATCGTCCAATTAGTTTAATTGGAAGCTTATATAAGGTGGTTACGAAGATTTTAGTCATCCGCCTGTCAAATTGTATTCAAGGGATTATTTCAGATACTCAGTCGGCATTTTTGTCGAGGCGGAACATTTTTGACGGGCCTTTAATTTTGAATGGATTATTAAGTTGGTGTAAGAGTTCGAAGAAACATGCTATGTTTTTTAAGGTTGATTTTGCTAAGGCATATGACACTGTGCGTTGGGATTATCTTATTGATGTTTTGAGGGCGTTTGGTTTTGGGCCGAACTGGTGTAAATGGGTGTTTGGTACATTGTCTTCAGCTAGGGCTTCTGTTTTGGTAAATGGTAGTCCAACTAAAGAGTTTTCTTTTTATAGAGGATTGAAGCAAGGAGATCCATTATCTCCTTTTTTGTTTCTATTGGTTATGGAATCCTTACACTTATCTGTGACTCGCGCCACTTCTGAAGGTATATACAGTGGGTTACGGCTTAGTGAGTCATTTTATCTCTCGCATCTTTTTTATGCTGATGATGCTCTATTTATCAGGGATTGGTCTGATTCTAATTTGAAGAATGTGATTATGATTTTGAATTGCTTTCATATGGTGTCTGGGCTGAAAATTAATATACAGAAATGTCAATTAATGGGAGTTGGAGTGTCTAGGCATAATGTGGAGTTGGCGGCTGCAGATATTGGGTGTAAGGTTCTAAGTAACAGGTTTAGTTATCTTGGTGTCACGGTAGGTGAATCGATGAATCGTAGAGCGGCTTAGGCAGAGGTGGTTAACAGGCTTCGTACTAGGCTATCTAATTGGAAGCTTAAAACTCTTTCGGTGGGAGGAAGGCTTACTCTGTTGAAATCGGTGCTTGGTGCAATTCCATTATACTATATGTCTATTTATATGGCGCCAAAAGGGGTGTTAGAAGAAATGGAAGCTATTCGAGGTAAAAAATTTAATGGTGCGGATTCGACAAAAAGAAAAATTGTATGGGTGGCTTGGAAGAAAGTGTTGGCGGCCAAAAATTATGGGGGGCTTGGTGTTTTGAGTTTTTTTGCCCTTAATCGAGCTCTTTTATTCAAGTGGGTGTGGCGTTTCATCTCAAATGAAGATTCGCTTTGGGGTAAGGTTATTAGATCTATTCATGGTAGGCAGTTTCATAGGTGTAGTTCGCCCACGGTTTGGTCCAGAATTGTACGTGAAGTCCAGGTTGTGAAGGATCTTGGATTCGACTTTATTGGGCATTGTAAAAGGAGAATAGGCGATGGGTGTTCCATTAAATTTTGGTCAGATGTGTGGGCGTCGGAGGTTCCCTTTTGTGAGTTATTTCCCTGTATGTTCGCTTTAGAATCTGTGAAAGGAGTGTCGGTGGCGGATAAATTAGGAGCTGTGTCGATAGCGGATTCTTTTCGGAGGCAGGTTAGAGATGGTATTGAACGCGAGCAGTGGGATGGTCTTATTACTGCGGTGTCAAACGTGGTCCTTGTGCCTATGGTTGATAGATGGGTATGTGATCTTTCTAGTGATGGTTTATTCTGGGTCAAACATGTGCGGATTAACCTAGACGAGTTGGTGCTTCCTTCCATGTTTTCTACGCGTTGGATAAAATGGGTCCCGATTTAAGTAAATGTCTTAGTGTGGAGGGCTAGGAAAGATTGTTTGCCGACGAGGAATAATCTGATTTGAAAAGGTGTGGTGTTGGATTCCAGTTTGTGTCCAGTATGTGGTGTTTCCTCGGAGACGGTGCAACACGTTTTTTTCCAATGTCCTTTTGCACAAAGGGTGTTCTCTCGTATTTGTCGTTGGTGGGAGTTGGTCGAGCAGGATATTGGTTCTTTTACGGAGTGGCAGTCTTGGTTTCAATCTATTCGGATGTCCTCAGTCACGAAGTCGCTGCTGGAGGGTGTGTTTGCCGTTTCATGGTGGTATTGTTAGGATTTCCGTAATAGGTCAGTGTTTGAGTCGTCACCCCCGTGTCGGGCTGTTTTATTTGATGAGATTGTTGATCTCTCTTTTAGGTGGTGTGTGAGTCGTAGTAAAAAGGGTATTGTTTAGGAGAATTGGTTAAAGTTTCCTCATTTGTTTGCTTTGTAATTTTGTTCTAGCTTCTTGCTAGTTTTTTAATATAAGTTGCCGTTCTAAAAAAACAATAATTATATGAAGATAACAAACATCAAATATCTTTATTCATCAGAAAGTAATAATTTATCTTACAATCCCAAATTATCCAAATACTACGATAACACAGATTACATGAGACTATTAGCTGGAAGCAAACCAATTCCCTGAGTTAACATGAAATGCCTTTTGAGGTATAGCTCCTTTGTGAAGGGGTCAGCTAAATTGTCATCCGTGTGAACTTTCTCCAGACTAACATCACCCAGTTCAATCACTTCCCTGAGGTAGTGAACTTTGGAATGATAATGTTTCACACCTTTAGTGATTCCTAGTTCATTAGCTATAGTAATGGCTCCGATATTGTCACAATACATCATCATAGGTTCATGATTTGTGGGAACAACACCAAACCCAGAAATAAACTTCCTAATCCAAATTGCCTCTTTAGCAGCCTCCGAAGCGGCTATATACTCAGCCTCTGTAGATGAGTTTGCATGGATAGTCTGCTTTGCGCTTTTCCAGCTTACAACACCTCCATTCAACATGAAAACATATCTCGTCTGAGACTTCGTGTCATCAGCATCCGTAAGATATCCAGCATCAGTGTAGTAAGCAACCCTGAGCTCTCTTTTCATGTCTCCTCTATAAACAAGAAACATGTCTTTGGTATGCCTAAGATACCTCAGAATGTTCTTAACAGCAGTCCAGTGAGAATCACCAAGATTTTGCTGAAATTGGCTTGTCATGTTCTAAGAGAATGCAACATCAGGTCTCGTACATCTAACAGCATACATGATTGATCCTATCGCTGAAGCATAAGGAACTCTCTGCATGCGTCCACCTCATCAGGTGTTGATGCTCCTTGAGTCTTAGAAAACTTTGATTTAGTTTGCATGGGAATAAAGCCACGTTTGGAATTATCCATGTTATACTTCTTTAAAATATTATCTATGTAAGTACTTGGACATAAACCAATTAACCGTCTAGGTCTATCACGTGTGATCTTGATTCCAAGGATATACGCAGCATCTCCCAAATCCTTCATGGAAAAACACCTTCCAAGGTAAGCTGTTATACTTTGCAACATTGGAATGTCTTTTCCCATCAACAATATGTCATCAACATACAGGACAAGAAACACTACGTTACTCCCACTAGCTTTGATATATACACATGGCTCATCAGGATTTTGATTGAAACCAAATTTCTTGATTTCATCATCCAACCTCTTGTTCATTGCCTTGATGCTTTATTAAGTCCATAAATGGATCTTTGAAGCTTGCATACACGGTTTGGATACTTTGGATTGACAAAACCTTCAGGTTGCTTCATATAGACTTCTTCGAAAAGAAGTCCATTGAGGAAAGCGATTTTAACATCCATTTGCCAAATCTCATAGTCATAGAACGCGGCTATGGCTAAGAGAATCCTTATAGCTTTGATATCTGCCACTGGAGAGAAGGTCTCTTCATAATCAACCCGAAGGTTTGAGTGAAGCCCCTCGCTACATATCGAGCTTTAAAGGTGTGTACATTGCCTCCATGTCGGTCTTCTTCTTGTACAACCACTTACCGCTAACGGTTCTAGCGTTAGGGGGGAGGTCAACTAAGATCCATACATCATTGTCTTTCATGGAATACATCTCTACATTCATAGCATCCAGGCATTTGTCAGATTCAGGATCTGCTAATTCAGCCTTGTAGTTAGTGGGTTCATTATGATCCCCTAACTCATGTTCCTCAGCGTCAATGTAAAAACACATACGGTCAAGAGCACGCCTAGTCCTCGTTGACTTTCGAATGTGAGCTATATCACTTATAGGTTCATCAATTTCTTGATCATCCTCTTCATGATTGCTAGTGTTTTTAGAAGGATGTATATCTTCATCTTGAATTACTTCAAGATCTTCTATACTCCCACTTGCTTCTTGATTCATCAGATTGTTCTCTAAGAATTCAGCATTACGAGCAACAAAAACTTTATTCTCGAGTGGCTAGTAGAAGGAGTAACCCATTGTTTCCTTTGGGTAACCTACAAATATACACTTAATAGATCGGTGCTCAAGTTTGTCCGGTTTGATAAGTGGGTGTCACGCTTAACAAGAGCCTCTAATACACGGCTTTTGGCCCGTATAAAAAATAAGTTCGTATAAGTATGTCTAATCGAATTGATCTAGGTTCTCTATGTGACTCAGTTTTATTTTGGTGAAAAGAAATATTTTTGGTTTGTTTTTAAATTTAAATGTGCAAAGACTTAAAAGTAAATGTCGCTAAAGTAAAGTGGTAAGTAAATAAAAGAGCGTGAAATTAAATCTAAATCTAATTAAAAGAAAGGTGCGATATTTAAAAAACGTGACGGAAAGTAAATTAATTAAATGACTAAAAATTAAAGCGTGACGGAAATTAAAATTAAACAAGTAATAAAAACGTAAACTAAAAATAAAATAAAACAAAACAAGAAGAATACCCCAATCGGAATATATATTCCGATTATACCAATCGGAAAGTCAAACGTGCTCAATCGGAAAGTTGGTCGGAACCCAATCGGAATGCTGTCACTCACCAATCGGAATATCCAACACGCTCAGATCGGAATGTTTAACTTACCCCTTGATCGGAATATGGTGACCTGGTCGGAATGCTAATCGGAACCCCTATAATTGGAATACTGTCACTACACACGATCGGAATATCCAAATTATCACCTCAATCGGAATGTTGTACTAAACACGAATCGGAATACTGTCACACTCATCCAATCGGAATACCAGAGATCACCCAATCGGAATGTTAAATCCCTTTTCAGATCTTGACCAATCGGAATACAAAACCCTTTTCCGATTGATTCAATCGGAATACGTAGGAAATAACCAAAAATAAGCTAAGTAAATAAGCTATGATCCTAATAAGCACTAAACGAAAAACTTAGTTAAAACCGTGTAAAAATAAGCTACGAAACTGAAAGTTAAAGACTTTTAAAACACGAAAAAGATAAACTTTAAGAAAAACAACTTTTTATATAAAAAAAATAACTTTTATAAAAAAAACTATATAAACTTAAAAATAAACCAAATAAGCTATAAAAATAAGAGATTTAAAACAATCAAAAGCATAAAAATCAAATCTTTAAACAAATAAGCAAGTTAAAAAAGCATATAAATCAAAGATTAAAGAAAGGTAGAAGGAGATTAACAAGATAAAGTAAAGGTGCGAGTAATTAAAGAAACACTTACTTGAAATTAAAGATAATTAAAGGTGCAAAACATGTATTTAAATGACAAGTAATTAAATGTGCATAAAAATAAAGGTGGAAGAACTAGTTTGTCAATCTAGCCAACAAAATGAAAAGTGATTAGCTAATGACTATATATAGGGGATTAGGGAGGAGGTTAGAGGAAGCTTCCTCCTCTCCTTCCTTTCTTCCTTAATTGCATGCTTAGGTCCCTCCTCTTCTTTAATCTTTTTGTTAATTGCGCCATTAGTACTTAAGCCTTTAATCTTGGACTTTAACGACTTTTAGCTCGGGATTTCTTTGGACTCGTCTTTTAATTCTTCAATAAATAAGACTTGAGTTCCTCGGCTTTAAGTGAACCTCCGTCTTTCGACTTTTTCTTCGATAAATCTTCAGAATTAGTCTTGGACTTCCGTTCTTTTTGCACTCTTGACTTCTTGACTTCGTCTTTCGTCTTTTTCTTCAATAAAAGTCCGTAATTGCCCGTGAATTCCCGTGTTTTCTCCACTTTTCACCTTTTCGTCCTAAATCACAACAAAAACACAAACCACGCATAATTCCGACATAAAAGACATAAAATACACGTTTTGGTCCGGTTATTATTGTAATTAAGTGGTAGAAAAGATGTGTGTTTTCACACATATCAAATCCCCTACACTTGACCATTGCAATGTCCTCATGCAATGCATTAGTTACAAAGCATGTTTACACTTTTCATCATAATCAATCCACGTTGGCCTTTATTAAAGAGATAGAAAATTATAAAATGCAAAGCAAAGAAATTAAAAGCATACCTTGGGTTTTGAAAATGTCATGAATAATCGTCATCCTCAACTTTTCACTTTCTCCAAACTAAGCTTAAAAACGAGATCATTGTTATTATAAGTTAGTAAACTAACACGAACTCATGTGGGCCAATTATTCACTTAGACACCCTTATTCCTATGGGTATCTCTTATATTTTATTATTTGTCTTGAATGATCACGAAGATGCATTGTTTGACTTATTTCGATAATTATTTAGTCTGAAAATAAAGTGCACGATTTAATCAATAGTTAGCTAAAGGACCAAATCTTTTAAAACTGCTTCTCGGGATATCAAAAAGTTCATATCTTGGCATAACTTGGTTCGCGATTTGAGACCTTTCTCGGGCCGATTTTTGGCAGCGACTTCACACTTCAAATCTTGAGAGACGTTCATGAAATAATGGTCTTCTCTTCATAATTGGAATTTCTTCACTTGGAATTTTTGAGAGATTCTTCATTTATGGACCACGACTTCTTCATTTTTCTCCAATCTTTATTTTGGATTTTGATATACAACGATCCGCCTCCTTAATTGACTTGGATCTATTTATCCTCATACCTTGTTAGGGCCTTTTCGGATACACTTCTCCATGACTTTTTGGGAGTTTTTGCTTTTCGTCGTGTGTCTCGCTCCTTCATATTGATTTTCGACGAATGATTCTTCACATCACTTTTGGATCTTTAGCAACAAAACATAGCCCTCATGCCTTGTTAGGGCCTTTTCGGACTCGCCAATCTTCGCGCCCCGCTTCATAAGTTATGCCTTGGCTATGAACTCTCGTCATTACCGAGCAACTTTTAAACGATCTGGGGCTAGAAGCTAAGTAACTTTTCAAATCGTACAACCTTATTTATTAGCAGATAAATTTATTAGCAAGCGATGGGAGAATAGGCTCATAATTAACTCACATAAATTCACGAAAGAATACCGACTTATAATTGGCTCTATCATCTCTCGTTCTCCACAGTTTAAAATCTCAAGTAATGAGACTCGTGGATGCTTAGCCTATTAAATCAAAATTTGGGTTTTCGAGTCGCCTATAGGATCTTGCAAATTCTTAGACTCTTTTAAGTTTAGAAATCGCATCTTAAAGTTCCCTTGATAAACGACTCTCTAGGATCAATTATAGGAACTTGCTAAAAGTTCTTGTTCTTAACCCGTGAGAGTTAAGACTTTCGCGTTTTATAGCTCCCTATATAAAAGCCTAGCAAAACTTGACTTAAACACGTTAAGGATACTAGCTAGAGTAAACTCGGATTGAGTCAAAAGATTCACAACGTTTGAAAATTAAAACCACTTATTAAACATTTATTCTAGCAAAGAAAGAAAATAACTATACAAAGGGAAAAACTAATAGGCCAAAATAAATCAAAAATTTTGAAAAATGTCGAAAAATTGATTTTCCGGTTAAAATGAGGACAAATACAAGGAAAAGACCACTTAACTTCGATAGAAGTCCCCCCTACACTTAAGATAAACATTGTCCTCTATGTTTAAGCATATGGGAATAAACTCCCCTACACTTAGGACATTGTGCACGTTGTTTAAATCTTGCTAAGGAAAAGACAACTAAAGAGATTCCTATTTTAATATTGAGGAAATATAGAATAGTGAATCGAAAAGAGTTTAGGATAGAACCGGGAAGAAGTAGAACATGGAATCACGGGTCGTCAAGAATCATCAAGAGTGGATCATTGAAGCTCGAATCCCTGATTAAGAAGTGAGGAGAGGAAATAGCAAACCAAAGGGTCCCCCCCTACACTTATGGTAAAGAAAGCAAAAAGATAGATGCATGGGTTGCCTCCCAAGAAGCGCTTGGTTTTTGTTTACCGAGTCGTGAGCCTGACTCGACCTTGATCATCAACAGAAGTAGCATGAAACAAATCCACCAGGATCAAAGACATAGTTTTCATCCATCAATAAGCAAGAGCTTAAGGCGAACAAGGCAAGCCAAAGAAGAAGTGGCAGGGTTCCCTTAAGCAGCGATGGAGCACGGTGGAAGCAAGGGTGAAGTGCAAGCTTGTCTTCAAGATGTCCAAAGATTTTTCCTTTTATTGCATCAGGTGGATACTGAGATGGCTTAAAGACTTCAATACCGGGGTCGAACACCTTTTCCTTTAGGGGAAAATAGCACTCAGGCTCAGCCGAATGTGAAGAAGATCCGCAAAGAAGCACAACCTCGTCCTCAGGAGTGGGACAAAGAGGTGCCAAATCATACGTGCAACGGATTTCGGTGTCGACCGGTTTCTTCTCCTTTGACAAAATGCTCTTCAAATCCAAAGTAGGGTCAAGGCGATAATCTTCAAAGTCCAAAGGAGGAGCATCACTCTCATGAGGGAAGTATGTGTTGAGAAATTTAGAGAAATCTTCCTCAAATGAATAATCGTCCAAAGTAGGATCGAGTGATGGCGGAGGATCTTCATCATGTGAAGAATCGCTCGAGAGAGTATCGGCCTCATCAAAATCATCGAATGTGGGCAGCTCGGGATACTCAGAAGTACAATCAAAATCATCCGAGTCTGAGCTAGAATCATTATCATCATAAGCATCAAAGACCGGTTGAGAATCATAAATGGGAGAAGCGTCCAAAGTAGAGTGAGAATCATCCACATTATCTTCAAAGAGTGGATTATCAGTGGAAGACTCGAATAGAGGATTGTCATAGACGGTAAAGTCATCGAGCACATTTATCATATTCGTTGATTCTCGGCCTCCAAAGGATTTGCCTGTAAGCTTCCCCATTTTAAAAACTTGTGCATCATCCCCGACTCGTAAGATTAACTCACCTTCGGCCACATCCACTAAAGCTCGTCCGGTTCTCAAAAATGGCCGACCAAGTATTAAAGGAATACGAGGGTCCATTTCATAATCAACTACGACAAAATCGACCGGGAAAGTAAATGCGCCAACTTTAATGAACACGTCTTCGGCTATACCAACGGGGTAAGCGAGAGTGCGATTAGCAAGCTCAAGAGTCATCTTTGTTGGAGTGAGGTCGGGCAATGATAGTGTTTTCCAAACACTCAAAGGCATCAAATTAATACTAGCCCCGAGATCAGCAAGGGCAGTAAATTCTTCAGTTTTGTTGAACACGCAAGGCAACACAAAACGACCGGGATCTCCAAGTTTTTCCGGAAGTTCTTTGAGAATAACTGCAGAGCAGTTTTCATTTAAACGTGTGTTGGCGAGTTCAATCAGCTTCTCCTTCTTGTTAAGCAATTCCTTAAATGCTTTAACAAATTTGGGCATGTGGACAAGTGCTTCAAGAAAGCTAATGTTGAAGTTCATTTGAGAAATCATCTTGATATAGCTAGTTACTTGAGCGTCCTCCTTGTTTAGCATTTTGTTCTTGCCCAAGCGAGAGGGATAAGGGATATTAGGTTTGGGTGGTGAGGTTGCAGATGTGGTAGGTAATGGTTGAGATGTTGAAGGGTCATTGGCGGGAACTTCATCACGTCGAGGCGGAGACGGTAATGGTGTACTAATACTAGGTGTAGGAGGAGTAGGGATACATGGTGGTGGAGGAGGTGTAGATGATGGTGGTGGGATTTGTGGTCCTACGATGGTGACTCCACTACGGGTAGTAATAGCACTCACATTGGCTCGCGGATTAGTGACGGTGTTTGAAGGTAGAGAACTCGAAGAAGAAGGTTGAGCAGCGGGCAAAAAACTAGCAAGCATATTCTTCAAATCATTGGTTTGACTGCTGAAGGAGGATTGAATGTTCTCTCTAAGCTCGGATCTTATGTCATTTCCTTGCTTTGTGATATCTCCTTTTAGATTGATAATTTGGCTTTGCAAGTTCTTGATTTGCTCACCTTGGGTTCTCATGATGGCCTCAACATCGGGATTAATGGGTGGGGTTTGTTGGGTGGGTGGGTGATAGGGATTAGAAGCTCTTGGTGGGATTTGGTTTCTTCTATTGTAGTTGTTGGCGGGGTTTTGGTTTTGAGGAGAAAAACCGGGTGAAAGGTAGTTGTTGGATCGGTAATTCAGCAGATTTCTATCCCCTTGAGGTCGAGCTTGGTAATTTTCCGGTGAATAATTACCATAAGCTGCATACACATTTTCCGGATTTCCTTGTGTAGAAGGACAATCGGTGTATGGGTGTGGACCGCCGCATGTTTCACAGGAAGGTGCAACAGCTTTAACTTGTTGTTGTTGTTGGTTTGAAGCTAAGAGTTGCATACTTCTGCTCATTTCAGTCAGCACACGGGTGAGTTCGGTCATATCAGGGTTTGCTGAGGTTGAGGAAACATTGACTCTCGGATTGTTCCTAGAAGAAGCAGAGGAATCCCAATTTTTATGGTGAGTAGTCATGTTCTCAATAAGCTCTCTACACTCCTCGGGTCTCCTTTTCATGAATGTGCCACCTGCGGCTGCATTAATCGTATCACGATCTCGAAAAGTCAAACTGTTGTAGAAAGTATCGATTAAGGTCACAGGGAGCATGTTATGGTTTGGACATCTATCGATCAAGACATTATATCTCTCCCAAGCATCAAAAAGAGATTCATCAGGGTCTTGCATGAAACCGCTGATTTGATTGCGAAGGCTTGTGACCATGGATGGTGGAAAGTAGCGCGACAAAAAGCATTGAGTCATGTCATCCCAAGTGTGAATAGAATTCTTCGGGAGACGATCAAACCATTTCTCGGCATGATGTAATAAAGTGTGTGGAAAGAGTTTTAGGCGAAGTTCATCCATTGTGGCGCCAGCCAACTTCATGCTTTGGGTGATTGTAATGAACTTGTCGAGGTGTTTGTTGGCATCATCATCAGGCAATCCTCTAAATGGGTTTGTTTGTACTTGCTGAATCATGTGGTGCTTCAACGAAAACTCAGGAGCGTTGATTTGCATCGGCGCAATCGGTCCTCCTCGTCCAAACATTGTTGGTTGACAAAGTTCCTCCATGGTCCGAAGATCGGGCTGTGGAAGAGCATTGTTGTTATTATTATTATTATTGAGGTGCGGTGGCATGTTGTTGTTGTTGACACCTTCCATATCTAAATCTTCTTGAGGCTCGGGCTCTTGATAATTAGAAGATCTAGTACGCATA
The DNA here is from genome assembly GCA_025667525.1 of Glebionis coronaria. Lineage (NCBI taxonomy): Eukaryota > Viridiplantae > Streptophyta > Magnoliopsida > Asterales > Asteraceae > Glebionis > Glebionis coronaria. Next base: position 675,460,277 of record CM046876.1, read on the forward strand.
CACCTGAAAATGCAAAAGAAAACAAAACCGAACACAAAGACAATATATATACACAAGAAAGATAAAATCTTTTTGTATTTTTGAAATTTTTTTAATTTTTATGGATTTTTATCAATTTTTTTAATTTTTGGTTTTTTTGAATTTTTTTTTTTTTTGGCAAGAAAAATAACGCTCACAAGTGAACGGATCCCAAAAAGCAACGCGTCTCTCACAGAAAACCGTTAATCTTTACGAAAAGAGCCGGCAGCGGCGCCATTTGATACACGGCTTTTGGCCCGTATAAAAAATAAGTTCGTATAAGTATGTCTAATCGAATTGATCTAGGTTCTCTATGTGACTCAGTTTTATTTTGGTGAAAAGAAATATTTTTGGTTTGTTTTTAAATTTAAATGTGCAAAGACTTAAAAGTAAATGTCGCTAAAGTAAAGTGGTAAGTAAATAAAAGAGCGTGAAATTAAATCTAAATCTAATTAAAAGAAAGGTGCGATATTTAAAAAACGTGACGGAAAGTAAATTAATTAAATGACTAAAAATTAAAGCGTGACGGAAATTAAAATTAAACAAGTAATAAAAACGTAAACTAAAAATAAAATAAAACAAAACAAGAAGAATACCCCAATCGGAATATATATTCCGATTATACCAATCGGAAAGTCAAACGTGCTCAATCGGAAAGTTGGTCGGAACCCAATCGGAATGCTGTCACTCACCAATCGGAATATCCAAAACGCTCAGATCGGAATGCTTAACTTACCCCTTGATCGGAATATGGTGACCTGGTCGGAATGCTAATCGGAACCCCTATAATCGGAATACTGTCACTACACACGATCGGAATATCCAAATTATCACCTCAATCGGAATGTTGTACTAAACACCAATCGGAATACTGTCACACTCATCCAATCGGAATACCAGAGATCACCCAATCGGAATGTTAAATCCCTTTTCAGATCTTGACCAATCGGAATACAAAACCCTTTTCCGATTGATTCAATCGGAATACGTAGGAAATAACCAAAAATAAGCTAAGTAAATAAGCTATGATCCTAATAAGCACTAAACGAAAAACTTAGTTAAAACCGTGTAAAAATAAGCTACGAAACTGAAAGTTAAAGACTTTTAAAACACGAAAAAGATAAACTTTAAGAAAAACAACTTTTTATATAAAAAAATAACTTTTATAAAAAAAACTATATAAACTTAAAAATAAACCAAATAAGCTATAAAAATAAGAGATTTAAAACAATCAAAAGCATAAAAATCAAATCTTTAAACAAATAAGCAAGTTAAAAAAGCATATAAATCAAAGATTAAAGAAAGGTAGAAGGAGATTAACAAGATAAAGTAAAGGTGCGAGTAATTAAAGAAACACTTACTTGAAATTAAAGATAATTAAAGGTGCAAAACATGTATTTAAATGACAAGTAATTAAATGTGCATAAAAATAAAGGTGGAAGAACTAGTTTGTCAATCTAGCCAACAAAATGAAAAGTGATTAGCTAATGACTATATATAGGGGATTAGGGAGGAGGTTATAGGAAGCTTCCTCCTCTCCTTCCTTTATTCCTTAATTGCATGCTTAGGTCCCTCCTCTTCTTTAATCTTTTTGTTAATTGCGTCATTAGTCCTTAAGCCTTTAATCTTGGACTTTAACGACTTTTAGCTCGGGATTTCTTTGGACTCGTCTTTTAATTCTTCAATAAATAAGACTTGAGTTCCTCGGCTTTAAGTGAACCTCCGTCTTTCGACTTTTTCCTTGATAAATCTTCAGAATTGATCTTGGACTTCCGTTCTTTTTGCACTCTTGACTTCTTGACTTCGTCTTTCGTCTTTTTCTTCAATAAAAGTCCGTAATTGCCCGTGAATTCCCGTGTTTTCTCCACTTTTCACCTTTTCGTCCTAACTTACAACAAAAACACAAACCACGCATAATTCCGACATAAAAGACATAAAATACACGTTTTGGTCCGGTTATTATTGTAATTAAGTGGTAGAAAAGATGTGTGTTTTCACACATATCAGCCTCACATCCCCAGACCTTTAAGTAAGACAACTTAGGGGCTTGCACATACCATACTTCGTATGGAGTCTTTTCAACCTTCTTAGTTGGAACCATATTGAGTATGCGAGCAGTAGACTCAAGAGCATAATCCCAAAAGGTTTGGGCCATCATGGAACGAACCATATCAAGTAGGGTTCTATTTCTCCTCTTAGACACACCATTATGTTGTGGCGTATATGGAGGAGTTCTTTGGGAAACTATTCCATGTTCCTTAAGATGCTCTAGAAATTCATAACTCATAAATTCACCTCCACGATCCGAACGTAGTGCCTTTATGGTTTTACCGAGTTGATTTTCTACTTCCTTTTGAAACACCTTAAATGTTTCAAACACTTCATGTTTATGTGATAACTCGAATTTAATTAGTTAAAAAGTTGTTCGTTGTGTGTTTTATCCAAGTATAAAGAGAGTTATCGAATTGATTTTACTAGTTAAAGTATGATTTTACTAGTTAAAAAGTTCATTTTCCCGGTGTCTTAACGAATTGATTACTGGTTTAAGTACGACTCAGTCGTCTTTTGGTGGATAAAATAATAGATTGGTCGTTGTAGTAAAATTAAATTGCGGAACGTTAAAGTAAATGACGGGTAATTAAAACTAAAACTAATTAAAAATCGTAAATGGTGCAATATTAAAACTTTTAAAAGTAAATTAATTAAATGACTTAAAATTAAAGCTTGACAAAAAGTAAATTTGACAAGTTAACAAAAATTAAAGTAAAATTAACAATTTAATTAAAAAGCGAATTTAAAAATAAAACTAAGGCAAAATAATAAAACAAAACCCAATCCATCGGAATACCGACCGGAATGGTGCTATAGGAATGCAACAAAAGTACCCGTGTCGGAATGTTGGTCGGAATCCCCCTATCGGAATGATGAAAATCAAACCTATCGGAATAACAATCACCTATCGGAATGTCAAACAAACCCGTCGGAATCCACCTATCGGAATCCGATCAGAATCCCCGTCGGAATGCTTGATCGGAAAGTATATCGGAATGTGGTTGTTGAAATTTTGGCAGCACTTCGTCGCAATGAAGCCTTAAGACCCGTCGCAAAGTACGATCGCAATGAGCGATCGCAATCACAATCGGAATAAGGGGGAAGAAACTGTTGGAATCTCAATTCCCTAATCCGATACAACGATCGGATTAAGTGAAGCTGTCGGAATCCAAAACCCCTAGGTTTTAGCGATGAAGCACCAAGCAATCCAATAAAGTGAAAATAACCTAAAAACTCAATAAGCACTTCTAATAAGCACTTATCAAAAACCTAAACCAAAGCAATAATAAGACGAGCAAAATAAGCTAAAATTTAAAAACTTTCAAGACACAAAATAAACAAACTTTTTAAATCAAACTTTAAAAAGACAAAACTTTTAAGAAAACTTTAAAACTAATAAGCTAAATACAAAACAAGCCAATAAGCATGTCAAGCTCAAAGCTTAAATCGTATGAAAGCCTAGATAGGAATAAAAAGGTAAACTTTTTAATCAAATAAGCAATAATATCAAGCAAAATGAATGCTTAATCCGAATCAATTTCAAAATCAAAACAAGAAAAGTAGAATAATAATGATAATGAAAAGTTTGATTAAAGGAAAATAAAGATTCAACAAAAAAATTAACTTACTTGGAATTAAAGGCAAGAAATTTAAGGTGCAAGAAAATAAAATTAAATTGACAATTAAGTAAATGACATGAAATTAAAAAGGGCAAGTAATGAAAGGTAGAGAGCTAAGTTGTCAAATTAGCTAACAAGACTAAATGAGGTGAAATGCCTCTATTTATAGGGAGAAAGGGAGGAAGGGGTGTTGGTTGTTTCCTTCTTTTTTTCTTTCTTTCCGTCTCGACTCGATTTTAATTCATTGTCATTCTCGACGTTGTCTCGGGATTATTTGAACTCGTCTTATAATTTCTTCATTTATTAGACTTGAGTTCTTTGACTTCATTAAACTTCCGTCTTTGGACTTTTTCTTCGATAAATCTTTAGAATAGGCCTTGGACTTCCGTTCTTTTTGCACTCTTGATCTTTTGACTTTGTCTTTTGTCTTTTTCTTCGATAAAAGCCCGTGAAAGCCCGTGTTTTCTCCTTTTTTCACATTTTGGTCCTAAATCACAACAAAAACACAAACCACGCATAATTCTGAAATTTACGACAAAATACACATTTTGGCTTGGTTATTATTGTAATTAAGTGGTAAAAAGATAAGTGTTTTCACACTTATTAAATCCCCTATACTTGACCATTGCATTGCCCTCATGCAATGCATTAGTTACAAAGCAAGATTTACATTTTCCATCACAATCAATCCACATTGGCCTTTATTAAAGAGACAAAATATTTAAAGGAAGAAAACAAGTAAAAAGATCAAAAACTTACCTTAGGGTTTTCGAATGTCATGAATTTTTATCACCCTCAAGTTTCACGTTCCCCAAATCAAGCTTAAAAACGAGATCATTGTTATTATAAGTTAGCAAACTATCACAAATTCATGTGGCCCAACTTTTTACTTAGACTCCCTTATTCCTAGGTGTATCTCTTATATTTTATTATTGTCTTGAATGATCACGAGGATGCATTGTTGACTTATTTCGATAGTTATTTAGGCTGAAAATAAAGCAGGACGATTTAATCAATAGTTAGCTAAAGGACAAAATCTTTTAAAAATGCTTCTCGGGACCTTATAAAGTTCATATCTTGGCATAACTCGCTTCACGATTGGAGACCTTTCTCTGACCGATATTTGGCAGCGACTTCATACTTCAAATCTTGAGAGACGTTCATGAAATAATGGTCTTCTCTTCTTAATAGGAATTTCTTCACTTGAAATTTTTGAGAGATACTTCATACTTGGACCACGACTTCTTCATTTTTTCTCCAATCTTTATTTGGGATTTTGATATACAACGATCTGCCTCCTTTTAGGACTTGGATCTACGTATCCTCATACCTTGCTAGGGTCTTTTTGGATAGACTTCTCCATGATCTTTAGGGGAGTATTTGCTTTTCGTCGTGTGTCTCGATCCTTCATATTGATTTTTGATAAATGATTCTTCACATCACTTTGGATCTTTAGCAACAAAATATAGCCCTCATGTCTTGTTAGGACCTTTTCGGACTCGCCAATCTTCGCATCCCGCTTCAATAAGTTATGCCTTGGCTATGAACTCTAATCAATACCGAGCAACTTTTAAACGATCTTGGGGTAGAAGCTAAGTAACTTTTCAAATCATACGACCTTATTTATTGCAATTAAATTTATTAACAAGCGATGGGAGAAAAAGCTTATAATCAACTCACATAAATTCATGAAAGAATACCAAACTTATAGTTGACTCTATCATCTCTCGTTCTCCACAATTTAAAATCTCAAGGAATGAGACTTGTGGATGCTTAGCCTATTAAATCAAAGTTTTGGGTTTTCAAGTCATCTATAGGATCTTGCAAATTCTTAGACTTTTTCAAGTTTTAGAATTCGCATTTTAAAGTTCCCTTGATAAATGACTTTCTGGGATCAATTATAAGAACTTGCGAAAAGTTCTTTTCTTAACCCGTAAAAGTTAAGACTTTCGTGTTTTAAAGTTCCCTATATAAAAGCCTAGCAAAACTTGACTTAAACACGTTAAGGATACTAGCTAGAGTAAACTTGGATAAGTAAACTCGGGTTGAGTCAAAAGATTCACAACGTTGAAAAATTAAAACCACTGTATTCAAAATTTATTCTAGCAAATAAAGTAAATAACGATAGCAAAGGAAAATACTACTATACAACTAGACAAAAATAGATTAAAAATTTTGAAAAATGTCAAAAAATCAATTTTCCGGTTAAAATGAGGACAAATGCATGGAAAAGCCCACTTAACTTCGATAGAAGTCCCCCTACACTTAATATAAATATTGTCCTCAATGTTTAAGCATGTGGAAGTAACCTCCCCTACACTTAGGACATTGTGCACTTTGTTTAAATCTTGCTAAGGAAGACACAACTAAAGTGATTCCTATTTCAGTCATAAATGATAAAATAATGAATCAAAAGAGTTTAGGATAGACCGGGAAGAAGGTGAACACAGGATCACGGGTCGTTAAAAGTCATCAAGAATGGATCTTTGAAAGCTCGAATCTCTGCACATGATAAGAGAGAAAACAACAAACACATACTAGGGTCTCCCCTTACACTTATTATAAAAACAAAAGAAAAAGGATAGATACTCGGGTTGCCTCCCGAGAAGCGCTTATTTTTGTTTACCGAGTCGTGAGCCTGACTCGACCTTGATTAGCATGGGAAAAAACTTGGAGAACATCCACCAGGATCAAATACCTGGTTTTCGTCCATCAAATAGCACAAGCTTAAGGAGAACAAGGCAGACCAAAGAAGAGTAGGCAAGGTTCCCTTAAGCAAAGATTGAGCACGGTGGTAGAATGTGTGATGAAGTGCAAGCATATCTCCATAAGTTCCAAAAATCTTTCCTTTTATTTCATCTGATGGATACTGAGGTGGCTGAAAAATTACAATACCGGATCGAACACCTTGGAGAAGATCCGCTCATAAATCGCACAATCTCTTCCTTAGAAGGTGGATAAAGAGGTGTCAAGACATAGGTGCTACGGATATCGGTGTCTTCCAGCTTCCCCTCCTTTGAAACGGGTTTATTCATATCCAAAGGAGGATAAAGAGCATCATCAAAGTCCAAAGGAGGAGAATTATTCTCATTTGGGATGTAAGTGTTGAGAAAAGTAGCAAAGTCTTCCTCAAATGAGTAGGCATCCAAAGTAGGATCAAGCATTTTTGGTGGAGGATCTTCATCAAAAGTAGGTGCAAGGTCATCATGTAATGAACCACTCGAAAGAGTATCGACATCATCAAAACCATTATATGTTGGCATGTCTTTATACTCAGAAGAAAAATCATCAGAATCATCCATGTCAGAACTAGAATCATCATCATAGTCATCATAAATTGGAGGAGACTCTTGAATTGGTGGAGGATCTAAATTGGAGAGAGAATCATTCACATCATCTTTGAACAGTGGATTATCATAGCAAGAATCGAAAAGAGGATTGTTGTAGACGACAAAATCATCAAGCACATTAATCATATTCGTTGATTCTCTTCCATTTGATTTGGTTGTGATCTTCCCCATTTTAAAAACTTGTTCCTCATTCCCGACCATTAAGATTAACTCACCTTCGGCAACATCGACTAATGCTTTTCCGGTTCTCAAGAATGGCCGACCAAGTATTAACAGAACACGAGGGTCCATTTCATAATCAACAACAAAAAAGTCGACCGGAAAAGTGAAGGTACTAACTTTAATAAACACAGCTTCGGCAATATGATTGTAATGGTTTTTACCCCTTTAGGAAAAGGAATGCAAAATAGTGATAAGCGTTAAGTGTCGGTTTAGGAAAACCGAGCACTAATGACCAAATAAGTTCAAGTTCGTTTCCCAAGGAGGAAAGTGCGTTGTGTAATGAATTGATTAATGGTTTGTGATTATACTGAGAAAAAGAAAATAGAAATGGGGTAAGAAGAGAATGACGGTTACGAAGACGCATTAAGCTAAGACGAAAAGGTCGTTCACGTAAAACCGTAAAAAGTTACAAATTAACAATTTTAAACCTAAAAATTAATTAAAAGTTAAAAGTAAGTCTAAAATAATATAAATAAGAATAAAAATCCAACAAAAATATTTTAAAACCTTTTATTAATTAAATATTCAATTTTAAATGCTAATTAAAGCCCTAAAATTAAATATAATTAATCAAAATGTCCAAAATATTATTTTATTGAACTAATAAGTTAGTTATATTATTTAAAGTATTTTTCCTAAATTTTAAAAACTATTTTTCTATTTTTTTAATCACTAAAAACTATTTTTAAACTAAAATAATCATAAAAAATAATAAAATAATGCCAAAAATAATTTAACAATTTTAAAAACCCTAAATTACTCTAAAGAACAGTAGAAAAATGAAAAAGTTTGAAAAATATAAATTTTTTCACTAAAAGACAAAAACTGATTAATATTAAAACCCTAATTAAGCTAAATTAATTATAAAAAATAATTAAAAAGTGAACAGTAAAAACTTTTTAAACTAAAAATCTTAAATTATTTTTCTAAATATAAGAAAAATTTTAAAACTGAAAAATAAATATTTTTGTCACTAAAAGACAAAAATCGGAAATTAAAAAGTAATTTAAAATAGCTATTAAATGTGAAAAATACTAAATGAACAGTAACAGAAAATCTAATTAAAAAGAAAAATCACAATTAAAATAAGAAAAATAATAAAACTAATTTCAAGACCTAATTCCTAAATTAACCCACAAAAGACAAAAATCCTAAGAAGCTGATAGTGACACTTGACTTGTTTTTGTCTGGTAGCAAAGCAGTGGAAACCAAAGCAATAGCAGGGGGAACTTTGTTCCCACTGTTAGTACAAATAATTGGTCAGTTGACCAATAAGCTTAGGAAAGCTTATGTGAGGGCTTATCTTGGGCAATAAGGCACCCCTACACTCAGTTGAGTGTAGGGAGTCAGACTAATCAGGAAAAACAACAAGTCTCTTCACAAAATCAACCACAAAATGCACAAAATTGTTACTGATGAAGCTATACCCTATAAGATGAACAGTAATCTGGTTCAAATGGCACAATGATGGATTTCAATAGCTTAAAACTTGCACACAAGCTACCCAAATCACATAAAACTGATTTCAATCCCTACTTGGACATAGTACCTAACAGTGAACAAGATTGGTGATCAAAATTGCTCCTAAATTAAACAGAAAAGTGGATTGACTGTTTTTATGCCATTTTCCAATTTTTATCATGCAAACTTGTTTTAAACTTTACCAAACTGAAAGCCAAATGCATATATCACATAATAACAACCTAATAAGTGTGTTTGAGCTTATTGCAAGCCAAAATCTAGCACCTATTTAAACTAGTATGCAGATCCAAACACCCCTTTAATTTTCAGCAATCACTTTTTCCAAACCAAATAAGATTAAAACTACTTAAAACTGATCTAAAACTAACTACTCATGAGTATAACACTAATTCAACCATGAACAAACAGATAATCTAACATTTAAACATATTTCTCACAAAATCACATGAAATTACTTAAAAGCTTAAAAAGGAGGTTTTAAGCCTAAAAAAGGTACCTTGTGGGACCCACATTCGGGCCCCACTATGGCTGAAAAGCCATCTCCAAACAAGCCCGGGCTTGTGCTGAACTTGTTGGAAAACAGTCAAGAGCTTCAAATGATTTCCTGCTAAGAACAAATGAAACACAATATCAAAAGTTTCTGATTTTATTTTTCTCTTTTTAAGTCTTTTTCAAATAATTTTCTCAAATTCTTTCCTTTACAAACACTTAAACAAACCAACTTACAACTTGGAAAACCAATTTTTTGGAACAAGATTTTACCAAAACAACAACTTTTTCAGAAACTTCAAAAAACTTTTTGAAATCTTCAAACCAACCTTGATAAATCAGATTAAATAACAAACTTTTGTAAACTTGGAACTCAGATTTATACTCATCAAAACACCAACTTTTAACAAAGAAAAGGAATTACATTTGCATAAAAATACCAACTTTCATTATATTAAAAAGGAATTACAATTTTGTGAGAAAAATCTGGAACAAAGGATAAAATGAGACCTACACGTCCTTATATAATGGACTACAGAATAATCTAGAATGCTAAAACCCTAGTAGCTGAAATTCCTGAAAAGCCCTTGGAGAAAAATTCAAACTTGGTCAATTGTGGTATCATGTGATCTTTGTCCTTGGAGAGTGATGTGCCGGCTGTTGGGATGATCATACACGTTCATCTTGAACTTGGGGACCAAGGAGTTGCTTATGGGGCGTTGAAGATGCTGTTTTTGCCATTGTGGGAGTGACAGGGGACAACGGGGGACCCACATGTGATCACGGGAGAGGGAAAAAGTAAGTGGGTTTTGGTTGTGGTGGGATCAATCACTGATCTGGAAACATAGGGTAAAAAACCCTTTGATTTGGGGATAATTAACCCTGGGATTAGCTAGGGTTTATGAGGGATTAAGGTGAGGTTTAATCTGATTTGGGTAAATGGGTTTTTAAATAATGTGTTTGGGTGGGAAATTAAGGGGTTGACTTTGTTTGACCTAATTTAATAAATAAACTAGTGAGTGGGGTGTGGGCCGGGTTTGAGTTGGGTAAGGGGTGTTGACTGGGCTAAAGGTGGGTGTTGATCGGGTTTAAGTTGGGTTTGGGTTTGGTTTAATCAGCTTTGCCCCCTGAACTTCCACAATTTCTTCATGTTGTAATAAATAGCAAGAAAAATCCCATTTTCCTTTATAAATACTTTGGGCAGCTTGTCAATTTTGGCACAATAACTTTTCAAGCCATGAATAAGGACTATTCATGCACTTTTCTCATTCTTCAAGGGTTGTTCTTGTACAATGTTCAAACTTTAGGGACCCCATTGCATATAATAATAGATGGGGGTATAAAGTGACAATTATTCAAACTTAAAGGACCAATCTTGTATTTCTTCAATTCTTCAAGGGTAATTTTGGAAATTCTTGATTCGGGTCCGGTTCATTGTGCGGCTTCCTTTCCCGTGTTCGTTTTTTATTGATTCTTGTGATCTTTTTGTCTTTTCCTCAATATCCGTACCTAAAATACACAAGCAACAAACACGAGCATATATTTGGCAGTTTTAATGGTATTTAATGCATTTTAAGCCCATTTTGGACGATGAGACTATGTATAAAAGCAGTCTCATCACTCCCCCATACTAAACCATTGACGTGCCCTCACGCAATGCTAGAATAAAGTATCGTAGCACCTCCAAAATTCATTTTTATTCACTTTATTGAACGATAAACTAGCTACACTACTACTATTGCTACTTCTACTTGCGTTTTAGACATAATGTATGATTTTCATAGCAAAATGGGACGTTTAGGTTCATAGAATAAGAACACGTGAATGCTTCGTTAGAAATAATTTCATCGTCCTCGATTTTCACCCCAATTCCATGCCAAGCGTGCAACGAGATCATTGTCATTATAAGTTAGTAATGCTAACACTACGCATATGCCCTAATCACGTACTTATCCTCCCATTATTCCTAAGTTGTATCTCTTGTATTTTATTTTGTCTTGAATGTTTCACGAGGATACATTGTTTGACTTATGCGATAATAGAGATTTAGGTCTAAAAATAGAGTCCTAACGGTGTAACCAAGACCATCAAATCAATAAACCCTCCTAATAGACAACGATGTTAAAAAATTAAGTTGACAAGAAGAATCGATAAACACGGTTTTATAACGGTTTTGAACATGAGACTTATTACCAAGACTTTTATACGCCCCCTAACGGAAGGGCCTTATTATCTTTGGTTTACCTCCATCTTTTATTCAACTTCGCCATGAAGCTTTTATTATGACTTCGGTCTTGCCTTGCCTTTTATTATCCGCCTCATCGGTGGTTTTATTAGCCAAAGACGTATATCCTCACGCTAAAGCGAATTTCGGATCTTTAAAGCTTCGAAGATTAAGGCTTGATTCACTTTCAATTTTGCATAGATTTTTCGGCCTTGTGGGGCTTCAAATTGTTTGCTAGATTTAGGTGAACACTTGAAATCTTATTATTGGGTGAAGCTTTTGATTATTAGGGTGCCAATACTTCAAAACCATGACGCTGGCGATACCTTAATATCTTCCCAATTTAATTACACGGAAGCTACTAGAAAAGACTAGAAACCCAACAATCCTAACTAAACCGCTAAGTCAATATTTATTAAGAAAAAAATATTTACAAGTGAAGGGAGAATAAGCAAACAACGAGAACACATGAGTTTTTGAAAGAATACGAGTACTCTACGTTTAGCATAGTAACTTATAATTAACTCTATCATTTCTCGTCCTCATTTAAGAGACTTAGCCTAATGTGAAGTTAAGGAATCAAAGCTAAGTGCTCAACACGCACGGTCGAGCCAAAATTACTCTTATTCTCGCCATCGGAAAATCTACATTCGTGTCTTCAAACACTTATAAAACATGAGAAAAGTTTTAAAATTTGGCCATTTTTAGCCTTATTTTGCAACAAAACGATAACAAAAAGATAAACTTTGGAAAGCGTGATGGTTTGGCAAGGCAAGTATCTATTCACCCCCCATACTAAAGTTAAACATTGTCCTCAATGTTTCGAGTCTAGTGGTGCAAACACCCCCATACTAGAGACGTAGTCGAATGCCTAATCTAGCATGGAAAGGGTGTAACCAATAAATTAATAGCCGTTTATGAAGTGTGCTAAAAACCTAAGGTTAGAACAATCAAGGATATATCATTTGGATATTGAGAAAGTCTTCAAAGCAAACGACCGAGTGCTCCAATAAAACAAACACGAGAGGCTCCAATCGTGAAGATCATGATCTAAAAACCACAATTCACAAACAACCACGGAACAAAGGTTGGAAGGACACAAATCCCCTCACATTAAACTAATTAGAAAGCAATAATATGTACATGGATAAGCATGGGTCTCCCCCACGAGTCACCTTGTTTTTGATAACCGAGTCAAAAGCTCGACTCGAATCCCCATAAATGTGATCATTTAGGGATAATCATGGTATGGTCAATTTTTGGTGGGGCTTACATGATAAACAAGGCCCAAAAACAACCGGTATAAAGGACTAAGTCCTTTGATGGTGCAAAATACCGGAATCGAAGATGGCGTTCTCGTTTTCATTAGAAAAACAAATCAACGCCACTTCATCATGTGCCAACATAAACCCAAAGGGTTTCAAGAAAATAGATGAGAAGAAATAGAATGGTGGGACAATGGGTAAGTCACAAAAACCATGAGCTACTCGAGGTAGACTCGCACCAATCAAATAGAAAGATTTTCCATTTATTGCATCGGTGGAAGACCGAGATTTCCCTTTATAAGCAATCTCGATGGAGAAAGGGGAGGGAACATAAGGGGCTTCCCCCACACTAAGTCCACACAAAGCATCGTCAAAAGGAGAAGACGAGCTTGTAGTACTCAATACACGTGGTGATGACAGAGTTAGAGTTGTAGAAAAATCTTTTAAATTCAATTCAAAATCTTTTCCTTTTTCATCTTTTAAACTCTCCTTAGAAAACCCGACTTAATTATGTCAAAAATATTTGGTGTTTCTAAAGCAATGTTAGTTACACTAAAAATTCTCACATTTGAAAACCGTTTTGGCTTAGGTGGTGGTAAGTTCTCAAAACGTTTGTCAACAAAGAAAATTTCCCCATCGGGATCAACATATTCATCATCCGAAGAATTTCGCGATTGGAAACGTAGGCTTAACACTCTTAACCTCCACCGGCGGAGGGGACGGAAAATCGTTTTTATCATCAACTCCTAAAACTCTTTTTGAAATTCTTTTACAAATGTTTTTGATGGGACTAACATTGTTCAAAGACGTGATAGAAAACACATGAGAAAGTGTGGATTTTTGAGTTGCATTTATGATGAGTTCTTCCTCATTGAAACGAAGAGTGATTTTCCTAGCGTGCACATCGATAAGTGCTCTCGAGGTATCCACAAAAGATCGACCTAAAATTAGAGGAACTTTAGGATCGATGGGAATGTCAACAACAATAAAGTCTACGGGATAGTAGAACTTTCCAACTTTCACGAAGACGTCCTCGGCTACTCCACAAGCTAGAATCGTAGAATGATCGGCCATCTCGATTGACATTCTTGAAGGAGTGAGATTGGGAAGATTGAGCGACTTAAAAATCTCAAGAGGCATCAAATTAATACTAGCACCAAGATCGGCCAAGGCGTAGCATTCCTCCATATCTTGTATAGCACATGGGATTAAAAACTTTCCGGGATCACCGACTTTTTGAGGTATGCGGCTAAGAAAAACCGATGAACAACTAGACGATTTTTGCAATTTCTCTTTGTTATTCAACATACTTTTGAATTTCGCGGCAAATCGAGGCATCATGACCAAGGCTTCGGCAAAACTTATATTAAAATGCAAGTCACGAAACATTTTCATAAAAAGTTCAAATTGATAATTATTTCGTTCTTGTGCCTTTTCCTTGTTTCGTCTTGAAGGGTAAGGTAAGGGTGGTGTGGTTTAGGGCATAGGCAAAGGCCTTGGAATCTCGGGTTCCACTATTGGTATTGGTTCAACCGTAGGTGTGGTTTGAGCGGTACTTCGTGGGCTTGGAATTTGCTCCTTTTCTACCACCACCTCGGGTTCTTTCTCTTTTTCCTTCTCCATAGAAGTACTTGGACGAGAAATGGGTTCTTTGAAAGTTTTACCACTACGAGTAGTAATAACCTTCAATTCTCCTTTCGGGTTCACGATGGTATCACTAGGAAGACCACCCGAAGAAGAATGTTTACACATGATAGCTTCAAACATTTTTCCCATTCGGTCTTCAAACTTAGATTGCCTAGCATCCGCTTTTAACAATTCTTGCTTAATCTCATGTTGACCTTGCTCCATTTTTTGTTGATTTTGTTGGAGTCGTTGAACATTTCCTTCCATTTTATTAGCATGAGTCTTAAGTTCATTAGCAAGTTCGTTTTTAAGCTCGTTTTTCAACTCGGATCTTAAGCTAACCATTTCACGTTGCATATTATCAAACTTAGCATCGTTTGCTTTGGCATAATTCAAAAATTCTCCTTGAAGATTTTTGGTGTGATCATTTTGAAAACCTTGTGTGGTAGTTTGAAAATCATGGTTTTGGTTTTGGTTTGAAATTTGCCCATTTCTACTTTGATAATTACCCTTGTTGTAGTTACGCTGATTGTCTTGATAATTACCACCTTGATTGTTGTTTCGATAGTTATTAGCATTTTGATTTGGTGGAGCTTGATTTTGGCGGGAACCTTGACCGTTTTGGTTATAAGTTCCCGTGGCTACATAAGCACTCGAAGTGTTACCATCCGCGGTAATGCACTCGGAAAGATCATGAGCTCCACCACAAGACAAACAACTCTTAGCAACCGCTTTAATCGAAGCGGAATTCGAAGCTTCTTGAGCTTTCCAATGGGACATAAGATTAGAAAATCTATCAAAAAACCGATTTTCCTCATTAGCTTCATCATGCAAGGCATTAATGCTACGAGACGATGACGAACACAAATTGGCAACACTCGGTGTGTTACGAGGGCTATAAACCTTAGACCTATTTTCTATGATTTTCAAAGCCTCTTCGGTTGTTTTGCACAAAAAATTACCAGCCGCGGCGGCATTTAAGTAATCTCGTTCATGATCATTAAGCCCATTATAAAAAGTGTCAATTTGATGCAATTCAGAAAAATCATGGTGTGGACATTCATGTAACATTTCTTTAAACCTTTCCCAAGCCATTGAAAAACTTTCATTAGATCTTTGTGTAAATCGTGAAATCTCGTTTTTCTAATGTGTTGTTTTAGATGGTGGAAAAAATTTATTCACAAACTTAGAAACGAGATCGGCCCATGTCAAAATCGAATTTGGGGGTTCTTTCTCGAGCCATATCTTGGCGGGTCCATCTAACGAGTATGGAAACAACATCATCTTAATGGCCTCGTGTGGTACATCCTTAAACTTGCTTGTCGCGGTGAGACGATTAAATTGCCTAATGTGATAATGTGGGTTGTCTTTTTCGTGTCCGCGAAACTTGTTTGCTTGAAGCATAGACATTAAACCCGTCCTGATCTCGAAGTTCTCCGCAAGGATGGCGGGAATCACAATGGCCTCTCCAAAACCCTCGGTGGGTGCTTGAAGCAACTCCATCATAGTACGATTAGCCATGATAGCTTCTTGTTCTACAATAGGTTCCTCACTTGGAGTCTCTTCACTAGAAAAATTAGGAGTAGGTGTTGCCTCCTTTCGGTTTCTATGTTTACGTGCACGTTTTGCTTGATTGCGAGTAAGCATAAACGTCACGTACAACGGAGGGATGAGCAAAGAAGATTCTTTTTGGTGTTTTTAACTTTTTCAATTTTTTTGGACTTTTGATTGTTTTTACTTTTTTTGGATTTTGGAATTGTATTAGGTAGACAAAAATCTACAAATCTCCTCCTTAATCAAATCTCTTGATTAAAGAAGCCTCAAGGAATGAAAACGATCACGTGAAGTGAACGCCTTCGATGACTTTAGAACGATGGTGGAACACCAAATCGTTCAAGAGGGTTTAATCAAATGAAACCAAGAAAATATATATGATACTTAATAATACTTTGGGCGGCAAAACCCTCGATTATCTCTCAAAATCAAATACTCACAAGCAAGCGGGGAAACGAGGCGGCGCGAAGCACTTAATAGCCTTTTTCCTTAGGATATATTTTATAATATCCGCCTTATACCCACCTTATAGTTTGTATTTTCAAAATCGAGCTTCTCGAAAGTATTTATCTATTTTTGCCTTTTTTCTTTGGTTTGAGATTCGAATACAATGATTGGGTAATGACCTCCCAAGTCAAGGTTGTGATTTCTCACGTATTTGGAGTACTTGTGAATTTATTGTTCTACGTATACAATATAGTAATAGTATTCACAAAAAAACGAAAAACCGATAATACGTAATAGTAGAGTGCTACTAATACAAATACTTATTATGGCTATATAAAAACAATAATTGTTCAAATCAAAAACACAACACGCCTCCCCGGCAGCGGCGCCAAAATGATTGTAATGGTTTTTACCCCTTTAGGAAAACGAAGGTAAAATAGTGATAAGCGTTAAGTGTCGGTTTAGGAAAACCGAGCACTAATGATCAAATAAGTTCAAGTTCGTTTCCCAAGGAGGCAAGTGCGTTGTGTAATGAATTGATTAATGGTTTGTGATTATATTGAGAAAAAGAAAATAGAAATGGGGTAAGAAGAGAATGACGGTTACGAAGACGGATTAAGCTAAGACGAAAAGGTCGTTCACGTAAAACCGTAAAAAGTTACAAATTAAAAATTTTAAACCTAAAAATTAATTAAAAGTTAAAAGTAAGTCTTAAATAATATAAATAAGAATAAAAATCCAACAAAAATATTTTAAAACCTTTTATTAATTAAATATTCAATTTTAAATGCTAATTAAAGCCCTAAAATTAAATATAATTAATCAAAATGTCCAAAATATTATTTTATTGAACTAATAAGTTACTTATAATATTTAAAGACTAAAAAGTATTTTTCCTAAATTTTAAAAACTATTTTTCTATTTTTTAATCACTAAAAACTATTTTTAAACTAAAATAATCATAAAAATAATAAAATAATGCCAAAAATAATTTGACAAATTTAAAAATCCTAAATTACTCTAAAGAACAGTATAAAAATGAAAAATTTTGAAAAATATAAAATTTTTCACTAAAAGACAAAAACTGATTAATATTAAAACCCTAATTAAGCTAAATTAATTATAAAAAATAATTAAAAATTGAACAGTAAAAAATTTTTAAACTAAAAATCTTAAATTATTTTTATAAATTTAAGAAAAATTTTAAAACTGAAAAATAAATATTTTTGCCACTAAAAGACAAAAATCAGAAATTAAAAAGTAATTTAAAATAGCTATTAAATGTAAACAATACTAAATGAACAGTAACAGAAAATCTAATTAAACAGAAAAATCACAATTAAAATAAGAAAAATAATAAAACTAATTTCAAGACCTAATTCCTAAATTAACCCACAAAAGACAAAAATCCTAAGTAGCTGATAGTGACACTTGACTTGTTTTTGTCTGGTAGCAAAGCAGTGGAAACCAAAGCAATAGCAAGGGGAACTTTGTTCCCACTGTTAGTACAAATAATTGGTCAGTTGACCAATAAGCTTAGGTAAGCTTATGTGAGGGCTTATCTTGGGCAATAAGGCAACCCTACACTCAGTTGAGTGTAGGGAGTCAGATTAATCAGGAAAAACAACAAGTCTCTTCACAAAATCAACCACAAAATGCACAAAATTGTTACTGATGAAGCTATACCCTATCTGATGAACAGTAATCTGGTTCAAATGGCACAATGATGGATTTCAATAGCTTAAAACTTGCACACAAGCTACCCAAATCACATAAAACTGATTTCAATCCCTACTTGGACCTAGTACCTAACAGTGAACAAGATTGGTGATCAAAATTGCTCCTAAATTAAACAGAAAAGTGGATTGACTGTTTTTATGCCATTTTCTAATTTTTATCATGCAAACTTGTTTTAAACTTTACCAAACTGAAAGCCAAATGCATATATCACATAATAACAACCTAATAAGTGTGTTTGAGCTTATTGCAAGCCAAAATCTAGCACCTATTTGAACTAGTATGCAGATCCAAACACCCCTTTAATTTTCAGCAATCACTTTTTCCAAACCAAATAAGATTAAAACTACTTAAAACTGATCTAAAACTAACTACTCATGAGTATAACACTAAATCAACCATGAACAAATAGATAATCTAACATTTAAACATATTTCTCACAAAATCACATGAAATTACTTAAAAGCTTAAAAAAGAGGTTTTAAGCCTAAAAAAGGTACCTTGTGGGACCACACATCCGGGCCCCACTATGGCTGAAAAGCCATCTCCAAACAAGCCCGGGCTTGTGCTGAACTTGTTGGAAAACAGTCAAGAGCTTCAAATGATTTCCTGCTAAGAACAAATGAAACACAATATCCAAAGTTTCTGATTTTATTTTTCTCTTTTTAAGTCTTTTTCAAATAATTTTCTCAAATTCTTTCCTTTACAAACACTTAAACAAACCAACTTACAACTTGGAAAACCAATTTTTTGGAACAAGATTTTACCAAAACAACAACTTTTTCAGAAACTTCAAAAAACTTTTTGAAATCTTCAAACCAACCTTGATAAATCAGATTAAATAACAAACTTTTGTAAACTTGGAACTCAGATTTATACTCATCAAAACACCAACTTTTAACAAAGAAAAGGAATTACATTTGCATAAAAATACCAACTTTCATTATATTAAAAAGGAATTACAATTGTGTGAGAAAAATCTGGAACAAAGGATAAAATGAGACCTACACGTCCTTATATAATGGACTACAGAATAATCTAGAATTCTAAAACCCTAGTAGCTGAAATTCTTGAAAAGCCCTTGGAGAAAAATTCAAACTTGGTCAATTGTGGTATCATGTGATCTTTGTCCTTGGAGAGTGATGTGCCAGCTGTTGGGATGATCATACACGTTCATCTTGAACTTGGGGACCAAGGAGTTGCTTATGGGGCATTGAAGATGCTGTATTGCCATTGTGGGAGTGACAGGGGACAACAGGGGACCCACATGTGATCACGGGAGAGGGAAAAAGTAAGTGGGTTTTGGTTGTGGTGGGATCAATCACTGATCTGGAAACATAGGGTAAAAAACCCTTTGATTTGGGGATAATTAACCCTGGGATTAGCTAGGGTTTATGAGGGATTAAGGTGAGGTTTAATCTGATTTGGGTAAATGGGTTTTTAAATAATGTGTTTGGGTGGGAAATTAAGGGGTTGACTTTGTTTGACCCAGTTTAATAAATAAACTGGTGAGTGGGGTGTGGGCCGGGTTTGAGTTGGGTAAGGGGTGTTGACTGGGCTAAAGGTGGGTGTTGACCGGGTTTAAGTTGGGTTTGGGTTTGGTTTAATCATCTTTGCCCCCTGAACTTCCATAATTTCTTCATGTTGTAATAAATAGCAAGAAAAATCCCATTTTCGTTTATAAATACTTTGGGCAGCTTGTCAATTTTGGCACAATAACTTTTCAAGCCATGAATAACGACTATTCATGCACTTTTCTCATTCTTCAAGGGTTGTTCTTGTACAATGTTCAAAATTTAGGGACCTCATTGCATAGAATAATAGATGGGGGGTATAAAGTGACAATTCTTCAAACTTGGAGGACCAATCTTGTATTTCTTCAATTCTTCAAGGGTAATTTTGGAAATTCTTGATTCGGGTCCGGTTCATTGTGCGGCTTCGTTTCCCGTGTTCGTTTTTGATTGATTCTTGTGATCTTTTTGTCTTTTCCTCAATATCCGTACCTAAAATACACAAGCAACAAACACGAGCATATATTTGGCAGTTTTAATGATATTTAATGCATTTTAAGCCCATTTTGGACGATGAGACTATGTATAAAAGCAGTCTCATCACAATACCAACGGGGTAAGCGAGAGTTCGATTTGCTAGCTCAAGAGTCATCTTTGTTGGTGTAAGGTCAGACAATGATAACTTTTTCCAAACACTTAAAGGCATCAGATTTATACTTGCCCTGAGATTAGCTAAGGCAGTAAATTCTTCTGTTTGGTTAAAAGTACTTGGTAGCAAAAAACGACCGGGATCTCCAAGTTTCTCCGGAAGTTCTTTAAGAAGGATTGCAGAACAATTCTCATTCAATCGAGTATTAACAAACTCGTCCATCTTCTCCTTCTTGTTAAGCAATTCCTTGAATGCTTTCACAAATTTTGGCATTTGGACAAGTGCTTCAACGAGGCTAATATTGAAATTCATTTGAGGGATCATCTTCTTAAAAGAAGTGACTTGAGCATCCTCTTTAGTAAGGAATTTGCTCTTGTCTAACCGAGAAGGATAAGGGATGTTAGGTTTAGGTGGTGTAGGTGTAGCAGGTAAAGGTTGAGATGTTGAAGGTTTAAAGGTGGAAGGTGGGGTTGGTGAAGGGTGTTTCTTGGGAGCTTCTTCAGTAAGAGGTAGAGACGGTAATGGAGAACTAATACTAGGTGTGGGAGTAGGAGGGATAAATGGTGGTGGAAGAGGTGTAGATGGAGTAACTGGAGTAACTGGGGGAGGGATAGATGGTCCTACTAAGGTTGCTCCATTGCGTGTAGTAATAGCACTCACATTCGCTCTTGGGTTGGTGACGGTAGTTGAAGGAAGAGAACCCGAAGGAGAGGGTTGAGTACTTGGAAAGAAACTAGCCATCATATTCTTCAAATCATTTGTTTGATTGCTAAAGGAGGTTTGCATATCATGTCAAAGCTTGGTTCTAATATCATTCCCTTGCTTAGTGATATCTCCTTTCAAGTTGATGATTTGGCTTTGCAGATTCTTGATTTGCTCTCCTTGGGTCCTCATGAAACCTTCAACATCATGATTAATGGGTGGTGCTTGTTGAGCAGGTGGGTGATAAGGATTAGAAGCTCTAGGTGGGTTTGGGTTGCTTCTATTGTAGTTGTTAGGGTTGTGGTTTTGAGGAGAAAAACCAGGTGAAAGAAAGTTGTTAGAACTGTAACTTAGTAAGTTACGATCACCTTGAGGTCAGGCTTGGTAGTTTTCTGTTGAATAGTTACCGTAAGCCGCATACACGTTTTTTGGATTGTCATGAGTAGAAGGAAAATCGGTTTATGAATGAGGACCCCCGCAAGTCTCACAATAAGTTGCTACAGCTTTAACTTGTTGTTGTTGATTTGTAGCCAAAAGTTGCATTTTTTTGTTCATTTCGACCATTGCGCTGGTCAATTTGGTGATATCAGGGTTTAAAGAAGTAGTAGAAACATTGACTCACGGGTTATTCCTTGAAGATGCGGATGAATCCCAATTTTTGTGATGAGTAGTCATGTTCTCGATAAGCTCTCTACACTCCTCAGGTCTTCTTTTCATAAATGTGCCACCGGCGGCTGCATTAATCGTATCACGATCACGAAAAGTTAAACCGTTGTAGAAAGTATCAATTAAGGTGACGGTGAGCATGTTGTGGTTTGGACATCGATCGATCAAAACATTATATCGTTCCCAAGCATCAAAAAATGATTCATCAGGTTCTTGTGTAAATCCACTAATTTGATTCCGAAGGCTCGTGACCATGGATGGTGGAAAGTAGCGCGACAAAAATCGTTGAGTCATCTCGTCGCAAGTATGAATTGAATTCTTCGGAAGACGATCAAACCATTTTTCGGCATGGTGGGATAAGGTGTGTTGAAACAAGTGAAGGCGAAGAAAATCCATAGTAACCCCGGGCAACTTCATGCTTTGAGTAACGATAATGAATTTGTCGAGGTGTTTGTTGGCATCATCATCCGGTAATCCGCGAAATGGACAAGTTTTTTGAAC
Source organism: Glebionis coronaria (assembly GCA_025667525.1). NCBI lineage: Eukaryota > Viridiplantae > Streptophyta > Magnoliopsida > Asterales > Asteraceae > Glebionis > Glebionis coronaria. The sequence goes on from CM046876.1 coordinate 675,482,391, forward strand.
TTGTTGGATCATGTGATGCTTCAACGAAAATTCTGGAGCCGTGATTTGCATCGGTGCAATCGGTCCTCCTCGTCCGTTCATGGTTGGTTGACAAAGCTCCTCCATCGTTCGAAGGTCGGGTGGGGGAACATTGTTGTTGTTATTCATGTTGGGGTGAGGTGGGTTATTGTTGTTGTTGTGCACACCAGCCATATCTAAATCTTCATGAATCTCGGGCTCTGAATAAGTCGAAGATCTAATATGCATACACCTGCAAAAGAAAAAGAAAAAGATACCAAAGAAATAGAGAATATATATGTACTTGTAAAAATAAAAATAAAATCTTTATGGTGCAAAACTTTGAAAAAGAAATGCTTTTTATACGTTTTTTAATGTTTTTGTATTTTTTGAAAATTTCTAATTTTTATGGATTTTTTGAAAAAGTTTAAACAAGAAAAATAACGTTCACGAGTGAACGGATCCCAAAATTCAACGCGTCTCTCACCGAAAACCGTTAATCTTTACGAAAAGAGCCGGCAACGGTGCCATTTGATAACTCGAATTTACTCAGTTAAAAAGTTGTTCGTTGTGTGTTTTATCCAAGTATAAAGAGAGTTATCGAATTGATTTTACTAGTTAAAGTATGATTTTACTAGTTAAAAAGTTTGTTTTCTCGGTGTCTTAACGAATTGATTACTGGTTTAACTGCGACCCAGTCGTCTTTTGGTGGATAAAATAATAGACTGGTCGTTTAGTAAAATTAAATTGTGAAACGTTAAAGTAAATGACGGGTAATTAAAACTAAAACTAATTAAAACGTAAATGGTGCAATATTAAAACTTTTAAAAGTAAATTAATTAAATGACTTAAAATTAAAGCTGGACGAAAAGTAAATTTGACAAGTTAATAAAAATAAAAGTAAAATTAACAATTTAATTAAAAATGCGAATTTAAAAATAAAACTAAGGCAAAATAATAACACAAAACCCAATCCATCGGAATGGTGCTGTCGGAATGCAACAAAAGTACCCCTGTCGGAATGTTGGTCGGAATCCCCCTATCGGAATGATGAAAATCAAACCTATCGGAATAACACTCACCTATCGTAATGTCAAACAAACCCGTCGGAATCCACCTATCGGAATCCCCGTCGGAATGCTTGATCGGAAAGTCTATCGGAATGTGGCTGTTGAACCTTTGGCAACACTTCGTCGCAATGAAGCCTTAAGACCCGTCGCAATGTACGATCGCAATGAGCAATCGCAATCACGATCGGAATAAGGGGGAAGAAACTGTCGGAATCTCAATTCCCTAATCCGATACAACGATCGGAATAAGTGAAGCTGTCGGAATCCAAAACCCCTAGGTTTTAGCGATGAAGCACCAAGCAATCCGATGAAGTGAAAATAAGCTAAAAACTCAATAAGCACTTCTAATAAGAACTTATCAAAAACCTAAACCAAAGCAATAATAAGACGAGCAAAATAAGCTAAAAATTTAAAAACTTTCAAGACACAAAATAAACAAACTTTTTAAATCAAACTATAAAAAGACAAAACTTTTAAGAAAACTTTAAAACTAATAAGCTAAATACAAAATAAGCCAATAAGCATGTCAAGCTCAAAGCTTAAATCGTATGAAAGCCTAGATAGGAAATAAAAAGCTAAACTTATTAATCAAATAAGCAATAAGATCAAGAAAAATGAATGCTTAATCCGAATCAATTTCAAAATCAAAACAAGAAAAGTATAATAAGAATGATAATGAAAAGATTAATTAAAGGAAAATAAAGATTCAACAACAAAATTAACTTACTTGGAATTAAAGGCAAGAAATTTAAGGTGCAAGACAATGAAATTAAATTGACAATTAAGTAAATGACATGAAATTAAAAAGTACAAGTAATGAAAGGTGGAGAGCTAAGTTGTCAAATTAGATAACAACACTAAATGAGGTGAAATGCCTCTATTTATAGGGAGAAGGGGAGGAAAGGGTGTTGGTTGCTTCCTTCTTTCTTTCTTTCTTTCCGTCTCGACTCGATTTTAATTCATTGTCTTTCTCTACGTTGTCTCGGGATTATTTGAACTCGTCTTATAATTTCTTCATTTATTTGACTTGAGTTCTTGGACTTCATTAAACTTCCGTCTTTGGACTTTTTCTTCAATAAATCTTCAGAATAGGCCTTGGACTTCCGTTCTTTTTGCACTCTTGATCTTTTGACTTTGTCTTTTGTCTTTTTCTTCGATAAAAGCCCGTGAAAGCCCGTGTTTTCTCCCCTTTTCACATTTTGGTCCTAAATCACAACAAAAACACAAACCACGCATAATTCCGACATTTACGACATAAAATACACGTTTTGGCTTGGTTATTATTGTAATTAGGGTGGTAAAAAGATAAGTGTTTTCACACTTATTATTATGCTTTAGCAAGTAAACATAACCATAACGACTAAAGTCGTTAGTGAAAGTGACGAAGTAACTTTCACCTTGTCTTGACACGGTTCTTAATGGACCACATACATCGGTGTGGATTAGTCCAAGTAGATCTTTAGCCCTCTCCATTTGATGTGAATAAGGTTTACGTGCCATCTTACCAGATAAACATGAAACACACTTGTCAAAGGAATCATCATCGTTTGACTTAAGAAATCCATCATATTGTAATTGTTTAATGCGCTTTTTGCTTATGTGGGCAAGGCAAAAATGCCATAGCAATGTAGAGTCCAAATTAAATTTGGCCCTTTTGTTGCTTATAGAATACATAGAACTATTGTTTGCATTAGAATCACACATATCAATTTCATAAATACCATTACTAGGAATAGCACTAAAATAAAACATATTATTTTTAGAAATCGAAATACTTGCATTATTCTCAAAACTATTACAAATCCATCGTCATACAAACATGAAACTGAAACAATACCTCTAGAAATAGAAGGTGCGTAATGACAATTATTCAACATAACAACTAGTCCATTAGTGAGAAATAATTGAAAAACACCAATGGCTTCAACAGCTGCAAGATGCCCATTGCCCACGTACAGATTCAAAGCTCCTGGCTTCAGCTTCTTACTTATCCTTAGACCCTGAGTAGTATTACAAATGTGAGTACCACAACCAGTGTCATAAACCCAAGATTTATTAGGAAAAGTAAAGAGTTCTATAGTGAAGATAACTGAAGTGCTAGCTCCTTGAGAGGACTTCTTTTTCTTCCACCACTCCGTGAGATACTCTGGACAGTTTCTCTTCCAATAACCAATGTCACCGCATTGGTGAAAAATGGCATCCTTAGCAGGATTCTCTCTTCTTGGTGGATGGGGAATCTTGGTTCGGGGAGTAAAGTTTGCTACTTTCTTCCCTTTACCACGATTCTTACCCTTCACAGCATTAGACGGTTTAGCCTTATTAGGCTTTTGGATCCTTCCTGTCCTAATAGCATTGATCGTATTAGCAGTCGCAGGTGCAACCTTCTTTGGCAACGTTTTTTCATGTAGATTTTGCATGGCATGCAATTCTGGTATTGTCTTCCTCAGGCCATGCATATTGTAATCTTGCACGAACCTATCATAATCCTTGTCCAGTGAGTCTAAAATTAGGCTAACTGCAAGTTTCAATGACACGGGGTGACCCAAACGTTCCAAATTCTCTATGTAGCCCTTCATCTTTAAGACATAGGAGCTCACAGATTGTCCATCCTCGTGTTTACACGCGTGAAAGGCACGTGCAACATCAAGGAGTTCTTAATCAGCTTGTTCAGTGAACATGGTTTTCAATTCTTCTATCATTGACCATGCGCCATGACCCTCCAAAAGTTTCTGGAGTTCAGGGGACATAGTCATTAGCATAAGGCCGGCGATTTCTCTAGACCTTTTGACCCAAGTTGGATGTAAATCCGGGTCTTGCTGTAGGCCTTCGTGGCCATGAGGCAGAATTTCTGGTTGATCAGGAATTGGTTGCTCAAGGAATCTAACCAAGTCATCGGTTTCGAGCGCTATCCTAAGAGCACGATACCAATCAACGAAGTTATTTTCATTCAACTTCATCTTTTCAAGGAATGACTTAACAACCGTGTTGTTTAAGCAAGAGTTTTGGTTATTATTCATCTACAAAATAGAAGTTCAACGATTAGTATTTTCGATAATTACATTCTCAAAGAATTAACTACCCAATTAATAATTATGAGACTAAGATCCTTGCTTGCACTCCCACTTAATATTAGAGGTCCGACCGTCTAGTATGACGTATAGTCCCCAACCGGGTCATGAACCCGACCTACGGGTACTACCCGCATCCGGCCCATCACTGATGGGTGGGATTAATGTCATTTAAGCCTATGGGCCTAGATAAACACTAACCGCACACACGTGTGCGGCCCACGGCCTGGCATGGCGGGTACAGGGTTAGACAGAATCATACTCTTACTATGATTAGGAATTACCCCAAAGAAGAGGATATTCACTCACCATAATTAGAAGATAACAATCAATCTAATTCTGGTACTTATCCTTTCCTTGGAGCCGAAGCATCAGTGACAGCCTATTAGGGTTTCACTGCATATATAAGGAACCCCCAAGGGTTCCACAAAGGTATTACATTCTACACACTCATAACTCTTCCGATTCTTAAACCCTAACCGATTACTTACTCTCACGCCGGAGTCTAATCGTATGATACATTCCCACGGTAAGCCTAACGCGTGCTGTTTTAGTGTGCAGGATCCCAACCAGATATTTCACTTGGTGCAGGAGCCAGAGTCCAGCCAACCCGAATTAAGCCTAATTCGGGTCTAGCCAGGATCGCCCAACTTTTATATCAACATGTTGGCGCCATCCGTGGGACCAATACACTAAGCTAGAGCAAACCTCATCTCAATCTCTTTCAATGACAAAAGGACACCAGCAAGGAAACCCCAGGAACACGAATCATGCGAACCAGAAGTCTACAGGGGACGGGATACTCATTCCCAACCGATCCCCTAGTAACCAAACAGGCAGACCGAATAACCGAAGTGTTCTTCAGTCCACGGGTGTGACAAGCACGTTCGCTATCACCCCACCACCTACTTCAACCTTGGACAACCCTGATCCAGGGAGTGCACCTAACCCCCCTAACAAGGAGCCGCGCATACCATCAACCGAGGAAGAAGTGGAGGTCGAACCACTTAGTGAGGAAGATCTCACTCGAGTTCTCACGCAGAACTTCGAGAGGATCGTCCCAAGAATCTCATCCAGGTTAAACCTAGGGAGGAACCTCCAATATAGACTCAACTTTGGCAGTGCCGGACCTGGCACCTCTCCTCAGACTCAAAGGAAACAAAGGGCACGACCCTAGGAATGAGACCTCTTTGAGGAAACCCCCCAACCTAGGAATGTGTTCGAACGCATAGGGGATCGTATTATGCAGGAATTACAACAATCCTGTGAGGAGGGAGAGAGGTCCGATGATTCAGCCGAACGACCAGATCTGGAGCTAACCAGAACTAATCGCCGCACAAGTGTGTGGGGCAGGATGAATACCAGGAAGAAGGCTCCTAGCTCTTCTCACAAGAGCGATCCTCAGCCAAAGAATGGGGCACCGCCCCCTTCTCCCGGTCCATCAGGAGAGGATTTGGATGACCATCCACCCAAGCGTCGCCGACCTCGGCGTACTCCTCCACCGCCACCAGACAATGAAGAGTACTACGGCGGTCCCTACTATCGCGAGGCGGAAACAGAAGATCGCTCCCACCCATGGTGTGATCCTAATCTCACCCGTCCATGGGCTGATCCCAGGGAAGATCCTTTTACCCTCCCTATACGGAATTACTCCGAGGATACAAAGCGCCGCATGCCGGCGTGCGTCAAGACCTATGATGGGACTGGTGATCCGGATGATCACCTAAAGATATTTGACACGCAGACGAAAATTGAACGATGGCCCATGCCTATATGGCGCCAAATGTTCAATTCAACCTTGATCGGTAATGCTCGTGATTGGTTTGAGGGACTTCCTCCTCGAAGCATTGATAGCTTCACTGAACTGCGTACTGCGTTCAAGAACAATTATACTCAGCGAAAGAAGTATAATAGGGACCCGGTCTCATTGGCAACCGTCAAGCAACGACCTGGGGAATCTACGGAGGCCTTCACCGAACGCTTCAATGACGAGTGCACGCGCACAAAGACAATGCCGGAACTTCTGAAAATTTCTGATTATATGCACGCCATAACAGACATGGAATTAATCAGACGTCTCAATGACAAGTGACCAGAGAAGTATGACGACCTTATGGAAAGGGTCAGGAACTTCATAGAGGGGGAAACCGCGGTAGCCGCGGCCTACCCTTCAAAAGGAAACAGCTATTGATCGAACGACCAGTCCAGGAGACAGTCGGGTGGTCAAAGCAACCAGGGCAGTGGGAGGAGCTCGAACTACAAGAGCCAAAACAAAGGAAGACGGTCGGAGGACAAGTTTACCCTCTAAAGATATCCTACCAGGAGATCTTGCTGACAGAAGGGGCCATCTTCCGGAGACCTACCCCAATGAAGACTCCGGTGGACCGTCATCAAGGAAATCGCTTTTGCGAATTCCATAACGACAAGGGCCACGGCACGGAGGAATGTATCCAGCTCAAGAAGCACATTTAGTCACTGATCAAGTCAGGCAAACTCAAACATTTAGTCAAGGATTGGAAGGACGGAAAGGACAACAAGAAGTATGAGAAGAAGGATCCCCAAAAGGACAAGCCTTCGACTATATACATGATCTAATCCAGGCAGCGCCGCACAAGGCAGAAAATTAGTCAAAAAATTTCACGCGGCAGAGAAATCTCATTCCCTCCCATCACGGCAAGTGACGTAAACGATGCACCTCTCACGATTGAAATAAGCATTGGAACACACAATGTCCGCCGTATGTATGTGGATGGAGGGTCATCAGCAGAAGTACTATACGAACACTGTTTCGTACAGTTACAAACAGAAATAAAAAGCCAATTAGTACCGGTCACGTCGCCGCTCATCGGCTTTAGTGGAGACACCATCTGGCCAATAGGACAGTTGCGTCTGCTCGTAACCATTGGGAATGAAGATTATTCCACCACGGCGTGGATGAACTTTATGGTGATACGCTCACACTTTCCATACAATGGGATCATAGGCAGACCAGGTACCTTGGCCATACGGGTAGTACCCTCCACAGCTAACGGAATAATTAAATTCCCTGTGGAAGGAGGAATTGTCACTATCTACAACACAATCATACCAGCATCTGAATGTCATGCCGTGACAACACCAGTTGCACATGTTCCACCAAGGATGGATCACCACCTCCCAACTGGAAGGTGGCAATCCATCCTGATTATCCGGAACAAGAGGTATCCATAGGAGGAACACTCTCGGATAGCGGCAAGAGGGCCATCTGCTCTCTCCTAAAAATGAACTTAGATGTATTCGCATGGGAGCCCAAGCATATGACAGGCGTACCATGTGCGACAGCAGAACATAAGCTCCAAATCCGCCAGGGATATACTCTCGTTAAGCAAAAGAAGCGCGGTCAGGCACCAGAACGCAGCCAAGTAATATTGGATGAAGTGATGGTCAAGAAGCATGACAGGAGCTGGCGCATGTGCGTGGATTTCACAGATCTGAACAAAGCCTGTCCGCAGGACTGCTATCCGTTACCGGAGATTGACTGGAAGGTGGAATCCCTATGTGGATATCCCTTTAAGTTCTTCCTAGACGCATACAAAGGATACCACCAGATCCAGATGGCAGAAGAAGACGCAGAGAAGACGGCGTTCCATACTAGTCAAGGCGTATATTGTTATACAAAAATGTCATTCGGACTAAAGAATGTCGGGGCAACATATCAGCGGCTTGTTGACAAAGCCTTTGACTCACAGATAGTCCACAACCTTGAGGTCTATGTTGATGATTTAGTCATCAAAAGCCATACGGAGGATGCACTTCTCCCTGATGTCCAAGAGACGTTTGACACATTGAGGAGGATTAATATGAAACTGAATCCAAAAAATGCACGTTTGGGGAAACTGAAGGGATGTTCCTTGGATACATGATCGATCCAAACGGGATCAAACCTTTCCTGGAAAAGGCAGACGCGGTGATACAGTTACCATCACCTCAGACAAGGAAAGAGGTGCAATCATTAAATGGAAAGCTGGCCGTGCTAAACATGTTCTTGTCAAAGTCCGCGGAAAAGTCACTTCCCCTATTCAAAACACTCAAGAAGTGCATCAAGAAGGGAGATTTCCGTTGGACAAAGGAAGCTGAGGAAGCTTTTAGTCAGCTCACGCACCTCGCAGCTCTTCCCATGCTAGTGCCCCCCAGCCCAAGGAAGAGCTCATCATGTATTTGTCGGCTACACACGGAGCAATAAGTGCAGTACTTATGACGGATAGGGACACAGTCCAAACTCCGGTCTACTTCATAAGTAGAACACTACAAGGGCAGTAGTTGAATTATTCTTCTATGGAGAAACTGGTTTTGGCATTAGTATTCGCCACAAAGCGGCTACGCCGGTACTTTCAGGCGCTCCCAATTGCGGTTATTACTGATCCGCCAATAAAACAAATCATCTCAAAACTAGACGTGGCCGACAGACTACAAAAGTGGAGCATCTTGCTAGGATAGCATAACATCTCTTATAGACCAAGGACAGCTGTTAAAGGCCAAATCTTGGCAGATTTCTTGATTGAGAAGTCGGACGAGGATGGACCGGTCGTACAACGGGAGGAAACTCCAGCAGAATCATGGGTATTATTTACGGATGGATCCTCGTGCACGGATGGATCAGGAGCTGGTCTCATCCTTACGAATTCGGAAGGAATGGAGTTTACATACGCCCGACGCTTTGAGTTCACAGCCACCAATAATGAGGCAGAATATGAGGCGTTGATTGCGGGTTTAAAAATCATCGCTAGAATGGGAGTCCGCAACCTTGAGGCCTACGTGGACTCACGGCTTGTCGCGAACCACATTCTAGGAGGTTACGTAGCCAAGGAGGATAACATGGTTCGATACTTGGAGAAAGTCAAGTCACTCATCGCTGCTTTTAGCAAGTTTTCTATCAAACAGGTACCAAGAGGTGAAAACAAGAAGGCGGACACCCTTAGCAAGATCGCGTCTACAAGTTTCGCCCATTTATCCAAGCAAGTCTTGGTAGAAATACTCAAGGAAAAGTCTATAACAGAAGGGGAAGTCGCAACTATAGTTGAGGAAGATGGACCTACATGAATGACCCCGATCATCAGCTATTTGACTAATGAAACCCTTCTGGATGAGGAAAAGGTGACACGGTGTATCAAAAGGAAGTCGTAGCACTTCGAACTTCGAGAAGGTGGTCTTTACAAGCGCTCTTTCTTACAGTCGTGGTTGCGGTGTGTCGGGCCACGCCAGGCTACTTATGCGATCAGTGAGATACATGAAGGGTTATGTGGCATGCACGCGGTTCCCCGATCTATAGTAGCCCGAGCTCTACGCACAGGATATTATTGGCCTACTATGCATAGGGATGCACGTGACATGATTCGCAAATGCAGTGATTGCCAAGTGCACAGACCAGTACCACGACATCCGTAGCAGGAACTTACACCCATTACATCCCCATGGCCATTATATAAGTGGGGGATTGATATTGCAGGACCTTTCCCCGTAGCTGCAGGGGGAGGTAAGTTCTTGATTGTCTCAACGGACTACTTTACACGCTGGATAGAGGCTAAGGCAGTTAAATCCATCACAGGCAAACAAGTTAAAAAGTTTGTTTAGGAGAACATCGTGTGCCGTTTTGGCTTACCGGGAGAAATCATCTCGGACAACGGGAAGCAGTTCGCATATAATCCATTCAAGACTGGTGCACGGCACTGAATATCACGCGGCGCTTCGCATCTGTTAAGCATCCGCAGAAAAATGGTCTTGTGGAACGAGCAAATAGATGTTTGGGTGAAGGCATCAAGGCACGCTTGGATGAAAGAAGTGCCAAATGGGTGGATGAACTACCACATGTTCTATGGGCACATAGGACTATAATCAAAATAGCCAGTGGGGACACTCCATTTGCACTGTCCTACGGCACTGAAGCCGTAATACCAGCAGAAATCGGAATGCCGACCACCGCACAGTGGAGGTTAATGTTGTCACGAACGACGAGCAACTCCGGATTAATCTGGACTTGTTGGAGGATAAAAAGAGATAGCGGCTATCAATGAGGCCAAGTCCAAGGCGCAGATGAAGGCTTATTATGACGCCAAGGTTAAAGGTGTTTCTTTTCGACCGGGAGATTTTGTTTATCGTGCCAACGAGGCAAGTCGAGCGGAGAATACAGGAAAGCTAGGCCCTAAGTGGGAAGGACCGTATGAGGTTACGAAAGCCTTAGGACGGGGCGCGTACAAGTTGCGTGACATGGATGGGCGCGACCTGGAACACACATGGAATATCTACAATCTTAAAAGATGCTATCTTTGAAAAGCTATGGCTTCCGCATGGACACTTCGCTATATCTGGCTTCAATGAAGATCCATGTGTTCTCTTTGTTTTGTTTTTTTCTTTTATGCTTTCTAGGTCCCCTTTTGTTTTTTAAGATTTCCCATTCTTGTCAAAACAAAAAACGTAAACGTTCTAATAAAATGTCGTGGTGCCTAGCTAGCTCCACGGCTCGTTATTGTGCAAATTATTGTCTTAATTTTTAGATTCTACGAACAAATTATTGTCGTGTAGATTTAATTATTATTGCTATAATGTGCTAGATCTTATTCATATGCATTCATTCAATACCGTACATGTACTATTCGCCTTCAGGCGGGGTAAGAGGATTAAGTGAACCTAATAATTCAACTTGTGGCATAAGAGGGATGCAACCCTAGTGACACGGATCATGTATCCTTACTAGACACCTTAATCACAAGACGTTGTGATAAGTTTCCATATGCTGCGCTCACGTAGTGCTTTGCATGGTAAAGACGCACGCCGCACGTCTAGTAAAAATATAGACTTGGTTTTATTCTAGGTAAGACGTGACACGTCATGCGACACAGATATATGATAACTAAAAAGAATATAAGCAAGTTTCCAACTATCAAAACTGTCGTGACCACCACGAACTAATAAATATTATTCTAAATGTTCACAATAAAGTCACAACAGGATAAAATGCCGTGGACATCCACGGACAAATATTTAGGTTACAGACCAGATTATTCAGGAGTTATAACAAATTTAGAAGCACCCTACATGGGGGGGAGAAACCTACCTATCTCCCATTGCTCTTCAGTTAGGCGGGGCAATACCTAACCACGTTCCTTTTGTTCCAGAGCTTGAGCCGCATTCACCTCCAGCACCTCACTTAATAGCTGTTCACCAACTACGATCCTGGTGACTCTTCATAAATAGGAAGAGTGAGTTGGCTGGGGGAGGGAGTGAAGGGAGTCCGGGAGTGTCACTCGTCCTGAGAAAAGGCACCAAGACTTAGCTTCTCTATAATCTACTTATTGGATGCATCTTTTGTGGCCTCCAGCTCAGCCAACAAGGGGTAGTTGAGATCTCGCATAGCGGCCATAGAGGCAGTCATCTTCTTAGCGGCTCCAGTGTTGAAGAAGGCATGCTTTGTGAAGTTTTGTTTCTTCCTTATTAGCTCTGCGGCCATAACCATCCCCTCATGACGGCCGTGATCGATGCCATCCGACACGAGGTCTGCAAACTGTCGTACGAATTGTGGGGCCTCCAACATCTTCATGACGCCCAGGCGCGCCCTATGACCCACCATCCACCTGCGGCCGACAATGGATGCTAGTAGTTGGGGATACAACACATCATCACGCTCGGAGGTAAGGGCATTCACCAATGTGTCTTTTTGTGTGGACACCTCCTTCAATTGTTCCGCCACGACCTTCTCATGGGCAAGCTCCTCTTTTAGTCTCTCCTCACCCTGGATCAATGCACATGCGTCTTCAAGCTTTTTTGTAAGGATGGACACTTGGTCAGAGGAGGACTTGGCCAAGGCTTCTGCCGCGGTCACCTGTATGAGATACATCAAGTATTAGAATGCAGGATAGTTTAATGTAGGCTTGATGCGGTACGGATACATACCTTAGTTGTTGCAGTCTCAAGTCCAGTCTCAAGCTCGGATACGCGTTGATCATGATCATTGGCCTGCGCTGCTTGTTCTTTAATAGTAGCCTCGGCAGTAGCAAGCTGGGACTAGAGGGCGGCAATCTTGGCCTCATTGTCTTCAATTATCTTATCTCTTCGGCCAACTTTTCTCTTCAAGGAATCAACATGCTCTAAGGCAGCCTCGAATCTTACTCGCATGGAAGTACCCATGGCCATCTGATGAACCAAGGCACCATTGTACTCATCCACCAGGTCCACATGGTTCAGTGTGTTGGGTCCACTAGATGTGGATCTTGCAGCCTGTTAGGAACGATGAACGACTTCTGTAATCACAAGTCTATTCATAGAGAGACTCTATGCAAATCACACAGTATAAGTGCGGAATACAAATACTATGAACAAGAAAAACAGAATAACTATAACGACTTGATCCTTTACTAAGGATTTCTAATATTAATATGAACTAGAATTTTATTTGATGAAGGTGTATTGAACCCTTCAGCCTAAGGTTCCTTTTATACTACAAGGAAACCCTAATACATCGTTAACCAAAACGTGTAAAACTGATATGCATATCATTTCCTAACATATCTCATGCATATCCTCACAGAATAATCTTTAAATAATAAAGTTTGACTTTCTATAAGACCAGGAGCACGGCTTGCTCCTACTACTACTAGGACCAGGAGGAACTACATACCTCCTAGTCTACCTATTACAAATAACTATTCAAATGGTCCTAACAATCCTCCCCTAAACTTGAATTTGACCTGTTGAGTTCAAGTTTCCTGGTAAATCGTGCAACATAGCTTGAGGATTGGAACATCAAAAGAAACAGCAGCATCACAACCATCATCATAAAGAACATAAGGACTGCTGCAACAAAGAACACCTAGAAGCTTCTTGAAAGCTTGAAACAAATCTACAACTTGTTGAATCTTCATAGCAACATGAGCAGATTTTATGAGCCTTTACCAAGTAGCTGCTCGCTCTTGGGCTAGCCAGTCTTTACGGTGGAATAAGCATCATCTTGGGAGACCAGAACCCAGCCCAACTCTTAGAACGTGAATCAATGGTAAGTGGGGGTACCCTGATGATTTTAGGCAAACCATCATAGCCATCAACGGATTTGATATGTCTTTACCAGAAGCCGTACCCTTCTGGACTCGCCAACTCTTAGCAATGAAGCATCGGTGAGCTGAAAACCCTATAGCTTTAAGCAAGCTATTATAGCTATCAACGGATTTGATAAAATCTTTACCAAGAGCCGTACCCCCTTGGATTAGCCACTTTTCAGTCTAGGACCATGGCAAGTGAAAACCATCCAGTTTTGGGTAACCTGGCAACCATCAACGGATTTGACTATCACAGCAGAGCCGTACCCTCATGGTGAATCAACTCTTTCCTGTCTGTGAGACATGGTGAGTTGAGCACCATTTGTTGTGTGGACCATGTCCAACACCAGATGCAACTCCAAACAAGCACAAGTGTGAAACAGTCAAACGAAACCCAATGTATGATGGAAAAGTATAAGCAGATATTATATTATGTACAAGTATGAAATCCATCATATGTTTAAAGTATAAGCAGATATTATAAAGTATTTTTTTTCTTTTTCTTTTTTTTCTTTTTCTTAACTATAATGTAAGTCACCAATCACTATACAAATTGGTGAAAAGTATGTCAGTATACACATAAAAACATAACAACATACCCATCACATACCAGACGCCGACCAAAGTAGTAGCCATGGACGTCTCATTCCCCGAAGGGGTACTAGAAATCTGCAAATGACACTCCAACATGGCCTCCATAGTAGAAATAGTCAACGGATAGTCCATATCCATAAGCATGAACACTATGGCACCAGACTCCAACTCCAAGATATAAACCCCACAGCCAGCATAAAGCTTCCATCTCTAGATTACCCAGCGTGGCTGGTCTTTCCAGACACCAGAGTGTGGAGCATTAGGAGGAGAGTCAAGCATCATCTTCAAGTCACCCCACATTGTCAGACCAGGCCAGTTGGCCACCTCACTAGGATGTTTAGGAATACCAGCATCCACAAACCCATACAACGACATAAGATCCCGACAATCTGCCCAAGGCAAAACACCTTGCAAACCCGAGACATAACGAACATAACCATCACTGATGGAAATCCTATGGGTGAATGTACCAGCAACACTCGTGGATGGCTTAACCGTCCAAGCAGTAATAAACCCCGTACCCATTGGCAACTCTGTGTCACTGTCCGAAGCTGCATCAATAAGGTTTTCAAAAGCACGCTTCTCATATGGAACAGACTTACCACGTCTAGCCTTCTTCTTTCGAATGGAACGACGAGGTGTAGGAACACCAGAAGAGGTTTCAACTTTTACCTTCCCAGCAGCAGGAATATAAGCATGAGTAGAATCAAAACCTTGACCAACCAAAGGATCAAAGGCGGCTGCACCAGGAGAAGGGGTAGGGTGTGGTTCAATCACTGGTGCTGAGGATTGTTCCATAGCAGGGGTGGTATTAGTAGCATGGGTTGTGGTAGTAGGACCCGGAGGTGAAACAGGATGAGCAACCAAAGGTGTAGGTGTGGAACCAACAATAGAAGTATCAACAATAGATGGTATACCAGTAGAAACAGGAGGAACACCAGATGAAGAACCAGGAGCAACAGCAGGTTGAGAAGTGGAAACCACTCGTGGAGGAGGACGATAGATGAAGCGCTCAAGAACCGGTGTGTTTTGACGCTTTATCATCCTTTGGTATAGATCCTTAAGCTCGTCAAAAGACAATCCCCTAACCCGATCCCATGTCCAACCAACAGTAAAGTGAGCACCCGACTGATACTTGACATACCGCTGCATTAACTTCCTCTCCTCGGTTCTTGACAAAGGTATGTTCCGACGCTTTTCACGTAGTTGAGCAGCAAGAGACAATTGTTGTTTGCGCATTAATGCCATTGCCGGGGGGATACAATTCTGTTCATTCACATCAGCACCCAAAAGATCAGTAAACTGCGAGTAATCAGATGTAAGAATAGTAAGCACCCGCATCTAATCATTATCATCCCAATGCATAGGCTGCAACTGTTCACGCCTCTGCTTTTGAAGAGCTTCTTCCTCAGCCCAAGCAGCTTGATCAATCTACGCCTGCATTTGTTGTGCAGCCTCCTCCCCCAAACTGTCTTCCTCAAGTTGTCTGCGAGTACGCTTCCTAGGGGGTGAGGGTGCATCAGTCATAGGGGCTTTCCCCTTAGGATCATGTGACGGCCCAGTAGTAGTACCAGCAGAGGAACCAGCAATATCCTCCTTTGGTCTAGGACTAGCAGCAGTAGGAGGGATGCTTGATGGACTAGGAGGAACAGGTAAATCATCATATGACTTATCAGCAAATGCAGCCTTCGCCAACAAAGTCAACCCATCCTCCACAAGATCCTCAAAATCTTCATCAGAATCAGAATGAAAAATATGCTTCTTCCTCCTCCTCTGCTGTGTCTTCAAAGCCTTAATCCGGTCCGCCATTGGAAGAACAAATTCCCTTGTAAGCTTGCGATGCTGATTCAGATCTGCCTCCAAAGAAATAATCCTTTCATGGTACATGTGCATAAGATCAAGCAAAGAAGTTAGTGTAGCAGGTTCCTCCGCTTCCCCACCAAGAGGACTTGGATCAGAGAAAGCTTAATTGGAACCAGAAGCAATAAAGGGGTCAGCAGTATGAGCACGAGAACCAGAGGGATTCTCAGCAGAATGAGGTGTTGGACTAGAAGGGGGAGTATCCACAAATGGGGACTTATGTGGCATAGAAGAGGGGGCAGCCTTGGAAGTGGATGGCATTTCAACCACCACTTCTTTAGCTGGCTCTTCCACCACCACATGAGGCTCACCACCAGCAGGATGCTCCTCCTCCATAGGATCATCTTCTAATGGAAGTTCCTCCTCGGCTTTAGCAGCCGGAAGAAATAACATTAGGAGGACCTTGGGAAAGGCCCAACATAGCATCAATAAGAGGCCTCCAAGCCCCCTTAAACCCAAGTGCCATATTGGAGTAAACTTTAGAACTAAGCTTGGGGGTCTCATACTCCTCCCTATCACGGGGTATGCACATAAGTATCTGTTGCAAGAACCTAGGATACATTAAAAATTTCTTCCTAGATCCAATACTACTAAGATTGCAAACCATCCCATCAAACAAGTAGCGATAAAAATTAAACACACGACCCTGTGCTAT
Organism: Glebionis coronaria; assembly: GCA_025667525.1. NCBI lineage: Eukaryota > Viridiplantae > Streptophyta > Magnoliopsida > Asterales > Asteraceae > Glebionis > Glebionis coronaria. Next base: position 675,498,700 of record CM046876.1, read on the forward strand.
GCAGATCAAACCAGTAGCCAAAGGAATGGGAAATGCATCCTAACTCCCAGACTTTAGGCTTAAGCAGTGAATCAAAAAGTGCACTAGAAGCTTCCACTGGGGGGTAAACCTATTCTTTTGGAAGTTAAACTTCCCCCCATGGTTATATCCAATATCAGCCATCCCATCCAAAACCTCAGAATTGGGGATGGAAACAACAACACCTTCATCTTGAAGAGGAAGTGCACTCCTAATAGAAGCTTCAGACACCACATAAGAACTTCCATCTATGGTAGCATGGAGTTCAAGTGGGTGTCCCAAAACATCCACAAGATGGGCAGTGGCCCAAAACTGGCGAATGACACTAACATAGACAGTCAGGCAAACAGTAAAAGCATACCTAAGGTTAGAAGCCTCAATAAACTCGGTAATATCTGTGAACTCGTCACGTTTAGGACCATCTCCCAGATACGCCACCTTATTGTGATCGGGTTTGTAGAACAAAGCAGCCATTGATGATGATTGGAAGTGATGGTGTTGGGTCCAATTATTGAGTTGATAAGTCAAAACACAACAAAATAAGAAGACAAGGGCTAAAAAGTACAAGTTGCAAAAGAACAAGCCGTTGGAGTCTTTTTATTACTTTAGCTTTCTTTGTAAGCTATGTTTTCTAGTATATAAAGAAAACATAGGTCGTAGGTTTTATATAATATCATTCATTCACAATGTAAACCTAAAGTGTGTGTCGCACTAGACGTGGGATTCAATGTATACACGTCTAGTGGATGTTTGTTATTAATATAATGAACATCCCCATTTGTTTTAATTCATGTCTTTGTGTCCAAACACCTTGTTATGATCATTGTTCTTTTCCGCTATGTTATCATATGAACGATGATCAAACCTAGATATATGGTTCATAACCATTGAGCCCAACGATCATAGGTTCCACAATTGGTATCAGAGCCTAAGGCTCTTGATATCTAGGTCCGACGAGGTGTTCGTGTATGGTGAAGAAGAAAAATTCGTATTGAATTTTTCTGGACGTTTTTGTGTGCGCAGCAGTATTCAGAAGGTCATAACTTTTGATTGAACCGTTGGATCGTCACGAAATTTTAGATGTGTGTTCTACATACATAGATCTAAACATCCACCGGAGGGATTGTCGAGTTTTATCCCCAGGCAAAAGTTATTAAGCGTCGAAGTTGGCTGATCAATGATTTTCAGTTTTTCTGCTTTCACATGAAATCATGAACTAGGGTTTCTTCAAACCCTAGATCTACTTAAAAAGCAGGAAGAATTGAAATTAGTGACTGTTAAAACATGTGAAGATACACGATCTAAGGTTATTCACAAACCCTAGTTAGGGTTTCAATGCTCAAAGTTCCGAACCCTAGATCGCTGTTACAGATGTGAAGGTTAATTCGATCACTGTTACAGACGTGAAGATTAATCTTCAAACTTGCATTCACATGGACGTGAAGGTCTAAACCTTTATGTGTTCACACGATCAGACATTGAAAGACAAGAATGAAGAAGTTTATGTTCACACGGGGAGATTGTTCTAATTGGTGAAGGATACTGTGTTCACACGGTGTTCTTTATTTGATTGGTTGAAGTTTATTGTTTTCACACGGTTTGCCCAGAACTAAACCCTAAACATTCGTTATATTGTGATCCCATGCATGCTATTCTACTGTATCACCGTGAGCCACTTGATTCTGATTGGAGAAAAAGGATGCATTCACACGGTTTGAGCTTTTTAATTGGCTACTCATAGTTTGCATACACACGGTGCTACAATCCAATGCATGCGAATCTATGGTAACATGAGGTTAAAGCTAGGTTTTGATTTGCTTGATGCTGATTGGAGGAATAGCTTTGTGTTCACACGGCCAAGAAGCTATGATTGGTTATTACTTATGCTTTCACACGGCACAAAACAAAACCTTAATATTCCAATCCCCTACATGCTAGTGCATGGAATTACCGTAAGCCTTCCTTCTCATTGGTGGAAATCGTTATGTTCACACGGTATACAGTTTCCTATTGGTGGACAATCATGTATTCACATGATTAAAATTAAAGGGAAACAAAGGCTATGGTTACAAGCGTTTTTATTTAATACAAGGATTAACATCAACGCTGATGTTTGAAATCTAAACGCTGACAAGGTTTAAGATGAACGCTGACAGGATTTTAGGTTGGCGCTGACGTTTGTTATTTGGGCGCTGACAGGAAGAATTTCGACGCTGACAGAATAAGTCAACACTGATAGGTTGACAGTGTCGTCCGATATATGAGCTTCAACGCTGATACGTATTGTCAGATATTGGACAATACATCTGACCAAGATATTGGACAGAAGAGATATTGGACAACACAATGATTGCTGCTGTTTGAGAAAATGGGTACGTTTTAAGCACACAAAAAAAAAGGGAAAGACACACAAAGGTACATGGAATCTCCGTTTTAATTTAGAATATCATGATGATATTTATGGCTCGGATATTTTGAAAGGAATTAATGATTTTAAAGCGAGTTAGCAACTTTTCATGGGGAATTTGATGGATATTAGATTATGTAATCGGGGTAGCCTTGTGAAAGAGTTATCCATCGTTTGGCTTTTACATATGAAGGTATTTTATTAAGACTTGTCATGAAAAGGTGTTGGCTTAAGGGGAAGAATTCTTATGGTAAAATTGATGATTGAAGAAGATTTGCGCGAGGTTGTGTTCTATCATATCTTAAAGTCGTGGCGTACCATTCACTGATTTTAAAGGTAACTTGTTCGTGCTTTACATGGATGGTGATGAAGACTTGTCATAACACTTGAAGGAGTTACATTATCGTGCTCAGTGTCTCACATAGGATGAGAATATTGACAAGGGATCGAGGTCTACTTATAATTGGTCTGTTATAAGTTCTTCATCACATGGTTAAACAAGACATGGAACATAAGATTGGGTTATCTAATTCAACATCAAGAATACTTTATTTATTTTTCTTCAGAATCATTACATAGAGCTACTTTTGGAGAATCTTCAAGATTGCATACTTTCACATATTCCCTATTGATGTGTCAAAAAGGGGAAGAATATGTGCTATACTTAAGGGGAAGCTTCTTGGAGATCATGTACTACATACAAAGGATTCATGCTTAAGAGGAGTGTTTTGACATCATCAACTAGGGGAAGATTGTTGGGTCCAATTATTGAGTTGATAAGTCAAAACACAACAAAATAAGAAGACAAGGGCTAAAAAGTACAAGTTGCAAAAGAACAAGCCGTTGGAGTCTTTTTATTACTTTAGCTTTCTTTGTAAGCTATGTTTTCTAGTATATAAAGAAAACATAGGTCGTAGGTTTTATATAATATCATTCATTCACAATGTAAACCTAAAGTGTGTGTCGCACTAGACGTGGGATTCAATGTATACACGTCTAGTGGATGTTTGTTATTAATATAATGAACATCCCCATTTGTTTTAATTCATGTCTTTGTGTCCAAACACCTTGTTATGATCATTGTTCTTTTCCGCTATGTTATCATATGAACGATGATCAAACCTAGATATATGGTTCATAACCATTGAGCCCAACGATCATAGGTTCCACAGATGGAAGGTGACTGATTAGAGATTGATAGAGTAGGAGCGTGTGTGTGTGTTATGGTTGTGATGAATGAGTCAAGGGGGGTATTTGACCATAAATAATGGTCTTGTAACTATTCAGTGACCCCTAATAATGTGGTTTGCCCTTTCAAATTAGGCAGTTAATGCAAAAATAACCACTTGCCCCTATTAACTTGATTTGCAAATCCCAGTTACCAAAGTAACATAATATCATATATACCAGAAGTAACATGCGTTGACTAAAAGTCAAAACGCATAAGGGTCAACACTAGAAGCACAATGTGGTCAATGAAAGTCAACGAAGTGAACAGTGACCCAAACCAAGACTAGAAGCCAACCATCAATGACAAGGAAGGATTTTTATCCACTAAAAGTTGAGGACTACCACCAGAAGTGACCAAAATCCTCCACTAGAAGTAGCACACACCACAAATACCCAGACAATCTGTTGTTAAAAACTACCAATATATTAATCTATGGAAGTAAATGTGTACACCAAGTGGTTGAACCGAGGACCATCAAAGGCTTTAGTCAATAAATCAGCAACATTATCATCCGTATGAACCTTAAGAACCTGTATCAACTTCTTCTCATTGGCATCCCGAATAAAGTGGTGCCTAATTTCAATATGTTTTGTATGTTGATGAAAAACAAGATTCTTCACAATGCAGATAGTGCTTTGATTGTCAATGAAAATTTTGGTGTTCATAAAGTTGAACCCATAATCAAGAATCTAATTTTGTATCCACAAAACTTGTCCACAACAACTAGCAGCAGCTACGTATTCAGCTTCTGTTGAAGAAGTAGCTACTATCGTCTGTTTCTTACATTGCCATGAGATAAGTCTTCGACCCAAAAACTGACAACCACCAGTGGTAGACTTTCGGTCATTATTAGCACCTGCATAGTCACTATCACTACAGGCTTCAAGGACAAAAGGTGATTCTCTAGGATACCATAAGCCTAACTTGGGTTGATCCTTGATGTACTTGAAAATCTTCTTGACTGCATTCAAGTTAGAAACTGTTGGAGCCACCTGATGTCTAGAACAAGCACTTACTACAAACATAATATCCGAACGTGATGCAGTCAAATACATGAGGGAGCCAATCATTGACCTGTACATGTGAACATTTACCGGAGGATCTGGCTCATTCGTGAGTTTGACTTTAGCTACTTCATAAGGTGTTGCTGCTGGTCTCAGAGGATCCATATCAAACTTATGAAGGATCTCATGAACATATTTATCTTGACTTATGAAGATTCCATCCGACTGTTGCTTGACTTAAAGACCAAGGAAAAATGTAAGCTCTCCCATAGCACTCATCTGAAATTCGCCCTTCATCAGTTGTTCAAACTCATCACACCATTCCTTCTTAGTAGACCCAAAGATAATGTCGTCCACATATACCTGAACAAGGATAATGTCCTTGATATTCCTCTTAAGGAATAGTGTTTCGTCAATTGTACCTCTTCTATAGCCATGTTTCAACCAAAGAATCTAGTAGAGGAAGTGGGATCACTAGCCGGACTACCAATAGGTGTTAAACCAGCACTAGGAGTAACAATTGGAGGACTAGGAGTAGCTTTGTCAGCAGATGGATTCAAAGGAAACTCAAAGCCACCTTGAGCAGCAGCTGTAGTAGCATCTAGTTGTTGCGTGAGCAATGTGTCAAGAGCTCCTTGTGAGTCCAAAATGTCTGATGAAATAGCATCACTAGGAGTAGTAGGAGAGACTGTGGTAGAATAGGATGGAACAACAAAAATATCATCCTCTTTATCTGAGTTTGAAAGACTAGAATGAGCACCTGCACTAGAAGTTGCAAACACTTGTGGACCTGCATCATGGTTAGTTTTGAAATGAAAATATCCCAATGAATCACTAATATAATCAAGATCAAAATACCATTCAGGACCCTTGCCTTGTATGTTTGACTTCTCCTCAAAATACCTGAGATTAATAGTTTCAGTTACTCGCTTGGCTTGGAGATGGTAGACACGATAAGCCCGAGAGTAAGATGAATATCCCACAATGTATCCTTCATATGCCTTGCCATCAAATTCCCCAAATAGTCACTAGTATTCAGAATGGTGATAGGACACCCAAATGGCTTTAAATGAGAAATGTTAGGTACTTTAGCTGTGAGTAGCTCATAGGGAGTCTTCTTGTGAGGATTAGTAATAGAAACTCTATTCAAGACATAACTTGCAGTATTGACAACTTCTGTCCAGAACATGGTTGGAAGCTTAGAATCGGCAAGCATTATTCTCGCAGCTTCTATTAGAGTCATGTTCTTTCTTTCTGCCACGTCATTCTGCTGAGGAGTTCTGGCTGCACTATAATCTCTTTTGATACCTATAGAATTACAAAGTGCTATGAGGTATGCATTTTTGAATTCTGTTCCAATATCACATTGGATACCTTTAACCTTCTTGGACAACTGATTCTCAATTAGTGTAATAAAGTCCTTGCGAATTAAGTAGGTCTCACTCTTGGCAGCCATGAAGAAAACCCACATGAACCTGCTATACCCATCAGTGACCACAAGACATAATTGTTTATGGTCAATGCTCCTGATAGAGGTAGGACCAAATAAATCCATCTGTAGTAGCTGCAATGGTTTAATTATAAGGCTGAGAGCAGTAATGGCCTTGAAGGATGCTTTATGTTGTTTTCCTTTGCTGCATGCAAGGCAATTGATATCATTTTTGAAATTTTTGGGAGGTAAACCAGAGACCAAGTTCAGATTTGCTAATTTGTGAATGGTCTTGAAGTTCACATGTCCCATCCTTTTGTGCCATTTAGTGGCTTCATCTTCTGAGGCTTTAGCAATCAAACATGCTGGTTGACCAGTAGGATTGACTTCATTCAGCTTGATGCTATAGAGGTTGTGTCTTCTAGGGATTCTGAGTAGAACCTGTGAGTCATCCGGGAGTTTAAAGTCTTTGGATAACACTAGTGCATCAGTATCCATAAAGAGGACAAACTACTTCTTGTCACAAATCTGAGAGACAGAGATCAAGTTGAAATGTTGAAGTGCTTCCACATAGTAGACCTGCTCAAAGTTAAGATTGGGCGTCTGAATCGTTCCTATGCCAGTGATCCTTCCGTCACCTCCTCCAAAATAGACCTTTCCGCCTTGAAATGGTACAAAGTTAGATAGAAGACTTTTATTTCCTGTCATGCTCCTAGAGCATCCATTATCAACAATCCCAATAGTAGGATCTTGGTATGGAGTAACCTACAACAACAAGAAAAGATATATGCAAAAGTTAGTGTCTTAAGGGGACCCAAACCTTTTCAGGTTTGAGCCTGCCTTGTGGATCTTTAGTAGATAGCCAACAAGATTGATGAGATCCACTGTTGTTCTTAGGTTGCCTATTCATCATATGAGTGTTATTGTTTGACCAAGAACAACCTGCTGAGGGCTTAACAGCAGCACCCAAATTTCCCAACCCAAAATACATTTGGTCTGAATTAAATGCATAATTCTGATTAAAGTTCTGAAAATAGTTGTTGGTTGGTCTGTTTGGGAATAATCTAGTGTTTCTCCAATGATCAGAAGCTAAAGGAGAGGTCCTTCTAGAAGAAGAAAAAGATTGGGCACATGGGTTTAGTATTCTATAAGAATATGGAGTAACTCCTGGTGGACCAGGAGCAGGAAATGCTTGATAAACAGAAGGATGTTAGTCATAAAAATCACAATCTTTAATCAAATGAAATTCACTCCCACAAACAAAACATGTTTTAAACGACCTTTTATTAGAATGACATTGTTTCATACTGCTAACTTTATTATACACAATTCTAGGAGAAACATTATTCCTAGGACTCAATAAACTAGAACTAGACACAGCTGAAGTAGAAGAAACTCTCTCTTCACTCTTCCTAGCACTAGTAGCAGCATGGTCATTTAACTTGGAGCTTGTAGGCCTCAATTTTGGTTAGTTAATAAAAAAGGTTTGCTTGCAAGATCTCTCTTTGAGTTGCTCGTACCCAATTGATATATGTCGTTGTTTTGTTCTCGGTATCTTCTCGAATCGATCACGGTTAAAAGTGGAATCGTTGTAATTGGTGACTAAAAACGGGGAGCTTTGGTCTAAATCTACTAAAATGATAAGAGCTAGAAGTAATAAAATTGAACTAAAAGCAATTACTGAGAATAAAACTAGAATTTAAATCAAACAGTAAGTACCTAAACTTGGAGAAAACAACTTATTCGGAATGAATGCTTGATCCGGAACATCAGGGAAACTTAGCTTATTCGGAATATTTCTTCTCATGCTGAATAAAACTGGAAAACTGCTCTACTCGGAATAATGGTCTATCCGGAATGTTTGCTCTACTCGGAATAATACTCTACCCGGAATGTTTGTGCTTATGCGGAATAATATGCTTATGCGGAATATTGTGTTTATGCGGAATATTGTGTTTATGCGGAATGTTTTAGAAGAATACTTTAGTCGGAATAACTGCTCATCCGGAATATTGATTATTCCGGATGGACATGTCGATTCGGAATGTTTGAAAGAAAAAACTGATCCGGAATAATGTTCTTATGCGGAATGATGAGCTTATTTGGAATATTGGCTCTACTCGGAATAATTGGATATTCTGAATAATCAATAAAATCACAACCTTGATCCGGAATAATGGATATTCCGAACCAACAGTAAAATCACAAACTCCCTATCCGGAATCTGGGCAAGTACAGTAAAAATAGCAAAGAACAGTGGATTCTTTTACACACGAATTTAACTCAAAATTCACCAAGTTTTTAATCAAAACTTAAACCAATTTAACCACTAATCATTTACCTATGATAAACATCAATCCAAAACAACAAAAACATAAAACCCACTTACTTTTTATGATCAAACCAATAAAATGAAACTTTAAGAACTTTGAATCACAAAGAGATGAAGAACAAGATGATAGGAAGCTTAAATGTAAACTTGTATTGATGATTAAGATTCAACAAACAAAATGGAAAGATTAAACTTACAAGATTGGAAGAAAATCAAAGAAAATGAAAAACTCCCAATCTCCTTAATGGAGATGGTGCCTACGAACTAGGAGAAAATGTAACCGAACAAAAAAACTAGTGGAAAATTGTAAATGGGAGGAGTATTTATAGGCTTCCTCCTTGATTGGTGAGTGGGCTTTTTCCCTTTCTTTTTGTCTTCTCGTCTTTTCAGAAAAGTTGACATTTTCGATTTCGATTCAGGATTTGTCGACGAATAAATTCAACTCGTCTTTTAATTTCTTCATTTAATAGACTTGAGTTTCTTCGACATATGTAAATCTTCCATCTTTGGTCCTTTTCTTCGATAAATCTTCAAATAGGCCCATTGACTTCAAATCTTTTGCATCTCTTGGACTATAGACTTTGTCTTTCCGTCTTTTTCCTCGATAAAACCCGTGTAGTCCCATGTTTTCTTCAATATTTATCCGGTTGGCTCTGAAAACACAACAAACACACAAACCACGCATAATTCCAAACAAATGACATTAAATACGCGTTTTGGTCTTGTTTTAGCAAGAAATAAGTGGTAAAAGGATGGGTGTTTTCACACCTATCAAATCCCCTACACTTAACCATTGCTATGCCCTCATGCAATGCTTAGTGATAAAGCAAATTTACACTTTTCTCATAATCAATCAACCTTTGCCTTATTAACATACTACTAAAGCAAAAATTAGAGTACTAAGAGAAATTTAAACTTTAAAGGAAACAAAGGGATAGAAAACCATTTCCACTTGAAAATAGCTATATGGAAATAACTTGAAAAGAGATCAAGGACTTACATTAGGGCTTTGGTGCTGCGAAGATTTATCACCCTCAAGTTTCACGTTCCCCAAGCTAAGCTTAAAACCGAGATCATTGTTATTATAAGTTAGCAATTCAAACACTTACACACATGGCTTAATTATGTGCTTAAACTCCCTTATTCCTAGGTGTATCTCTTATATTTTATTTTTGTCTTAGAATGATCATGAAGATGCATTTTTGGACTTATTTCGATAGTTTATTTAGGCTGAAAGCAAAGTAGGACGATTTGATCAATAGTTAGCTAAAGGACAAAATCTCTTAAAACTGCTTCTCGGGATATCAAAAAGTTCATATCTTGGCATAACTCGCTTCACGATTTGAGACCCTTCTCGGGCCGATATTTGGCATGTACTTCATACTTCATATCTTCGAGAGACGTTCTTGAGATAATGGTCTTCTCTTCGTTAATAGAGTTTCTTCACTTGGAGACTTTTGAGGGGTACTCCAACTTTGTTGACCACGACTTCCTGATTATTTCTTCAATCTCTAATTGGGATTTTGAGATACAACGATCCGCCTCCTTTTCGGACTTGGATCTATTTATCCTCATACCTTGTTAGGGTCTTTTCGGATAGACTTCTCCATGATCTTTATGGGAGTTGATTGCTTTTCGTCGTGAGTCTTGATCCTTCATATTGATTTTGGGAATAATGCTTTTCACATCACCTTAGATCTTTAGCAATAAAATGGAATCCTCATGTCTTGTTAGGGCCTTTTTGGACTCGCCAATCTTCGCGCCCCGCTTCATAAGTTATGCCTTGGCTATGAACTCTTATCATTACCGAGCAACTTTTAAACGATCTTGGGCTAGAAGCTAAGTAACCTTTCAAATCGTACGACCTTACTTATTATAGATAAATTATTAGCAAGTGATGGGAGAATAGGCAAATAATTACACCAAGTGAGCTTGTGCAAGAATACCGACTTATAATTGACTCTATCATTTCTCGTCCTCCACAATTTAAAATCTCAAGTAATGAGACTCGTGGATGCTTAGCCTAATAAACCAATTAAGGTCTACATGGTTAAGGATACTAGCTAGAATAAACTTGGATAAGTCTATTCGGGTTGAGTCAAAATAATCGCAACGGGCCTAATATGTCAAAGATTTCAAAACAAGCTACACCACTTTATTAATATTTTTTTTGACTTTATTGCGGGAAATATACCTATGAAAGCAACGATAAAAATTTAAAAATTACGACTAAATGGCCAAAGTTAATTAAGAATTTGAAAAATGCTGAAAAAGATGATTTTCCGGTTAAATGAAGGCATTTTCATGGAAAAGTCCACTTAAAACTTTGATAGAAGTCCCCCTACACTTAAGATAAACATTGTCCTCAATGTTTAAGCATGTGGGAAAAGTCTCCCCTACACTTATGACATTGTGCACGTTGGTTAAATCAAGCTAAGGAGGAGACGACTAAAGTGATCAATTTCAAATGTGAGTATGAAGACAACTGAATCACGATAGTTGAGAGATAGAACCGGTATTGCGGATAACATAGGAGCACAGTTCTTCAAAGATTCCAAGATTGCACTTATCCCTGTAATCACATCACCATACAAACACAAGCAACCTATATAGCTCCCCCTACACTTAGGATGAAAAACGGGAAAGGGGGATAGATACTCGGGTTGCCTCCCGAGGAGCGCTTGTTTTTGTTCACCGAGTCACGAGCCTGACTCAGTCCCGAACTAATTCAAGGGAAACGTGGTGAGGGATGGAATCATCTCATGAGAGATGTCCTCACCAAAGTACAATTTCAAACGCTGGCCATTCACCTTAAAGTTAGGCCCATTTGGCTGAGAAAGCTCAATGGTGCCATCGGGAAAAACATTGGCGATGGTGAATGGACCAGACCAGCGGCTCTTCAACTTGCCTGAGAAGATCTTCAACCGAGAGTTAAAGAGTAAGACTTGATCACCAACGTGGAACTCTCGGTTCTTAATTTTAGCATCGTAGATAATCTTGGTCTTCTCCTTGTAGATAAATGAGTTCTCGTAAGCTTCATTCCTCAATTCTTGTAGCTCGTTGAGTTGAATCTTGCGAAGATCACCGGCTTTGTTGATGTCGAAGTTAGCCCACTTCAAGGCCCAATATGCCTTATGTTCCAGCTCGATGGGGAGGTGGCAGGCTTTCCCGTACACAAGACGATAAGGTGTACAACCAATCGATGTCTTATAGGCGGTACGGAAAGCCCACAGAGCATCATCCAGTTTGTCGGCCCACGAGGCACGATGCTCTCCCACAGTACGTTCCAAAATTCGCTTCAATCCACGGTTGGATATCTCGGCTTGACCGTTGGTTTGAGGATGATAAGCGGTGGAAATACGGTGATTGACACCATACTTAGCCATGACTCTTGCAAATTGATCATTGCAGAAATGAGTCCCGCGGTCACTGATAATAGCACGAGGAACACCGAATCGAGCAAACAGTTGTTTCAAGAATTTACAAACCACCCTCGCGTCGTTAGTGGGTAAAGCTTTGGCTTCAACCAATTTAGAAACATAGTCGACAGCGACAAGGATGTATTTGTTGCCTTTAGAAGAAGGGAATGGCCCCATAAAGTCGATGCCCCATACATCAAAGATTTCACATTCTTGTATGAAATTTTGAGGCATCTCATCTTTATGTGTGATATTGCCTTGTTTTTGGCAAGCATCACAATGCTTAACCATCTCGTGAGCATCACGATAAATGGTGGGCCAATAAAATCCCGAATCAAACACTTTTTGGCAGGGTAGTTGGGACCAAAGTGACCACCGGTGGGTCCTTTGTGGCAAGCCTAGAGAATGTCAAAAGCTGCCGGTCTGTCAACACATCGGCGAATAATCAAGTCAGCGCATTGTTTGAATAGAAAAGGGTCATCCCAAAAGTAAGTCTTAACATCATTCAAGATGTGACAATCCGTCAATTTATGGTTGATATTTTATTCTCAATATTTATTTGAAAACATTATTTTAATGTTACAATATGAACTCACTTATTTTTGGGAAGTAATTTGGATTTACGTCTTGAAGTAGCGTCGACTACGTCTAAACCGAAGGATTCTATGTTACGTGCTTACGTTTACATACACCGTCTTTGGTGACAGTCCGACATTTCAGAAAATAAATTTATCCGTGAATATTATTTTGGAATTTTAAATTTGTGTTGGTTCATAAACTCACAAATTTACGAGAAGAGATTAGGACTTACGATTTTATTTTAACGTCCTTTACGACTAAACCGGAAACCCTAGGATTACGTATTTACGTTTTTGAACTCCGTTTTTGATGAGACAATTTTTATTGGATTCGTTTTTTGACGTTGATTCATAATTTATAAAAACGTTTTTCATAAAACGACCCGAGGGCACGCAAATCGAGGAAACTAGAATCGAGGAGTACCCGTAAATAATGGGGATGAGACAAGTGGGACACTTTCCCCACCCCCATCAAAACCGGCCAAAATAAGCCACCCAACAACCTTGGTGGCAAAGTTTTACACTTAACACTTACACTTGTCCCATAAGCTTAATAAACAAGCTACATATTCCACCAAGACCACAAAACTACTCACACATACCACTTGATCTTATTTCTTACATGCAAACCACTCCTCTCTCTCCCTTGGCTCTTCCTTATGCCGTCCAACATCCACCATCCAACACCTCATTCATACAAAATTCTAGCCATAAACATTTGTTATAATTAACATATGTTAATCTACATTCAAAGAGATGAAGATTGGTGGTCATTTTAACATACAAGGAGGAGTTTCTATGGAGTACTAAGGCTGATTTTCCACAAGGAGTTTATGAAGATTGCTGGTCATGAAGATGGTCTTGGTGCATCACAAGTTTCTCCATCAAAATCCATGTTTTGATCACAACCTACATCATCATGGTGGTATAAAGATTGTCCTCCTCATCTTCTTGTTATTTTGATTATGTAAACATGTATTTTATTTCCTATTATATATGTATATGATGATTATATGATGATAAAAGTATTGTGTGGGGATTTGGTGTTGATAAATAAGATTAAAAAGGTGAAAAACTATAAGAAACAAGGTTAAAATCTTGCTTAATTTAGATGGCTGTATAAAACAGTAAAGAACCACATGTTAGACTTATAAAATGATGAAGTAGAATCAATTTACAGTAATCTATGGGTCTTGTACACATGTGAGAGTTGGCCATGCAATGGAATCATTGTAATGAGTAAGATATGATCAAAACAAGTTTAAGATACAAATCTGAGTTCACTGTTTTGGACGATTTTTAGAAAATACTTAGAGGATGATTCAATAGTAGTTATAGCAGAGTTAAATGGATCACATATCATGTAGTTTATGTGATAAACATTTGAGCTTCTATCTCCATATAGAACTCATGATATGGCAGTTTTGGTGAAGATGAAAATAAAAATCAGATTTTGGAAATTAAAGTATAATACTATTATATAAGCACTCAAAATTATATTGTATAAAATGTAAAGTTAAAACCCACTAACTCTTGAATTTTATTTATATAAATATGTACAATGATAAATAAGTGGACATTTTATAAAAATGGTAACTTGTTAAGTTTTATAAGTTATAAAACTATAAACATGATTTTTACGACTTTTTCGGCTAATACCGTAAAATTAACGTTTTTGTTAAATAAAACTTAGATGGTTGGACCCGTCTAATGAAAACTTTATAAAACTAATATACTGATATATAGACATGTATAAAAAGTAAAAACCGATAAAAACCCGAACTATAGGACATACGGACATTAACGAGCTAAGTAAACATATTGGACTAATAATACAACAAAATGGACTAAAACACTTATAAACTTATTTATTGGGCTTAACCCATTTAGGCCCAACTTGTAAAGTGTAGATACTGATAATATAAGTATAACATGGATTAATACAAGTTAAGAACTTATAATAAGCTTGTTGGACTTAAAACACGAAGATAGGTAAAACTAGTAAACTAGTATAAAAGTTATCGACACATAACACAAAAATAAGTAAAAGAGAATATGTAAACCCACTTGATCATCATATATATATAATCATCATATGTATACATAAATGTTATTTTTATAAAGTCATTGGACAAGAGTCTAAGACGAATATTATTTGTCTAGGTTTCCGTGATTGAAGCACGTACCGTACGTCCGAATTGCCGATAACCCGCCTTCCCATATCAACGTGAGTCCATAGCCTCGCACTCTTTTAAATGTTTTTATGAAATGTTTTATAAACCCGCGAGGGGGATAACATGTTAGTTTTTATAAAATAGGACACCATTTGTCCCGATTGTTTGTTTATTGATTTGGACCCGAATGATTGTATGACCCGATTGTATGACCTGCTAAATGATTAATGGACCCGATAGATGAAATAAAATGGATTATTAAAGTTAGGTTATGTCACTAAAAGTCCCATTAGCATGAATTGTGAACTACCGGGATTTGGTAGACGCTTGTGCATATAATAGTACTATTTGGGGAAGATCACCCCAGTTCGCGCCTTGACGGTTGATCCCCGTCGTGCCACATTGATTGGTAAGCGAATTTATGTATCAGAAGATTTCCATAGCGTGACCTTTGTGACGATACGCTACTTTAGATGGGCAAATTGAGTATCGGGTTAGCTACCCGTTGTTGGTTTAGTAAGGTAACAATGTCATGCGGCTTATAATAATCCAAAACTAACGAAATACTACTAGCCGCACCGAATTACGATGTATTGCCTGACTAGCAATACGGGGTCATACTATTGATATTATGTTCGTGTTTTGGTTTTATATAACCATATTCATATAACGGTTTTTATTTAATCTATACAACGTTGCAAAACGTATTGTATGATGTTTTTACGACATTGGCTCGTATACTGATTTTTAAGGCAAATGCCTATATTATGATTTTCGATAAAGATTTGTATAAAATGACTTTGGCTATTTTATGGCCTATTAAAATGATTTGTACAAGATGATTTTCAGTAATAATTTTATACTGATATTATATTGATGGATTTTATTAAACTCTATGAATTCACTCGGCGTTATCGCTGACCTTTTCTTTTAACATGTTTTATCTCAGGTACTTGAAGGTAATTCTCGGGAAGACGACAAGAATTCATGGCCCGCACTTAAATTATAATTTCCATTCAAATGTTTGTAAAACTTGTATTAAAGACAATGACTTGGGACCTATGTAACTTTGATATTTATGAATGGAAATGCTTTATTATTAAACGACGCGAATTTTATGCGTTGTCTATGATGTGAGTAATGTGCTATCCCGTAACACCAACTAGTCTTCCGCTGTATTGAGTTGTATAAATTTAGGGGTGTTACAGTTTGGTATCAGAGCTCTCGTTATAGAGAACGAAAGATTTTTAAAACCAAGGTTTTGAATAAAACATTTCAAAATCTTTTAACTATAAACATTTTTCTAAAAATGTCTAAAAATCTTTTGACTATAACGGTGCCGAAGAATTCCTGAGTTACCAACAATGTAAGACTGAGAAGTGTTATTTTAATATATATATAACTTGGATTATATATATATATATATGATGTAATTTTATTGCATGATTGTTTGATGATTATTTTGATTTTTATACGAGGTATTTATACGACGCAGATTGTCACAAGGAACCCTAAATCCCCTAGTAAATTAGTCGAAGCTATTCTCGTAGGAATTCTAGCTATCCTATATCTAAACCAAGTTGTGGACATCTATGATCCCAACAAATGGTTAATATTCGTAGAAATGTAGATGTTAGTTGATTGTGATTTTGAAAAAGAATTGGCGAGATTAAATCTGATATCGATGTCATGACGATCTTTCCTTATAGAGTGGAGTTTGACAAAACATTACCACCTAGGAAGATGTCATCTGATTCGTTGTCATCCAATTCTTAAATTGAAATCGAAAGGGTGAATGTTGCACTTGAGGCTGTCATTGGAACCAGTACCCAAAAGCCTCATGCCACTAATACCTTTCCGAGGAGTCTAATTGAATGTGTGAGTCATCTCATGCTAGTGACTCATTTGATAATTGTCGTTGTAAGAGCTAATAGGATTGGAAATTAAGTGTTGATCATATCATGCTTTTATTGCCCTTTCAAGGTGTAAGAATAAGATTGAAAGTATTGGAGAATGATGTAGGATATCGAATTGAGTATAAAATTGGTTAAGACTTGAATAAAGTAAAATTTAACCTGTATGGAATATGAGATTGTTAATAGAAGTCGTTAAGTTCTGTGATTGAATTATAAGGTTTTAAATGATTGTAGGTTCGTGTTAAGGGTTGTTCCTAGGCCATTGTCCACTAATGAGGATGCCCAGTGTCCAATAAATAAAGCGAAGAAATCTTCTTCTGAATAGGGACCGATGGATCTTCCGGGACAGGTGGAAAACCCATGACTCTTGTAGACTAGTATTCATTGTGGTATCTTTTAAAAATAATCCCTAACTTAACTGAGATATCAGTTGGTAGGATGAGTTTTGTAAATTGTATGACATAGTGACACGTAATGTGTTACGGTACAATTTTGACTTGTTTGTGATTAATGAAAAGACTACCTTTGATTGCTAAATCCTACATGTATCGATGTTATCTATCTTTTATTGCTATATCCTAATGCTCGCATTAGTGATGCAACCATTGAACAAGTACTCATCTTGAATTGAGTTATGTTGTGAATTATTCTTTTCGAGTGCCATCGAGATCATGAACCTCATGATTACTTGGCTAAGCTCATTTCTTGATATATTGAAGTTAGTTCTTGGTGAACAACTCTTCATCACTCTTTTGCAGATCACTAATTGTTTTTATAAGATAAAACGGTATCCTTTGAGAAAATTTAATTTTCATCACAATAAGGATTATTCAAAGTGAGATTTATAAGTAATTGATATCAAAATGAAGTTGTTTATAAGACACCTTGGAAAAACTTAATTGTTTTCATAACAAAGAAAATCTTTGCAAATTTATTTTTGATTCTTATTTAAGAATTAAGCATGAAAATGTTTTTATTATAAACATGATGATATAATTTTGACGAACTGAGTATTGCATCGTTAATCTTGAAATGTATATAGTTACGCGCCTACATGCAATTTGGAATGGACCATGCAAGACTGATTAGTAGTCACCATAAAACTAATGAATAAGCACTAAATTTTCTTTGAAGATTGTGAAAGAATAAATTTTATGAGATCTGCAAGAAGTGAAAATAAGGACATAATGTTGGGGACACCTACACATGTGCCTGTAGCATCTATTCTTCTGAGTCAAATTTACTCATTTGTGAAAATTGTCTTATTTGACAATTGACAATCGTTTCTTGTCCAATTCTCCCGTAGTTAGATTCTTAGGAAAAGCATCTGATTACCGAATATTGATACCCGACTGGATGTATCGACGTTCCTATCATTTCTTTTGATTTGATTTCATTTGAATGACCTGGGTAACGATCCGAGGAGCTTTCGAATGCGTACTCAAATTATGAAAACATGTGATATATTCATATTCGTTAAATGTTTTCGTCTGTATCTGATTTGAAATTCTTTCGCGTAGATTATGCGTTGACCTTACTCTTTTAATAGTAGTTGTGTCTCCATATATCCTTGAACTTGTGAAGGATTATGAGTTATTATTAGTCTTTTGAGAAGTTCACATCTTATCGACGACAATAAAACTGAAAAGTTGGTAGTGCCAATAGAATGGATTGATTGATTATGACATGACGACATTGTCTTAATTGATGGGAACTCGAGTAGAATTCCCCTAAAAGATAAGATGTTGATTATCAAAAGTGATCTAAATAATTATTGATGGATGACCATATCCTGCATTTAGACTTGAAATTATACCGTGAATGGTTGTGAATTAGTCATAAATATTATAATCTAGAAGAACCTAATATGAATGTATTAAAAGATGTTTATCTTATCTGAAACTTTAGGAGGTATTTGTTGATGAATTACCTAAACTTTCGCCATTAAGGCAAGTTGAAATTGGTATTGATTATATTTCCGGTGCTGCACTTGTGGCTTGTGCACTGTACATCAGCACCATCTAAATTAAAGGAATTACCGTACAACTAAGAGAGTTGTCGGAGAAAGATTTTATTCTACCAAGCCTGTCATCATGAAGAGATATGGTGTTATGATTCCTTATATTTATAGATTACTGTGAACTGAGTAAATTGACAATCGAAAACTATATCCATAACTCGAAATAGAAGATTTGTTCGATCATTTACAAGGTTTTTGATCCCCAGCATGGTTATCATCAACTTCGCATCTGCGAAAGAGATTATCTATTCCAATCACTACATCTGGTACTTGTAACGAACGTTATGAGTTTCACGTGATGCCGTTTGGATTGACTAATGGACATGTAGCATTCATAAATTTGATGAATCTCGTGTGTAGGCTGTAATTTGATAAATTCATGCTCGTGATCATTAAGGACCTTTTGTTTGTTTATAAGAATAAGACTGAGTTAATAATTAATTATAGAGTGCCCTGAATTAGCCGAACAACTAAAACTTGTACCTTGAATATTTAACATGAGATTTAAGACTTAATACTTTACATGATTTAACCATGTGATTAATAGATAATGGAATATAAATTGACTCTTAAAAATTTAGAAGTCATTTAAGACTTTGAGTTATACTAAAAACAAAGTGCAAATATATTTTGACAAATGTTTTAACAAAGGATTTTAAAGGGGTTATCCCCTTATACACAAACCATTTAACTAAACTTCTGTTTAGGGGTAAATGTTTGTGTATACATCAAGATAACCTAAAAGGGATTGAGGAAACCATTTGAACCATGATTTGAAATTTGAAACAATAATTTACGCTTTTCAAACTAAGAAAATTTTGACCAAAATATAAACAAAGGTTTCTCGAACATTTACGAATCTTACCAATTATTTTCAATAAATCAACAAAAATCGTGTTAATTAAAATAAAAATTATTTTGAACATTTTATATAATTGGTCGAACTAAGAAATTTAAAAAATAAATAAATAAATAAATAAATTTACGTTTACGTTTCATAAAAATTTAATAATTAGTATTTTAATAATTATCGACGCTTTAGACGTCAGATTGAGTAAAACAGATAAAGATAATAGATGAGACGAAACTGAAACTTAGAAAATATGAAGAAAGGTGAACGTAATTACTGACGCATAATATAGAAAGAATATCTGAGTGAATTATGAACACGATAATTATATCATCATGAGAGGTGAATATAGATACCGACGCATTATGTAGAAAAGATGAAGAACCAATTAGGACATGTTCCTTATTAATGAAGGTGCAAAATAAATTGCCGAACCATTTAAAAATAGCCGATGTTTGTAAAAAGGATAATATAAATAATGAAAGGTTTCACGGCTAATGTGAACCATTAAAATTGAGAAGCCGATAGCGTTAAATATTTTAAAGACCACTTGTGATTGTCTAAATATGGAGGACTGTGAGATACAGTTATGTTGGAATTTGTAAGTATAAGTATTCTATTTATGTCATTTATGACTAGAAGTATCTTTGTCTAAAGAAGTTGTACTAATGACAAATTATGAAGGCAGACATCGCCTCATACATTAGTAAACGTTTAGCTATTGCAAAGGTCATCATCTGAATTTGATTCGATTTGGGTTATCGTCGACAGACTGACCAAATCTGCTAATATCATTCCCGTTAATGATAAATGCAAAAGAGTGTAAACATAGTGTGCCTGTATCGAACATCTTTATCAAGATCCTCGCTTCGCATCGACTTTCTAGAGATTTGCTCAGAAATCATTGAGAACGAACCTTGGTGAGAGTACTATGTACCACCCCAAATCGAAGGGACGAGGTAAAGTAACAATACAAAACACTAGAAGTCGTGTTTTATGTTTGAATGATTGACCATTGGTAATAAGCTGTAAAATCGTTTTCCTTTGGAAGGATTATCATTGATAATCATCGTATTAGGATTGAGATCGAATCTTGTTAGGATCTATATTAGAGCATCTGTAAGCAGGAGTTGAGATGAAGACACCCGACATACACCCACTGTGAGTTGGACATGTCTTTTAGGTTTAAGGTTTCCTATGATGGCGAACCTAACCTTACAAAATACTCGACCCGCGAGACCTGAAATGATTGTTGAAATTAGGATTTGATTATTGACTGCCGGTAGTGGGCAAGAGGTTATGTGAATATGAAATGTAGATCTTGGAGTGCCAGATGGGTAGCGAAATTATGCCACAATTTTTAACCTTGGAAAAATGAATTCATGATCTGACAAATCATGGGATATAAGTCCCCGTTGTATGGGACCATTGAGATGATGTAAAAGTTGGGATTGAAAGGCATATAAGCTGGATCTACCCTAGGACTTCAAGAACTGCGTGAATTACGTTTCGTAAATCGAACTTGATGGAATATCTATCAAGTGAAAATCTGATTGTTCTTAGTAAAGCTTAGATCGGCGAAAAGTTGCATTCATCAGAAACCCGTGAACATCATGGATAGAGAAAGTAAGTCAACATTTAGCCTGATCTTATTCCCGTAGTTATGTTTGATGAAACTCGCGTATTGTAATGAATTACACTTGTGAGAAAAGACCGAATGTGGAGGAATTACCCACATGGCTTTAACTCTATAAGAAGCGAGTAGTAAGGTAAGATGATCTTTGAGGACAAAGATCCTGTTTAGGGGTAAATGCTGTGACAATCCGTCAATTTATGGTTGATATTTTATTCTCAATATTTATTTGAAAACATTATTTTAATGTTACAATATGAACTCACTTATTTTTGGGAAGTAATTTGGATTTACGTCTTGAAGTAGCGTCGACTACGTCTAAACCGAAGGATTCTACATTACGTGCTTACGTTTACATACACCGTCTTTGGTGACAGTCCAACATTTCAGAAAATAAATTTATCCGTGAATATTATTTTGGAATTTTAAATTTGTGTTGGTTCATAAACTCACAAATTTACGAGAAGAGATTAGGACTTACGATTTTATTTTAACGTCCTTTACGACTAAACCGGAAACCCTAGGATTACGTATTTACGTTTTCGAACTCCGTTTTTGATGAGACAATTTTTATTGGATTCGTTTTGTGACGTTGATTCATAATTTATAAAAACGTTTTTCGTAAAACGACCCGAGGGCACGTAAATCGAGGAAAGTAGAATCGAGGAGTACCCGTAAATAAATGGGGATGAGACAAGTGGGACACTTGCCCCACCCCCATCAAAACCGGCCAAAATAAGCCACCCAACAACCTTGGTGGCAAAGTTTTACACTTAACACTTACACTTGTCCCATAAGCTTAATAAACAAGCTACATATTCCACCAAGACCACAAAACTACTCACACATACCACTTGCTCTTATTTCTTACATGCAAACCACTCCTCTCTCTCTCCCTTGGCTCTTCCTTATGCCGTCCAACATCCACCATCCAACACCTCATTCATACAAAATTCTAGCCATAAACATTTGTTATAATTAACATATGTTAATCTACATTCAAAGAGATGAAGATTGGTGGTCATTTTAACACCCAAGGAGGAGTTTCTATGGAGTACTAAGGCTGATTTTCCACAAGAAGTTTATGAAGATTGGTGGTCATGAAGATGGTCTTGGTGCATCACAAGTTTCTCCATCAAAATCCATGTTTTGATCACAACCTACATCATCATGGTGGTATAAAGATTGTCCTCCTCATCTTCTTGTTATTTTGATTATGTAAACATGTATTTTATTTCCTATTGTATATGTATATGATGATTATATGATGATAAAAGTATTGTGTGGGGATTTCGTGTTGATAAATAAGATTAAAAAGGTGAAAAACTATAAGAAACAAGGTTAAAATCTTGCTTAATTTAGATGGCTGTATAAAACAGTAAAGAACCACATGTTAGACTTATAAAATGATGAAGTAGAATCAATTTACAGTAAGCTATGGGTCTTGTACACATGTGAGAGTTGGCCATGCAATGGAATCATTGTAATGAGTAAGATATGATCAAAACAAGTTTAAGATACAAATCTGAGTTCACTGTTTTGGACGATTTTTAGAAAATACTTAGAGGATGATTCAACAGTAGCTATAGAAGATTTAAATGGAGCACATATCATG
This sequence comes from Glebionis coronaria, assembly GCA_025667525.1. Lineage (NCBI taxonomy): Eukaryota > Viridiplantae > Streptophyta > Magnoliopsida > Asterales > Asteraceae > Glebionis > Glebionis coronaria. The sequence goes on from CM046876.1 coordinate 675,521,326, forward strand.
TAGTTTATGTGATAAAAATTTGAGCTTCTATATCCATATAGAACTCAAGATATGGCAGTTTTGGTGAAGATGAAAATAAAAATCAGATTTTGGAAATTAAAGTATAATACTATTATATAAGCACTCAAAATTATATTGTATAAAATGTAAAGTTAAAACCCACTAACTCTTGAATTTTATTTATATAAATATGTACAATGATAAATAAGTGGACATTTTATAAAAATGGTAACTTGTTAAGTTTTATAAGTTATAAAACTATAAACATGATTTTTACGACTTTTTCGGCTAATACCGTAAAATTAACGTTTTTGTTAAATAAAACTTAGATGGTTGGACCCGTCTAATGAAAACTTTATAAAACTTATATACTGATATATAGACATGTATAACAAGTAAAAACCGATAAAAACCCGAACTATAGGACATACGGACATTAACGAGCTAAGTAAACATATTGGACTAATAATACAACAAAATGGACTAAAACACTTATAAACTTATTTATTGGGCTTAACCCATTTAGGCCCAACTTGTAAAGTGTAGATACTGATAATATAAGTATAACATGGATTAATACAAGTTAAGAACTTATAATAAGCTTGTTGGACTTAAAACACGAAGATAGGTAAAACTAGTAAACTAGTATAAAAGTTATCGACACATAACACAAAAATAAGTAAAAAAGAATATGTAAACCCACTTGATCATCATATATATATAATCATCATATGTATACATAAATGTTATTTTTATAAAGTCATTGGACAAGAGTCTAAGACGAATATTATTTGTCTAGGTTTCCGTGATTGAAGCACGTACCGTACGTCCGAATTGCCGATAACCCGCCTTCCCATATCAACGTGAGTTCATAGCCTCGCACTCTTTTAAATGTTTTTATGAAATGTTTTATAAACCCGCGAGGGGGATAACATGTTAGTTTTTATAAAATAGGACACCATTTGTCCCGATTGTTTGTTTATTGATTTGGACCCGAATGATTGTATGACCCGATTGTATGACCCGATAAATGATTAATGGACCCGATAGATGAAATAAAATGGATTATTAAAGTTAGGTTATGTCACTAAAAGTCCCATTAGCATGAATTGTGAACTATCGGGATTTGGTAGACGCTTGTGCATATAATAGTACTATTTGGGGAAGATCACCCCAGTTCGCGCCTTGACGGTTGATCCCCGTCGTGCCACATTGATTGGTAAGCGAATTTATGTATGAGAAGATTTCCATAGCGTGACCTTTGTGACGACACGCTACTTTAGATGGGCAAATTGAGTATCGGGTTAGCTACCCGTTGTTGGTTTAGTAAGGTAACAATGTCATGCGGCTTATAATAATCCAAAACTAACGAAATACTACTAGACGCACCGAATTACGATGTATTGCCTGACTAGAAATACGGGGTCATACTATTGATATTATGTTCGTGTTTTGGTTTTATATAACCATACTCATATAACAGTTTTTATTTAATCTATACAACGTTGCAAAACGTATTGTATGATGTTTTTACGACATTTGCTCGTATACTGATTTTTAAGGTAAATGCCTACATTATGATTTTTGATAAAGATTTGTATAAAATGACTTTGGCTATTTTATGGCCTATTAAAATGATTTGTACAAGATGATTTTCAGTAATAATTTTATACTGATATTATATTGATGGATTTTATTAAACTCTATGAATTCACTCGGCGTTATCGCTGACCTTTTCTTTTAACATGTTTTATCTCAGGTACTTGAAGGTAATTCTCGGGAAGACGACAAGAATTCATGGCCCGCACTTAAATTATAATTTCCATTCAAATGTTTGTAAAACTTGTATTAAAGAGAATGACTTGGGACCTATGTAACTTTGATATTTATGAATGGAAATGCTTTATTATTAAACGACGCGATTTTTATGCGTTGTCTATGATGTGAGTAATGTGCTATCCCGTAACACCAACTAGTCTTCCGCTGTATTGAGTTGTTTAAATTTGGGGGTGTTACACAAGAACTTCTTCTTTTGTTGGGATGTTAACCCTTTGATGAGAACACCACCGGCTAAGTAGTTTGCAATATCGGCAAACCACGGGGTGTCATCAAGATTGAGATTTATAGACATTAAGGTCTCAAGAGGGAAAGAGTCATTGATCTCTTTGTTCGGATGATCCCCTTGATATGGATCCTCAAGTCTACTCAGATGATCCGCGGCTAGGTTTTCAGCACCCTTCTTGTCACGAATTTCAATGTTGAATTCTTGAAGGAGTAAAACCCACCTTTTGCTTTGAGAGAGATTACTACCTGATTCCATGAGTAGGTTAAGGCTCTAAGAAACCTTGCATTGATATCACCATTGTCATGTTTCGACCGAAGTTGATTCAACTGGCTCAGTATCTTTTAGAACCTGTCATACCCTTGATGGATACCTTCAGTTTCTAAGATCTTGAAGTCTGTGAATTCATCTCTCAGCATAGATCTTCGCATTTTCTTTGACTCCTCATTCCCACCAAACCTTGCTTTTATTCCATTCCAGATTTCTCTAGCATCATCCAGGTGATAGAAGTCACCCATGTGATCATCAAGAAGAGACTGAAGCAAAATAGTTTTTGCTTTGATCTCCTTCTGAACAGCTGTGATTTCCTCATGAGTTTTAGGGTAAAGAAGAATAATACTACCATTCTTGTCTCTTCCAGTAGACTTCTTGTTGTTTCCATTCAGAATAATCTTCCAAAGATCTTGATCAGTGTTGGTGATCCAGCATTCAATCTTCATTGCCCAGCTATCATACTCATCCTTTTTCAGAAGAGGAAACTTACCATTTGTGTTGGAACCCGTAACAATGATTTGTTGAGGTTGTTGCGTTTTAGGGGTGCCATCTTCTCCTGTTTGTGTAGAACTTGAGGCAGACATGATTAAACAAAGATGTTAGTAATAAGAAAAATTGATTCTTCTTGTACAAAGACTCTCCCAGTCTCTGATACCACTTGTTGGGTCCACTAGATGTGGATCTTGCAGCCTGTTAGGAACGGTGAACGACTTCTGTAATCACAAGTCTATTCACAAAGAGACTCTATACAAATCACACAGTATAAGTGCGGAATACAAATACTATGAATAAGAAAAATAGAATAACTATAATGACTTGATCCTTTACTAAGGATTTCTAATATTAATATGAACTAGAATTATATTTGATGAAGGTGTATTGAACCCTTCTGCCTAAGGTTCCTTTTATACTACAAGAAAACCCTAATACATCATTAACCAAAACGTGTAAAACTGATATGCATATCCTTTCCTAACATATCTCATGCATATCCTAACAGAATAATCTTTAAATAATAAAGTTTGACTTTCTATAAGACCAGGAGCACGGCTTGCTCCTACTACTACTAGGACCAGGAGGAACTACATACCTCCTAGTCCACCTATTACAAATAACTATTCCAATGGTCCTAACACAGTGCATTCACATCCCTTACCAGATCGGGAGGGATGCAGTTATTCAGATATTCACGGCATTCGTCGGCCTGTCTCATCTGTGAAGCGGTGGTGATCTTCCAGTCAGGGTTGAACTGTGTAGGAGGGCCGAACGCCGGTACCTCTTGTGAAGCTGTGGGGGTACCTTCCTCAAAGGCGGGGCCAGATCTGGTCGCGGCCGTATGCGGGGCAGGTTCCTTCTCCTTCTCCTTCTATTTATCCTTCTCCTTCCGTGCCTCCTGGGTAGGTGCGGCACCAGCTTGTTCATCCCTGCAACAATTAGAATAGATATTAAATATTGTCAGTGGAAATTCGTACCTTTTACTTGGATAATGGATATTTTGACCAAACAAGTGCTGCCGACTTACATGTTGGTTCTTCCTAGTTCTGATGTAGTAGGGGGAACTTGAGTGACTGGCTCAGCATTGGTTAACGGCACGTCCAGATCCACGGGTGCAGCCCGCACCGTCTCGGAGGCTTGGGTGGTGCTCTCAACAGACTGATAGCGGGGGTGATCCTCGTGCAGCCTTTTCGCAGGGGCATTGTGTTCCCCGACCTCAGCCTGAGCAACTCTTCTTACCCGCTTGTTTTTCCTGCGGGTACCCTTGGGGGCGGGTTGGGCTTCTTCCTCCTCCTCCTCTACTTGTTGTACTTCCTCCTCGTCATCGCCCAACATTTGGCGAAGGCTGGAGGTGGTCCTCTCAATGTTATCACCCTGCTCTTCCCCATGTGTGGGGGTAGCAGTCTTAGGCGGAGAGGAGGGTCCGACTTCATCCTCGAACATCAGGTTGTCCCCATCTTCATTGTCAAAATCCACGAGGGTCATCAAAAGTGTTGTATCTTCTTCGTCAGATTGGGGGTCTGGCACGGCTGCCAAGGCAATTGTCACGTTTCGGGTATGCTCAAGGAGGGGCAGCTCATTCTCACGTCTAGGACGGGCTCCCTCTGGTATAAGTTTTGGATCACCTTGACGAAGGATCCCAAGGAAGTTCATTTCTGTCAAAACAAACAAAGTATGTTAGTTATAGCCAATAGGTGTATGTACGTCTTTGATATGCGGATGCTATACCTACATTCACCACGTCTCCTCCAAAACACAGGATATCTGTTGGACGGGCCAAAATAGTTGCGGCTAATCCCTAGCAAACAAAGGAATGATTCGCGTAGATTCCTATGGAACCCCGTCCTATTCCTATCTATTTCTTGGGAATGTTGGGGATTATATGTACCAGCGCGTGGAGGAGGGTCAGGAGATAATCTATGTTTATAAACGAAATCGGTCGGCCACACTATTGAGTCGATGAAAAAGTAATGGTCGTACCAATTTTTCAGTGAGTCCATGGCCTTGTTATGGGCTGTGGGGCTATTTGGGGATCGTTTCTTAAAGGAAAGCCATCTATTTACTAAACTGGGGGTATAAAGTAGCCTAAATAACTCTACGGTGAGAGGGATTCTTCTTGCGCGACAAAGGATATCAAACTGGCTAATCTTACATGCGCCTATACAGTGTAGTTGGGTGATATGTACGTCATAATAACCTAAGAGATCTACGAGAAAACGAGTGAAAGGAATGCGGTAGTTGGCCGCATCGAATAGACGGGTGTATAAACCAATCTTTCCCTGGGGTGCCTCAGTTATGAGGTCCCATGCGCCAGGGAGAGTAGGGTGTAGGTTGCTAGGAATGAAGAAATCAGTACAGAAGTGCTCCAATTTCTCCTGAGTCATTACGTTGAGCATGGATCCAATAGAAGGGTTGTTTCTTTGAGTCATTACTAAATAAAAAAGATAAGGGCGTGGTATTCTAACCTGCGTAGGAAGGGATCCGTGCGTAAGAAGGTGGTGATAAGAAGGAAAGCTTTAATGGCAGAAATGAAGGAAAAGACTGTGTGTCACACACAGCCGTGGGGGCGACTTATTTATAGGGTTGCCTTGGAAGTCATGGTTCGTTGGATACATGACACGTGTTGGCCACTATCCTAAATCGTATGGTTGGGATGCAAGTGGCAAGTGAAAAGTCAGGTGGGACCCACGGGTCACTTCTGACTCAGAAGTTTACGCCGCTCGAGGTTCTGACTGTTTGCACTTGGTCAGTCAAGTGGCAGGTGAACAGTCAATTATGTCGGGGTATGCGGTCATACGTAAGACCATATTAAATGCTGCATTTAATTGTCTCGGTCGTCACGTGCAGCTGAGGTATCATTGGAATAAAATCCTAATAAGGTTGCCACGTTCGGTCGAAACAAAATTATGAAAATTTATCATTCCCTAATGATCTTTCTTGGTACGACTGGGGAGCATCTTGATAGTCTAGAGGTTACGCCTACGACTGTAACAACTAGACTGGTGGGACATGATGACGTATAGTCCCCAACCGGGTCATGAACCCGACCCACGTGCACTACCCGCATCTGGCCCATCACTGATGGGTGGGATTAATGTCATTTAAGCCTATGGGCCTAGATAAACAGTAACCGCACACACGTGTGCGGCCCACGGCCTGGCATGGCCGGTACAGGGTTAGACAGAATTATACTCTTACTATGATTAGGATTTACCCCAAAGAAGAGGGTATTCACTCACCATAATTAGAAGATAACAATCAACCTAAATCTGGTACTTATCCTTTCCTTGGGGCCTAAGCATCAGTGACAGCCCATTAGGGTTTCACTGCCTATATAAGGAACCCCCAAGGGTTCCACAAAGGTATTGCATTCTACACACTCACAACTCCTCCGATTCTTAAAACCCTAACCGATTACTTACTCTCACGTCGGAGTCTAATCGTGGGATACATTCCACGGTAAGCCTAACGCGTGTTGTTTTAGTGTGCAGGATCCCAACCAGATATTTCACTTGGTGCAGGAGCCGGAGTCCAGCCAATCCGAATTAAGCCTAATTCGGGTCTAGCCAGGATCACCCAACTTTTGTATCAACATATCAAGTAGGGAAAGAGGTAAGTGATGAGCGTTAATTGCATTACAAGTGTAACTCTTAGATTTATGAGATGATTCATGAAGTTTATTTGTTGTAGAGTGTTTGGATGGGATGATCTCTCATCTCTTTTGAGTACCTTTGAACATCTCAAACAAACTTGTTCTACACGTAATTAAGTCATGAGTATGTTTCATCTCATCTTATGTCTCGGGTTCCGAATCTGACCGGGAACTCGACTTTAAGTCGTACCTATTTAAAGCTGCAATTATTGGCAAAGGTCTGACCAATGACAAAGGTCGCCTCGGGTTTGTAATTCGCCCTAGGTCTGACCAGATGACGAAAAAAAACTACAAGTGCTTCTAAATTGGATGGCATAGACTTAAAAATTCAAATAGGTATCACATAAGTTTTAGAAAAACAAATATCAAAGTGTGTAAAAGAATGCATGCAATTCATTCTCTTAGAACAAGTTAAGAAAAGAATTTATTAACTTTTGGTTTAGGTGTGTTTTACCGCGAGAGAAGATTAAAGAAAGATCAAACCCTATATCCTACTCTTCATGCACCCGAAGGTGCAAGTGCTTGGGATAATTATCCCATAAGTGCCGAAACACCTATGGAACACGGGAGAAGATTAAAGATCCCCCAAACCCTAGATAGCTCGACTAGAGCACGAAGTGCAATAACAAGTCCATCATTAGTAAAAACACAAAACGGTGTTGTAATTTTAAGTATTGTAAACCAATTAATTTTGTAAATCACGTCGTTGAGAAGATAGTTTATAAGCCATCATTACGGTATGTAAGCCTAACTCGAGTGACAATATGATTTCTCAAAATAATTAGAATACAATAAAATCAAGTTTCATAGTTCTTATGTCAATATTAAGATTTGTTCAAAAAATCAACATTTTAACAAATAACACATAGCCGATTCGCAAGGAAAATATGGTGTATTAATAGGACATAATTTTTAAAGCTAGTTTCGATATAAGTAGAATCCGTTTTTATGATTCCTAAAATCTTGATTTATTACGTTTTGCAATTCATAATGGAAAACAAATAAGCACATAAAAACATACTAGAAGGGTGTAGAAGCAGAAGACAGACTCTATATGAAAGCGATAAATCATATAAGATCCAAGTCTCGAATGAGTCTTCCCTAAATTGAGGACCAAAGACCCTCATCAAGTTTTCGAACAAGGTACTTGATGACGTGCAAAGTATCACAAAAGTGAGATGCAAAGGTCTTTGACGGATAATAAAAAACAAAAGTAATTATTAACCGGTTCAATTTTAACCTACCTAATTTTAGTAGATCTAGATCAAGATTAAAACTTTATGACAAGTATGCATGTAATTGTCATAAAAACATAAAAAAAATTAAAGCGAAGCAAGCGTATTTTATTCTATGTGTAACCCATGAATGCCATACGATTTGACTCGTGATGCCACTGTTGGGATTTAGAAGCTAGTTAAACCATTAACTACGAGTACGCAGCGGAATGTATCTAGTATAACAAACATGATTAACACATAACAAAAACAATATTAAAACTAACATTTAATTAATTGAATAAATCAATTAATAATCTTGATCTTGAAGCTATAACGGTAAAGTAACCGCCCTCTAACGACTGCTCACACGACACGTCAAACGAACACATCACGATGCTAGTGGTAACTTCACTTCAATAGATCTTGCAACTAAAAATCCTAGATCCAAAACCCTAAGTGAGATTACGTAAGGATCGGTTTTGTAGACGTTACAAGACTCTTGGAAAAATCACTGGAAACCCTAATTAGGGTTTATAACAAATCGAACCACAAGGGGAGACTAAAACCTAGATTATGAGATCTAGGGTTTAGTTATAAAGCTTAAGACTTTATAAGAAAACCACCAAAAAGGAATGATCTTATAAAGGTTAAACCTTTAATGTGATTTTTGGTTAAAGGAAAAAATTGTTTGGTTTTGGTGTTGGGGTGGGTCGATCGGACGCAACAAGGAGGCAAGGGAGAGACGAAAATTATGAGGGGTATGGGATTGTATTTATACTAATCTCCACCTCCTCAAATTACTTGTTCCCCACTCCAAGAAAACCAATTAAGGAAAAGATTTCCTTAATCAAATATTCTTGAATATTAACATACCAAAAACCAATAACCAAAAATCTTCTAGAACACCCCATTGATAATAATCGGCCGATTGGCCTAGGGGGTTTCCAGAAGTCGATTTACTTCCAAAATTTAATCCCGTTAATAAATTTAACCACCGTAAATTAAATAAAACGTGAAGTTTTTATTAAACGTTTAATTATAAATAATAAATCATAAATAAACGTGTGTTCTCCGTATTGAGTGTGTGCCCCCGATAGGCTCACGCATTTACCGATGGTTAAAGGATCGCATATCTTAACAGGAAAGGCCGACCTAACACAAACGGGTTTTGGGACTATATAACTATATACATCTTGGGCTAGGTGGGGGTGACCCAGCACCCACTAGCCACCCCATCCCCTCCGCCCCTTGAAATTATTAACTTTGTAAACTATATACACTTGTTTGAAAATGAATAAAAGAAGATAGTACAAAAATATAAAAGACATAAACTTCTAGGGGCCAAAACTACATATATAAAAAATATCATCTTCCTACCTGATCCGAACATTTTGTGGCTTTTACACTAAAAACACTCCATGGCACTACTTTTCACCTTATTTTCTAGTAAGAGTCACCTGAATTTACATATTCAACACGTTCTCATCAGTTTAGTTCCATAGATGTATCTAAAGCAGCCACTAGATCTAAAATCGTGGGGGCCTTCGAAATTGGAGGCCATATGCCATCGATCATTCTGCACATGCTTAAATCCGGCCCTAGCATGGAGAAATTAAACTTGTAATCGTACGGAGACAAATTAATTAAGGATGAGACTGATCGAGAATCCCATGCATGATGCATATAATGTTCGTGTCTGTACGTGTGGCAAAGCAACTATATTGGAGTTCAGCGTATGGTACTTCATTTCTTGGGTTAGGAAACTAAGTTGGATTTAGGTTTATTCCAACTTTGATATTAGTTTTTTCTTTTCTTGTTAATTAGTACAAGATTATCACCTTTTAATCAAGCTACCATAAGTATATAGATCTCGTACACTAATGCTCAAACAATTATTAGTAAAAGCATTTCATTGCCATATATGATACGGAATAATAAACATCAACAATTGAGACCACAAGGAACCATCACTCCACGTGATAAGTTTTTTAGGTGCCAAGTCAGCGAAACTCACTCACTCACTCACATAAAAAAACAGGGAGTCATCACTCCAAGTGATTCTCAGTTTTTCAGAATTTTACAAAACACCCCCTAAACAAACTTAAATATTTCATTAAACATAACCAACATTACAATACTTTTAAAATAAAGCATACATAATTTAAAAGACAAGCGAAAATTAAAAAAACACACGAAAAATAAAAAAACATACGAAAATTAAAAGATTATACGACCCGCCGTTTAGTTTTCTTCTTCTTCATGTCCGTGGTCACCTTGATTCCAAATATGACTGAACATGATTGTGATTCATATTTGTGTGTATAGAGTGTTTGTGTTTTGATGCGTGATAAATGGTTGATTTTGAGTGATATTTATAGACTTTTCGAAAAAACTAGCCATTAGAATTCGAATTTTGAAGAAAAGTAGCCGTTTATAGCTGGGGGTAAATTGAAACATATTTAAAAAATAAATATTTACGGGGTAAAAAGAAATTTTTTTAAAAAAAAACAAACCCACCACGCCCTGTGGTTTTTCTCACTTCCAACACCTGCGCCGCGGGTTTTCTTAGCCGCCGAAATAATCACACCATTCATGCCGCGGGTTTGAACTCCCACGACGTGATGGTTCCTTACCCTCTAAGTTCAGTAACACATTAAAATACTTTAATTAGAGTCAAACCACCATATTTGCATCGGGTTGGGTTGGTTTTAAATAAAAGGTTTAAACGTATTTTTTGAAATATATGTAACTCATACATGTACTCAATATATTATCCTACCTAAATTACTACTCTACCTGCTAATATGGTCGTGCATAAGTAAGTATATAAACCTCGCCTTCTGTTTGTTTCTAACCCTATTTTTTTCCCAATTCAACTACTTCCACCAAATCCATCAACTAATTCCAAAAGAACCCTAAATTATGTCATTATCATCCACAACTATACTTCCAATTCCTACACGTCGTTTTTGTGATGAACGTGTTGTCGAAAAGACATCACGAACTTCAGCAAACCCTGCTAGGAGATTTCTTCGATGTCGTTTCCCTGGTGTAAGTCAAAGATTTAATACATTATATTTTTTAATTGATTGACCTTTAATATACATTTTGATGGTGTTAATTGTAGGATTCTAGGAGGCAATGCAATTTTTACTTCTTTCTTGATCTTGAGTTAAGGTATGGTATACATAGTGTAACTTGGAATATTATTGTTAAGCCAACATGTTAACTCCTTGGTGAGCACGTAATACCTAAGAACAAAAAAGGAAAGGTAAACAAACCTCAATTATATTGGGCCAATGCTAAATTACAGTATGTACTTACCATATCAAAGAAAATATCAAGTCCTTGTTGAGCACGTAATTACCAAATATTATTACAAAAAGAACCGCCTTTGAAAAAGAAAAGGAAAGGTAAATCCCTATATATATATTACCCAACCCAACGTAACCCACAATATCTTAAAAACACATCATCGATTAAACGATTTAAAATACGACAATGGTTTACGGTTCCGGTTCATCAGATGAGATGGAGATCAATCTCTTAGTTGAAAAAGTTAACAAGATTCCAGTTTTTGTTAAGAATCGGGAGGAGCTAGGAGTATGATTCGGATGCATACTCGGAGGAATGTGATGATGAATATGATGAGGAGTATGCTCTAATACATGCCGTGTATGCTCTGGATGACGAGGTTGCATACTGGAAGGCGTGTGATGAGGTGTTTGCTCAAATAGATGTCGCACATGATATGGATAAGGAGGCTGTTAATGTTACTGCTCGTCGTCAAAGTTCTGAGTTTAGAGGGAAGTGTTATAATTGTGGTTTGATAGGTCATAAAGGTAGGCAATGTACACGAGCTTCTACTGGTGTTGAGTGTTCTAACTGGGGTCGTGTTGGCCATCTCGCTAGGCAATGTACACGAGCTTCTACTCGTGTTGAGTGTTATAACTGTGGTGGTGTTGGCCATCTCGCTAGGGAATGTGCTAGTGTGCCTAGGGATTCTACTTTTGTTAGTAATGGGGTTTGCTGTTATAACTGTGGTGAGTCGGGGCACAAGGCTAAGCAATGCCCTGCTAGTTTGCCTAGGGATTCGACTCGTGTTAGTAATGGGGTTTACTGTTATAACTGTGGTTTGTTTGGGCACAAGGCTAGGGATTGTTCTACTGATGTTTGTAATGTGAACTGTTCTGACTGTGGTGTGTTGGGTCACAGGGCTAGGGATTGTCCTACTGATGTTAGTAACGTGCGCTGTGATAACTGTGGTGACTTGGGGCACAGGGCTACGTATTGTACTAGTTTGCCTAGGGATTCTACTGGTCAACGTGACATCTGTGGTGGGATGGGGCACAGGCCTAGGAATTGTTCTAAAAGTATTGGGGCGTGTTTTAATTGTGGTGTGTTGGGCTAAGGATTGTACGGAGATGTAATTTTTTTAATTGCGCATATATATACATTGCATCAAGCTTCTCAGTTTTCTTCATCCAGTTTTGAGGGTTATGTACGTTATGCTCTTGTTGGTTGTTTATTTTGTTATTTCTTTTTTGCTTGTTGATTGTTATGTCATTGCATACATGTGTGCAGGATTCAACCAAACGAGCAAAAAAGAACAACGACATTGATGATTGTACAGAAATTCTTGGTTTAGGTTGAAGTATGGGTTGAAGCATGGGTCGTTGCTGGTGTTTGAAAGTTTATCGACTTAAAATTAATAGTCGTGAGATAGGATCGAACTCGGGATTACGGGATTGCACACATTACGTAAAGGGTTAATTTATTTATTAAATATATTTATTATATTTATTAAATCAAACCAAAGCTTAACTAACGATCGTTAATAATTAAAAGTTAAGTATAAACGACCGTTATGAAATTAAATAGAAGCTAAAAGAAGGAAAAAGGAAAAGTTCCGGAAGCCCTTGGGTGGGCTTGTGAACCGTCAGCCAAAGGGGGAAAAAGGAAGGAAATCAAAGATTTTCTTTCCTAATTCGTTTATTGCTTGGAGACCAAGGATTGTCAAGCTTATATAAACAAACCCCTAGCCTTCACAAATCACACACAATCTCTCTTTCTCTCTTGCTTGGATCGCCGGCCAAACGCCCCTCTTTTAGGGTTTTGGTTTTCGATTTTTACTATTTAATATTATCTAGTCCTAACCCCTCTCTAGGGTTGTTGGGTAGATATTCTATAAGCGTAGAAGCTGGGTTTGTTCGTGCTAGAATCACGATTAGCTCGTTGTATTATGTGTGTACAAGAACGTAATATAGTCTTACTTTAGACTATATCTTGGTGGTGTTCGTGGAAAACCCTAATTGATGATTGTTCCGTCGTCTTGTGGATCTTGCTATGATAAAGGTATGTAACCCTAATTCGATTAATTATAATTGTGTTAATTATGATCTTGTTAATTCGCTTCCGCTATATGTGTGCTTTGATCTTGTTTATGGTTTTAAATAATTGTTATGAACTACATAAACCATCAGTGGTAACAGAGAGCCATTTTAACATGTTATAATTATCGGGATCTAAAGTTTTTAACTAATATTGATTTGTGTTAAAAATTACATGTTGTTTTTTAGGTTTTATAAAAATTAGGGTTTTTGTTTTTATTGTTTTTTTAAAAATCGGCTATGCCGAATTTTTTATAAAAAAAAGATTTAAACCCTAAAAATACATGGTAATTAGCTTTAGATGTTTGCATGAATTAATTGTTATGTCATGTGTGGTTACGATCCATAGTATTTAATTGTTAAGAGAATGTGGGAGATCCGTAATGAACGTGCATGTTTTTTTTACGGATCATATAATTTTGTATGATATTTGCTTTATTTGATTCAAAGTTTTAAAATTAAAGAAGACTTTTTATGTCTATAAAAACCCTAGATTTGATGTTCTTTGAATAAATTGTTATGCATGTGGCTATTTGATTTTTTTTTGTACTACTTGTTTTCATGCGTTTTATATATTGTATGTTGTAAACAAGGGTAATTTTATACAAGAGAAATAATATTGACTAAATCTTATCAAAATTAATGAATTGTTTTGAGGTCTAAATTACATATGATTTGCGTTCATTAGAATTGCAATAACAACTTAACGGCCTACTCAATTTTGACAAACTATAAAGTGAGTATAACGCACCGCTGGTCATGAACCCGGTTAAGGAAGGAGGTGTTATGCTTCAGCGCTGACCAAATTCCCAGCTCGCATGTGCGTCAAAATTGGAATTACCTACGGTTGTTATTTGTATAATTATTTAAGGTTGATTTAACTGCATTAATTCACATCTGAAACACAATGAATAAGGTTATTGCTTTGTGCTTTAGCTAAGTTCTAGAAAAAGTACGGTGTGAATTTAGTTGTGTGTAAAATCTTTAATTGGTTTAACCAATACCTCAACTTGCAAATATATGATGAAATCTTAGTCTCTCCAAAAGTTTACTAAACGTTTTATTAAACTTATGTTATGGAGATGTATGCATGCTTCTCCATACATGATTTTGACATCAAAAATCTATACCCTAAAAATTTAAGTCATATGTCATCTAATTGACGAACACTTGAAGTTACAATTGTCGTCATATGAGATTTTGAACGATGTTGTAATGGAGAGAAAACTTCATGACTGAATAAGATTGTACATGAAGGTTTTACGTTCTTTAGATTAGTCGACTTAATTAAGTTACTCAGTAAGAACTAAAAACTTAAGGCGTAAAGTAGGGACAAAACATGTTTACAATGCAAATGATTTTGGCAATGTAAATCCCTAAAATATCTAGAAATTGCAAATTTGTTTGTCAATTATTGTTCGACAAGTTACTGTGTTAAATACATTTGTCACTAGCAAATCAACTGATGTGGTAAGTCTATGTCAATATGGATTCTAGTTTCAAGAAAAATAATATGGTTTTTATTACTGGGTTAATTTTATTTTCTTGAATTGCATTATCAAAAATACTAATGTTTGAACTTATTTCTGTAGAAATGGCTCAACCCGAAAACAATCTGACAATAAGTTCGGCGTTCAAAGCTTTCTTTGAACGTCCTGAACTTACTGGTCCTAACTTCAATGATTGGTATCGCTCGCTAAGAATTGTTCTGAGAACAGCCGGTACTATTAATATCTTGACTACTCCTTTTCCGGAGGATCTTGCTGAAGGAACATCTGATGCGCAAAGGCTTCAACACGCTGCTAATGTTAAGAAGCACCATGAGGTGGGTGTTGTAATGTTAGGGAGAATGGCTTCATCACTTCAAAGGAAGTATGAGCTATTTTCACCTTAGCGGATGCTTGATGAACTCAAGGCTGTGTATGAAACGCCGCAAGCTGTAGAGATCTATGATTTGGTTGATGCTCTACATAGTTGCAAGCAAGCTCCTGGAAAGTCTATAAGTGCCCATTATATGGAGATGAGGGGTTATATGGAACAACTCATCGCAATAAGACAACCCTATGATCATAATATGGCTATCAACTTGATCAATAGGTCCCTTAATAAGGACTACAATGATTTCGTTCGTAACTATAATATGCATTGCACGGGGAAGACGGTTAATGATCTACATGCAATGCTCATTGACTTTAAAATAGGGTTAAAAGATAAGGCATCCACTGCTACTCCTCAAGTACTTTATGTACAAAAGGGTAGAGTGAATAAACCAAAACCGCAAGTGAACAAGAAGCAGAAAGGCAAAGGCAAGGTTGATAAGGGCAAACAAGTTGCGACTCCATCAAAACCAAAGCAGAACTTTGTCAAAAAGAGTCAATCTCAGAAAGATGAGACTTGTCACCACTGCAAAATGACTGGACACTAGAAGAGGAACTGCTCTCTCTACCTCCATGAGTTGTAAGAACATAATAAGAAGGCTGAGCTAGCTGCTGCAGCATCTTCAGGTAACTTATTTATGATAGAGTTATTTAATCTTACATACAAATCAAACTCCTAGGTATATGATACGGGATGTGGTATTAACATTTGAAATACCCTGCAGGGATTTGAGTTGAAGAGGAAGCTTACCTATGGGGAACAATTTCTGCAAGTGGGCAATGGCGCACAAGCAGTGGTTGAAGCTAGTTTAAATATCTTATAGCTTCACCCGCTGCTTGTGCGCTATTGCCCACTTGCAGAAATTGTTCCCCATAGGTAAGCTCCCTCTTCAACTCAAATCCCTGCAGGGTATTACAAATGTTTATACCACATCCCGTATCATATACCCAGGAGTTTGATTTGTATGTAAGATTAAATAACTCTATCATAAATAAGTTACCTGAAGATGCTGCAGCAGCTAGCTCATCCTTCTTCTTATGTTCTTGCAACTCATGGGGGTAGAGAGAGCAATTCCTCTTCCAGTGTCCAGTCATTTTGCAGTGGTGACAAGTCTCATCTTTTTGAGATTGACTCTTCTTGACAAAGTTCTACTTTGGTTTTGATGGAGTCGCAACTTGTTTGCCCTTATCAACCTTGCCTTTACCTTTCTGTTTCTTGTTCACTTGTGGTTTTTGTTTATTCACTCTACCCTTTTGCACATTAAGTACTTGAGGAGTAGCAGTGGATGCCTTATCTTTTAACCCCATTTCAAAGTCAATGAGCATTGCATGTAGATCATTAACCGTCTTTCCCGTGCAATGCATATTATCGTTACGAACGAAATCATTGAAGTCCTTATTAATGGACCTGTTGATCAAGTTGATAGCCATATTATGATCATAGGGTTGTCCTAGTGCGATGAGTTGTTCCATATAACCCCTCATCTCCATATAATGGGACTTATAGACTTTCCAGGAGCTTGCTTGAAACTATGTATAGCATCAACCAAATCATAGATCTTTATAGCTTGCGGCGTTTCATACACAGCCTTGAGTTCATCAAGCATTCGCTAAGGTGAAAATAGCTCATACTTCCTTTGAAGTGATGAAGCCATTCTCCCTAACATGACAATATCCACCTCATGGTGCTTCTTAACATTAGCAGTGTGTTGAAGCCTTTCCGCATCAGATGCTTCTTCAGCAAGATCCTCTAGAAAAGGAGTAGTCAAGATATCAATAGTACCGGCTGCTCTCAGAACAATTCTTAGCGAGCGATACCAGTCATTGAAGTTAGGGCCAGTAAGTTCAGGCCGTTCAAAGAAAGCTTTGAACGCTGAGCTTATTGTCAGATTGTTTTCGGGTTGAGCCATTTCTACAAAAATGAGTTCAAACATTAGTATTTTTGATAATATAATTCAAGAAAATAAAATTACCCCGGTAATAAAACCATAGTATTTTCCTTGAAACTAGAATCCATATTGACATAGACTTATCACATCAGTTGATCTGCTAGTGACAAATGCATTCCACACAGTAACTTGTCGAACAATAATTGACAAACAAATTTGTAATTTCTAGATATGTTAGGGATTTACATTGCCAAAATCATTTGCATTGTAAACTTGTTTCATCCCTACTTTACGCCTTAAGTTTCCAGTTCTTACTGAGTAACTTAATTAAGTCGACTAATCTAAAGAACGTATAACCTTCATGTGCAATCTTATTTAGTCATGAAGTTTTCTCTCCATTACAACATCGTCCAAAATCTCATATGACGACAATTGTAACTTCAAGTGTTCGTCAATTAGATGGCATATGACTTAAACTTTTAGGGTATAGATTTTGGTGTCAAAATCATGTATGGAGAAGCATGCATACATCTTCATAACATAAGTTTAATAAAACGTTTAGTAAACTTTTTGGTGAGACTAAAATTTCATCATATATTTGCAAGTTGATGTATTGGTTAAACCAATTAAAGATTTTACACACAACTAAATTCACATCGTACTTTTTCTAGAACTCAGCTAAAGCACAAAGCAATAACCTTATTCATTGTGTTTCGGATGTGAATTAATGCAGTTAAATCAACCTTAAAGAATTATACAAATAACAACCATAGGTAATTCCAATTTTGACGCACAGGCGAGCCGGGAATTTGGTCAGCGCTGAAGCATAACACCTCCTTCCTTAACCGGGTACATGACCAGTGGTGCGTTATACCCACTTTATAGTTTGTCAAAATTGAGTAGTCCGTTAAGTTGTTATTGCAATTCTAATCAACGCAAATTATATGTAATTTAGATCTCAAAACAATTCATTAATTTTGATAAGATTTAGTCAATATTATTTTTCTTGGAAAAAATTACCCTTGTTTACAACATACAATATATAAAAAGACGCATGAAAACAAGTAGTACAAAAAACTAAATCAAATAGCCACATGCATAACATTTTATTCAAAGAACATCAAATCTAGGGTTTTTATAAACATAAAAGTCTTCCCTAATTTTAAAACTTTGAATCAAATAAATCAAATAGCATACAAAATTATATGATCCGTAAAAAAAACATGCACGTTTATTAGGATCTCCCACATTCTCTTAACAATTAAATACTACGGATCGTAACCACACATGAAATAATAATTAATTCATGCAAACATCTAAAGATAATTACCATGTAATTTTAGGGTTTACAAAAAAATTAATAAAAAATTTGGCATAGCCGATTTTTAAAAACAATAAAAATAAAAACCCTAATTTTTATAAAACCTAAAAAAACAACATGTAATTTTTAACACAAATCAATATTAGTTAAAAAAACTTTAGATCTCGATAATTATAACATGTTAAAACGGCTCTCGATGCCACTGATAGTTTATATAGTTCATAACAATTATTAAAAACCCTAATATGGATCAAAGAACACATATAGCGGAAGCGAATTAACAAGATCATAACTAACACAATTATAATTAACCGAGTTAGGGCTACATACCTTTATCCTAACAAGATCCGCAAGACAACGGAGCAATCACCGGTTAAGATTAATCACGAACACCACCAGGATATAGTCTAAAGTAAGACTATATCACGATTTTGTACACACATAATACGGCGAGTTTATCGTGAGTCTAGCACGAACAAACCGAGCTTTCACGCTTATGAAATATCTACCCAACAACCCTAGAGAGGGGCTAGGACTAGATAAAATAGGCTTAATCGAAAACCAAACGAAACTCTAAGTTGGGTGTGTGTGGCCGACGATCAAGGCAAGAGAAAGAGAGAGAGGGATAAAAATTATGAGGGCTAGGAGTTTGTTTATATAGGCTTGGCAATCCTTGGTCTCCAAGTAATAAACGAAAAGGGAAACAAAATCTTTCCTTCCCCCCCCCCCCCCACCCCTTGTAGCCGCCGGTCGACAAACCCCCAAGGGGTGTTTGTGTAATTTTTGTCTTCTTCTTTTCCCTTCCATTTGATTCCATTACGGTCGTTTAATACTTAACTTTTAATTATTAACGATCGTTAGTTAAGCTTTGGTTTGATTTAATAAATATAATAAATATATTTAATAAATAAATTAACCCTTTACGTAATGTGTGCAATCCCGTGATCCCGAGTTCGATCCTATCTCACGACTATTAAATTTAAGTCCATAAACTTTCAATAACTGTGGTGGTCTTCGCCATTTCACTAGGCAATGTACACGTCGCACTAGGGATCGTACTGGTGTGAGTAATGTGTTTTGTGATAACTGTGGTGATTTCGACCATTTTGCTAGGGAATGTCGCACTAGGGATCGTACCGGTGTGTTTTGTGGTAACTGTGGTGATTTCGGTCATTTTGCTAGGGAATGTCCAGATATTAAGTGTGATAACTGTGGTGGTCTTGGCCATTTCACTAGGCAATGTACACGTCACACTAGGGATCGTACTGGTGTGAGTAATGTGTTCTGTGATAACTATGGTGATTTCGGCCATTTTGCTAGGGAGTGCCGTGAGATTATGTGTGATAATTGTGGTGATTTGGTCTATTTGGCTAGGCAATGTCGCACCAGGGATCGTAATGGTGTGAGTAATGTGTTATGTGGTAACTGTGTTGATTTGGGCCATTTTGCTAGGGAATGTCCGGAGATCAAGTGTGATAACTGTGGTGGTTTGGGCCATTTTGCTAGGGAATGTCGCACTAGGGATCGTACTGGTGTGTTTTGTGGTAACTGTGGTGATTTGGGCCATTTTGTTAGGGAATGTCATGAGATGAAGTGTGATGACTATGGTGGTCTTGGCCATTTCACTAGGCAATGTACACGCCACACTAGGAATCATACTGGTGTGAATAATGTGTTATGTGGTAACTGTGATGATTTTGGCCATTTTGCTAGGGAATGTCAGGAGATTAAGTGTGATAATTGTGGTGATTTGGGTCATTTTGCTAGGCAATGTCGCACTAGGGATCGTACTGGTGTGTGTCTGTGGTAACTGTGGTGATTTTGGTCATTTTGCTAGGGAATGTCAGGAGATTAAGTGTGATAATTATGGTGATTTGGGCCATTTTGCTAGGGAATGTCATGAGATGAAGTGTGATGACTGTGGTGGTCTTGGCCATTTCACTAAGCAATGTCGCACTAGGGATCGTACTTGTGTGGGTAATTTGTTATGTGGTAACTGTGGTGATTTTGGCCAATTTGCAAGGGAATTTCAAGAGATTCAGTGTAATAACTGTGGTGAATGGGGGCACAGGGCTATGCAATGTCCTAGTTTGCCTAGGGATTCTACCGGTGTTAGTAATGGGGTTTACTGTTTTAACTGTGGTGTGTTGGGGCACAAGGCTAGGAATTGTTCTAATATGTGTTGTTATAACTGTGGTGAGTTGGGGCACTTGGCTAAGGATTGTATTAGAAGTAATGGTGCTGAGTGTTACAACTATGATAGTATTGGTCATATAGCTAGGGATTGTACACATGGCACTAGTTTGTCCAGGGACGACTCTGCTGGTGGTAGTGTTCAAACCCCGTTCCTCCAGGTCTGAAGATGGTGAGTTGGGGCACAGGGCTACGGATTGTACTAGTTTTCTTAGGGATTCTACTGGTCAATGTGGTGGGATGGGGCACAGGCCTAGGTATTGTTTTAAAAGTATTGGGGCGTGTTATAATTGTGGTGCGTTGTAGCACTGGGCTAAGGATTGTACGGAGTAGTATTTTTTTTAATTGGGCATATATTTACTTTGCATAAAGTTTCTCAGTTTTCTTCATCCAGTTTTGAGCGTAATGTCGCGCAAGTTTTATATATGCTACTCTACGTTATGCTCTTGTTGGTCGTTTATTTTTTATTTTTATTTTTTTTTTTGCTTGTTGATTGTTATGTCATTGCATACATGACTTGTAACACGAGTTTTGTTATGTTTAATTCTTTACGTCATGCTTTCTCTGTCTGTACAAACTTTCTTATTGGGGGTTTCGTGTTTGCCTCTCTACCATCAGCATACAACTATGTGGCCATTTTTGTTAAAGAAAAACAAGAGTAACAACAAGAAGTGCTTCTTAGATCTTGAAAACATTGTTTATAATTTATACACAACTTTCTTAAAGAAAAAGAACACTAACAACACGTCCGAACCTCCAACCAAACGAGCAAAAAAGAACAAGAATGTAGTACAACCTTTTGTATTCTAGTGTCGACTCTCAATGGGTCATATCAAATCGAATATCAAGTCTAGTTATAGTCGTTCAGCCAAAACAATTTTTTACGATATATGGTAAAGAGTTGTCTGTGCTATAGGGTGAAATAGTTTTGTTTCATTTATAACAACTCGGGCAAAAGACAATCCTTCAGTTCTTTGAACTCAAATAAGTTACACAAACAACATAGGGATCGGTAGAAAACTCTCACTAGATGCTTCAAGATCAAACACTAGGATATTAAAGATTAGATTAATGACAATAATGAACTCTGACCATGATCAAGGTGTAGAACTCACTCT
Organism: Glebionis coronaria; assembly: GCA_025667525.1. NCBI lineage: Eukaryota > Viridiplantae > Streptophyta > Magnoliopsida > Asterales > Asteraceae > Glebionis > Glebionis coronaria. The sequence goes on from CM046876.1 coordinate 675,542,813, forward strand.
TATACGCATAGGTTAAACTGAAACGTGAAAGGTTTATGTCTCTTATTGAATAAAACTTAGGCAATATATAGCCTTTACAATAGAAACGTGGTACTCCTAAATCTCCTAAAGACCAGGTACTAGTTACTGCCCACTCTCCTCACTTATCCTATGTATCACACAATACTACCAATTCAGACTATGGATTCCATACATACTTAGTAAATACTTTAACAAACGATTAACCCAACAATCACCCCCTTAATCGTTTGTTTGGTTCTTCATTACAACATTCCCTAGACCTTTCCCGAAGAACCAAGTCTTCCCCGATGACGTCCAAAGTCTCATTCGCTTAACCGTTAACAACAACACTTGTAACATGTAACATGGAATCCCGTGAAAGACGTTCGTTACCATCTCGACCCGTCACGGACCCACAGACGCTTCCCCGGCCACGCCCAAAGTCATCTCGTTTCGAACTTCCAGCACCATAATATATCACACAGTGTTGTTTCACCATCACCCAACCCTTACTGTTGTCGTCACCACACATAACCCGTCTTCTCACGACACTTATGTGACACCCGAGAGCATTATTCCACCGATAAAGAAAACAAAGCCACCCGCTCTACCGTTTTCTTTCACCCGCTAAACGAGCCGATTCAACACCACCCGTGTTGAAATCTTCCCACCTGTTTTTCCCGCTAACCGGTTAATCTCTCCATTTTTCAGTGACCTACAACCTACCCTCATGTTTTTCATTGGAATAACAAAACTCCCTTTGATGCAACAACAACCACGGACCTCCTAGTGTTCATCACAGCCCCCCTGTCGCCTTGAACGGTCATCCCCTATGACATCGGTCATCCCGAAACACCTTAGTGTCTTCGTCTTCTGCTGTAAAACACTCTGACCAAGAGAAAACCCTCAGCCCTAGCGTCTTCACTCAACCTTGTTTCGAGATCACTTTTCCACCGAGAAAGAATACAAGGACATACCCGCCTTTACCGTCTTCATATGCAAAACGAACTGCGTCAAAAGCTACTTGCTTTTCTTTCCCGACTCTTCCCGTTCGTTTATACCGCAACCCCGATTAGTGTCTTGCGACGAACAACTACCAAGCTACAACCCTTTTTCGATCAACCCCGTTCCAAGAGCCCTATTCCACCGACTAAGAAGAGCCCTATTCCACCGACTAAGAAGAACTAGCTACATGCTTTACCGTTCTCTTAAACCTATAAAACAAACCAAATCCAAAGCCACCTGCTTGACGGATCCTTCCCGTTTGTTAGAAACTTAGATAGAAACCAAAAGATAAACTTTTTGATCTCATAAACATCAAGATTAAACAAAATCAAAGATGATTTAGGCTCAAATATAAGTAAAAATCAAGAAAGGTAGAAAGAGATTGAAGATGAAAAACTTAACGTAAACTTGAAGATTAATGATTCCAAAATACAAGAGTGAATCAAAGCTTAAACATGAAAGAAAAAGAAAGATGAAATTCTAGTGAGAGAAATTTAAACACTTTCTCTCTCTAAAAATGAAAACTACAAAAGGAAAAAAATTAATTAACTAACACCCTCCTAATGTGTCATTATGAGGGTATATATAGGAGGTGGGGAGTGCATGTGTTACTTCCTTCTTTCTTTCTTCTCGTCTCGACTTGATTTAAATTCTTTGCCTTTCTCGACATCCTCTCGGGATTTGTTGATATAAATTGAACTTGTCATATAATTTTCTTCTTCTATTAGACTTGAGTTCTTCGAATTCATTAAACTTCCGTCTTTAGACTTTTTCTTCGATAAATCTTCAGAATAAGCTTTGGACTTCCGTGCTTTTTGCACTCTTGATCTTTTGACTTCGTCTTTTCTCGTTTTCTTCGATAAAAGCCCGTGATAGCCCGTGTTTTCTTTCTTTTTCACATTTTTATCCTGAAACACAATAAAAACACAAACCACGCATAATTCCGACTTTCACGACATAAAATACAGGTTTTGGTCTTGTTATTATTGGAAATAAGTGGTAAAAGGATAAGTGTTTTCACACTTACCCATAACTGAGCCAGAGTGCAAAATTGAGCAAGAGGGAATAAACCACGGGTCCTAGCTAGTTTGATTAATAGTATTTAGTTTTTGTGTTACAAGTTAAAAGTATTGGGTTGTAGTATGTAGATAACACTTAAGGAAACCGATTTATGTCCAATGGGTGACACATTTATGTATCCTGGATACTTGGTTTGTATATTTTGGTGAATATTAATGAGTTTTATTGTTTCAAATATCATTTTTATATATCTATATTTTTTATCCGTAAAATATCAAATTATATAGTGGGAAATCCGTGGAAATATATTCATAGGAAATATGTGAGAATATGCCCGTGGGAAATATGTAGGAAATATTTTTGGAAAATACGTGAGAAAAACATGGAAAATGGTTACTAAAAGAAATCTGTGAGAATATGTCCCTGGAAAATATATGAGAAATAACCATGGGAAGTATGTGGGAAACAAATGGGAAAATGACTGTTAAAACATGTGGGAAAATGGTCGTGAGAAATCTATGAGAAAAATGTTCGTGGGAAAAAACCACTCTTTTTATGTGAAATTTGGTTGATAAAAACCATGAGAAAATAGTAAACGCTCCATGGGAAAATATGTGGGAAAATATTTACCCACAGGATTTTTAGCAACAAAATATTTCCGTGGTAAATATGTGTGAAAGGGCCCTTTCCCACGAAATTTCCTACGGATCTTGCTCTAGGTAAATGTTGTTTGTATAGTGTGTGGGGAAGTTATCCACATGGAGTAGTTTCCATATAGAGTACTTTATATATACTAGTTATAGTTAAGAGCTCAACACTTTGGGCCATCTTGGGTTCATTTAGTCCTTATTTATGTTATCCTTAAACTGATGAAGAAGTGTAGACAACAAGAGAGATGTGAGAGAAAATCAAGAAAAGGATAAAATTTTCGGAGTACTTTATCACCCCAAAACCCAGCAGTAGTGTTTCGTCGATTCCCGGAGTTTGCATCGTCGGATCGTCACCATATTTGGGTTGTACCTTCCTTACGTATAAAGGAATGTTTTGACCATTGGGATCATGATTGTGAGACCCGTAAGTTCTCTTTTCTTGGCAGGGCAGATTGCATCAGATTGGTGATACTTATCCTTTCTTGTTCTTTGTTTGTTGCCATATATTCTTGATATTGATTCCAAGATATATGATGATTGTTTTATGCCACTGGCGTTATCTAGAAAAGACATTATGTACCTCTCTTGATTGATAGTGAATTTAAGCGGCACTAGGTGTCCCATGATTTTTATCCATTTTGGGGTTTTCCACATTAAAAGTTTGGCGTCCTTGTTGTGTGTATGATTACTATAGCATCTGCTGATTAGAGCGGATTTGATAATTTTTTGGGGGTTTACTAGATTTGCTTCTAGTTTGCTTATTTGTATGCATCCTCATAGGTTCATACGGGTTTGGATAAGTGATTGTTAAACGAAGGTTTTGCTTCCGTGCATTTGTGTTTATACCGTTGTGACTCATTGCAATTTACCCGTCAAGTTGGTATCAGAGCTATCGTGATAAGCACAACCCCCCCCCCCCCCTCAAGAACTAATTAATGTACCATACCCATACCAATGTCAAGATTCGAGTCAAATAAGACACTGATGGGCCAGATTTGTTCACTTCCACCCATGCTACATACTAGTCAACTTTAATTCCCACTACATTCATTTCCATGTCAATTTTTTTCCTTTATTTGACATTTTCAAAGCAGTTATTTACTTTTTTTTCCCTAAATGTAGTTGTGTGGGTGGTTATTTTCCTTTTTCTATGTTATGTAAGGTAAAAGTTAATCAACGAGAAGTTAGTTATTGATTTTCCTAATTTTCTTTTGTCTTTTTTAGAGATGGTTATTATTACATTGATATCATAGTCTTAGAAGAATTAGGAGGTGATCTTGGAAGCTAATTTGGAAGCTCGCGATGCGTCTGTAACGAGATCTCCAAGTTGGATTTTGCCCAATGAAATCTTTGAGTGGTGAATATCTCAGAGGGAACGCTGCTCTTAACTCCTTTCTTCGGGCTGACCTTAGATCCAATTAATAAGTTGTTGTCTATCATTTGGTATAAGGAGCCAAGGATACCCGAAGTGCCAGTGATTTGGTATCAATGGTTTGTTCATTTTAACCATAGTTCTTGCATATCAAAGTTGGACCCCTAACAAACCTCTTATTCCAATTATCATTAGGTCTAGCAAGATTAGATGGTTTAGGTCTATTACCAGAAGCTTGTGGCCTTTGGAAATTCCCTCTATTAGGAATACTAGTATTAAATGCTGAGTTTTAAGACTTGGAAGAGACACTAGAATTATTACCAGATGTAACAAATCAATGTGACTCTTTACTAATAGAAAATGCATTCCTAATATCAAGCAAATGATATCTAGATAAGAATAAAACTTCTTATTTGAATATATAAGACACATTAAGTCCCACTAAGAATTACATTAGTTTCATAAGATCATTATGTATTTTTAAGTTCTCAGAAGCATGACACGTACATCTAGGAAGCTTAACAAATGCATCAGATTATTTCCAAAGAGCACTTAATTGTGATAATAATTAGCTATAGATAAACCATTTTGAGATAGAGGATTCATCTTATGATGCAAATTAAAAATCATAGACCCATCAACCTTATCATATGTTTCTCTAAGTTCCTCTCAAACAAGAGAAGCTCTTTTGAAAAATGAGGTACCCAAAAAGTTCTTTAGAAAGAGAATTTAAGATAAACCCTAAAACAATAACATTTACCATGTCCCGTTGTCTACCTAAAACTCCATCAATATTAAACCTCCTACATGTACCATCTGTCGAGATATGCGATCGTTTAGCCATAAAAAATGTGTGAGCCTATTAGGGGCACACACTCAATACGGAGAACACACTTTTATTATAAGTTTTATTATTTATAATTAAACATTTAATAAAAACTTCCCTTAACTATTTAATTAATTGTGGTTAAATTAATTATGTGTTTAGTTAATTTATCGTGAGCGTGTTTAATTAAATTTAGGGACTAAAAATCATTTCTAGAAAGCCACAATGCCATAGGCGGCCGATTATCTCCTTAAGTACTACTCTCGGTAGAAGAAGCCTATTACTTTTTGATTCAACTCAAAAGGCAATGCAAACCCATAATCTTAATCGAACACCAAACCCTAATTTCCAACAACTAAATAAAAAATAGATCCAATCACAAACCAATCAATAACACCACCAAAATCAATTAACCCACGTTAATTGATCACGAGAAGCTTATAAGAACAAACGCCCAAATTATCAAACCCTATTAAGAATTTTCAATAAATCAACAATATTAATCTGATTCAGTTACCAAAAAGCAATTAACCCTAGTTAATTGTTAAAAAATAATTTTAGAGAAAACTCCCTTTTATAATAATAGATTTAAAGCAAGAAGAAAGCTTTGCTCTGATACCATGAAAAGCTTTAAACATAAATCAAAGATCTATCTTAAATCTTAATTCAATGTAGTTTTAATCAACATTTATTAATCAAACATAATCCATATTGACTTATGATACTCCCTCTGTCCTATAATAAGTGTCTATTTTAACTTTTTCGGTCTTCCTTATTCACTTTGACCAAAATATCTTCATTTGTGTTATATAATATCGGATGTAAATTATATGTAATTAATAACTGATTTTTTGGTTAGTTAATAAAAAGGTATGCTTGCAAGATCTTTCTTTGCTTTACTCGTACCCAATTGATATATGTCGTTATTTCGTACTCGGTATCTTCTCGAATCGATCACGGTCAAAAGTGGAATCGTTGTAATTGGTGAATAAAAAGGGGGAGCTTTAGTCTAAATCTACTAAAATGATAAGTGCTAGAAGTAATAAAATTAAACTAAAAGCAATTACTGAGAATAAAACTAGAATTTAAATCAAACAGTAAGTACCTAAACTTGGAGAAAACAACTTATTCGGAATGAATGCTTGATCCGGAACATCAGGGAAATTTAGCTTATTCTGAATATTTCTTCTCATGCGGAATAAAACTGGAAAACTGCTCTATTCGGAATAATGGCTTATCCGGAATGTTTGCTCTACTCGGAATAATAGTCTATCCGGAATGTTTGTGCTTATACGGAATAATATGATTATGCGAAATATTGTACTTATGCGGAATGTTTTAGAAAGAAAACTTTGATCGGAATAACTGCTCATCCGGAATATTGATTATTCCGGATGGACATGTTGATTCGGAATGTTTGCTAGAAAACACTGATCCAAAATAATGTTCTTATGCGGAATAACGAGCTTATTCGGAATATTGGCTCTACTCAGAATAATTTGATATTCCGAATAAACTCTAAAATCACAACCTTGATCCGGAATAATGGATATTCCGAACCAACAGTACAATCACAGACCCCCTATCCGGAATCTGGGCAAATACAGTAAAAATAGCGAAGAACAGGGGATTCTGAAACACGAATTCACCACAAAATTTCACCAAGTTTTGAATCAAAACTTAAACCAATTTACCACTAATCATTTACCTATGATAAACATCAATCCAAAACAACAAAAACATAAAACCCACTTACTTTTTATGATCAAACCAATAAAAAGAAACTTTAAGAACTTTGAATCACAAAGAGATGAAGAACAAGATGATAGAAAGATTAAATGTAAACTTGTATTGATGATTAAGATTCAACAAACAAAAATGAAAAGATTAAACTTACAAAGTTGTGGAAGAAATCAAAGAAAATGAAAACCACTCCTTAAGGGAGATGGTTCCTACGAACTAGGAGAAAATGTAACAGAATGAAAAACTAGTCGAAAATTGTGAAATGGGAGGAGTATTTATAGGCTTCCTCCTTGGTTGGTGAGTGGGCTTTCTCCCTTTCTTTTTTTCTTCTCGTCTTTTCAGAAAAGTTGACGTTTTCGATTTCGATTCGGGATTTGTCGACGAATAAATTCAACTCGTCTTTTAATTTCTTCATTTAATAGACTTGAGTTTCTTCGACATATGTAAATCTTCCATCTTTGGTCCTTTTCTTCGATAAATCTTCAAATAGGCCCATTGACTTCAAATCTTTTGCATCTCTTGGACTATAGACTTCGTCTTTTCGTCTTTTTCTTCGATAAAACCCGTGCAATCCCATGTTTTCTTTAATATTTATCCGGTTGGCTCTGAAAACACAACAAACACACAAACCACGCATAATTTCAAACAAATGACATTAAATATGCGTTTTGGTCTTGTTTTAGCAAGAAATAAGTGGTAAAAGGATGGGTGTTTTCACACCTATCAAATCCCCTACACTTAACCATTGCCATGCCCTCATGCAATGCTTAGTGATAAAGCAAATTTACACTTTTCTCATAATCAATCAACCTTGGCCTTATTAAAATACTACTAAACAAAAATTTAAGTACTAAGAAAAATTAAAACTTTAAAAGAAACAAAAGGATCGAAACCATTTTCACTTGAAAATAGCTATATGGAAATAACTTGCAAAGAGATCAAGGACTTACATTAGGGCTTTGGCGTTGTGAAGATTTATCACCCTCAAGTTTCACGTTCCCCAAACTAAGCATAAAAACGAGATCATTGTTATTATAAGTTAGCAATTCAAACACTTACACACATGGCTTAATTATATGCTTAAACTCCCTTATTCTTAGGTGTATCTCTTATATTTTATTTTTGTCTTAGAATGATCATGAAGATGCATTTTTGGACTTATTTCGATAGTTTATTTAGGCTGAAAGCAAAGTAGGGCGATTTGATCAATAATTAGCTAAAGGACAAAATCTCTTAAAACTGCTTCTCAGGATATCAAAAAGTTCATATCTTGGCATAACTCGCTTCGCGATTTGGGACCTTTCTCGGGCCAATATTTGGCATGTACTTCATACTTCATATCTTGAGAGACGTGCTTGAGATAATGGTCTTCTCTTCGTTAATAGAGTTCTTCACTTGGAGTATTTTTTAGGGATACTCCACTTTGTTGACCACGACTTCATCATTATTTCTTCAATCGCTAATTGGGATTTTGAGATACAACGATCCGCCTCCTTTTCGGACTTGGATCTATTTATCCTCATACCTTGTTAGGGTCTTTTCGGATAGACTTCTCCATGATCTTTATGGGAGTTGATTGCTTTTCGTCGTGAGTCGTGATCCTTCATATTGATTTTGGGAATAATGCTTTTCACATCACCTTGGATCTTTAGCAATAAATGGAGTCCTCATGCCTTGTTAGGGCCTTTTTGGACTCGCCAATCTTCGCGCCCCGCTTCATAAGTTATGCCTTGGCTATGAACCCTTATCATTACCGAGCAACGTTTAAACGATCTTGGGCTAGAAGCTAAGTAAACTTTCAAATCGTACGGCCTTACTTATTGCAGATAAATTATTAGCAAGTGATGGGAGAATAGGCAAATAATTACACCAAGTGAGCTTGTGCAAGAATACCGACTTATAATTGACTCTATCATTTCTCGTCCTTCACAATTTAAAATCTAAAGTAATGAGACTCGTGGATGCTTAGCCTAATAAACCAATTAAGGTCTACATGGTTAAGGATACTAGCTAGAATAAACTTGGACAAGTCTATTCGGGTTGAGTCAAAATAATCGCAACGGGCCTAATATGTCAAAGATTTCAAAACTAGCTACACCACTTTATTAATATATTTGACTTTATTGCAGGATATGTACATATGAAAGCAACGATAAAAATTTAAAAATTACGACTAAATGGCCAAAGTTAATTAAAAATTTGAAAAATGCTGAAAAAGATGATTTTCCGGTTAAATGAAGGCATTTTAATGGAAAAGTCCACTTAAAATTTCGATAGAAGTCCCCCTACACTTAAGATAAACATTGTCCTCAATGTTTAAGTATGTGGGAGAAGTCTCCCTACACTTATGACATTGTGCACGTTGGTTAAATCAAGCTAAGGAAGAGACGACTAAAGTGATCAATTTCAAAAGTGAGTATGAAGAAAATTGAACCACGATAGTTGAGAGATAAAACCGGATTTGCGGACAACATGGGAGCACGGTTCTTCAAAGATTCCAAGAGTGCACGCATCCCTGTAAGCACATCACCATACAAACACAAGCAACCTATATAGCTCCCCCTACACTTAGGATGAAAAACGAGAAAGGGGGATAGATACTCGGGTTGCCTCCCGAGGAGCGCTTGTTTTTGTTAACCGAGTCACGAGCCTGACTCGGTCCCGAACTAATTCAAGGGAAACGTGGTGAGGGATGGAATCATCTCATGAGAGATGTCCTCACCAAAGTACAATTTCAAACACTGGCCATTCACCTTAAAGTTGGGCCCATTTGGCTGAGAAAGCTCAATGGTGCCATAGGGAAAAACATTGGCGATGGTGAATGGACCAGACCAGCGGCTCTTCAACTTGCCCGAGAAGATCTTCAACCGAGAGTTAAAAAGTAAGACTTGATCACCAACGTGGAACTCTCGGTTCTTGATTTTAGCATCGCGGATAATCTTGGTCTTCTCTTTGTAGATCAATGAGTTCTCGTAAGCTTCATTCCTCAATTCATGTAGCTCGTTGAGTTGAGTCTTGCGAAGATCACCGGCTTTGTTGATGTCGAAGTTAGCCCACTTCAAGGCCCAGTATGCCTTATGTTCCAGCTCGATGGGGAGGTGGCATGCTTTTCCGTACACAAGACGATAAGGTGTACAACCAATTGGTGTCTTATAGGCGGTACGGAAAGCCCACAGAGCATCATCAAGTTTATCGGCCCACGAGGCACGATGCTCTCCCACAGTATGTTCCAAAATTCGCTTCAATCCACGGTTGGATATCTCGGCTTGACCGTTGGTTTGAGGATGATAAGCGGTGGAAAGACGGTGATTGACACCATACTTAGCCGATCGTTGCAAAAATGAGTCCCGCGGTCACTGATAATAGCACGAGGAACACCGAATCGAGCAAACAGTTGTTTCAAGAATTTACAAACCACCCTCGCGTCGTTAGTGGGTAAAGCTTTGGCTTCAACCCATTTAGAAACGTAGTCGACAGCGACAAGGATGTATTTGTTGCCTTTAGAAGAAGGGAATGGCCCCATAAAGTTGATGCCCCATACATCAAAGATTTCACATTCTTGTATGAAATTTTGAGGCATATCATCTTTATGTGTGATCTTGCCTCGTTTTTGGCAAGCATCACAATTCTTAACCATCTCGTGAGCATCACGATAAATGGTGGGCCAATAAAATCCCGAGTCAAACACTTTTTTGGCGGTGTAGTTGGGACCAAAGTGACCACAGGTGGGTCCTTTGTGGCAAGCCTGGAGAATGTCAAAAGCTGTCGGTCCGTCAACACATCGGCGAATAATCAAGTCAGCGCATTGTTTGAATAGAAAAGGGTCATCCCAAAAGTAAGTCTTAACATCATTCAAGAACTTCTTCTTTTGTTGGGATGTTAACCCTTTGATGAGAACACCACCCGCTAAGTAGTTTGCAATATCGGCAAACCACGGGGTGTCATCAAGATTGAGATTTATAGACATTAAGGTCTCAAGGGGGAAAGAGTCATTGATCTCTTTGTTCGGATGATCCCATTGATATGGATCCTCAAGTCTACTCAGATGATCCGCGGCTAGGTTTTCAGCACCCTTCTTGTCACGAATTTCAATGTTGAATTCTTGAAGGAGTAAAACCCAGCGAAGAAATCTTGGCTTAGAGTCGTGCTTAGTCATCAAGTACTTCAACGCGGAATGGTCCGTGTATACGATTGTGGTGGATAAAACAAGATAGGGGCGAAATTTTTCAAAAGCATAGACAACGGCTAAAAGCTCTTTTTCGGTTGTCGTATAATGCAATTGAGCCCCCATCATTGTTTTGCTAGCATAGTGGATTGGTTGGAAGTGTTTGTTGATCCTTTGTCCCAAAACCGCACCAATAGCAAAGTCGCTAGCATCGCACATCAACTCAAAGGGTAGCTTCCAATTAGGGGTAACCAAGACCGGTGCCTTAGTTAGCTTATCCTTAAAAAGATTGAAGGCTTCGATACACTCTTTAGAAAAGATAAAAGGGGTATCTTTTTCCAAGAGGTGGGTCATCGGGCGAGCGATTTTAGAGAAATCCTGAATGAATCGACGATAGAAGGCCGCATGACCCAGAAAACTTCTTACACCCTTCACGGATGAAGGTGGAGGTAATTTGGCTATGACATCCACTTTAGCACGGTCGACTTCAAGACCGGCTTTAGAGATTTTGTGTCCTAGCACAATGCCTTCTTTTACCATAAAATGGCATTTTTCCCAATTCAGAACAAGGCGAGTGTCTTCGCACCGCTTAAGCATACGTTCCAAATTGGCAAGGCAAGAAGAGAAGGAATCCCCAAAGACCGAGAAATCATCCATGAAGACTTCTATGGTTTGCTCAACCATGTCATGGAAGATAGCCAACATGCACCTTTGGAAAGTCCCGGGGGCATTGCATAAGCCAAAAGGCATCCTTTTGTAGGCAAATGTGCCATAAGGACAAGTGAATGTTGTCTTCTCTTGATCTTGGGGATCGATGGGTATTTGGAAATAACCCGAGAAACCATCAAGAAAGCAGTAATATTCATTATCCGCTAATCGTTCAATCATTTGGTCCATAAAAGGAAGAGGGAAATGATCCTTTCTCGTGGCATCATTGAGTTTGCGGTAGTCTATACAAACTCTTCATCCAGTAACGAGACGTGTAGGAATCAACTTGTTGTTTGCATTGGGCATAACGGTGATGTCGCCTTTCTTAGGCATACAATGGACTGGACTAACCCATGGTGAATCCGAAATAGGGTAAATCATACCCGCATCAAGATGTTTGATAACCTTTTTTTATGACATCATGTATTTTAGGATTCACCCTTCGTTGGCTTTGAATTGTGGGCTTAAAGTCATCCTCCATGAGAATTTTATGTGTGTAAAAGTGAGGATCAATTCCGCGAATGTCGGAGATTTTCAAAGCGATAGCTCTTTTATGTTTCTACAACACGGCGATAAGTCGGGATTTTTCTTCTTCTTTCAGGTCCTTTGCGATGATGACCGGTAACTTCTGGTTGTCTTCAAGGAAAACGTACTCTAGATGAGGAGGTAGGTCCTTAAGCTCAAGAGTAGGAGGATCCTCAATAGATGGTGTAACTAACGATGGATCATCATTAGTCACCTCTTTAGGAGAAGGAGGAGAAAATGGGTCTTCATTGAGAAGTCTCTCAATAGTATGAATGTCTTCATCCCAATCGTTGGAAGAATCATCATACTTAAGATCGAGAGGACCCAAGCTAGCTTTGAAATCATCCAAGTCACTTTCTCCAAAAGGAGTCAATGCTGGAACAATTGAGGCAACGGTCTCAACATTGGGTAGAGAAGAGAGAGTACTTTTGCAAGCATCATGAAAGTGTTCTTCACAAGCCTCATCGAGAACATCAATAGCATTAACACTCTCATATGAATAAGGTTGCTTAGAAATCTTACCCATATTGAAGACAATTTTATCGTCACCAACTCTCATGATTATTTCGCACGCGGCTACATCAATGAGAGTGTGACCGGTCCTCAAGAAGGGACGTCCAACGATTAATGGAACACGAGGATCCATCTCGTAGTCAACGACAACAAAATCCGCCGGGAAGGTGAATTTGTCGACGCCAACAAAAACGTCTTCGGCTATCCCCACTGGATAAGCAACCGTACGGTTAGCTAATTCCAAAGTCATTTTGGTGGGGACTAGCTCGGGGAGAGATAATTGCTTCCAAACACTTAAAGGCATTAAGTTTATGTTGGCACCTAGATCGGCTAGGGCCATGCAATTCTCTACTCCCGGGAAGTTGCAAGGAATCAAGAAGCGACCCGGATCACCAAGTTTGGTGGGCAATTTCCTTAAGAGAACGGCGGAGCAATTCTCATTAAGTTGGGTCTGAGCAATGTCAAGAAGCTTCTCCTTGTCACTAAGAAGATCTTTAAACATCTTCGCGTATTTAGGCATGTGAGCGAGAGCCTCGGCAAAGGAGATGTTAAAATTCAATTGTTTAAACATTTTAAGAAAGTTTGAAACTTGAATATCATCCTTGCTCTTTTGCTTGTCTTTCCGCAACCTTGAAGGATAAGGTATATTGGATGAAGAAGAAGGCTTTAGGGAAGTAGGATCACTCACAACCACGGGTGGTGGGGAAATGGGGATAGAAGGTGAAGGAGGTGAGGGAAGTTGCTCTTTTTCCTTGTTCACAATCACGGGTGGAGGTGTAGGAAGCTCGGGTTCCGTATCACCTTTTCCACTACGAGTGGTGATTGCTTTCATCTCCCCTCTTGGATTCGCAACGGTGTTACTCGGAAGAGTACTCGAAGAAGAGGGTTGATTACCTTGGAAGAGCGAACCGATCATATCACGAATGTTAACCGCTTGAGTGCTGAAAGAGTCTCTCATGTGTGCACGAATCTCATTGCTTTGTTTTGCCATATCATTCCTTAGCTCGGCTCGAATATCGCTCCCTTGTTTCGCCATGTCATTCTTCAAGTTGACAAATTGACTCTGAAGATTCGTCACCATCTCTCGATTAGTCTTCATAAACGTCTCGACGTCTTGATTCAATACCATCGGTTGATTGAGAGGTGGAGCTTGGTAAGCTTGAGAACTTCCTTGAGGTGGGTATGGGTTTCTTTGGGATTGATATTGATTGTTAGCACGAGGTTGGGATTGGTTGTTTCGGTTATAGCTTTATTGTTGGTTTTGGTTTGGAGGAGGGAAACTGGGTGGAGCAAGACAGTTGTTTGAACGATAACTTAGCAAGCTGCGGTCTCCTTGAGGACGAGCTTGATAGCCTCCCGTGGGATAAGTACCGTATGCCGCGTTAACGTTTTCAGAAAAATTGCCTTGGGTGGAAGGACAATCATTGTAGGAACGAGGACCACCACATGTGTCACAAGAAATAGAAACGGCTTTAGCTTGTTGAAAATGGTTTGTGGCCATAGTCATGAAATTCTTGTTCATCTCTGCGATTTGTTGGGTAAGTTCGGTTATCTCGGGATTGGAGGTAGTACAAGAAACATGGATTCTCGAGTTAGATCTTGAGGATGCGGATGAATCCCAATTCTTGTGGTGAGTAGTCATGTTTTCAATCAACTCTCTACACTCCTCCGGTCTCATTTTCATAAAAGTACCACCGGTGGCGGCGTTGATCGTGTCACGATCACAAAAAGTGAGACCATTGTAGAAAGTATCAATGAGAGTGACGGGGAGCATGTTGTGATTTGGACAGCGGTCGATCAAATCATTGTATCGTTACCAAGCATCAAAGAGCGATTCATCATTGTCTTGCATGAATCCACTAATTTGGTTACAAAGGCTCGTGACCATGGATGGTGGGAAGTAGCGCGACAAAAAGCGTCGAGTCATGTCGTCCCAAGTATGAATAGAGTTCTTTGGGAGACGGTCAAACCATTTTTCGGCATGGTGAGAAAGCGAGTGGGGAAAGAGTTGGAGGCGAAGGTCGTCCATAGAAACACCGGGGGACTTCATGCTTTGGGTGATGGTAATGAATTTGTCGAGGTGTTTGTTGACATCATCATCCAGAATTCCGCAAAATGGGTTAGTTTGCACTTGTTGGATCATGTGATGCTTCAACGAAAACTCTTGAGTTGTGACATGCATCGGCGCAATCGGGCCTCCACGTCCGTTCATGGTGGGTTGACATAGCTCCTCCATGGTTCTAAGGTCGGGTAAGGGTGGATTATTCATGTTTGGGTGGGGTGGATTATTATTGTTGGGGAGGGGTGGATTATTATTGTTGTTGTTGTGTACACCGGCCATGTCTAATTGTTCGAGAGTCTCGGGCTCTGAATAAGACGTTGATCGAGTACGCATACACTAAAAAGAAAATGCAAGAGAAAATATTTTTGGTTTCTATAGGTTTTTTAATGTTTTTGTATTTTTGAAAATTTTATATTTTTATGGGTTTTTGAAAAGTTTTGTGCTTGAAAATAACGTTCCCGAAAGAACGGATCCCAAAATCTAATTTTTCTCACAAGAAACCGTTGATCCTTACGAAAAGAGCCGGCAGCGGCGCCATTTTAATAACTGATTTTTTGGTTAGTTAATAAAAAGGTATGCTTGCAAGATCTTTCTTTGCGTTGCTCGTACCCAATTGATATATGTCGTTGTTTCGTTCTCGGTATCTTCTCGAATCGATCACGGTCAAAAGTGGAATCGTTGTAATTGGTGAATAAAAAGGGGGAGCTTTAGTCTAAATCTACTAAAATAATAAGTGCTAGAAGTAATAAAATTAAACTAAAAGCAATTACTGAGAATAAAACTAGAATTTTAATCAAACAATAAGTACCTAAACTTGGAGAAAACAACTTATTCGGAATGAATGCTTGATCCGGAATATCAGGGAAATTTAGCTTATTCGGATTATTTCTTCTCATGCGGAATAAAACTGGAAAACTGCTCTATTCGGAATAATGGCTTATCCGGAATGTTTGCTCTACTCGGAATAATAGTCTATCCGGAATGTTTGTGCTTATGCGGAATAATATGATTATGCGGAATATTGTACTTATGCGGAATGTTTTAGAAAGAAAACTTTATTCGGAATAACTACTCATCCGGAATATTGATTATTCCGGATGGACATGTTGATTCGGAATGTTTGCTAGAAAACACTGATCCGGAATAATGTTCTTATGCGGAATAACGAGCTTATTCGGAATATTGGCTCTACTCGGAATAATTTGATATTCCGAATAAACTCTAAAATCACAACCTTGATCCGGAATAATGGATATTCCAAACCAACAGTACAATCACGGACCCCCTATCCGGAATCTGGGCAAATACAATAAAAATAGCGAAGAACAGGGGATTCTAAAACACGAATTTACCACAAAATTTCACCAAGTTTTTAATCAAAACTTAAACCAATTTACCCACTAATCATTTACCTATGATAAACATCAATCCAAAACAACAAAAACATAAAACCCACTTACTTTTTATGATCAAACCAATAAAATGAAACTTTAAGAACTTTGAATCACAAAGAGATGAAGAACAAGATGATAGAAAAATTAAATGTAAACTTGTATTGATGATTAAGATTCAACAAACAAAAATGGAAAGATTAAACTTACAAAGTTGTGGAAGAAATCAAAGAAAATGAAAACCACTCCTTAAGGGAGATGGTTCCTACGAACTAGGAGAAAATGTAACAGAATGAAAAACTAGTCGAAAATTGTGAAATGGGAGGAGTATTTATAGGCTTCCTCCTTGGTTGGTGAGTGGGCTTTCTCCCTTTCTTTTTGTCTTCTCGTCTTTTCAGAAAAGTTGACGTTTTCGATTTTGATTCGAGATTTGTCGACGAATAAATTCAACTCGTCTTTTAATTTCTTCATTTAATAGACTTGAGTTTCTTCGACATATGTAAATCTTCCATCTTTGGTCCTTTTCTTCGATAAATCTTCAAATAGGCCCATTGACTTCAAATCTTTTGCATCTCTTGGACTATAGACTTCGTCTTTTCGTCTTTTTCTTCGATAAAACCCGTGCAATCCCATGTTTTCTTTAATATTTATCCGGTTGGCTCTGAAAACACAACAAACACACAAACCACGCATAATTCCAAACAAATGACATTAAATACGCGTTTTGGTCCTGTTTTACCAAGAAATAAGTGGTAAAAGGATGGGTGTTTTCACACCTATCAGTAATAAAAATGCATTTAAATCTCAATTCATACATATATTTTTCATAAAGTATTGTATAACACGAATGAATATATCTAGAGTTAAAATTGAATAAAAAGACCGAGAAAAGTCAAAGTGGAGACTTATTATGGGACGGAGGTAGTAATACTTTATACAATCAAAACTTACAACTAACAAAAGAAGAGATCTCAATCTCTTTAACAAGATGATAAACGATATTAAAGAGAACAAAATAGATAGTAGTAGAAAGTTATGAGCAAATAAGCAACTCTAGCTTTTATAGACCAACAACAATTATATCTTGTGTTGATCCCTTTGAATAGATCTATATCCTGTTAAGGATTTGTAAAATAGCTTGTAATCAAACTAGAGCACTTTAGAACTCTTACTCAACTAAACAAGTTATGCAGAATCTAACTTATAAAGCAAAGAAGAACAGAATTACTCTAACTATTCGATCTTCTATTAATCTACTTTGGCAAAAGGTACTTACAACTCATCATACCTATGTTCGTTTTATATTGTAAGAAACCCTAGAATATTATGTTATGATAAGTATATCACACACGGTATATTATCAATATTCTAAACTATTAATTATACACATAAGATATACTCCTATTATAACTATGACATATCTTTACTAAAGATATATTCGTCTAAATACACTTAGCAATACTTACATTAACACTAATGGTACTTGACATATACCGCGTTAACACTAATTACTTGCTAACACTAACAATACTTGTACTTATACTAACGGTACATGGTACTTTACAATAATTCCCAACAATCCTCCCCTAAAAAAGAATGATAACTTGTTATCTTCTTGTTTCTCTGTGTGTTGAATGTATAAGAATACATGTCTTCAAACTTCACTTCAATTCTGGATTGAATCTGGTAATCTTGTACTTATATACCAACTGAATGTATCCAAACACTCATGCAGATCTTCTTCTGATATGATAATCTTCAAATCTTCATGAATTTCATCTCTATCTTCAATATAGGATCTTCTGTGTCTTTTGAACATTCTTTGCAGCAACTATGTTGTCTTCATATATAGAACTCGGCAATCTTTAAGCTTTTGGACCAACAATCTTCCCCTATTTGATGATGATAAAACATCCTTGTAATCTTCTTGATCTTGAGCATACATGAATCTCCTTGAACATGTTTGTTTTGAATCAACACTCCTGCTTATGTCTCCTCACCTGAAATAAAGCAGTTAACAACAAACCAATCTGTATTGGCATCATGATTTTTAGCAAATCATCAGCTATCAACGGATTTGATTTATTCTTTACCAGTTAGTCGTACACTCTAGAATAGCCACTACTTTATTCATAAAGAACAAGGTGTATTGATAACCCTATATATTTTGGTAAACTGTCAACCATTCAACGGATTTGATAGAGTCTTTACCTAGAACCGTTTGCCCTAGGACTAGCCAACTCTTTGTCTCGAAACATGGTGAGTTAGTACCATATAGTTTTTAGCAAACTACCAGCTATCAACGGATTTGAGAAGTCTTTACCATAAGCTATTTGCTTATGGACTAGCTAGATCTTATGTTTGTTAGACATGGTGAACTGAGGACCATTTGTGAAGTGTGACTAAGAGTCAAACACTTAAGGCTCTTTCTTAGCTTCTTCTTCTTTCTCCAAATCCTTGAGTTCCTGTTTGATCAACCTAATCAACTCTAAAGCACCATTAGATTCCTCTAAAACTTCTAGTTGTTGTTCTAACATTATTTCCAACAATCTTCTTCCAACAGGATATCTTTTATCTTGAAGCATATAGTATGTCACATCATCTACATCTAGTGTATGTATACCACATGATCTATAATATCTCTAGTAAGTAGGAACCTGATTCTCTAAATCCTTCAACATTTGTTGATCACAATTATGTGGTTCATACATAAACTTCAATTATCTTCCTAATAGTGATATTTCTTCTTGACCTTCACTCCTTCCTTGAAAAAATCTGTTAAGGTCTTGAATGTCTTGTCTGTCAAGAATATGAAGAATGTCTTCTAAGAACCTGAACATCCTAAATGTACCATCTGTTCTAGTTATTCCATGAGCTTCCAGTCCTTGATTTATAGCACCTGTCCACCTTGTGATTGCCGATTTCTTTCCAAAGATTTCTGTATCAATCATTGGTCTTCAAATTTTACTATATTCAAGTTCTTTCTGTAGCTCTCATCATCATCACTATTTTGATCTGTAGATTTTGCCTTTTTCTTAGCTTCTTGCTTTTTCCTGGTTGATCTTTTTCACTTAATACCTTTGGAGGTTCCTTCAATTTCAATGGATCCTTCCTCTAAGTCAGTATGTATCGTTTCTTCAAGTACTGTTAACTGAGTATGTACTTCTTGTACATTTTCAGTCCCTTCATCACTTTGAGCTGCATTTCCCTCATCCATCCCTTAAGCAGTCTTTCCTTCCTTTGAAACTTCCTTCACCTTTTTATTCTTCCTAGCATATGTAGTCTTGATAGGTGGAGATGTTTCTTTCTGTCCAGCAGTACTTGTATCAAGTCTGGGGGTAATTCCAAATTACCTTTGTTGTTGTATGATAGGTGAGTAAGCACCCATCCTTTTTACCACTTAATTACAATAATAACCGGACCAAAACGTGTATTTTATGTCATTTATGTCGAAATTATGCGTGGTTTGTGTTTTTGTTGTGATTTAGGACGAAAATGTGAAAAGGGGAGAAAACACGGGCAATCACAGGCTTTTATCGAAGAAAAAGACGAAAGACGAAGTCAAAAGATCAAGAGTGCAAAAAGAACGGAAGTCCAAGACCAATTCTGAAGATTTATCGAAGAAAAAGTCAAAAGACGGAAGTTTACTAAAAGCCGAAGAACTCAAGTCTAATTTAAATTACAAGACGAGTTCAAAGAAATCCCGAGACAAAGTCGCTAAAGTCAAAGAATTAAGAAGATTAACAAAGAATTAAGAAGAGCAAGGACTTAATGACGTAATTAAGGAAAGATGAAAGAGGGGAGGAAGCTTCCTAAGCACTCCCTAATCCTCCCCTATAAATAGTTTAGGATTTTATTCATTTTCTCTTGTTGGCTAGAGTGACACTAGTTCTTCCATTTTAATTTCTTTGCATATTTAAATACATGTCATTTACTTTATTATCAAATTTAAATACTTGTCTTGCACCTTAAATTCCTTTAATTTCAAGTAAGTTTCCTTTTAATTCTTGTCAATCTTTACTTTTATTGTCAATCTCCTATCTACCTTTCTTTAATCTTTAATCTTTATGTTTAATGTTCATGTTCATGTTCTTATTTTATTGATTTGATTAAAGTGAGTTTTGATTATTTTGGTTATATTTGTTAGTTTTATTGATTTGGATTGTTTTGTTTATGATTAGTAGATGTTATCTGGTTAGTTTGATTTAATCTTTTGGTTGATTTTGCTAAGTTTAGATTAGATTCGTGTATATTTGCTTTCTCCTTGTTCTTCGCTGTGTTATTGTATTCCCAGGTACATTCCGGATCAAAGCCTAGATATTCCAAGTGAAGATTGTTTGTTGATTATTCCGAATAAAGGGCGTTCATCCGGAATAAGTGACATATTCCGGATCAGCCTCTCATTCCGAATCAACCAAACATTCCGGATCAAGGGATTAGCCAAAGTGTTCATCCGGAATATCCAACATTCTGGATCAAGCAGACATTCCGGATCAGTCTTGTTTATTCGGAATAATTTAACATTCCGGATCAAACCTTTCATTCGGAATACCAAATATTCCAGATCAAGGAGTTTTATTCGGAATAATTAATTATTCCGGATCAAGGTCTTCATCCGGAATCTTCAACATTCCAGATCAAGGGAAACATTCCGGATCAAGGACCAGCAAGGAAAATATTCCGGATCAAGCTCAAGTATTTTGAATCAAGACTTTATTCCGGATAAGTGAAATATTCCAGATAAAGGATTTATTCTGGATTAAGGGTTTTGGTTAATATTCCGAGTGAAGAAGAATCATTCAGAACGAAGGTGACATTCAGGATGAGTGATTATTCCGAACGAAGGTTTATTCCGGATGAGCTATTTTCAGGTTCTTTTTAGTTTCAGTTTTTAACTTTCTGTTTTTAATTTTCAAGCTTTATTTTTCCCGCCTTTTTTCTTAGTTGCACTTTAAGTTTATTTGCCTTAGATTTATTTTCGTCTTGCCTTAGTTTAAGTTTTAGTTGCGTTTTAAGTTTGCCTTAGATAGATTTAAGTTCGCGTTATTTACTTTTAGTGCCCTTTTAATTTTCGTCACGCTTTTAAATTCACGTCATTTATTTAAGTAGAGTTAGATTTAAATTACTGCCCTTTTACTTTTAAAGTTTTGCACTTTTTCAATTACTACAACGATACAACTTTTGTTTCACCAAAGAATGACTGAGTCACATAGTTAACCAGGATCAATTCGAAGAGACTATGACGATAACTTTTTACATACAAAATCTCTCGTATCAAATGGCGCCGCTGCCGGCTCTTTTCGTAAAGATTAACGGTTTTCTGTGAGAGACGCGTTGCTTTTTGGGATCCGTTCATTCGTGAGCGTTATTTTCTTGCTTAAAAATTTCAAAAATCCATAAAAGTTAAAAAATTGTTAAAAATCCATAAAAATTAAAAAATTTCAAAAATCCAAAAAGATTTTATTTTTATCTTTATAGTGTATATATATTCTCTTTGTGTTTGGTTTCTTTTCTTTTGCCTTTTTAGGTGTATGCGTACTAGATCTTCTAACTATCAAGAGCCCGAGACTCGAGAAGATTTAAGTATGGCAGGTGTTAACAACAACAATAATCCACCGCACCTCAATATTAATAACAACAATGTTCATCCACAACCCGATCTTCGGACAATGGAGGAGCTTTGTCAACCTACCATGTTTGGACGAGGAGGACCGATTACGCCGATGCAAATCATGGCTCTAGAGTTTTCGTTGAAGCACCACATGATTCAGCAAGTGCAAACTAATCCATTCGCCGGAATGCCTGATGATGATGCCAACAAACACCTCGACAAATTCATTACTATCACTCAAAGCATGAAGTTGCCTCGTGCCACAATGGATGTTCTACGCCTTCAACTCTTTCCACATACTTTATCACACCACGCCGAGAAATGGTTTGATCGTCTCCCGAAGAATTCCATTCATACTTGGGATGACATGACTCAACGCTTTTTGTCGCGCTACTTTCCACCATCCATTGTCACGAGCCTTCGAAATCAAATCAGCGGCTTCATGTAAGAACCCGATGAATCTCTCTTTGATGCTTGGGAAAGATATAATGTTTTGATCGATCGTTGTCCAAACCACAACATGCTCCCTGTGACCTTAATTGATACTTTCTACAGCGGTTTGACTTTTCGTGATCGTGATACGATTAATGCAGCCGCCGGTGGCACATTTATGAAAAGGAGACCCGAGGAGTGTAGAGAGATTATTGAGAACATGACTACTCATCACAAAAACTGGGATTCCTCCGCTTCTTCAAGGAACAACCCGAGAGTCAATGTTTCTTCTACTTCAGCAAGCCCTGATATGACTGAATTCACCCGCATGATGGTCGAAATGAACAAAAATATCTTGCTTCTCGCTACTAACCAACAACAAGTTAAAGCGGTAGCCAATCCTTGTGAGACATGCGGCGGTCCACACTCATACATTGATTGTCCTTCTACTCAAGGAAATCTGGAAAATGTGTATGCAGCTTATGGTAATTATTCACCGGCAAATTACCAAGCCCGACCTCAAGGGGATCGAAATTTGCTAAGTTATCGGTCAAACAACTATCTTTCACCCGGTTTTTCTCCTCAAAACCAAAACCCCAACAATAATTATAATAGAAGCAACCAAATCCCACCTCGAGCTTCTAATCCTTATCAACCACCCGCTCAACAAGCCCCACCCATGAATCAAGATGTTGAAGCACTAATGAGAACCCAAGGTGAGCAAATCAAGAATCTACAGAGCCAAATTATCAAATTGAAAGGAGATATCACCAAGCAAGGGAATGACATTAGATCCGAGCTTCGAGATAATAGACAATCTTCCTTCAGCAATCAAACGAATGATTTGAAGAATATGCTGGCTAGTTTCTTGCCCTCCACTCAACCTTCTACTTCGAGTTCTCTACCTTCAAACACCGTCACCAATCCGTGAGCGAATGTGAGTGCTATTACTACCAGTAGTGAAGTTACCATAGTAGGACCACCTATTCCGCCCCCATCATCTACACCTCCTCCACCACCATTTATCCCTCCTACTCCCACACCTAGTATTAGTACACCATTACCGTCTCCGCCTCGTCATGACGATGTCTCCAAGAAGAACCCTTCAACATCTCAACCTCCACCAACTCAACCTTCACCTTCTACTCCTCCACCACCCAACCCTAGCATTCCTTATCCATCTCGCTTAGGCAAGGCTAAACAGTTAACCAAAGATGACTGTCAAATGTCAAATTATGTGAAAATGATCTCTCAAATGAATTTCAACATTAGCCTTGTTGAAGCACTTGTCCACATGCCGAAATTTGTCAAAGCATTCAAGGAATTGCTTAACAAAAAGGAAAAGCTGGTTGAGCTCGCCAACACACGCTTACATGAAAACTGTTCTGCAGTTATTCTTAAAGAACTTCCGGAAAAACTTGGAGATCCCGGTCGTTTTGTGTTGCTCTGCGTTTTCAACAAAACCGAAGAATTTACTGCCCTAGCTGATCTTGGGGCCAGTATCAATTTGATGCCTTTAAGTGTTTGGAAAGCACTATCATTACCCGACCATACACCAACTAAGATGACTCTTGAGCTTGCAAATCGCACTCTCGCTTACCCCGTTGGTATTGCCGAAGACGTGTTTATTAAAGTTGGCACCTTCACTTTTTCGGTCGACTTTGTTGTTGTTGATTATGAAATGGACCCTCGTATTCCTTTAATACTTGGTCGGCCATTCTTGAGAACCGGAAGAGCTCTAGTCGATGTTGCCGAAGGTGAATTAATTTTAAGAGTCGGGGATGATGCACACGTTTTTAAAATGGGGAAGCTTACAAGCAAATCCTATGGAAGAGAATCCGCGAATATGATTAATGTGCTTGATGATTTTGTCGTCTACAATAATCCTCTATTCGAATCTTGCAATGATAATCCACTTTTTCAAGAGGATGTGGATGATTCTCTCTCCAATTTGGAACCTTCACCCATATATGATTCTCCACCGATCTTTGATGCTTATGATGATGATTCTAGCTCAGATTCGGATGATTATGATGATTTTACCTACGAGTATCCCGACATGCCCGCATATGATGATTTTGATGAGGCCGATACTCTCTCGAGTGATTCTTCACATGATGAAGATCCTCCGCCATCACTTGATCCTACTTTGGATGATTACTCATTTGAGGAAGATTTCTCTACTTTTCTTAATACATACTTCCCTCATGAGAGTGATGCTCCTCCTATAGATTTTGATGATTATCGTCTTGATCCTACTTTGGATTTGAAGAAAATTCTTTCAAAGGAGAAGCAACCGGACGACACCATCATCCACAGCACGTATGATTTAACACCTCTTTGTCCACCTTCTGAGGACGAGGTTGTGCAACTTCTTCGCGGATCTTATTCACATTTTGCTGAGCCTGAGTGCTATTTTCCTTTAAAGGAAAAGGTGTTCGACCCCGGTATCGATATTTTTAAGCCATCTCAGTATCCGTCTGATGAAATAAAAGGAAAAATCTTTGGAACTTCTGGAAATCTGCTTGCACCACTTCACCCTTGCTTCCACCGTGCTCCATCTTTGCTTAAGGGAACCTTGCCTACTCTTCTTTGGCTTGCCTTGTCCACCTTAAGCTTGTGCTACTTGATGGACGAAAACTATGTATTTGATCCCGGTGGATATGTTTCATGCTGCTTCCTATGATAATCAAGGTCGAGTCAGGCTCACGACTCGGTAAACAAAAATCAAGCGCTTCTTAGGAGGCAACCCAAGTATCTATCTTTTAGCTATCTTTATCCTAAGTGTCGGGGAGACCCCTTGGTGTTTGCTATTTCCTCTCTTCTTATATTCAGGGATTCGGCGCTTAATGATCCACTCTTGATGATTTTTGACAACCCGTGATTCCATGTTTCCATTTTCCCGGTTCTATCCTAAACTCTTTTCGATTCACTATTTTATATTTTCTCAATATTAAAATAGGAATCTCGTTAGTGGTCTTTTCCTTAGCAAGATTTAAACAACATGCACAATGTCCTAAGTGTAGGGGAGTTTACTCCCACATGCTTAAACATTGAGGACAATGTTTATATTAAGTGTAGGGGGACTTCTATCGAAGTTAAGTGGCCTTTTCCGTGTATTTGTCCTCATTTTAACCGGAAAATCAATTTTTCGACATTTTTCAAAATTTTTGATCTATTTTGGCCTAGTATTTTTTCCCTTTGTATAGTTATTTTCTTTCTTTACTAGAATAAATTTTAATAAAGTGTTTTAAATTTTAAAACGTTGTGAATCTTTTGACTCAACCCGAGTTTACTTACTTAAGTTTACTCTAGCTAGTATCCTTAACGTGTTTAAGTCAAGTTTTGCTAGGCTTTTATATAGGGAGCTATAAAACGCGAAAGTCTTAACTCTCACGGGTTAAGAACAAGAACTTTTCGAAAGTTCCTATAGTTGATCCTAGAGAGTCGTTTACCAAGGGAACTTTAAAATGCGATTTCAAAACTTGAAAAAGTCTAAGAATTTGCAAGATCCTATAGGCGACTCGAAAACCCAAAACTTTGATTTAATAGGCTAAGCATCCACGAGTCTCATTCCTTGAGATTTTAAATTGTGGAGAACGAGAGATGATCGAGCCAATTATAAGTTTGGTATTCTTTCGTGAATTTAAGTGAGTTAATTATAAGCCTATTCTCCTATCGCTTGCTAATAAATTTATCTGCAATAAATAAGGTTGTACGATTTGAAAAGTTACTTAGCTTCTAGCCCAAGATCGTTTAAAAGTTGCTCGGTATGGATTAGAGTTCATAGCCAAGGCATAACTTATTGAAGCGGGATGCGAAGATTGGCGAGTCCAAAAAGGTCCTAACAAGACATGAGGGCTACATTTTGTTGCTAAAGATCCCAAGTGATGTGAAGAATCATTTATCAAAAATCAATATGAAGGATCGAGACACACGACGAAAAGCAAATACTCCCGTAAAGATCATGGAGAAGTCTATCCAAAAAGGCCCTAACAAGGTATGAGGATGAATTGATCCAAGTCCTAAAGGAAGTGGATCGTTGTATATCAAAGTCTAAAATAAAGATTGGAGAAAAATGAAGAAGTCGTGGTCCAAATATGAAGAATCTCTCAATACTTAAAGTGAAGAAATTCCTATTATGAAGAGAAAACCATTATTTCATTGACGTCTCTCAAGATTTGAAGTATGAAGTCGCTGCCAAATATCGGTCTGAGAAAGGTCTCAAATCGCGAAGCAAGTTATGCCAAGATATGAACTTTATGAGGTCCCGAGAAGCAGTTTTAAAAGATTTTGTCCTTTAGCTAACTATTGATTAAATCGTCCCACTTTATTTTCAGCCTTAATAACTATCGAAATAAGTCAACAATGCATCCTCGTGATCATTCAAGACAACAATAAAATATAAGAGATACACCTAGGAATAAGAGAGTCTAAGTGAATAATTGGCCCACATGAGTTCGTGTTAGTTTGCTAACTTATAATAACAATGATCTTGTTTTTAAGCTTGGTTTGGAGAAAGTGAAAACTTGAGGATGATGATCATTCACAACATTTCCAAAAACCCTAAGGTATGTTTTTGATTTCTTTACTTTCTTCCTTTGAATGTTTATAATTTTCTATCTCTTTAATAAAGGCCAAGGTGGATTGATTATGATGAAAAGTGTAATCATGCTTTGTAACTAATGCATTGCATGAGGACATCGCAATGGTCAAGTGTAGGGGATTTGATAGGTGTGTAAACACCCATCCTTTTTACCACTTAATTACAATAATAACCGGACCAAAACGTGTATTTTATGTCATTTATATCGGAATTATGCGTGGTTTGTGTTTTTGTTGTGATTTAGGACGAAAATGTGAAAAGGGGAGAAAACACGGGCATTCACGGGCTTTTATCGAAGAAAAAGACGAAAGACGAAGTCAAAAGATCAAGAGTGCAAAAAGAACGGAAGTCCAAGACCAATTCTGAAGATTTATCGAAGAAAAAGTCAAAAGACGAAAGTTTACTAAAAGCCGAAGAACTCAAGTCTAATTTATTAAAGAATTACAAGACGAGTTCAAAGAAATCCCGAGACAAATTCGTTAAAGTCAAAGAATTAAGAAGATTAACAAAGAATCAAGAAGAGCAAGGACTTAATGACGCAATTAAGTTATCGTCACAGTCTCTTCGAATTGATCCTGGTAAACTATGCGACTCAGTCATTCTTTGGTGAAACAAAAGTTGTATCGTTGTAGTAATTGAAAAAGTGCAAAACTTTAAAAGTAAAAGGGCAGTAATTTAAATCTAACTCTACTTAAATAAATGACGTGAATTTAAAAGCGTGACGAAAATTAATAGGGCACTAAAAGTAAATAACGCGAACTTAAATCTATCTAAGGCAAACTTAAAACGCAACTAAAACTTAAACTAAGGCAAGACGAAAATAAATCTAAGGCAAATAAACTTAAAGTGCAACTAAGAAAAAAGGCGGGAAAAATAAAGCTTGAAAATTAAAAACAGAAAGTTAAAAACTGAAACTAAAAAGAACCTGAAAATAGCTCATCCGGAATAAACCTTTGTTCGGAATAATCACTCATCCGGAATGTCACATTCGTTCTGAATGATTCTTCTTCACTCGAAATATTAACCAAAACCCTTGATCCGAATAAATCCTTTATCTGGAATATTTCACTTATTTGGAATAAAGTCTTGATTCGGAATACTTGAGCTTGATCCAGAATATTTTCCTTGCTGGTCCTTGATCCGGAATGTTTCCCTTGATCCGGAATGTTGAAGATTCCGGATGAAGACCTTGACCCGGAATAATTAATTATTCCGAATAAAACTCCTTGATCCGGAATATTTGGTATTCCGAATGAAAGGTTTGATCTGAAATGTTAAATTATTCCGAATAAACAAGACTGATCCGGAATGTCTGCTTGATCCGGAATGTTGGATATTCCGGATGAACACTTTGGCTAAACCCTTGATCCGGAATGTTTGGTTGATTCAGAATGAGAGGCTGATCTGGAATATGTCACTTATTCCGGATGAACGCCCTTTATTCGGAATAATCAACAAACAATCTTCACTTGGAATATCTAGGCTTTGATCCGGAATGTACTTGGGAATATAGTAACACAGCGAAGAACAAGGAGACAGCAAATATACACGAATCTAATCTAAACTTAGCAAAATCAACCAAAAGATTAAATCAAACTAACCAAATAACATCTACTAATCATAAACAAAACAATCCAAATCAATAAAACTAACAAATATAACCAAAATAATCAAAACCCACTTTAATCAAATCAATAAAATAAGAACATGAACATGAACATTAAACATAAAGATTAAAGATTAAAGAAAGGTAGATAGGAGATTTACAATAAAAGTAAAGATTGACAAGAATTAAAAGGAAACTTACTTGAAATTAAAGGAATCTAAGGTGCAAGACAAGTATTTAAATTTGACAATAAAGTAAATGACATGTATTTAAATGTGCAAGGAAATTAAAATGGAAGAACTAGTGTCACTCTAGCCAACAAGAGAAAATGAATGAAATCCTAAACTATTTATAGGGGAGGATTAGGGAGTGCTTAGGAAGCTTCCTCCCCTCTTTCATCTTTCCTTAATTGCGTCATTGTAGATGTTTCTTGACATCTTCAATGTCCTTTTTATCTTTCTCAGATCCAATCTCAACAAAGTTCAGTTTGCTCCTTTTGTGTTGCTCATACAAAGTCTTTATCTCATCAAAACTTTTCATGACTAACTATGCATGAGTTAAACGCTTAACCTTATTGAGGTAGGACATCATCTGATTCCTGATTTGCATAGTAGTTGGAGGCTTAATTCTTTCTTTTCTTCTCTTTTCAGCAAAGAATCTTTGTTGCTCCCTTACCAAATCATCAATTAATTTATCCTTTTCTTCCTCATCATAAGCATCCCTCTCTTCAGCTATTAAGGATTCTGCTAGAAGTTCACTTGCTTTTAGTTCAGCCTGAATTCTATCATACTCTTTTATGTTCTATTCTTGTTGTACTCTCTAAGCTTCAAGCAATTGTTGCTTGGCTGCAAGTTCTTTTGTAACTCTTCTTCACACATTTGTTCTTGTAGTCTAAGAGCAACCTCTTCATCATGCTCCATTTGATGAAATTTGTTCATGACTTTGTTGATATCATCATCTGAATCACTTTCACCTTCAAACTCAGATTGTAATTTATTTTTGCCCTTATCCTTTGGATTAATCTTAGGTAATTTCTTCAATAACCTTGAAGATCTTCTTTCTTCATCTTCATTAGGTTGTTGCTGAATCACAATAGCTTTTGTAGTGGGTTGTGAAGCTTGTACTGTCTTACTTTTGTCTTTACCTTGACTGGCAAGATTTACTTGTTGTGTCTTTGTTTCTTCTTATGCTAGCCTTGCTTTTTCAGCTGAGCTCTTTTCTTTGAGATCAAGCAGCACTAGTGCCAATGTCTCATCTTCTCCAAAAGATGGAGTTTGGCTTTCTTCAGAAGATAGTAGTGAACTTTTTTCACCAATAGTACTTGCAGTTGGCTGAGCAGTACTTGGTTCTTTAGCAGTATTTACTTCACTAGTTATAGACACACTTCTTTCTTCGATCACCAAAGTATCTCCAGATACTTTTTCTCCTTTAGAAGTTGTCTTTTCAATCTCTAACTCCTCAGTCTTGTCTGATTCAACATTTATCCTTGATCTTGACAGTACTTGGAAAGACTGTTTCTCATGAAACCAAAATTGTCTTTGTGGTGGAGTTGTAGACAAAGGAAACATAATACTTATTTCCTATAGCTTCTCATAAAAACTACTCCAATTTGCTTGTAGTTTTGGTGACTGAGGTTGTGGTTGAGTTACCACCATTTCTTCATTAGCAGATGGTTGTGGTTCCTCATGTTGAAGCTCCATTTTGTATGCTCCAAACTTGTGTTATTCGCATAATTTTCAATGCCATCATCAGCGTCAAAATTGTTGTCATTGTCATCTCTAGAGAGCTTTGCTTGAATATCAGACGAAGGTCCATGTTCTTCATTATTCTTCTAGTGTTTGGTTGCATTCAGTTTCTTCTTCCTAAAGTTTCTAAGCTTTTGCTTCTTAAGAGTGGCTTGCTGAATTGACTTGTGGTGCCTCATCCAAGGAGTAACTTTATTCCTTAGCTTAGTTAAATTGGCTTCCACTTCTGCAATTTTTTTATCCTGTTCAAGCTTCTCCATTTGCAAAACCTGTACATGTTTGGACAAGCTTATGCACAAAGCAGTTAAATTTGCAACATCCACCACCTCTGTTGCCATTTCTTGTGGAGAACCACTAGCAGCCATTAAAGCAACAGGTGTATGGATCATCTTATCAGAGTGAGGTTGATCACCATCATGATGAGAAGAAGATTGTGAATCTTCATATGGTTGGGGACTCTGGTTAGAAGGAGTTTGTTGAGAAGCACTAGCTGAGCTAGGTTCCTCACCTTCTTGATTAGCTAGGTAGGCTAACATATTAGCAAATAATGGTGTTATTGTCCCTGAAAAAGAGTTACAATTCTTTATCAAGAAAGAAAAAGTTCTCTTGGTGAAAGAGGGAACATCCCATGTATTTGTTAAGTCTGGTAGGTTTGGGATTTGGTCATGGACTAAAGCCTGAATGAATCTTTGATACATTAAAAACTTTTTAGAACCTTCCAAATTCCTAGTCATGCCTTCAAAAATTAACCTTGAAAAGTTAAAAATTATGTTCTTTGCTAGACAAATACCGGTTGATGCCAAAGCAACAGGAATTTGATCAAAAGATGTACTTTTTGAGCTCAAACAATGAATTATAGCATGAAAAGTAATTTCCATTGTTGTGAAAATAAATTTTTAAAGAAAGTAAGACTTTCCCTACCACCTTCATATCCCAAAGCTGCAAGGCGATCATGTATCTCAGTGTTGGTCAACATACTAGTTCCATTTGGATCATTAAGTCTTAAACTAGCCCTAAGCAGTACTTCAGTCACATAAATATTCTTATTATGAACTCTAGCCCTTATGAAAGGTTGATTATGACGAGTACCTAATATATCAGTATTCCAAAATTGTGTAACAAGAGGAATAGAGACAACAGGACTTACGGTAAGTACAAAACGTACGTGACTTCGAGATAGAAAGTCAAGAATCTCATGAAAACCAAGAGAATCATCATTCTGAGTGAGATTAGCAACCTGGTTGTGCTTAGAGATCACTTGTAGAGTAGCCATTGATGTTTTTGATTAACGAATATTAGAGAGAAGGTTATAGAATCGAGGTAAAAAAATAAAAGATTAGGTGAATCAATTGTGTAATTGGGATTAGTATTCATAGGAATAACAAACCCAAGCGCGAAGAAACCACCAAAGTTACAAAAGAGACCCTCAACGGTACAACGGTTATGTAGCGGTACATAAAACATACACAGTACTTCGAATATGCCTAGTGGTACTTGATTCCAAAATGGTACCTCAAAGATAAGACCGGTACATGCATTCCACTATCATTGTAACCTCTTTTATCATAATCCTATAACCTATAATCACATCAAAAAAACACTATACAATAAAAATTAGCATAAAAGTTGTACATATGTTACCTCCCCTTAACATATGCAGCAGTTATTGGTTCAACATACCAATATGTGTTACTAAGAACTCAAGTCTCTTAGCTTCAAATGCCTTGGTAAAAAAATCAGCTACATTGGTATATGTATGGATCTTCAAAACCCGAATAAGCTTTTGGTCATAGGCATCTCTTATAAAGTGATGTCGAAATTCAATATGCTTGGTTTTGGAGTGAAAGACTGGATTCTTGACAATGTAGATAGTACTTTCATTATCAATGTAGATTTTGGTGTTCATGAACTTGAAACCATAATCTAACAACTGATTTTAAATCCAAAGTTTTTGTCCACATCAATGAGCAGCAGCTACATATTCAGATTCAATTGTAGAAGTAGCAACAATGGTTTGCTTCTTACACTGCCATGATATGAGTCTTCTGCCTAGGAATTGATAACCTCCTGTTGTGGATTTCCTATCATGATTAGCTCTAGCATAATCACTGTCTGAGTAAGATTCTAAGTCAAATGTAGACTCCCTAGGGTACCATAATCCTAAATTAGGTTTACCTTTAAGATACTTGAAAATCCTTTTCACATCATGTAGATGTGAAACCTTTGGATTAACTTGTGTAGGTCCACGGTTTCTTTCGGATTTTTAATGTGTTGTATTGATCTAAAGAGAAAGGGAGAGATGAAGAACTAGAGAGAGGAAGGAGAGAATAAGAGAAAGATATTAGATTGATTGAAATGATAACCAACAACCCCTCCTAACATGCTAGGAGGGGGTATATATATAGCCCACCCTACATGTGGGCTTTATGGGTTATATGTTTACATAACTAGATCACGAGCCCATATTACGTATATATCTTTGGAGTGACCGATCATTTCTAAATACGTAAAAACGTATTTCTAAAAATCTCCCCCTAAGGGAGGTCACTCCAAGTTACAAAGTCCTAAATAGTTTATAGCTCGTGATCTTTAGCTAGCTATGTTAATAATGATGTGACTGAGACTTTCTTTGGAAAAACGTATTTCCAACAATCTTCCCCTAAGGGAGGTCACACCATTTTACAAAAATCTTAAACCTAGCATACTATGCTTGAGTCTTCGATCTTGTTCTTGTGAATATGCTGATGAGATCATTAACTTTAGTCGTGAGCATGTTTCCTTGCCTTGACCTTGTGTATTCATCACTTGTGAAATTTGCCTCCTCGTAACTTCATGTTCCACATACTTATACCTTTATAAGTTCTTGAAAGCTTCAGAGTTTGATACAGCAGAAGACTTGACTTTTAGGCTTTCTTGAATTTGTTGAAGTATTAAGTGCATACAGTATAAGCATGTGTTGACGACTTCTTTTAGATTATACACCGCAATGCCACCTTCTTGTTAAGCTGCATAAGATAGTTAGCAACAAAACATATACACGGATGAAATGACCTTGAATATTTCATTCTAATTCGGTAGCATTTTACCTCCGGCCGGTGAAGAGCGTTGGACGATATTAAATATCGTACTTGTGGCAGGTAGTTTCAATTAAGAACCTCCTTGACAAGATTTTGCGGGTAAACCCGTTCTCTTTATTCGACCGTCCAAAGCTGATTGCGAACATAAAGAGTGAATCATTTGGATTAAATTATCCGCATGATTTGAAGCCGTCAAATCCGATTCCTGGAACAAGTTTGATTCAATAAAGAATCGTACCATCGTTGCTTTTCAGTTGTCACGAGCTTGATTCATATAGAATCTTGCAAGTTACCTACCAAGTTCTGTTTGATGTTAACACTAGAAGGATTTCCATTCATCACTATAAATACTTAATAGTATTACACTGAATGTTCTGGCAAGATCACTAAGATATTGCGTAGAGGCCTGGAACGTGTTTAAATTCATTTAAAAATTAAACCACTGTTGCTTTCCAGTTATCACAAGTTTGATTCATAAAGAATCACACAAGTCACCTACCATGAGCTTTTTGATATTCGCTCAAGAAGGATTTCCATCTTCATTGAAAATACTTACGTATTACTCAGATGTCCAGGCAAGATCATGAAGATTTTACGTAGGACTCTTAAGATCTTTCTTACTTTTCACAGTATGTGAAGAAACAAGGAATTATGAAAGTGTGTCCTAATGAGATATTTGATGATCTCAAATGGCTCTAGACTCGATCGTGCATTTTGGATTTTAGTGATCGGAGACTAGAGAGGAGTGCCACCATTTCAATATCAATATATTCGGAGTGAATAAATCGATAGATAATGCGTTGTATCCGTGTGATTAAAACAAATATCTTTTGAGAGATATCAGAGTTAGCTGGGATGGGTTGTGCATTGCATCACTGGGTCCATGACGTCTATCTTCAATAACATATGAGTTGACCCGGTTTCTGCCTAATGTTGTAAGGAGGGTTGTTTTCTTTTCACCCCTTTATCTTTACAATTCTTTTTTATTCTTCAACCCCTTCAATGCTTACCAATACGTCACAACTAGCACCTTATTGTGATTGTTCCAGTGCTAACTTAAGTACTTGGTTGGCATTCAGCTACGTTCACAATCTTTCTCCATCTTTCCTAAGGACTACTATTTCTAGCTATGGAATGTCCTTGGTAAGATTCCTCCGGTTCTAGAAGAATCATTGGACTTTAACCTATCCTACCATCCTTATGTCACCACAATCGTCACCGTCATGAATAGAGATGTTTTGGGTAAGTGTATGTCACCATGAAATCCATTTTGATATCCAAATCCATTTTGCTCCCCCTTAACATATTTCACGATATTCGAAAACATTTAGCACATGTTGGGATGAGCCAGCATATTAAGTCAAACCATTATTGATCTCAATATTAAATCATGTTTTCTCCCCCATATTAAAAATATTAACCCAATCGATGTTTTTAATATCAATTGATTTAATGAAATTTTAAGAAAATTTGGGAAGAAAAATGCAAATCCAATTATCTCCATGATTGACACAAGCTCCCCGTCAAATTAATGAGGGTGTACTTGAAACGTAAATTTAAATACCTTTTAAACACAAGTGTAAGGTATTTATCACGTGCAAAGATCATATATGATAATGTATTCACAAGATTGATAATTTACGAGGTTGGACCTGAATGATGAGAACATCATATGATATAATCACATGGTTCTTGTTCAAGAATGTTGGTAGCCTCGTCACATCTGAAGTTATCTCTTGACACCATGTGTACGATTGATATCGTTGTCTTGACACCAATTTGTGAACTTGGCACTTTCGGCATCAAAGATTCTGAATGCTGGACAATTGCTCCCCCTCAATTGTTGAACCGTGTTCTATTGAAAGAGCTATAGTCGCCATTTGAGTAGTCACATCGTCGAGTATGTAGATATCAATTGTAAATTGTTGCGGATTGTAGAGATGATAACTTCATAAAAACAATATTTCTCTTGTTTTAATAAATAAATGCACTGAAACGTACATATATTCGTGTTAGATTGTGTTATAATGTAAACACAATCCCATACATGGTTATAAAGTAAACCATGCCCGAGAAAATTAATTCTCGTTGTTGAGTCAAAGCTTTCCGGTGAAATGCTTGACTTGAATATGAAAGGCGGGTTACTATCTGAAAAAGTAGCAAGCCATTTTGAGCATGTTTTAAATCATTTAAACTTCTGCTCAAACTTTATTTACAACCCCGTGTCATTATTGAACGACATTTCTAGGATCGTAAATATTATCGATTCCAGAAGACATGCTCTTTTATCAAAACTTTTGAACACATAATTTGGAAAGATTTAGAAAAACCTTTTGAAAAATTGTGTTCAACATTTTGAAAACCAATTACTTGAGCTTAAGAATTTGAATATCTTACTAAACGAGCTTAAGTCCAAGAAGTTATAAACTTCCCATTGTTAAGGATAAGTTACCATCAGCGATAAACTTTCCTTTTAACTGAAGAACGAGTTCTAAGCTGACATTTACTTAGAAGTCGTTTTCATGAGCTTGAAAAACTTGTGAATATTTTAACGTAAAGCTCATGACCGAGAAAGATGAATTTCTCGTTATGAGGAAAAGTTTTCTTATTTAAAAGATACACTTTCCTTTCTGAGCTTAAAACTTGGAATGTTTTAATACAAGCTCATGACCGAGAAAGATTAATTTCCCGTTACGAGGATAAGTTATCATTAAAGATAAGCTTTCCTAAAATTGAAGCCCGAGTTACATCTTATATTTAACCGTAAGTCACTGTGCATGAGCTTAAAAACTTCGAATGTTTTTAATAGAAGCTCACGCCCAAGAAAATTAATTTCTCGTTGTTAGGATAATTTTATCATCGGCGATAAAATTTCCATTCTTTGAAGTCTGGGGAATAATCCGAGATATAATTATACACCATATACACGAGCTTAAAATCTTTGAATAATTTAATGTTAGCTCGTGTCGTAGAAAGTTTAATTTCTCGTTAATGAGGATAAGTTTATCATCGGCGATAAAATTTTTATTTGAAGATCGGGTCATCGTCTAATATTTAACGATGAGCCAAATACACGAGGTTAAAACCTTTGAATGGTTTTAGTGAAAGCTCGTGACCGAGAAAATTTAATTTCTCGTTTTTGAGGATAAGTTTATCATCGGCGATAAACTTTCCTTTATTTAAAGATCGGGTCATCGTCTGATATTTAACGATGAGCCATATACACGAGCTTAAAACCTTTGAATGGTTTTAGTGTAAGCTCGTGTTTGAGAAAATTTAATTTCTCGTTTTTGAGGATAAGTTTATCATTGTTGAATCCAAGATCTGTTGATCCCAAACTTAGATCGATTAAGCTTTGTGTATACGAGATTAGATCAAGTACTACACGTAGAGAAACCTTTGCTTATGAATAAAGTAACAAAGTGTTATGCGGAATTAACACTTGATCTAAAACACAAAGATGTTAAACAAACTTTCACTTGTATTAGAATGATCGTACTTGATTACAATGAAAGAGTTTTAACAATCGAAAACTTATGAAAACTTATGATAAACATTAACCTAAAAGACCTTCTTTTATAGATTAAGAAGTCTTGTACAATAAGCTACGAATCAACTATTCTAGGTAAAGATAATAATAGAAAATACAATGTCGAGCTTATCTTTACTAGAAGTATTCTAGAATATAATAAACGTGTAGCTCACAACTTCCATCAGTGCTTGTCTTCAATCTGTCAACGCTTGACTCTAACTTGTCAACGCTTATGCTATCAGCGCTCACTTTACTCTTGTCAACGCTTGAGTTGTTCTTGTCAGCGTTCAAGTGATCTGGCCTTAATTTATTCCCAACAATCCTCCCCTAAACTTGATATCCACTCTTATGATCAAGTTTCTGAATAAACACTAAGAACTTGGAGGAGTCTGACAAACCTTATCATATTGGTAATAAATAAATCTGATCA
Source organism: Glebionis coronaria (assembly GCA_025667525.1). Classification (NCBI taxonomy): domain Eukaryota; kingdom Viridiplantae; phylum Streptophyta; class Magnoliopsida; order Asterales; family Asteraceae; genus Glebionis; species Glebionis coronaria. Next base: position 675,579,832 of record CM046876.1, read on the forward strand.
AATTCTTTGCCACGTCACTTGTATAGTCTATCTCCAACTGGGTGTCCTTCATCTTCTCCAAAACAGCCTTGGATATGAAATACTGAGCATCTACAAGTAAATACTCAGCAAACTTTGTAGAACTCAAATGGTATACACCAGCAGCTGAATATAACCTCCATTGAAGACCACTGAGGTCATCTTCAAGATCCTTCCATATTTCAGGATCTTCTTCTTTTGTCCCACACATTCTTTTGAATGTGGTCCAAAGTTTTATTCCATTGACTGAAGTTGGTGCTTCAGCCTCATACTTGGTCTCTAGCAACCTCCAAAGGTCCACCAAGTCTTCTCTATCACAACTTGCAAATAAAGATATGAGAGTGGTAAAAGTGTGTACCTCTTTGCCAAATCTTCCAATTTTCCAGAATCCACATTCATCTTCATCATAACTCACAATTGGATTCCTGGAATCTAGTGGTAACACATGCACCATATCTGAAGCTTCTAATGGGGAGAGCTTGAGGCTCTTTCTAATAACTGCTTCACTTGGATATAGTTGATCCATATCTTTTGGAAACTCAAGTACAAATCCCTTCTTTACTGGTCTGGGAACTATCGTAGCTCTCTTGATTTCCATCTCCTCTGCAAGTTGCTCCTTTCTTTCATCTGAAAGAAGTCTGAAAGTGTTTTCTTCCTGTATTTTCACCCAAATAGGATAAGCCCTATGTTCCAACTCATCAAATGTCAAAGCCTTCAGCTTCTGATGTGTCCATCCAACTCCATGACATTTAAGCAACATAAAATAGAGCTTCCTTCTATCCCTTTTCAACTCAGAGAGAATGTTGCTTGCCTTGTGCTTCAAAATCACCTTACAATCCTGCTGAACTCTAAGAAGAAGTTCCAAACCCCATATCTGATCTGAAATGGTCAAGTCTGGATTATCCATACAGCTTTCTTCCCAAGAATTGTACATCTGAACCACCTCTGGCATATCAAAATCAATCTGCAACTTCAAATCTCTCAGCTTTTCCCTAGCAAGCTCATCACCATACTCAAGTCTTTCTGGTTCAACAATCATCACACTTGAATCTGAGCTAGCTCCATCACTTTCTTCTTCAGAAGTCACAACAAATGGTGACTTTTCCTTTTCACCTTGTTCCATCATTTGCTCAGCCAATCTTCTATCAAATTCAACCTGAGCTGCATTCTTTGGAACAATTTCTTCTACCAACTTACCCTTACCCTTATCTGTTGGTGCAATTGTTGGTAGGGTAGATGATAATACCTGAGTAGGAACATCTTTGATGATAGATGATGACTGGAATACATCACCTCCATATGCAGATCTGTCAACGCCCAAATTTCCTCTATCAGCGCCCAAAATACTTCTATCAGCGTCCAAACTTGTCTTGTCAACGCTCAAATATTTTCCCTCAGCGCCTTGTGTAACCTCTCTCAACATATCTGTAAATGATAAATTTAAATTGGTTGGAGAGATCAAGGACGTATCAAAACCTGTTTGTTCCTTCAAAGTAGTAAGAGCTTCAGCAACATCCAATGATTGACCATCTTGACTGCTCTTATCACTCAGATTTCTTTGATCTTCCTCCCCTTTGGAAGACTCCTCCATACCTCCCTTTGCATGAACACTTTCCAAAACAACAATCCTCTCCCTCAATTCCTTGAGTTCAAGGCCTTGGTTACTGACAATTTGTACCAAGTCTGCATTCTGCTTTTGCAAGCTAATGCAGACAGCCGTCAATTCCAAAAGCGTCATAGGTTCCAGTCTGCCCTCTTCCAAAATGGGGATTTGACCTCCCAAGTCAGGTTCATTGGGCATGGATGAGGACTTAATTATGGTGGGACTGCCTTGGCCAGCTGCTAAGCCAGAACCAATAGTCCCAGCCTCATCCAGGTCACCAGCCACACTTGTGGTGGTGGTTCTCTCTGCTTCATGGCTAGGACCACTAGAGGAGAACACTCCAGCAGTCCTTTGGCGTTTAAACAACCTATATTCAGGTGGTGTGGAAGATGGTGTAGAAGAAGGTGTAGATGTGGGTTGGTTAAGGGGTGTTTGGGATTGTGATGGTTGAGTATCAGTGTTGGAAATAGGCACATCAACGCCCACATTAAATGTGTCAGCGTCAAAGGGATTTTGGTCTATTTGCATTTGATCAGGTGAGGGTAAAGGTTCAGGGATAGGTTCAAGTTGTGGGTGAGGGTCAATATGAGGTTGGGGGTCTGGTTGGGGTTGTGCTGCTGCAATAACAGCAAGCATGGCTGGGGTTAAAGGTAGGTCTCTATGAGGTGGTGAGTTCATCTTGGTAAAAATAGCTTTCTTTTGTTCAGGGATTTTATAAAAATCATTGTGATCCCTTGAACAATATCTTTGAGCATCAAAAATCATTTGCAGAAAACGGGGATAAGCTAAAGTCATTTTTGTCCCCTTATTTTTACACATTCCTTCAAAAATCATTTTAGACCAGTTATATTTTTGCCCTGTTGCAATACACACAATAGCAGTTGCAATGGATCTATTGATCTCATTGTGTGCAGTACATTTGGGACTCAAACATTGAAGGAGAATGTGAATGAGGTACTTCCAGGCTGGGGGAAATTCCTGCTTATGGTACTTATTAAGAGTACCTTCATCAGGAATAGGGTATCCCAAAGCCCTAAGCCCTTGTTCTATGTCAGATATGGGAAGAATGGTTATACCATCAGCATCATTAAGATGCAAGGCCTGGCGTACCAAGGCCTCAGTAACCACCCAAGATCTCCCATGAACAATAGAAGTTAATGTGGTCACTCCATTAACTGTTGAGGAACTGACAGTGTTCCAAAACTGTTTAATGTGTGTGACTGGAATAAGTGGTGCATGAGAAAGAGCATACCTTAATGGAGATGCATTCAAATACTCCACCATCTGTGTGTATTGAGGGAACAAGGTATTATCAGCAACAAGATAAGCAATCATGTTGTGTTGAGACTTGAACCCCAAATCCAATTCTGCTGAGTTAAATCTTGGTGCCATTGATGAAAGCTGTTAATTTGAAGTATAAAAGATGAAGGTTGATAAGAGAAAAGTTGTTAGACAAGAATTATAGATACCCTGTTTAAAATAGGAGCCAAATTTATAGGAGTGGATGAATGCATGTGATTGGCCCGAAAATAGGCAAAGATTTTCAAAAACTAATCATGAAAATATTGAAAAAGATATAAGTTATCTCATGCATTAAATGAAAGTAACAACTCCTAAAATTACGGCTTGAAAATATGTCAAAAAGTAACAACTGGGTAGGTCCCATTGATTGTCAACGGTCAAATATAACCCATCAACGCCCAACGGCTATAATCTTGTCAACGTTCGCCTAAAGCCATGTCAGCGTCCATTTTGGTCACAACAACGCTTGGAAAAATCTTGTCAGCGTCCAAAAATAAAATTGTTTTAAAAAGTGAAAAATGACCTTAACAAGTAATTTATCCTAGAGAAGATAACCAAAAGCTGATAATTATCATAGGGCGGCAAGCACTGTCCAGTTATGCACACTTGCATAAACAAGATAGACATAACAGTCCTCTAGTGTCCCTTGCTAACCAAAATTCTTAACAACCAAGTTACCTTATAAAATCCTTGTTACTCCCAGGTAAAACCCATATCAAAATGATTCCCAAGTCTCCCAACAGACCACAACCAATTCTAGGCCAAAAATGTCTTGGCAGCATGCAAAGTTGATATACTATGCATGCTACAGTGCCTCATGGTTTAGTAAAACTAACCCATACTCACCTGTGGACACAATCTAGAATTATGATGAGAGTATTGTAAGAATACCCAAGAGTCCTAAAGGTTCCTTAAACCTCCCCTCAAACTATGATACATGAGTTCTCAAAATATATATGAACATTAAAAATTTATGTCAAGATAGGAATAGAAATATTCCAACCATCATCCATAAACAAAAACATGTCCAAATAGCTCTTCAAAGATCCATAATCAACTCTGTATCCAATGGCATAAAGCTACCATCACCTGCACATTTAGATGAAAACCACAAAACTAACATTTGTTGCTGACAGCGCCCCGACAACATGTGTCAGCGTTGAAGGAACTCTTGTCAGCGTTAGATAATAATATCTCTAACAACGGCAAAATAACACTTATCAGCGTTACATTTACCTTTGTCAGTGTTAGAAAAGTAAAGTGGAAAAATCTAAATCATCACAAAGACCAATAACAATGCATTATCCTGTACATACTTTTACAAAAAGGTTCCAAAACACATATTAAGTGAGATTAACCATTCCAATATTTGTTACCAAATATTGAAATCTTCCAGCATCAAAAGGTTTAGTTAATAAATCAGCCACATTATCTTCTGTGGCTACCCTATCTGGTTGTATTAAACCTTTCTCAAAGCAATCTCTTATAAAATGATGTCTAATTTCTATGTGTTTGGTTTTAGAATGATGTACAGGATTTTTAATAATGCATAAAGTACTGTTATTGTCTACAAAAATCTTGGTATGCATAAAATTATACCCATAATCCAACAGCTGGTTCTGAATCCATAAGACTTGTCCACAACAAGCAGCTGCAGCCACATATTCTGCTTCAGTTGTAGAGTTTGCCACCACTGTTTGTTTCTTGCATTGCCAAGATATCAATCTACTCCCAAGAAATTGGCATCCACCAGTTGTGGATTTCCTATCAAACTTGTCACCACCATAGTCACTGTCTGAATATGCAATAAGATCCAATGGAGAATCTTTTGGGTACCACAAGCCAAGATCTGGATAACATCTTAGGTACCTAAAAATTCTCTTCACAGCAAAAAGGTGACATTCTTTGGGAGTCACTTGATGGCGTGCACATGCACACACAGCAAACATGATGTCAGGTCTTGAGGCTGTAAGATACATCAATGACCCAATCATTGATCTATAGTGCCTAACATCCACATCCTTTCCAGCTCCAATCTTTCCCCAGGGGTGTTCCCTATCCATAGGAGTGGAAGCATCCTTTTCATGTGGAGAAAAACCATATTTCTTCAAGATTTCAGCTACATACTTGTCTTGGGAGATGAAGATACCATCTTCTTTCTGCTGAACTTGCAATCCTAGAAAGAAGTTCATCTCACCCATTGCACTCATCTTGAATTTATCTGTCATGAGCTTGGAAAAGTCCTCACTCATTTTTGGATCAGTAGACCCAAAAATGATATCATCAACATAGACCTGCACAAGCAACACATGTTTTCCTTTCTTCTTTGTAAATAGTGTCTGATCTATGGTGCCCCTCTTGAAACCATTTTCCACCAAGTAGGTGGACAATGTACCATACCATGCTCTTGGGGCTTGATGAAGTCCATACATAGCTTTCTTCACTCTATAAACCTTGTCTAGATTCTCAGGATCTTCAAAACCAGGAGGTTGCATGACATATACTTCCTCAACAATTGTCCCATAGAGGAAAGCACTCTTCACATCCATTTGATAAACAGTGAAGTTCATGCAAGAGGCATAAGCTAGGAAAATTCTGATAGCTTCAATTCTTGCAACTGGTGCAAAAACTTCTTCATAATCTATGCCTTCCTCTTGTGTATATCCCTGAGCTACCAAACGTGCCTTGTTTCTGACCACAATGCCTCTTTCATCTTTCTTGTTTCTTAGAACCCATCTTGTCCCAATTGGTCTCACATATCTAGGACAATCAACCAGCTCCCAAACATCTTGTATAGCAAATTGGTGAAGCTCATCCTGCATTGCTTCCACCCAACTTGGTTCTTTGAGAGCATCAAAAATCTTCTTGGGTTCTTCCTGTGACAGAAAACAGGCAAACAAACATGCTTGTACAAGAGGGGTATCAACCTTCTTGTGTATATTGGCAATAAATCCACCAAGACTTTGATGGGATCTTCTTGTCTGAACTGGAGCCATAACATCACCAATGATCTGAGATGTGGGGTGATCCTTTGCTGTGGAAGTGAGAACTCCTCCTTCAAAAAGTCTGGTGTCCTCAACTTCACGCTCCATGTTGCCAATATCTTCTTCATCAGACTCTGTTTGATCAACATGAATCTCTTCATGGACATTGGAAGGTCCACCTTGTTCAAAATGGGAAGAGAAAAGCTGTGTAAAGGTGTCACCAAAGTCTGATCCTTGTTTGTCAGCGCTTGGGCTAACAACGCTTGAACTGTTGTTGTCAGCGTCTAAGCCATCAGCGTCTGAATTTGTCTTGTCAGCGCTTGATTTCCCTTTGTCAGCGCCTGAAGAAGTATGCATGTTTGTATTTGGTGGTATTTGAAAACCACCATTATCTTTTCTAGCAGCAGCAGCAGCATAATACTCATCTGTCCATATAGGAAGTGTAACATATTCTGGTGTGGGAGATGATTCAACTGCTGGTGATCCATCCTTCTTAGCAACCTGTATACCTGAAACATTACCAATTCTCTTTTCCAAAACACTTGAAGTTGCCTTCACAATGTCTGGATCAGTAACAGGCATATAATTTAAAGCTCTAGATAAAGGTTCTAAGTCAAACAACCAATTTGGACCACTTTCAGGATCACTAGGTTTACTCTCTAAAAACCTAACATGTACTTTTTCAAGTATACGTTTTTCCTTTTTAATGTAAACCCTATATCCTTTGCTCTGCACTGAATAACCCATGAAGTAGCCTTCATCACCTTTTGAATCAAATTTACCTAGGGCCTCACTAGTTTCTAGAACAACTACATGACATCCAAAAGGCTTGAGAAAGCCAATATTGGGCTTCCTTCCCCAAAGTAATTCATAAGGTGTCTTATTATGTATCTTGTTGACCAATGCCCTATTTTGAACATAACAAGCTGTGTTAACAGCTTCAGCCCAAAAGGCTATAGGAAAGTGGGCATCAGCCAACATGGTTCTGGCTGCTTCAATTAGGGTCCTATTCTTCCTTTCAGCAACCCCATTTTGCTGTGGGGTTCTAGCTATGCTAAACTGCCTAGTAATCCCTTTCTTGGCACAAAAATCATCTAACAACTGATTTCTAAACTCACCCCCATTGTCACTTCTAATAATTTTGACCTCATTACCATTCTTCTTTTCAATCTGGGTAATGAAATTAATCAGACTTTGGGCAGTTTCACTTTTCTTGGCTAAAAAGAAAGTCCATGTAAACCTAGAATAATCATCAGTGATAACAAAACAATATGATTTACCCTTTAAACTTTCTATATTAGTTGGACCAAAGAGGTCCATATGCAGTAAGTGAAGTGGTTTAGAACTAGAGTGCACCTGTTTAGACCTGAATGAGACCTTGTGCTGCTTGCCCTTAAGACATGCAACACAAGTGTGGTCATTGTGGAAAGCCTTTTCAGGCAAACCATCAACTAAACCAAGCCTCACAAGTCTATTGATATTCTTAAAGTTTATGTGCCCTAATCTCCTGTGCCAAAGATTACTTTCATCTACTGAGGCTTTAGCATACAGACATGACATTTTATTATTTATCTTAATTCCATTAAGATTCACATTATATATGTCTTTATGCCTTGGTGTTCTAAAATCTATGTATTTTTCCTCAGGGAGCTTATAATCTTTGCTTAACACCAAGCACTCAGTATCTGTGAAAAGAACCTTATTTTTGTTATCACACACTTGTGATACACTAAACAAATTATAATCCAGTTCTTTTACCAGGAAGACATTCTCAAATCGTAGATTGTTGGTGACAAGGGTTCCTTTCCCTGTGATGGTGCCATATCCCCCTCCAAAGTATACCTTATCACCATCTTGAATAGGAGAGAAATTAGTCAGATAGTCTTCCTTCCCAGTCATGTGCCTTGAGCATCCACTATCCCAATATCCATAATCATTGATCTTCTTCTGAATGCCCTGCACATAAAGAAAACGCATTAGTTTTCTTTGGGAACCCAAGCCTTGGAAGACTTGGATTCATTTGGTTGTTCAACAAGAACAGACTTGGTTCTCATAACAACCCCATTTTCATCCCTGTTTGAATGAAATTCCCAGTTAACCCCAATTGGTGTTGACAATGCCTTTGAAATATAATGAAACCTGTTGCATGTCATAGAAATACCAGTAGAATTAGGGTTTTGGTCTTGTTTTGGTCTCCATGTTAAGCTAGTAGAAGCTTTAGACCTATTTCCCTGTGGTTGCAAATACCTAGGTTTGGCAGTGTGTCTGTCAGCGCTGAAATTGTTCTTGTCAGCGCCCCGATTGCCTTTATCAGCGTTGAACCTAGGGTTTGCTACAGGAACCCATTGCCTATTTGACCAAGTGTTTGACTTTTGAAAAGGTCTTAGGCCTTGTGTGTTAGACCCTCTAGAAAAGAATGGGGCTGGTCTAACAACTTGTGAACTTTTGTTCACAAAGGTATTGGGTCTGACAGTGTTTGACCTATGTTGACTTTCGTCAGCGCTGAAATGGTTCCTATCAGCGTTGACATTGGAAGCGTTGACACATCTGTAAGCCAAATGTGAGAAGCTACCACATGTGTAACAAGCTTTTCTAGACATAGTCTTAGGTCTAGAAGCAAAGAAGCCTGTTCCATGATTACTAACTTGGCTTTTTGGTGACCTAGTATTCCTATACATCTCTGCATATTTAACACTAGGTTTTCTAACAGTTTGTGGGCCAAGGTCAACAGCTTTGCCAGTGGTAGGGTGTGTGATCTTAATAGGTTTAGGATCATTGGACTCCACAATTGGTATCATGTTTGGTGTGGGCTCATTTGGACTTTCACACAACAACCCTCCCTTAACAAACAAGGTGTGGTTAGCTTTCTTCCACTCATCTAGGTCAGTCAGTTTTTGCTTGTATTCCTCAACTGGGGAAGTCACTCTAGGTGGAGGAATGAATTCCTCCTCTTGACATTCTGGCAAGCCAGTCCAAGATAAATCCTTTGATTGGACACCATAGAAATCCCCAGCTGGTGGTGGAACACCAGTATAATTATTCATCCCAATCCCACTCATATCCTTAGAGTCTCTTTGTTTACTAACACACTCTCCTAGGGATTGTGTGGCCTTATCAAATCTCTGGATTTTAAGACTCACATTATCTCTATTTTTGTTAGCCTCCTCTAACTGAGCTATCAAATCAAGATTAACCCTATTTACTATATCTTGAACATCTTTACTCTGATGTAACTCATGTTTTAAGATATTTATTTGATCCTTCAAATCAAACTCCATTTTCTTATACTCAGTTACTGTCTTTTCTGTTTGGGTAAGAGCAATTTGATAATTAGATACTTTGCATCTTTCAGTACTTGCCTCATCTAATAATTTTACTATCTCTTGATTTAGTTTTTCAGTATTTAAACGACAACCCTTAGAACAGAAAGCATCATCATATACCTCATTATCTGATGAGGAGGAGGAGTGTGCCATGAGAGCATATTCAACATGATCTTCTTTAACTTCAGCAACCAAAGCTCTATCCTCTTCCTCATTCTTAGCCATCCAGCTCCAGTCCCATTCTCCAACGCCATCAATTTGTTGAACAGCAACCATGGCCTTGGGATCTTGGCTCTTAACCATTTGGCTTGAGGGCTTACCAGCATCAGATCTTCTTGGAGATCTACATTCCCTCATGAAGTGCCCCATCCTATGACAGTTGTAGCACTCAACCTTGGACTTGTCAAAGCCAGCAACATCCTTAGCATTAAAGGTCATCTTCTTCTTGAACCTTTTATTAAATATGTTTGCTCTTAAGCTTACAAGAGCCATAGTCCACTTGATGTCCATCTCTTCCAATTGTTCATCACTTATCTGCTCAAGATCTTCATATGTAATCCTTGAATCACTGGGCAAAGAAGCAATGAATGCACACACAGTATCTAGATCTAAACCAGCAGGTTTAAGTCTATCAGCGCCAAAGTTGTGTGTGTCAGCGCTTGAGTATAAAGCGTTGACAGGATATGATCCAGCGCTGAAAGACTGACATCCAGCGCTGACACCTTGAGATCCAGTGGCTGGATGTCCATAGAAGTTCATGGAATCAAATTGGCCTTCACTTTGTGAGAAGAAGGCCATGTTACTACTGGAAGATTTATTATCACTATCCAATTGCCATTCATTCTCCAACAGTCTTAGTTTGTTGAAGATGTCATCAAACCTGGAGGTCTTGTGGGTATTATTGACAAGAATGGATCTTGTCTCAATCTTCCATACATCACCAAGGCTTTTGAGAAAAGTAGCATTTAATTCAGGGTCATCAATCTGTGTTCCCATGAAGGAAAGTTGACTTGTGATGTCAAGAAGTCTACTTCTCACACTGCTGAGATTTTCATTGGGATTAGCTTTAAAGACAGCATACTCATGCAAGAGTTGCTTCTTCTTTTCTTCTTTTGTGTCAGCATTGCCACCATGTGCTACTTCAAGAGCTTCCCAAAGCTCTTTTGCAGACTCAAAGCGTTTGTACTTGTGCTGATTCTCATGACCTAGGGCGTGTTTCATGATGTTCAAGATTTTCATGTCCATCCTCTTCTTGGCTATATCTTCAACAGCTACAGCTCTCCCATCTCCAGGCTTTTCCTTCTTATCAGCTTCAGGACAATTAGGAACAGCTGTCCTTGTGGCAATTGCAGCAGCAATCTTTGCTGCTTTGTCGAATGTGTTCCCATATTCGACAATCTCCCAAAGAGTGTAGTCATGAATAGCTATATATTGCTCAAAGTTTGACTTCCAAAGCTCAAAGTTCCTGGCATCAAACATGGGAATTTTGATACTAGGATTTGAGGAGTTGTTTTGTAGCAAAGCAGCAGGTTGATCTGTGCCAGACATGGTGTTTTTAGGGTTTTGAGAATTTTAGGGTTTTTAGGGTTTTTTGGTGTTTTAGGGTTCTTGCGTTACTTAAAGATCAAAAGTTTCTCAACAAGCTCTGATACCACTTGTTGATCCCAAACTTAGATCGATTAAGCTTTGTGTATACGAGATTAGATCAAGTACTACACGTAGAGAAACCTTTGCTTATGAATAAAGTAACAAAGTGTTATGCGGAATTAACACTTGATCTAAAACACAAAGATGTTAAACAAACTTTCACTTGTATTAGAATGATCGTACTTGATTACAATGAAAGAGTTTTAACAATCGAAAACTTATGAAAACTTATGATAAACATTAACCTAAAAGACCTTCTTTTATAGATTAAGAAGTCTTGTACAATAAGCTACGAATCAACTATTCTAGGTAAAGATAATAATAGAAAATACAATGTCGAGCTTATCTTTACTAGAAGTATTCTAGAATATAATAAACGTGTAGCTCACAAATTCCATCAGTGCTTGTCTTCAATCTGTCAACGCTTGACTCTAACTTGTCAACGCTTATGCTATCAGCGCTCACTTTACTCTTGTCAACGCTTGAGTTGTTCTTGTCAGCGTTCAAGTGATCTGGCCTTAATTTATTCCCAACAAGATCTTTAGACTCAAACAGTAAAAATTGTTTTATCTAGGATAACCATTATTCATATGATGAATCATAGTGGAATAGAACAATGATTAGAACAAAATGTTTAACAAAGACGAATTTCCCAAAGGGTTTGTATTATAGATGATTAACACAAACCACTCTAGGTGTGTGTACATTGAATCCCACACCTAGAGATCATAATAACAGTAGGTTACATTTTGTGTGTTGGAACTGATGATTAAAACCTACGGTCTGGTGTTCCTTTTATAACTTTAGGACCCCAGGGATACATGGAAACTAAATAAAGTAATAATGACTAAATCAAAACTGACTTATTCATTCTTATCATGTGTTGACCAAATCTTCATACTTTTCACTAGCAGTAGGAAGTACTCTAGCAGGGGCAAATACTCCAGCAGGGTGAACTTACTCTAGCACGGGCAAGTACTCCAGTAGGGGGAACTTACTCTAGTAGGGGAAAGTACTCCATTAGTGGGAACTCCAGCAGTAATAATGCACAATTTGGTCTTTCTTGTTTCTATAGTGTTTGACTCATCAACTCTTGACCCAACAGTCATCGGCGATAAACTTTCCTTTATTTGAATATCGGGTCGTCGTCTGATATTTAACGATGAGCCATGTACACGAGCTTAAAACCTTTGAATGGTTTTAGTGTAAGCTCGTGTCCGAGAAAATTTAATTTCTCGTTTTTGAGGATAAGTTTATCATCGGCGATAAACTTTCCTTTATTTAAAGATCGGTTCATTGTCTGATATTTAACGATGAGCCAAATACACGAGCTTAAAACCTTTGAATGGTTTTAGTGTAAGCTCGTGTCCGAGAAAATTTAATTTCTCGTTTTTGAGGATAAGTTTATCATCGGCGATAAACTTTCCTTTATTTGAAGATCAGGTCATCATCTGATATTTAGCAATGAGCCATGTACGCGAGCTTAAAATCTTTGAATGGTTTTAGTGTAAGCTCGTGTCCGAGAAAATTTAATTTCTCGTTTTTGAGGATAAGTTTATCATCAGCGATAAACTTTCCTTTATTTGAAGATCAGGTCATCGTCTGATATTTAACTATGAGCCATGTACACGAGCTTAAAACCTTTGAATGGTTTTAGTGTAAGCTTGTGTCCGAGAAAATTTAATTTCTCGTTTTTGAGGATAAGTTTATCATCGACGGTAAACTTTCCTTTATTTGAAAATCGGGTCATCTTCTGATATTTAACGATGAGCCAAGTACACGAGCTTAAAACCTTTGAATAGTTTTAATGTTATCTCGTGTCCGAGAAAATCTAATTTCTCGTTAATGAGGATAAGTTTATCATCGGCGATAAACTTTCCTGTCTTTTAAGACCGAGTTACAGATTGTTATGTAACTGTAAGTCATATGTAAGCTTAACTACATCTCCCCTGAGACACTTGTTTCTCTGATATCTTCTTCTTCAGTAACCAAACTCTGAGAGTGTCCTTAGTTGAACGGTATATAAAGCTTGGACCGGTTTGTTTTTGTTGATCCTTGACTTTGGTACTTGCATTCTCAGTTGGAGTTTGTATACTTTTATATGGGTTAGTGATATCTATCTTAGAACCATGCGGGGACTCACGGTTTTCTTTTCTTGTGCCAGAGGTGACCTGAAGAGATGATTCACTTGTCTTAGCTATGTTTCCTTTTATAGAAAACCTTAAGTTCAGGCTTAAGTGATGTATCATCCTTTTTAATTTCCTCCCTAGTAGTCTTAGTAGAATCGGAGACTATCCTAGTTAAAGGGCAATCGTTTCCTACAAGAGTGAAAGTTCTACCAGTGGGGCGCCAAACTTTAGCAATGGGTTTGATTTTAGCTAACCACTGGGATTTAATTCTAGCATGGGAGTTCACCTCGTGAAGGAATTTCTTGACACAAGAGTCATGATTTGCCTTAAAGACACATTTCCTACATGTTTTACAAGTAGCATATTTAATGTACAAGTAAGATCTAGAATTCCTAGATGATTGATTGATGCTCCTAGGATATGACATGCTACGGTTAGCAGTGTTGGGTAAACTAGAAGGCATCTGACTAGGTTTGAAATTCATATCTCTTACTTGTGTCTTTTGAATAGCTTCCCTTAGACCAAAATTATGGCGCATATCATTTGAACTAGTTTGAGACGTGTTCTTTGGACTATGTCTAGGGATACTAGATGCAATCATGTGATTAGGTCTTGCAAAAGTTGTTTTAGTCACATTGGCCCTAGTTGGTGGAGTAACTGGTCTAGAACGATGAACCATATCAACTTGGGAGGTAAACCGCGGTTTCGAGGATTGTGGTCACTCGGATCTAAATGCAGTCGATTGTCTAACGGACTGATTTGTAGGCGGGTTTCCCCAAGATTGATGGTTTTTCAAGCTTAGTGTCCACACTAGTTCTTTTAGTTTTCCTTAATTCATTTCTCAAAGCAGCTATAGCAAAAACCTTTTCTTGAACCTGAGCTTTTAAAGTCTCGTTATCTTTAAGAAATTTGTCTTGGGATGCCAACTTAGATTCTAGCAACTTAATTTGTTTTAAAAGATTATCCTTTTTAGCTTTAGAATCTATACCTTTTTAATCCAATTTTCGCTCAAGAACAACGTTTGACTTTTCAAGTTTTTCAAAATATGTTTCAAATTTGTTCGTTTTCTTGGAAAATTCTAGTTTGGCATCCTCAAGATCTTTTGATTGCTGAGCTACGATCGTTTCGATCTCTTTAATCCTAGAATCGGAATTATTTAAAGAAGCAGTCATAAGGCACTTATCATGATGTTTAGCATTTTGAACACTTTATCCCCCATTATGACTCACATCGGATGAATCAGAAGTGGTATCGCTATCACTCTTTTCCATCCCATGTTTGGCATAATTAGGTTCAGAATGCTCAACATGCTGTATATTGTTGAAACTTGGCACCTGAACAGTTGGTGCTTGTGACTTGCTGCTCGGTTCATGCTTTCCTCCTGATTCCTTGCCATTGCTTACCGTGACGACCAAATTGGCACCTATTTCTTGCACCGGGCAGATCTGATCATCCTTTGACGACAGCTTGAAGCGTGTCTCTCTCTCATGTTCGTGAGGTATTGTTGCATGCAATGATTTAGACGACTCCTTGATTCTTTGAATCTGACCCGTTTTCAATCGTATCTCGTTGTAATTAACTAACCTGACCTTAATACACTTCTCAAGTATATTGATGTAATTGAGTAAACCACTTCTAAAGGTTTCAGTCTAGCAACCCGTATGCAAGTTGAAAAGCTGGTGAAGGATTGGAGTCGAATAATCAAAAGGAGGTACCATTGTTGAGGCAAAGAAGTCCATAAACTGTGTGCGAAGGATTTCTAGACATATCTTCGCTTTAACCTCACGAAGAGTCTCCCTTTCAAATTACAACCGTAACTCATCCAAATTATTGAAAATCTTCTCTTTGAAATTATCCACTTTGCCAAAGAATAGTTGAACCGTGGCTGGAAGTTCGGTCATGTTGTGCGGATAGAGAAGTGCAAGATGTGTCTTGAGCTCGTGAAAGATTTCCAATGTTTTTTGACGCAATTTGATCTCTTTGAGTTGCGTGTGTTGCAGTTCTCCCTCTTGAAAAGTCGAGTTCAATGATTCCATTGAAATTTGATGAAAGATAATTGTGTTAGTTGTCGAAAAACCAATGCGAGATTTGACAATACGTGAAGTTGAATTTGCGAGATTTTACACACCAACGAATAAACCGTAAAACTTCGTAAAGATCCTTGTTTGATGATATATCTTTTTCTCGTTATTTGTCTCATCACTTTATCACTTTTAAAATCGTTAATCAAAATATTAACATTTATCAGATAAAATGATAAATAATATTTGAAAATAACACTTTTATATCAAAATTTGTGGTAAAAGTTTTTGCCCCATCATCATTCAACCCAGTCCAAAGAATAGTCAACCCAAACTCGTCATGCATTTGAAGCCCAAACACTTCATGCGTTTGAAAAATAGTACATGACTCGTCCAAAATAAAAACCCAACACAAAAAGTGAGAAACCCGGTCAAAGGAAATATATAAAGAAGGTAATCGTAATTACTTTTCTTAGTTTTATCCGCCCAACTTATTATTTCTCCCAAAACAGTCAAACAACCTAAACCTAATCCTCCCTCTTAGTTATGTCCACCCCCATCTCTCTCAAAACCTCTATCGTAGACAAACAAAATTAATATCAAACTCAACTTTCACATCTAATCTCCTCTAATCTCATCAAATCGAACCAAGCAAATTATAACAATCAATTGAACTTATCAATCAATCATGACTATTGAAAACCCTTGATACAATCTTGCCCACTAAGTGAACAAACAAATAACTTCTACTGGTTCACAATCCATGTGCACCGTTGTTAAATTTCGATTAAGCTCGAGAGTAGGTATGACATCAAGATCTTTTCTGAAAAAGATCTTAGGTAGGTGAGTTATTCGATTGCATGTTTGTTTTTGTTCGATATAGATCAGTGAGGATATTTATTTTCGTGTATTTATCTTTATAAGATCTCGATTTGCATGTGCAAACACGAAAAAAAAATAAGATTAGTCTGAGATCCGTTGATGTGGTATCTTGTTTATTCGAATAAAGTATAGATCTAGTCGGTTTTCTGTTTGAGTCTTTGTACGTGAGTCAAGTCGATGGAGTCAGTGTGAGAGTCGATTGTTGGTCAGTGAGTCGTGAGTCTGTTGGTGTAACACTATCGCAATATTTAATTTAAGTATCCATCGTAATGTATGTTCTATCGCAATATCAAAAACAAAGATTCGATCGCAATAGTTGATCGGAATACTGATCGTAATGTCGATCGGGATATCGATCGGAATATTCGATCGGAATAACGATCGTAATATTCGATCGGAATAACGATCGCAATATTCGATCGGAATAACTGATCAGAATATGAAGTATTGGATCGGAATAAGACAAAAATGTAACTGATCGAAATATGGAGTATTGGATCGGAATACTGAAAAAGCTTATCTATCGCAATGTGACAAAAAGATGATACATCGCAATATTCATCGTAATGTTAAAACCCTCACCCTTGCGACAAAAAAATTGACAAAAGGACAAAAATAAGGAATCTTCAGAAAATTAAAACCATGAAATTTTCAGTATTTTAGATTGGATAAAAAGAACAAAAATAAGGAAGCTTATCTAAAAATTAAAAACCCACGATTTTCATAAAATTAAAAAAAAGTGACAAAAGGATAAAAAGAAGGAAGCTTATCTAAAAAATTTCAAGATTTGAACTTGATTAAATCAAAACCCACGAAAAGCAATCAAAACAAACACAAGAACAACCAATCAAACCATGGCTCTTGATACCAATTGTAGGTCCATGGTTTCCTTGGATTGTTAATATGTTGTATTGATCTAAATAGAGGGAGAGAGATGAAGAACTAGAGAGAGAAAGTAGAGAGAGAAAGGAGAGAATAAGAGAAAGATATTAGATTGATTGAAATGAGAACCAACAACCCCTCCTAACATGCTAGGAGGGTGTATATATATAGCCCACCCTACATGTGGGCTTTATGGGTTATATGTTTACATAACTAGATCACGAGCCCATATTACGTATATATCTTTGGAGTGACCGATCCTTTCTAAATACGTAAAAACGTATTTCCAACAATCTCCCCCTAAGGGAGGTCACTCCAAGTTACAAAGTCCTAAATAGTTTATAGCTCGTGATCTTTAGCTAGCTATGCTAATAATGATGTGACTGAGACTTTCTTTGGAAAAACATATTTCCAACAACTTGAAACCTTGAATAAGCACACACAGCAAACATAATATCTGGCCTTGAAGTAGTAAGATACATCAATGAACCAATCATTGATCTATGCAAATGAAGATCAACATTTTCACCATGTTCATCTTTTGACAAAGACTTCTTGGCTTCAAAAAGTGTACTTGTACTCCTTGTATCCATACTTGAAAATTTCTTCAAGATCTCAGCAACATGCTTATCCTGGCTGATAAATATTCCATCTTTCCTTTGTTTGACTTGAAGTCCTAAAAAGAAAGTAAGTTCACCCATAGAACTCATCTAAAATCTTCCTTTCATTAAAGCTTCAAACTCTTGACACCATGACTTCTTGGCTAAACAAAAAATAATGTCATCAACATAAACTTGTACTATGATAATATCATTAGCATTCTTTTTGATGAAAATAGTCTTGTCAATAGTCCATCTCCTATATCCATGTGAGGAAATTGGATAATGTTGCATACCAAGCCCTTGGAGCTTGATGTAGACGATAAAGAGCTTTAATCACTTTGTAGACTCTGTTGGGAAACTTAGGATCTACAAAACTTGGAGGCTGTGAAACATATACCTCCTCTGAAATAGTGCCATAAAGAAAAGCACTTCTCACATCCATTTGATAGACTATAAATCCCATATATGATGCAAAATACAAAAACAACCTAATGGCTTCTATCCTTGCTATTGGTGCAAAAACTTCATCATAGTCTATCCCTTCTTCCTGTCTATAGCCTTGAGGAACAAGCCTTGCCTTGTTCCTCACAACAACATCTTTTTCATCATTTTTGTTTCTGAAAACCCACCTAGTACCAATTACTCTCTTTCCTGAATGGAGATCTACAAGAATCCAAACCTTTTGTAGTTCAAATTGCATTAACTCTTCTTGCATGGCATCTACCCAACTTTCTTCATCAAGAGCTTCAGAAATATTCTTGGGCTCTACTTGTGATAAGAAACAAGCAAACAAACAATATTGAGTATCCTTGTTATTTGTTCTCTACTGTTGTTTGACATAACCCACAAGTGCATGAGTTTCAGTACTAGCTTGAATTTGTCTTCTGGTTTGCACATCAGACTTTGGGTCTCCAATGAGTTGATCTGTAGGATGGTTGTTGTTGAATTTATGAGTGGGAATAGGACTGGCTGATATTTTAGTTTCCAAGTTATTGAAGTCAGTCACTGCACCATTCTCATCATAAGAAGCTTTTGATAATATTCCTTCCTTTGGACTAGTATAAGCATCTTCATTGTCCATTGCTTGAAGAATGTCTTCTAGTGAATCAACAGACTTTGCATAATATGACTTAGCAGTACTTGCAGATTAAGTACCGCTAGGTTGAATATGTACTGCTGAGCTTTGTGAATCTAAAGGTTCTTCTCATGAATGCTTAGAATAAGCTGTAGCATTCTTTTCTTGATCCATAAGCCTATGGAGTTCATCATTGGAGGCTTGATCATCATCTGGTGTTGCTTGTTGCTTCTGTTGTAGGCTGACAACTGAAGAAGAGACAGTAGGCATATTTGGTACAAATATATGAACATCAACATCATCTTGAGAATCTGATGAAGAACTTTTCTGAGTACCTGAAGATGTTGTACTAGTCTCTTTTCCTGCATTGTTAGTCTGATGATCTTTCTGCACAGAATAGTAATCCATGGAGTTAGTTAGATAATCTAAATCAAACATCAAAGCATAACCTATTCCTGGGACATTGGGCTTATTCTCTAATAAATTGACTTGGGCATTTT
The DNA here is from genome assembly GCA_025667525.1 of Glebionis coronaria. Taxonomy (NCBI): domain Eukaryota; kingdom Viridiplantae; phylum Streptophyta; class Magnoliopsida; order Asterales; family Asteraceae; genus Glebionis; species Glebionis coronaria. The sequence continues at coordinate 675,598,800 of CM046876.1, forward strand.
CCTCAACCCTTCTAGATGTTAAATTATAAACCTTATATGCTTTACTTTGCAAAGAATATCCTACAAGATATCCTGAGTCAGAATTCCCATCAAACTTGCCCAATTGATCAAGAGTATTTAAAATAGACACATGACACCCAAAAGGTTTAAATGACTTATTGTTGGTTTGATACCAGTCAAAAGTTCATAAGGTGTTTTGTTATGAGGCTTGGTTACTAAGACTCTATTTAGCACATAACATGCAATATTGATTGCTTTTGCCCAAAAGGTGTTTGGCAAAAGAGAATCAGCTAACATAGTTCTAGCAGCCTCAATCAATGTCCTATTTTTCCTTTCAGCTACTCCATTTTGTTGTGGAGTCCTAGGATTACTAAATTGTCTCTTGATTCCTTTAGACCTACAGAATTCATCAAATTCAGCATTCTTAAATTATGTCCCATTATCTGTCCTAATGATCAAGACTTGTTTAGTGAACTGCTTTTCAACTAAAATGACAAAGTCCTTAAGTAATTCATTGGTTTCATTCTTATGAGCTAAAAAGAAAACCCAACTGAATCTAATAAAATCATAAGTTATAACTAGGCAAAAGGTCTTGTGACTAATACTTCTAACAGAAACTGGACCAAACAGATCCATGTGTAAGAGTTGCAAAGGTTTAGTCACTGAATTGACAGTCTTGGTCTTACAAGAGGTTCTATGTTGCTCACCCTTTTGACAAGTAGAACATGTGAGATCATTTTGAAAAGATTTGTTGAGTAACCCTCTAACCAAATTTCCCTTAACCAGTTTATTAAGGTTCTTAAAATTCACATGATCTAACCTCCTATGCCATAAATTAGACTCATCATTAGAAGCTTTAGCTAACAAGCATGTAATACCACCTGTTGGAGTAATAGTATGAAGATTAAAGGTGTACATGTTTTCTTGCCTGGGTACCTTAAGCAGCACTTGAGATTCTTTTGGCATCTCAAAATCTTTGGAAAGCACCTAGCAATATGTATCTGTGAAAAGTACCTTGTTTTTCTTATCACACATCTATGATACAGAGAAAAGATTGAACTTGTAGAAACTAGAAAGGGGGTTGAATAGTTTCTCTTCGATTAGTCACCTAATTAAAATAACTTTCAATTAGGTTTGTATCAAACCTATCTTTTACTTGAGGCTAAGTTGCATAATGATTAGATTCAATTCAAATGCATTAGCAATGGTAATAGGTAAGTGTAATGATAATGAAATAAGTAAAGAGTAAGGAAAGAGACAACCTAATGACAAGACACCAAGATTTATAGTGGTTCGACAACGAGACTCTATCCTCGTTTCTACTCCACTCCTCAAGTACACCTACTCGAGATTTCCACTATATCCATAAGCTCCCTTCTTGGCGGAGAAAGCCTTACATCGTTGCTTACATTATTTTACGACACTAAGCTAAATGTCGAGACCTAATCTTTAGCTAGGACCAATCTACACAACGTTGCCTACTTCACAATTTAACGACACAAGGCTAGATGTCGAGTTCTAATCTCAAGGTAGAACCAATATTCACGACGTTGCCTACTTCACCATTTTACGACACAAGGCTAGATGTCGAGTTCTAATCCAAAGCTAGAACCAATCTTCACGACTCTTCACTTTGAAGCTAAGTGAGAACTTCACACAACACAACTACTAATCACTTTCAAGTTTAGTGAGAACTCACAAGACACAATCACATCACTTTATAGTTTAGTGAGAACTACTACACAATCTATTACAACTCAACTAAACATATCCAAGTACACACATGTAGCTTGGATCTACACAACACAAATCCAAGCAAACACATATGCAATGGATGTACACGACAAATCCAAGTATTCACAAATAGCTTGGATGAACACAACTAGTCCAAGTATTCATAAATACAAATGGATCAACAAAAACAAAAAGGCTAACATGATGAACATGACTAATTCATGGATTCATCTTTATCACAACACAAGTGAGTGAGTGATCTTCTTATTGGACAAGGTAAATGAGGGAATCAAGAGGATAATCATATGTAAACATACTTAACACATTAAATGATCATTTACTAATGATTATGCTATAGAAAAGAGAAAGGGGGTAAGAAAAACGTCCAAGAGGCTTGTTGGAAAATGAGATTTGATCTACTATTTATAGAAGACAAAGTGTAACGGCTAGCTGGGCGCGGATCCTTATCTATCCTGGTGGTTCCATATCGCTAAGGAACCGCCTAGCTACTTAAGGTACCGCCCAGTAGAGTCCGCTCCCTTTTTTGTCTTTTAGTGGGTTAGGAATATCTGAGGTTTTTTAAACCTTCAAAAGATATTCTTATGGCATATGGAATATGCCATTTTCAAGTTTACATTTTCCATTTTAATAAAACATTTTCTTAAAAAGAAAGTTTATTAAAAAAATCTTTTGTCATATTAACAAAAGTGAGTTTTAAGGATAATCACTTTGATGATCACTAAGTATGATTAAGAAAAGTTAGTGATATGATTATTACCTTGATGATAGTGTTAGTTAAATAATTCGCTTTGTGTTTTGCACTAAATGTGTTGTATAGTTTGTGGTGATCAAAACTAAGAAAGATTAGTTAACACTAATAATGTTTTTAGGCATCACTTGCATTAACAAAACTCATTCAATTATTTAACAAAGAATACATCTTCAAACTACAATCTTCCTGTGTTGATTTTTCCTTTGCCAGTAATCTTGCCTTTACTTCCACCAAAGGCTACTGGTCCACCTCTGAATTCTTCAAATTCAGAAAGGAAATCTTTATTCCCTGTCATGTGCCTTGAGCATCCACTATCCACTATACCTTTATCTTTCAATACATTAATTATATTCTCATGCACATACACAAAACATATCAGTGTTTAACAGGGACCCAAGCCACATTTGGCTCAGATCTTATGGGACCTACCTACTTAAGAGTCTGATAAGTAGTTTTACCAGTAAGACTATAAACACTCTTATGTTTCATGGTTCCAGTTAATTAGTCAAAGACATAAGTTGGTTCATTGTCCTTGGACCTTTTTGACTCAAGTACTATTCTAGCAGTACTTGCTTGAACATATGATTTTTGTCCCTTAGGTGCCCACATTTGCACTGCTTTCTCATAAGTCTTATCTCTAGGTGTCTTAGCAGTCTCAAATAAACTCTTAGATGCTTTATGGGACTATGGTTTTCTTGACTTTTGACCAGCGGTATTTACTTTTGGTCTAGCAGTACTTGTAGTTCTAGGTTTGCTGGTACCTGGCTTGCTAGACTCTAAAGGTACTAGACCTTGTTTCATAAGTACTGCTCTTGGTACAAAGTCCTTGTTGGAGTGGGGTGACTAATCTTATTTATCTTATTAAACTTATTTACCCTCTAAGCATGAATAAACTTAGGTTTGTCATCTTTTGGTCCCAATGGCCTTTTTACTTGTGCATCTTTCTCATTACCTTTCTTTGTGATTCTATGTGTAGCCTTAAGTTTAGCAATTTAATCTTCATGCAAAGTTCAATATTTGATAATAAGATTTAAGCTACCACATACATAAAATCCTTTTCTTTTTTTAAAGAAGATCCAAAAGGTAGTTCTGACTTAGTGTTCTTAAAGCCTATCCCACCCCTCTTGGTCTTACCATGATGTTCTGAATTGCTATCCAATACCTTACTAGGAGTTTTCACCTGTTTGGGAACAGAACTAGTTGTAGGCACATGTCCTTCAGGCACAAAAGTGCTCATCAAAGGTGGATAAACAACCTTTATAGTCACAACAGGCTTTTCTTGGGTCAAAGTACTAGAGTTTGACTCTGAATCATTAGACTTATTACCATAAACAGCTTTTGACTCATCTAACTCTATACTTATATCATTATTGGGGGACATGTAAATTCATGATAAAGGTGGAGGAACTGATTTCATTCCTTTAGTATACATATCAGGAGTATCAACTGAATCATTAGAACTATCAAAAATCCCCTTTGATAAGTCCTTATCAGTTAAAGTTATCCTAGGTTGGTCTTCTATATATCCTAGGCATGTTTTATCATAATACCCCATTTGTGAATTAATCAGCTTACCTATGCCTTTTGAAATGTTTTGCCATTGATTAATTACTTCTCTTTCATTGAACAAACTAACTTTTAAAACTTCATTTTCTACTGTTATTTTCACAAGTTGTTTTTCAAAAGCTTTGATGGCCACATCTTTTTCTCTCATTTGAAGAGTTAGAATCCTAATTTCTCTTCATAGTTTTGCTGACCCGTTTGATACAAAACTATATTAGCTTCTAACTTAGCAACACCTTGTTTAAAAGTATTTACTTCTATAGTACATGTGTTTACTTTTTTATATTGTTCCTCAAGTTCTACTTTAAGATTATTAAACTTAATAACACAATCTTTAGAACAGGGATGTACCTCAGAGTCTTCATGAGAGTGAGCCATCAAACCATGCTCTTCTTCTTCTTCAGTCCAGTCTACCACTCCATCTACTGTATCCAATGCTTTAGTTCCTTTGAGACTTCTGCTATCTCCTTTTGGAAAACTTTCACTAACTCTTGGACTGGTTCAATAGCTGTTCTTAGACTTCTATCTGCTTCCTTCAGCCTTTTCCCTCTTGCACCTTTGCAAAGTGTCCATTCCTTCCACAGTTATAGCATTCAACTTTAGATTTGTCATACCCTAATGGTTCATTAGAATCAACATTTATCTTCTTTCCAGTCTTTTTATAGAATCTGTTGGATCTAACTGAGACCATTGCAGCATGCCATTTGAGATCCATCTCTTCAATATCAGCATCATCCATTTGGAACAAGTCATTAAGAGTCAATGTTGGTCTGTTGTCTTGTCCAACAAAGAATGAGAAGACATCATTGTCACTAAACAAAGATGAGGATCTTCCCTGTGGATTCTAAGACATAAATGGACTCCCTTCAGTACTTTGAGGATAAGTACTGCTAGTTTGTCCACCAGCGGTAGTTTGGAAGTAAGTATCGCTGCTTGATCCACCAGCGGTACTTTGAGAGTATGCACCGTTGCTTCCTTCTGACACAAAAGGCAAGTTAGACTTTGGTGCTGATGCTTTAGAGCACAGGGTACGGGGCGTTTTCGCCCCGCGTTTTCCCACGGCTACTGAAAACGCGAGCCACACCCCATGTGGCGTTTTCGAGTCTCGAGTCAAGGGCACGGCGCGCATTTTTGTGCATAATTATTTTATTTTATTTTATTTTTATTTTTATTTTTATTTTCAAAAAAAAATATTACCGTTGGACTTTTTTTTATACCGTTGGAGACCCTTTTTTTCAAAAAAAAACCTATTTTTTCACCTATAAAACTCCCATTTTCACCTATAAATCACATACAAAACACCCATTTCACCTCTACAATTATATACACACACTAGTAATTTTAAAATGGAAGACATTCCTGATATGTATGAGTATTACTCCACACTAGATATGAATAATTATGCTCAATATGTCGATTATTTAGATCGAATAGAAGAAGATGAAGACGAAAGAGACCCGAAAACAAGACGCTACATTTCACGTGAAAGAGAATGGGCGGAAGAAAAATTACAACGAGATTATTTTGGGGATGAAGATACGCCACCTATATATCCGGAAGAATATTTCGACGAAGGTATCGTATGAGCTCCACTTTATTTAATAAAATTGTTAGTGTATACAAAATTATAATGCCGACCCTTTGTCCGAATACTTCCTTTTTTTTAAGCAACGTGAAGATGCAACGGGTCGTTTGGGGTTTTCTACTCGTTTGAAATGTACATCCGCCATACGCCAATTGGCATATGGTTCAAGCCCCGATGCATTTGACGAGTATTTGCAATGTGCGGCACGTTGTTCTCGTGAATGCTTATGGCATTTTACTAAATGCATATATATATTGTATGTTGAAGAATATTTGAGAAAACCTAATTTAGCGGATGTCCAACATGTATATGATTTACATGAGAAGAAATACGGTCTTCCGGGAATGCTAGGGAGCATAGATTGTATGCATTGGGAATGGGTTAAATGCCCCAAGGCGTTACATGGTCAATTTAAAAATAGATGTAAAAAATACCCGACTATAATGCTTGAGGCCGTAGCCGATCAACAATTATGGTTTTGGCATGCATATTTTGGGGTATCGGGTGCAAATAACGACCTTAATGTGTTAAATGGTTCACCGTTATTTGATGACCTTCTAGCCGATAGAGCTCCCGAAACTCCGTTTGAAGTTAACGGGAATACTTATAACAAAGGTTATTATTTAGCGGATGGCATTTATCCACAATGGTCTACTTTTGTCAAAGCTTTTAGTGTCGCTAGGGATGCAAAAACATTGAAGTTTAAAAAGTTCAAGAAAGTGCAAGAAAAGATGTTGAAAGAGCCTTTGGTGTGCTACAAGGTCGGTGGGGAATTATACAACAACCGGCACGAGCGTATCAAATGAACGTCATTAGGAGAATTATGTACACTTGCATTATATTACGCAACATGATATTGAAAGACCAAAAGTTCGATATAAGTGAATATATGCACATGTACGTTTCTCCCGAACCCAACATTACACGTACTTTGGTCGAACGATGCGAAAGACAACAAATGAAAACAAAAGAACTTCGGGATAGAGCAACGCACGAAGACCTTCAATACGACCTTGTTGAACACTTGTGGAATCAAGAAGAAGAGCAATAAATTTTATTCTGGTTAATTTTTTTCTATTGTGTAATTTTTTTTTATTGTGTAATCTTTTTTTTATTAATGAAATGTTATTTTAAAATTTGTTTTTATGTGGGTCCAATGTATACTCTATGGCTCAAGCCAATCAAGGAGCATGAAATGTTGTGTTTTCGTATTTCTGGTGTGGTGGGATTATTTAGCCATCACTCACCATACCCCTCAAAATTCTGATATTTTCCCACGGCTCAGCATGAAAACACCAAACCATACCCTATGCTCTTAGTTACTTCAATACCTGTAATTGCACATCTTCTTTTTGACATGGTTTGTAGACGAAGAGGTAAAACCAAAAAAAACAAATGAAGCCTAAATCTCCTATAATTAAGCACGTGGATCAGTGTATAACAAAAGTCATGTAAAGTAAAAAACAAAGAATGCCTTCAAGTCAACATAGGACACATGTTGTAACTAGGAGGTAGTGAAACAGATATTATAATAATAATAATAATAAATGGTGACGAAATTATTACAGTTATCTTAAAAATGGAACAACAACAAGAACCAGGATAAGTATTACACGTACTTATTACTCCGTACTAGGTTTTCTTTGTTTCTTTGTTGTTGAATTGTACACTTAGTAACAACAATAATTCAGCCATCATCATCATCATGGATCAAGTTAACCCTCGAGGTAACTTTTTTTTTATTACTACCAGTTTATGTAGTTTCATTGAATTATTTTCTTAATTTTTTTTATATTTTTTTTAGGACATGTATTTTATTAAAATTATAATTTACATATTAGGAGAAGTCAAACGGGCAACAAGCTGTTGCCGCTAGCCCTTTTTTATAGCAAAATCAAGTCTATTAAATACAACGTTTGTGGATTTAGGAGTTAAAACATTACTATTCATAACCCGTTGTATTCTTGTAAGTAGCTCCACCGCCTCAGGTGCAAAGAAACCAAATGTATCAAATGCGAAAGGAATAAACACGTGTTGATTTTCAACACATGTTTTCTCATGTTTAGTCACTTTGCACATAGCCGCCTGACCCGTTGTAAAATTTCGACTGCCTAGCCCTACGAGAGGAGAAACCCCTGTCAAATTAACGCACGCATGTTTACCTCCAACCCATCCAAAAACCAAAACATCAGCGGGTCTCAGTGTGGATCTTCCATCTGACGGGTCGGTCAAGAAATTCACAGGTGCCTCTTTCTTGGCGGAGATCCCGGCACGCCTACATATGTCGTAAAGAACGTCTCTAACAAAATCATGTCGATACTTGAAGCCCGTAAGTTCTTTACAATGAACCGCATGTTCCCCAAAGGAATCCAAACATGCCTTGCGACAAATAGGGCATATAGCATCAACCGGAAATAATGGAATCATAAGGCGATACTTAAGGATAGTGCGGTATTCCACCGGCGACATATGTTGACCGAGCCCGTCTATGGGGATAGTTGTAGGAAATCTTGAGCATGTGGTGCGCGCAGACACTCGAAAACTGCTTTCTGTCTAACCGTCATGTCAAAGTGGGCTTCCATATCTTTGACCATCTCACTAAAAAGGGCACTCGCCAATGTTTCTTAATTCTAGTTAGTTATTTCATAATTACCAGTAGTAATTTAGTATGTATGAATGATGGGAGTTTTAACAGATGTATGCATAGTTGGTGTTGCCCGAACCCCGATAGGCGATTTCCTAGGCAGCCTTTCCTCGTTATCAGCCACCACTCTAGGCTCTTTCGCCATTCGCTCCGCTCTCGAACGTGCCAACCTTCCTCCCCATTTCGTCCAGGAGGTCTTTTTCGGTAACGTCCTTTCTGCTAACTTAGGCCAGGCCCCGGCTAGACAGGCCGCGTTAGGGGCAGGTATTTCCACTTCTGCTATTTGCACTACTGTTAACAAAGTCTGTTCATCCGGGATGAAAGCTGTTATGCTCGCTGCTCTTAGTATCCAAGCGGGTGGTAATGATGTAGTTGTTGCTGGCGGGATGGAGAGTATGTCTAATGTGCCTAAGTATATGACTAACGCGAGGAAAGGGTCTCGTTTTGGGCATGATTCTGTTGTTGATGGGATGGTGAAAGATGGGCTTTGGGATGTTTATAATGACTTTGGTATGGGGGTTTGTGGGGAGCTGTGTGCGGAGACGTACGGTGTTACGAGAGAGCAACAGGATGAGTATGCGGTTCGGAGCTTCGACCGTGGAATCGCTGCGCAAAAGAGTGGCGCGTTTAAATGGGAGATAGCTCCGGTTAAAGTTTCTGCGGGGAAAGGAAAGGCGCCTACTGTTGTTGATAAAGATGAAGCTTTGACTAAGGTACGTAATCCCGTTCTGTTTGATGACTAATAATACTTAAATTGATGTGGAAGATCGACAAGTGATCGATGCGTGCAATTAATTTAATATAGTTTGATGCTGCCAAGTTGAGGAAATTAAGGCCTAGTTTCAAGGCTGAAGGCGGTACTGTTACTGCAGGCAATGCTTCCAGTATAAGGTATGCCCGACGACACCTGTTGTGCTTGCTTATGCAAAAATCAACCTGTATTTTACTTCTGATGTCGTGTAATCTTCTGAACAGCGACGGTGCAGCTGCATTAGTGCTAGTGAGTGGAGAAAAGGCATTAGAACTTGGATTAAAAGTGATTGCTAGAATAAGAGGTTCCGCTGACGCTGCTCAGGTATCAACAAAACTTGCACCTTAATTGGTTTGTTAAATCATGAGACGACGGTTCAGCTCAATTGTGTACACACTACACAGGCCCCTGAATGGTTTACCACTGCTCCAGCCCTTGCTATACCAAAGGCTACTTCAAATGCTGGCTTGACGGCTTCTCAAATTGATTACTATGAAATAAACGAAGCCTTTTCCGTAAGTAATCTGTTTTTCATTTTGAGTAGCGTTAGGCAACCAAAAGCTGATAAATTATTCTCTCTTTGGCTCTGCAGGTTGTGGCCTTAACCAACCAGAAGCTGATCGGAATTCGTGATGTAAGTCTCGTGTGATATTGGATTGGTCATAGTTGAATAAAACGATTATTTGGATTTATATTCTTCTAATCTTTCAAATTTCACGGTTTTTTACAGGAACAACTTAATGCTCATGGTGGAGCTGTATCCTTAGGACACCCACTAGGGTGTAGCGGTGCTCGGATTTTGATCACCTTGCTCGGGGTAAGTTTATTCCATGCTTGCTTGATTTTATATGAAGTGCCCAGTTTCTGCAAAAACAGGACGTGTTCTGCAGCTTTGACAGCTGATTTTTATTTTGCGAAATTGTAGTTGGTTATGACATTCGTTTAATCATTGTGCTGAGTTATCTTAACAATGATGGTTACGTAACATATAAGAATTTGGCGTGGGTTATATGGTTGCAGGTATTAAGGCAGAATAACGGAAGATTCGGAGTTGCTGGTATTTGCAATGGGGGTGGAGGAGCATCTGCGCTGGTTTTGGAGCTCATGTAAGTCCCATCACCTATATGTTGGAGGATGCACAAATACAAATTCAAACCGACCATTTTGAAAAAGATAAGGATAACAAGTAACAGTTAACGTTACAAAGTGGATACTCCTTAAATAGCTATTATGCTCCGAAAACCATAATTTTTGATTAGTTGCAGAAACACTAAAGAGGCTCCTCAACAAACTGAATCAACTTGAAACCCGAGATGAAATATAAAAAACATTATACATCTAACGTTTGCATGAACATATAATCTAGTTGGGTTCTTTAAAAGAGGGACGTCAGGATCACGAATTATGTTGTTTAAAATGAACGTCAGGATCTTGAAAGCTATTTTCTTATGGCAGGCCAAGTGCAAGGATGGGTCAGTCCAGGTTATGAAGACATTGTTCTGTATGACCAACTTAGCTGCTAGTTATACGTGCCTTTCTTCAAAAACGCTGTAATAAACCGCTATCTCACCCCTTTGCGTGCTTGTTTCTACCAATATATATATAACTTGGTGCATCTTTGCATGAAGTTGTGTCTATCGGGCTGTAAAATAATATCTGTGTTGCAACTTTTGCAGAAAATAGACGCACCTTAGGTATTACAGTAATAATATCTTACAAGTCTTAGTGGACATATTCTTGCACATTTGCTAGTATTGTACATGATAATATGGCTAAAGTAGTCGACTGATAGGTAACAGACGAGGGCATGCGACCATTATCCTTGCGAAAAAATAGCGCTTGGTATAAAGGGATGTTGATGAGAATTATTAAACCACACAGGATCAGCTGTACAGCTAATTCACTAAAGCGACTGGTGTTTGAATCCACAATCAGCAGCTTTACTCCCATAAGAAAGCTGAAAAGATTGACCAGTGCAAGTGTCGATAAAATATGGAACATTGGTGAAGTAGCACCGAATTCCATGACCTCTTTATTGTATCTCCGAGATGCATCTTCCTCAGAAACCTTTGATGTGATGACGAAACCGGCATTGGTGAAGCCCATTGACTTGAGAAGGACATCGACGAATGCAAAAAGGTAGGAAGTTAATCTTCTGTAGAGCCACATTCGTTGGTCGTTCCACCAACCTTTTATCGTTCCCCCAGAACAGTAAAATTCCCCCAAGCTGTATGCATATTTTCCGACAAATACATATGCGAAAGGTAGGAACCAGTAGCTTGATAACTGTATATGACCATGAAATATGTAAAAGCTGCTATCGGGTTTGTACATGTAGGAGAAAACGAATATATTTTAGCACTGAATATAAAGAAATAGTGCGGAAATCCTAGGAAAAGATGATGATACCTTCGGAAAGAGAGAGATGCCTGAGAGGAGACAATAAGAAGGGACAGCAACGTAGTAGAGTGTAGCCCAGCAATTTAGAGCCCATAAATGGTAGCGGCAACATGAAATCTGAAGTTTCAGTGGGATCCTCCCGCGCCCGTATACCAAGGGGCAGTAGTTGGATAAGAATATTTGAAAGTTACCTTCTGCCCATCTTTTTCTTTGTACAAGTGTCTGCAGAAGTGTAGTCGGAGCAAGTCCTAAAAAGCCTTTTCTTTCCGGATTGAGGTGGACAGATCTCCAACCTCTACATTTTATTGCGAGTCCGGTAATCACATCTTCCACTGGACAACCATACTTGACTCCCAACTGCAGGTAAGTGTCGACACTGAATTAGTACTGCAATAAGATCGTTGCTTTTTTTTTTAAATTGTATTTTTTTTTTTAATTCCGGGACATCTGAGAGAGAGTAGACCTCCTTTCCCCATTGAGTGTTGTGCTCATAGCTACAGCTTGCAAGAAGTTTGCATTTCTCTTCGAGCACGTGGATAGCTTCTGCTGCTCGTATAATTTGTTTACGACTCTCTTTCTCCCAGTCTATTACCGTGTCCTTGCTATAGCTTATGCCACATAGAGCATCTCGCCTGTGAAAGCACCCACTTCCAACATATAGACACCCTCCATTGGAGTCCATACCTCCAATCTCCACCTTTATCAGATAATAAACTAATTTTAGTCGTAGAATTAATGAATACAAACGTCATCCAAGATGGTAATGCAACTGGTATACCTCATTGATGACCAGCAAAGAATTGCTATAAACATCGTTTCTAGTAAGGTTGTCAAAGTTCTGTGGAAACTGCACAAATGCAATATTCGATGGGTCCATGAAAAAACACATTGCGTCTCGTATGGACTCTGAATTGTTCGAGTACATGTCACAGTCTATAGTCAGAATAATTTGACTGTTGCTTATCTGTGATGACACCCTTATCTGTTCATTCATATAATAAAGCTGTCAGAATTGAATGCCATTCTTCAATTCATCTTTTAACTTCAATACCTGTGCGTGTGCGTGTGCGTGTGTGTGTGGAAAGCTTGTGTGTATAGATAAATACCAGTGCGTTCATGGCTCCTGCTTTGAAGTTATGATGCCATTTAGGTCTCTTCTCACGTGCCATGTATATTAGACTTGGTAAGGTTTTCCCTTCAGTATCTACTGCCTCAATGTCTCGTTGATCAATCAGTATCTGGAAGTTAAAGAAAATACGATGATCATCAAAGGAGCTTAACGTAGATATGTTTATCTTAGAAGCTGATGTTAGGTGAAAGATTAGGAATACTTGGACAATAGCCTGATGATCATGTTTGTTTGAACCGGCATCCCATTCTTGAAACCCTTTGTGCTCTTTTCTCAACTCTTGTGTCAGTTTCCCGAGCTTCATGGTATTTTCTATTCGTTTCGCCATTTCTTCATATTTATCCTGTTTCAGCACAAAAATATGTTTGTGGTACTTAGATTATGTGAATATGCTAGCTTCTTAAATATGTTTGGAGCCACCAATCTAATTACCTCGAAACATCCATATTAAGATAAATTGAGTTCATATATGGTGCAAGGGTACCTTGATGACGGAAATGCATTCATTCGGGATAGAAGAGTTGTGTGGAAGGGTGGCAAAGTAAGCTGCAGGCGAGCGTGGCTCTATGTTGTACTTTTTGCAAAATGGTAGCCAGTATTTGGAGAAACGAGAAGCCTGTAGCAGTGCATAGAACATCAACTCCGACCCACCATCATCTGAGACATAAATGTGTAGTTTTTCGGGTGGGTAATCGTATGCCATTGCAGACAACACTGTGTTTATCACCATTATGGGTGGCTCTATCAGCGGATCTGCTGTGCAAACAAATATGTCCACGCTGGGGAGCACCTTCTCATACCTGCAACCACATCCGCAGCCACCCGTTGAAGATAAGATAAGAGATTATATGTATATTAATCTTTGAGAAAGAGAACTGACCTTCGGGAGAGTCGTTGTTTGAAGGTATGGTGCCTAACAGGATTCCAACGGACCAACTGAGTAATGAGCCAGTAGAGCGTAAACCATAGCTCAGCCATAAACAAACCGATCCAAGCATACCTCCCCGTGTTTACTGGTGCATGAGTTGCTCTGTAATAACATATCAGACATATACCCGTCATCATTAAAGCCACATACAGCTTGAACAAAACCCGCCATTTTGCTCTCTTGGTTTCAAACAAAGGAAAATGTTCTGCGTTTTCCATCTCGGGCTATCATAGGACACAGATGGTTGTTTTTTTTTCCATTCCATATGTAAAAGATATGGAATATAAATGACTGGTGGACATGATAGTACAAGTGGTTGTGGATTTGGCAGTTGGTGTCTTGAATGGGGTATAGTTAATAAGGACCCGGGGGGCGTCATAAGTATCGTCACCCGTCGTTCTAAAAAAAAAAAAAAAAGTATCGGCACCCACTTAAAAGCTAAGGCTCGTCTCTTATCATAAGCTAAGGCTCTTCTCTTGAATAATCATAGGCTAGGGCGTCAGAAGTATCGTCATCCACTTAAAGCGTCAACGGAGCTTCAAGCAGATATAACCCGTATTGAATCCTAGAGGAATTAAACTAACTTTTGGTCTTTCCAAATATAGTAACTACACTCATTTACATGTCCAACTCATCTCCAGGATAGTTGGCGAACCATCCTTTTGTTTCTTTCATTTTTCGCGGTCAGATTTTCCAAATTTCCACCTTCATCGATCATTTCATTTGGAAAATGCAGAGAGAGGAAATCAAAGAAGCAGCTATTCGTTGGAGGTAAATTTGGTCGATCACATTCAGAAAGCGAACAAATTCCTAAATATCTCTTATCTGAGTTGCAACTTTTGGGACAACCACAAGAAGCAGCTATTCGTTGGAGGTACATATATTTTCGAAATCTTCATATCTGTTCTCATATCCTTTTGTTTGTTTTTTTTGGGTCAAAACGTAGATTTTAGACGATATAAAGGGATTTTAGTATTTCGGTTTTTTTTTCTTTCTTTTCTGAATGTACCTACATTTGCTTCCTCGTAATGTTATATTAGGTTGGATGATTAAGGTGGCTGGATTCTAGAAAACAATATAATGTTTGGTTTTCAAGTAAGAAACCGCCAAAAGGCGGTTGCTTCTCAAAGCGACCCAGCTTCTCCAATTACACCAGCAGTTGGAGAGATTGATACAAAGGCACCCTTTGAATCTGTTAAGGCCGCTGTTACTTTATTTATTGAAGCTTCGCCAAAAGCCGATATACCCGTCCTTAAAAAATCCAGAACTATGGATCAGGAGGTGATTATATAACTAGCATAAACGTACGATAATCCATAATCTTATAGGTGTTTTTTATAAAATTATAACAATTTTTTCTTGGAATGAAAGAGTTTGTTAGGGAATGAAACGCAACTTCTCTGGATACACAAGGAGATTGACAAGTATAAAGGACATATGAAAACCGCAGAATCTACAAAAGGCAAAGCACTTGTAGAGCTTGAGAAGGCCAATAACGCTTTGAAGGAGCTAACCAACAAGCTTCAGGCTGTGAGCAGATCGAAAGAAGCATCCATCGAGTCAACAGAGGCTGCAAAGACTCGGGTTAAGCAACTGGAAGAGCTTAAATCCACCACAACTAACGAAGAAGCTTGGCAAAAAGCTGTTGACAAAGAAAGAAACCAGTATAAAACCGTTTCTGATCAACTTATTTCGGCCAAGCAACAACTTAATAACCTCAAACAGGATTTTGACATTGCTTTAGAAGCAAAGTTGGCTTCTTTTCAAAGGGCTGCAGAAGCCGAAAGTGCAGCAAAACTTAACCGCACAAAAATAGATGTACTCTCCAAGGAATTTGACGAAATGAGTCAAACCCTTGAGCAGGTCAAACTTGCTTCTGCCAAAGCTGAGGAAGATCATGCCAAGCTCATGGACGAAAAACAAGCTATCATAGACTCTAAGAGAAATGAAAAGGAGAATATCGAATTAAGAATTCGGTGTTTAAGGAATGCAAATTCAGAAGAACGTGTTGAAACAGGGAGACTTGATGAATCAAGTGAAGCAGTTAATGTATTACGGGACCAGTTGAAAGAGGCACGTGATGCAGATATAGATGTTTTGAGGAATGCAAATTTAGAGGTTGAAGAAGCTAAAAAGAGACTCGAAGAAATGAAGAAAGAAGAGGCGTCCGTTAAAGATGTGGTGGAGTCATTGAAACAGGAACTTGAGACTGTAAAGAGGGACATTGCCGTGCTCAAAGGAGATGACTCAGAAGGCGACAAATTAAGAGCTGAATTAGACCATAGTAAACAGCAGGTTCAAGAGGCTACTAAAGAAAAAACAAAAGCGAAGAATCATGTAAAGGAAATGGAAACAAAGATAGGTGAAATGTCGTTAAAAGCTGAAAAGGCAAGAAAGAAAGAAGAGAAAACAAAACGGAAAGTGGAAAGACTATTAAGGGAAGCTCGACATTCAGAGCAGGCAATGAGAGAAGCCGAAGCAAAGCTGGAGAGCGCACAAAGAGAAGTTCAAGAAGCAAAGGAAGCAAAAGAGCATGCGGATGATCAAATCCGTTCTTCTTCAACCAAAGACGTCGTAGCTGATGATGACATGATGAACGATACGAAGTTACATTCTGATTTTGATTCTGATACTGACACTGATCCTGAGCATCAAAATAGCACCATTAAGCTGACAACACAGGATTTCGAAGCCTTGAGTAGAAAAGTAGAGGAAGCAACATCTGCGGCTGATACGAAAGTGGCAACAATCATGGATCAGGTGGAAACAATCAAACAAAAAGAGAAAGGAATCGTCAAGAACCTGGAGAAAAGCATGCGAGAAAACAAGGAAATACAAGAAGAAATAACCAAAGCTCAAGAATCGGCTCAAGTGGCTGATGCAGCAACGCACACGCTTGAGACTCAGCTCAACAGATGGAGATCAGACCATACCAGAGGATCATGAGACTCGTCGAAATAAAAACCAACTGGTCACTTCAGCATCAGCCTAGCTAGCCAGGGTTAATTAGAAATTGTATATATTTTTCTAAAACTTTTAAGCATGAATCTTGATATAAACCTAAATGTATGAACTTAACGGTTGTTAGTTAACGGTCGTTAACTTCTTTTTAAATTTCACCATTTTAGAGTATTGGTTATAGGTACGTTGCAAAGTTAGTTCTATTTTTCGTAAAATTTCAAAAACGATTTACGGAAACAGTTCTTTGGGTTATAGGTGTGTCACAAAATTAGTCCGCCTTAAACCTCGGCCTCACATCTCACAGCAAAGCACGAGTTAGCATCCTTGTGATTCACATTGGCTAAATGTTGAACCAAATCAAAGAGTTCATTTTTTTTTAACGGCGAATTAATAGTTAGTGATTCGAGCTTACAGTGACATCTAATTGGGCAGTATGAAAGACTCGAACATTCTCCTGTTATTACAAAATTGTATATTCGTATTATTACAAAAATGTGGCTTAAATGAATAATCCAAAGGATTGGTACTATGTTTAAAGTATGTTAGCTTAAAATAATTCGAGTTAACAATTTAAATCTATTTATTTCCAAGTGTATAACATAATTTAAAAAGAAAAAAAAATAAAAAAAGGTGTTAAGCAACGAGAGTGGTTTGAACTTGAGACCTCAGCGGTTATAGTAATAACCTTTAACCATCTCCTCTAACCTACCACCATATTTATTTTCTATAATTTTTATCTATTATTCGTATATAGCAAAAGAAACACCGTATATTGACTAATCTTGTTTATATAATAAAAGAATTAAATTTTTTTAGAATTTTTGTTAAAAGTGGAGGTTGT
This sequence comes from Glebionis coronaria, assembly GCA_025667525.1. Classification (NCBI taxonomy): domain Eukaryota; kingdom Viridiplantae; phylum Streptophyta; class Magnoliopsida; order Asterales; family Asteraceae; genus Glebionis; species Glebionis coronaria. The sequence continues at coordinate 675,616,108 of CM046876.1, forward strand.
AAAAAAATCAATTGAACCAACTAAATGGTTTGATTTTGACATATAAGCAAAATAACAACCTTGAAGTGGCCACGCCAACCTCCTGAAAAGGGAGGGCTTTACCTGGTTTGAGTCTGTGTGGCGGTGGGCTCAAACCCCGTGGATTAGTCGGCCAATGAGTCGGAAATCACGGTTACCAAAAAAAAAAAAAAAAAAAAAAAAAAAAAAAAAAAGTCAAAATTAGATTCAATTTAGTCAAAATAAAAAAAAATTGTGGAAGAATTTGATGAAAACACACAAAGATATATGTGTCAAATTTGTAAAAATAAAAACTTAAATAAAGAGGAGGGGATTGATAAAACTTTAGTGGTTAAATTTTAAATAAATTAGATAGACTTAAGTGTAAAATTATAAGTTTCCATATTTTTAGTAACTGGATAAAATATACAAAATACCCCCTTAAACTTTATATCCTCTACACTTTATATTTTAAAAATACAACATGTTATATTTAAAAAAAAAACACATGATTATAAATATTCAAATAAAAACACAAATTATTGTCCATTTTTATTTTGATACTTAACAAAGTCAAAGTCAGACAATACAATATATGTAAATTATTATTAACATGGATATAAATATCAAAATGAATGCAGGATCTTAGACATTGGTGTGAGATGAAAATAAATAAACGAGATTTTACATATTACAACAATATATATTTTTTCAAGTTCGTTATATGTTACTAACACACAGTGTCCAGAAAAGCATTACTAACATTTTAACTAAACAAACTCAATTCCTTTTTACAACAAATATTTATACAAAATATTAATTAATATTATCACATAATGGAAAATCATGTAAAATTTGTGGGTCAACGAGTATTATAACTATTTAAGTATTAAAATTTTAATAATATTTAATAGAATAATATTAAGCATTACAAAATCATTAGTTTATAAATTGCGGGTATGGTTTTGTAAGATTGATGTAAATGGTTTGTTGATAATAATTAAGATATAATTATTTAGAATAAAAATATCAAAAAGCGAAAAAGAGTATTATATTCGAATAATAAGAATTGAGGTGAATTTATATTTATTTACACGATGCACAAGAAAACAACAACATAATTAAACATATAAACATTAAATGTTTTTAATAATTTAAACGAAGACAACGAAAAAAAAAGACACTTATTTTTAAAATCTGTACATTTAACTTCATACTTAACACGTTAATAATGTGTTACATCAATCATCGCATGATCAGAGAAAGAAATCACAATATTAAGGAAAACTAAAAAAACTGATGGGGAGTCCAGATAGTATGCGAGTCTAGACCTACAACAAATCATTTTTTTTAATTATAATAATTACTAGGGGAGGTACCCGCGCTTCGCCGCGGTTGTTTTTGGTTCGTTAAATGGCTGATACTTTTGGTATGAACGTTCGTCTGAAACATACGGGGGTTCACTTAGATTGAAATTTTCAGCAAAAAAACGCTTGTGTTTGTGCACAAAAAATAGCACCACAACTACCTATTTTTTAAGCAAACTAAACATAAGAAACTATCATGAAGTTTCCTATATGTAAATAACACGTTACAGAAAAACGCATTAGAAACAGTGTTTAAGCCTCTTCAATTGGGTGCAGCACCTCTAGAAGAAACATGTTCAATCTACATTGCCTATAATCGTCAATCATGTTGCATATTCAAGTGCATACCCCTGTAACAAAATGGCAGCACGTTATTTTAATTTGGGTTAGAATAAGTTAAATATGTGCAAACAGATGAGAAGAGAATTCAAGAAAGATTGAACCATTTTGTAGCATTATAGATTGAAGCATGACAATAAGTTTTTAAGCTTTATCCCCTGCCTTCCACTTATTGTTGACTTATATTAGTTGATTTATGGCGTGATAAAAAAATAAGTGCAATCAACCAAACCCGCTTTCCTTAAAAAAATTGTCAACATAGTCGTCTAGGCATTGGCGGGCAATAAGTTTAAGTTCCATACCATAAACCACAAAAGGTCCAAATCACAAATACCTAGACTCCCTTTCTTCCATAATTTTGATGACAATATAGTGCAAAGTCAAGTTTCACTGATATGGGTAGCTTTGAAAACGCAATGCATCTTTATCTAGTAGTAAAGGTCAACAAACAAACCTTATTGTTCTGAGGTGTTTTGGCTTGTGTTTGCTGTAGCAACAACGCGTCGAAACCCTCCAATTATGTCAAGTAAATCCCATTAAACAACATTGTTTCCAATCCATACTCTCCATTAAGTAATCTCCTCTGTTGTGTTCACCTGCATTATATAATACGACACCCAAGTCACCCATTTTCAACACTTGTTTATAAATGTATGTCCTTCAAACATATACAAAGAGTTGCAAAATTCATCGAGCTAACCTTCCTCAAGATCGGTGATAGCTACAATCATCCATTACAGCAAACGCATCACATAAGTACCTGAAAAATAGATCGAACCACCGAAAATCAGTAACAAAAATATAGAAACCAGCCACAATGACTAAATATATAAAATAACACGTAACATATTGATTCACCGAATCATACCCAGCTATGCTCAAAAGATCGACTACATTCACCATCATGCTAATGCTTAATTTTTTTTGCAAGTGATAGGTGTGTAAACACCCATCCTTTTACCACTTAATTCTGGCTAAAACAAGACCAAAACACGTATTTAATATCATTTGTTTGGAATTATGCGTGGTTTTTGTGTTTATTGTGTTTTCAGAGCCAACCGGATGAATATTGAAGAAAACATGGGATTGCACGGGTTTTATCAAGGAAAAAGACTCAAGACGAAGTCTATTGTCTAAGAGATGCAAAAGATTTGAAGTCAATGGGCCTATTTGAAGATTTATCGAAGAAAAGGACCAAAGATGGAAGATTTACATATGTCGAAGAAACTCAAGTCTATTTAACGAAGAAATTAAAAGACGAGTTGGATTTAATCGTCGACAAATCCCGGATCAGAATCGAAAACGTCAACTTTTCTGAAAAGACGAGAAGACAAGAAGAAAGGGATAAAGCCCACTCACCAACCAACCATTAGGACTATAAAAGGATTTTCCTTCACACAATTAGGGAGTTAGCTTTCATTTTCTTTTTCCCAGTTTCTTAGGATCGGTTCATCACCAACACCATTAGGGTGTTTGGTGATTTTTAATTTTCTTTCAATCTTGTAAGTGTTTTAATCATACTCTTGTTACCTTTACATTAATCTTTCAATCCAATCTTTCTTTCCATCTTGTTCTTCATCATCTTCTATTGCAAGTTCTTAAGTTTTTTTTATTTGATTCAAGTTTGATCTTAAAAAGTTGTTGATTTAGTGTTTTTATTGGTGGGATTTGTTACTTATAGTATTTAAATGATTATTGGTTGATTTGGTAAAACCTTTATGAGTATTTTGGTGTTTAGATTGAAAAATCGTTTGGCTTCTGCTGTTACTGTTCTTCGCTTCCCAGAACTTTCCGAACAGAGCCTTTATTCCGAATAGGCATTTGGGCTCGTCCCCTATTCGGAATATCTTACTTATTCCGAATCATCTTTTGTTTATTCTCTTACTCGGAATATTTCCAATATTCCGCATAGCCAGTTTATTTTTCCTTTATTCGGAATCCTTCATTTATTCCGCATAGATTCGTTTTTCCGAATAGACCACTTTTTCCGCATAAGGTTAATTTTTCCGCATAGCCATATTTTCCGAATAGGCCCAGATTTTCCGAATAGTGAATTTATTCCGCATAAGAGCATTTTTCCGAGTAAGCAAATTTTATTCCGAATCACTAGTATTCCGCATAGACTTATTTTTCCGCATAGAACAATTTTTCCGCATGCTGTTTTTATTCCGAGTAGAATCTCATTCCGCATAACCATTTTTCCGAATTAACCCTTTTATTCCGCATAGCATTATTTTCCGAATAGGAGGATGTTTTCCGCATAGGGTTATTTTCCGTTTAAGGGCATATTATTCCGAACAGAGAACATTCCGTATAGGGTAACTTTTCAGTTGTTGTTTTGTTTAAATTCAAGTATTACTTTTTAATTGTTGATTGTTTTAAGATCAAATTATTATCACTTTAGTCATTTCTCTGTTTAGTAGATTAGAAAACTAAATCACTTTTTGTCACCAAGAACAAATCATTCCACTTTAAACTGAGATCAATTCGAGGGGATTCCGAGAATTATTTTGAACCCATTGCAAAAACAAGTGTATCAAATGGCGCCGATGCCGGCTCTTCTCGTTAAGATTAAAAGTTTTTTGTGAGAACTTGGATTTTGGGATCCGTTCCCCGTGAACGTTACTTTTTCACAAAAAAATCCTAAAAAATATAAAATTTTCAAAAATACAAAAACATAAAAAAAAAAAAAAAAACATAGAAACCAAAAATATTTTTGCTTTGTTTTTCTTTGTTCGTTCTTTTGCAGGTGTATGCGCACTCGATCCACGTCATATCAAGAGCCCGAGCCTCTCGATCACTTAGACATGGCCGGTGTACCACCTCCAAACAATAATAACAACAACAACCCGCCTTTCAACAACATGAACAATAACAACAACAATGAGCACCTTCCGGATAATCGCCCGATGATTGAACTGCTGCAAGCTCATGTAGATGGCAACACGGATCCAATTGTCATACCTCCAATTGCCGCCAACAACTTTGAGCTAAAATCAGGCTTTATCCAGATGGTCTCCGCTCAACCATTCTTGGGACGAACCATTGATGATCCACACGACCATATCAAGAGATTTCTACAACTCACTAACACGGTCAAATTCAATGGCGTTCCACAAGAGGTTATAAGGTTACAACTTTTTCCCTTTTCTTTAGAGGGACAAGCCCGGCATTGGCTTGCTAAGGAACCGCCACAGAGTATTCTCTCGTGGACGGATTTGGAAACAAAGTTTATCAATTACTTTTTTCCACCCTCTCGTACTACCGCATTACGGAATGAAATCATAAATTTTGAACAAAAGTACGATGAGTCGTTCAGTGAATCTTGGGATCGTTTCAAAGATCTTTTAAGAAGATGCCCACAACATGGTTTTACCAAAGTACATCAAATTAATACTTTTTATAATGGTTTAAGCATGAGTGACCAAGATTCACTGAACAGTGCCTCGGGGGGTAATCTATTGGCTAAGACTTCCAATGCTGCTTGGGACATCATTGAGAATAAATCTCGTGTGCAAACCAAGAGTGTTCGGACCAATGTCGCTAGTGCTAGCACTAATGACAGCGACAAGCGATTAGACAAAATCACTGTGCTTCTTGAATCGCTTGTCACCCACACCGTCAGCAACAACAACAGCAACAACGCCAAAAACGCTCAAGTGAACGCTGTCAGCCAACCTTGTGAGATATGCGGTGGTCCTCACTCATACACTACTTGTACCGCCACCCAAGACTACCCTGCTGAGAATGTGAATGCGGCATATGGCACCTATCCTCAACCTGCTTATCAAGCTAGACCTCAAGGTGACCGTAATTTACTTAGCTACCGCAGCAACAACTATCTTTCACCACCTGGTTTTCCTCCTACCAACCCAAACCAACAACAAAACCTTAATCGCCCTCCTCAACAACAACAACAACCTCGACAACCATACATCCCTCCTCACAAGCAGCAACAACCGCCTCAACTTAACAACCAAGTTTACCAACAACCTGCTTACCAACCACCTGCATACAATGCTCCTCCCAACCAAACCACCACTGCATTACACCAAGAGGTTGCAACCTACATGAGGACCAATGATGTGATCGTGGAAAATCTCCAGCAGGAAGTGCGTAATTTGAAAGCAGACTTGGTCAAGCAAGGAAACGATTTGAGAGCAGACATGCGAAATACGTTGGATAGCCAAACTAATGATCTGAGGAACATGATGGCTAGTTTCTTCCAAGGTAGTCAACCCTCTTCTTAGGGTACTCTTCTGAGTAACACCGTTGCGAACCCAAGAGGGGAGATGAAAGCAATCACTACTCGAAGTGGCAAAGGTACCAAGGAACCCGAGCTTCCTATACCTCCACCGGTGGTTATGACTAAGGAGAACGAGTCACCTGCTCCTATTCCTCCTCCTTCTCCTTCCCCAATTTCTCCACCTCTTCCTTCTACCCCTCCTCCACCCGTGGTTGTGAGTGATCCTATTCTCCCAAAGCCTTCCCCTTCTTCCAATATACCTTATCCATCTAGGTTGAGGAAAGAGAAGCAAAAGAGCAAGGATGATATTCAGGTTTCGAACTTCCTAAAAATGTTCAAACAACTGAATTTCAATATCTCCTTCGCTGAGGCTCTCGCTCACATGCCCAAATATACCAAAATGTTTAAAGATCTTCTGAGCGACAAGGAAAAGCTCCTCGATATTGCCAACACCCAACTTAATGAGAATTGCTCTGCAGTACTCTTAAGGAAATTGCCAACCAAGCTTGGTGATCCGGGTCGTTTTCTTATCCCTTGCATTTTCTCGGGAGTAGAGAATTGCATGGCCCTAGCCGATCTAGGTGCCAGTATTAATCTCATGCCTCTAAGTGTTTGGAAGCAATTATCTCTCCCAGAGCTAGTCCCCACCAAAATGACTTTGGAATTAGCTAACCGTACGGTTGCTTATCCAGTGGGGATAGCCGAAGATGTCATTGTAGGAATCGACAAATTCACTTTTCCTGCTGATTTTGTTGTCGTCGACTACGAGATGGACCCCCGTGTGCCACTAATTGTTGGTCGTCCATTCTTGAGGACCGGTCGCACTCTCATTGATGTTGAAGCCGGTGAGCTTATCATGAGAGTGGGTGACGATAAAGTAGTCTTCAACATGGGAAAATTGTCTAAACAGCCTTATGCATATGAGAGTGTTAATTGTATTGACGTTCTTGATGAGGCTTGTGAAGAACACTTTAATGATGCTTGCAAAAGTATACCTCTCTTCCCAATGTTGAGACCGTGTCCTCCATTGATTCATCGTTGTCTCTATTTGGAGATAGTGATTTATTTTGGAACAATCTTGAAGATACCATGGGAGATGCGAATTTAGCTACTAATGATTCTCCTATCGATGGGGATGAAGACATGAATTTCTTTGACAATCTTCTCAACGAAGACAATCCCTCGCCTCCATCTCCCACGGTCATTGCTATCGATACTCCGACTTTGAAAACGCCTCCCGTCGAAAATCCTCCGGATTTGGAACTTAAGGAGTTGCCGCCACATCTCGAGTGCATGTTCCTTGACGACAACAAGAAGTCGCCCGTCATTATTGCGAAGGATTTGAAAGATGGAGAGAAGACTCGCCTCGTTGCCGTGCTGAAAGCTCACAAGAAGGCTATTGCTTGGAAGATTTCGGAAATTCGTGGAATTGATCCTCACTTCTGCACACACAAAATTCTCATGGAGGACGAATTTAAGCCCACAATTCAAAGCCAACGAAGGGTGAATCCAAAAATACATGAAGTCATCAAAACAGAGGTTATCAAACTTCTTGATGCGGGTATGATTCACCCTATTTCGGATTCACCATGGGTTAGTCCAATCCATTGTGTTCCCAAGAAGGGCGGAATAACCGTTGTTCCCAATGAACACAACGAGTTGATTCCCACTCGTCTCGTTACTGGGTGGAGAGTTTGTATAGACTACCGCAAACTCAATGATGCCACGAGAAAGGATCATTTCCCTCTACCTTTTATGGACCAAATGCTTGAACGTTTAGCGGGTAATGAATATTACTGCTTTCTTGATGGTTTCTCGGGTTATTTCCAAATACCCATCGATCCCCAAGATCAAGAGAAGACTACATTCACTTGTCCCTATGGCACATTCGCTTACAAAAGAATGCCTTTTGGCTTATGTAATGCCCCCGGGACTTTCCAAAGGTGCATGTTAGCTATCTTCCATGACATGGTCGAACAAACCATGGAAGTCTTCATGGATGATTTCTCGGTCTTCGGGGATTCCTTCTCTTCTTGCCTTGCCAATTTGGAACGTATGCTTAAGCGGTGCGAAGACACTCGCCTAGTTCTGAATTGGGAAAAATGCCATTTTATGGTAAAAGAAGGCATCGTGCTGGGACATAAAATTTCCAAAGCCGGACTTGAAGTTGACCGTGCTAAAGTCGATGTTATCGCAAAGTTGCCTCCACCTTCAACCGTGAAGGGTGTGAGAAGTTTCCTGGGTCATGCGGGCTTCTACCGTCGATTCATCAAAGATTTTTCTCAAATCGCTCGCCCGATGACCCACCTCTTGGAAAAAGATACTCCTTTTATCTTTTCCAAAGAGTGCCTTGAAGCCTTCAACTCGCTTAAGGATAAGCTAACTAAGGCACCCGTCTTGGTTACCCCTAATTGGGAGCTGCCCTTTGAGTTGATGTGCGATGCTAGTGATTTTGCTATTGGAGCGGTTCTGGGACAAAGAGTGAACAAACACTTCCAACCAATCCATTACGCTAGCAAGACAATGACGGGGGCACAATTGCATTATACGACAACAGAAAAAGAGCTTTTAGCTGTTGTCTATGCTTTTGAAATATTTCGCCCCTATCTTGTCCTTTCCACCACCATCGTGTATACCGATCATTCCGCGTTGAAGTACTTGTTGACAAAGCAAGATTCCAAACCAAGACTTCTTCGCTGGGTTTTGCTGCTCCAGGAATTTAAAATCGAAATTCGCGATAAAAAAGGAGCAGAAAACCTAGCCGCGGACCATCTTAGCAGACTTGAGGATCCTTACCAAGGGGATCATCCGAACAAAGAAATCAATGATTCTTTTTCCTTGGAGACCTTAATGTCTATAAACTCGAAGTCGAATGAAACCCCGTGGTTTGCGGACTTTGCAAACTACTTGGCGGGTGGAATTCTCAAGGAAGGGTTGACGTCCCAACAAAAGAAAAAGTTCTTCACCGACATTAAGACTTACTTTTGGGACGACCCTTACCTATTCAAACAATGTGCCGACCTGATTATCCGTCGATGTGTTGATGGACCGGCAGCTTCGGAAATCCTTGATGCTTGCCACAAAGGACCCACCGGTGGTCACTTTGGTCCCAACTACACCGCCAAAAAAGTGTTTGATTCGGGATTTTACTGGCCCACCATCTATCGTGACGCTCACGATATGGTTAAACGATGTGATGTGTGCCAAAAACAAGGCAACATCACACATAAAGACGAGATGCCTCAGAATTTCATTCAGGAATGTGAAATCTTTGATGTTTGGGGTATCGACTTTATGGGGCCATTCCCTTCATCTAAAGGAAACAAATACATCCTTGTAGCCGTTGACTACGTTTCAAAGTGGGTTGAAGCCAAAGCTTTACCTACTAATGACGCAAGGGTGGTTTGTAACTTTTTGAAAGCTTTATTCGCTAGATTCGGTGTGCCTCGTGCCATTATTAGTGATCGTGGGACTCATTTCTGCAATGACCAATTTGCTAGAGTCATGGCTAAGTACGGTGTAAATCATCGTCTTTCCACAGCCTACCACCCACAAACTAATGGCCAGGCTGAAATATCCAACCAAGGACTGAAGCGAATTCTGGAAAGAACCGTGGGAGAGCATCGTGCCGCATGGGCTGATAAACTTGATGATGCTTTGTGGGCTTTCCGTACTGCTTACAAGACCCCGATCGGCTGTACGCCTTATCGTCTTGTGTACGGGAAAGCGTGCCACCTCCCCCATTGAGTTGGAGCACAAGGCTTATTGGGCCTTGAAGTGGGCTAATTTTGATATAAACAAAGCCGGTGACCTACGCAAGATCCAACTCAATGAGCTCAATGAACTCCGTAATGAGGCTTATGAAAATTCTTTGATCTATAAGGAACGAACTAAGCTCATTCACGACTCCAAGATCAAAAACCGAGAGTTCCATGTTGGAGACAAAGTCTTACTTTTTAACTCTCGGTTGAAAATCTTTTCGGGCAAGCTCAAATCTCGTTGGTCCGGCCCATTCACCATTGCCCAAATTTTTCCATATGGTACTCTCGAGCTCGCTCAACCTAATGGACCTAATTTTAAGGTGAATGGCCAACGAGTGAAATTGTACTTTGGTGAGGACACCTCTCACGAGGTGATTCCATCCCTCACCACGTTCCCCATGAACTAATTTTGGGTCGAGTCAGGCTCGTGACTCGGTTATAAAAAACAAGCGCTCCTCGGGAGGCAGCCCGAGTATCTATCCCTTTAACCCCCTAAGTGTAGGGGAGGACCTATTTTGGTCGTTTGTGTTTGTGTGGTGATGTGATTACAGGGATAACTGCAATCTTGGAAATCTTTGAAGAACCGTGCTCCCGTGTTATCCGAAATCCGGTTCTATCTCTCAACTATCGTGATTCAATTTTCTTCATACTCACATTTGAAATTGATCACTTTAGTCGTCTCTTCCTTAACTCGAGTTAACCAACGTTCACAATGTCATAAGTGTAGGGGAAACTTTTCCCACATGCTTAAACATTGAGGACAATGTTTATCTTAAGTTTAGGGGGGGACTTCTATCGAAGTTTTAAATGGACTTCTCCATGAAAATGCCTTCAATTAACCGGAAAATCATATTTTTCAACATTTTCAAATTTTTTATTAACTTTGGCCATTTAGTTGTAATTTTTAAAAATTTTTATCGTTGCTTTCATATGTATATCCGGCAATAAAGTCAAAAATATTAATAAGTGGTGTAGCTAGTTTAGAAATCTTTGACATATTAGGCCCGTTGCGTTTATTTTGACTCAACCCGAATAGACTTATCCAAGTTTATTCTAGCTAGTATCCTTAACCATGTAGACCTTAATTGGTTTATTAGGCTAAGTGTCCACGAGTCTCATTACTTGAGATTTTAAATTGTGGAGGTGAGAAATGATAGAGTCAATTATAAGTCGGTATTCTTGCGCAAGCTCACTTGGTGTAATTATTTGCCTATTCTCCCATCACTTGCTAATAATTTATCTGCAATAAGTAAGGTCGTACGATTTGAAAAGTTACTTAGCTTCTAGCCCAAGATCGTTTAAAAGTTGCTCGGTAATGATAAGAGTTCATAGCCAAGGCATAACTTATGAAGCGGGGCGCGAAGATTGGCGAGTCCGAAAAGGCCCTAACAGGGCATGAGGATTCCATTTTATTGCTGAAGATCCAAAGTGATGTGAAAAGCATTATTCCTAAAAGTCAATATGAAGGATCAAGACTCACGACGAAAAGCAATCAACTCCCATAAAGATCATGGAGAAGTCTATCCGAAAAGACCCTAACAAGGTATGAGGATAAATAGATCCAAGTCCGAAAAGGAGGCGGATCGTTGTATCTCAAAATCCCAATTAGAGATTGAAGTAATAATCATGAAGTCGTGGTCAACAAAGTTGGAGTACCCCTCAAAAGTCTCCAAGTGAAGAAACTCTATTATGATGAGAAGACCATTATGTCAAGAACGTCTCTCGAAGATATGAAGTATGAAGTACATGCCAAATATCGGCCCGAGAAAGGTCTCAAATCGTGAACCAAGTTATGCCAAGATATGAACTTTTTGATATCCCGAGAAGCAGTTTTAAGAGATTTTGTCCTTTAGCTAACTATTGATCAAATCGTCCTACTTTGCTTTCAGCCTAAATAAACTATCGAAATAAGTCCAAAAATGCATCTTCATGATCATTCTAAGACAAAAATAAAATATAAGAGATACACCTAGGAATAAGGGAGTCTAAGCATATAATTAAGCCATGTGTGTAAGTGTTTGATTTGCTAACTTATAATAACAATGATCTCGTTTTTAAGCTTAGTTTGGGGAACGTGAAACTTGAGGGTGATAAATCTTCGCAGCACCAAAGCCCTAATGTAAGTCCTTGATTTCTTTACAAGTTATTTCCATCCTTTTGTTTATTTTAAAGTTTTAATTCCTTTTAGTACTTTAAATTTTTGTTTAGTAATATTTGAATAAGGCCAAGGTTGATTGATTATGAGAAACATGTAAATTTGCTTTATCACTAAGCATTGCATGAGGGCATGGCAATGGTTAAGTGTAGGGGATTTGATAGGTGTGTAAACACCCATCCTTTTACCACTTAATTCTGGCTAAAACAAGACCAAAACACGTATTTAATATCATTTGTTTGGAATTATGCGTGGTTTTTGTGTTTATTGTGTTTTCAGAGCCAACCGGATGAATATTGAAGAAAACATGGGATTGCACGGGTTTTATCAAGGAAAAAGACTCAAGACGAAGTCAATTGTCCAAGAGATGCAAAAGATTTGAAGTCAATGGGCCTATTTGAAGATTTATCGAAGAAAAGGACCAAAGATGGAAGATTTACATATGTCGAAGAAACTCAAGTCTATTTAACGAAGAAATTAAAAGACGAGTTGGATTTAATCGTCGACAAATCCCGGATCAGAATCGAAAACGTCAACTTTTCTGAAAAGACGAGAAGACAAGAAGAAAGGGATAAAGCCCACTCACCAACCAACCATTAGGACTATAAAAGGATTTTCCTTCACACAATTAGGAAGTTAGCTTTCATTTTCTTTTTCCCAGTTTCTTAGGATCGGTTCATCACCAACACCATTAGGGTGTTTGGTGATTTTTAATTTTCTTTCAATCTTGTAAGTGTTTTAATCATACTCTTGTTACCTTTACATTAATCTTTCAATCCAATCTTTCTTTCCATCTTGTTCTTCATCATCTTCTATTGCAAGTTCTTAAGTTTTTTTTATTTGATTCAAGTTTGATCTTAAAAAGTTGTTGATTTAGTGTTTTTATTGGTGGGATTTGTTACTTATAGTATTTAAATGATTATTGGTTGATTTGGTAAAACCTTTATGAGTATTTTGGTGTTTAGATTGAAAAATCGTTTGGCTTCTGCTGTTACTGTTCTTCGCTTCCCAGAACTTTCCGAACAGAGCCTTTATTCCGAATAGGCATTTGGGCTCGTCCCCTATTCGGAATATCTTACTTATTCCGAATCATCTTTTGTTTATTCTCTTACTCGGAATATTTCCAATATTCCGCATAGCCAGTTTATTTTTCCTTTATTCGGAATCCTTCATTTATTCCGCATAGATTCGTTTTTCCGAATAGACCACTTTTTCCGCATAAGGTTAATTTTTCCGCATAGCCATATTTTCCGAATAGGCCCAGATTTTCCGAATAGTGAATTTATTCCGCATAAGAGCATTTTTCCGAGTAAGCAAATTTTATTCCGAATCACTAGTATTCCGCATAGACTTATTTTTCCGCATAGAACAATTTTTCTGCATGGTGTTTTTATTCCGAGTAGAATCTCATTCCGCATAACCATTTTTCCGAATTAACCCTTTTATTCCGCATAGCATTATTTTCCGAATAGGAGGATGTTTTCCGCATAGGGTTATTTTCCGTTTAAGGGCATATTATTCCGAACAGAGAACATTCCGTATAGGGTAACTTTTCAGTTGCTGTTTTGTTTAAATTCAAGTATTACTTTTTAATTGTTGATTGTTTTAAGATCAAATTATTATCACTTTAGTCATTTCTCTGTTTAGTAGATTAGAAAACTAAATCACTTTTTGTCACCAAGAACAAATCATTCCACTTTAAACTGAGATCAATTCGAGGGGATTCCGAGAATTATTTTGAACCCATTGCAAAAACAAGTGTATCAGCAAGTCACATGAGGTTGCACAATGTTGATTAAAATATTGGAAGTGCAAGCACACCTTCGTTTTTATGTTAGGGAGATAGTATGGAAAATGCCTAAAAATTTAAAATATTGAAAGTGTTTCCACCGCCATCCTGTGTCAACGGTGCATGAAGGAAATACCTCCCTAAAACCATCGAAGACAACTTAATACAATTTCATGGCCTAGTTAGAAGAAATCATGTGTCTTCAGTATCGTGTAGTCCAATCACAGAAGTCGATAAAGTTTAGTTTTTTTTTTCAACTTAGTATGTGTGAATGGGATGTTACCTGGGTCACTTGCGTTGTGTTTCAGCCTCTAACGATACAGGAATATTCTACCACGGCGTGAGAATCTGTCGATAAACAATAAAGTCACATCAAAATGAATAAGTTCCATCTATTGACTAAAATGGATTTAAATAAAGAACAGAAAAGTTGCCATACCTATTTCGATCGTAGTCATGAATATCTATCAATGCTAGCTAGCTTCATTTGCAATTGTAGATCCCTGCAAACAAAGAAATTGAGTTCCAAAACACATATCCAAATAAGTTAACGATGCTGCTAGTGTAAAGCTATATGAAGTAATGAAACATGTGTCCTTATGTATGAATTTAAAGATTTTGGAAGCCAAATCTTACGTGCTGAAATAAGAGGACTTTTGGGTTTTCTCGAGTCTGCATCTTGATTCTACTGTGAATAAACATCCTTTGTCGCTTTTGTCCAATGCTGAAATCTGCATTTCAATTTAATCATGAACTTCAGCCTTCACGACCCGACAACCACAAACGCAATAATTTCATCATCGCCCACACAAATTCCATCGATCATATAAAAAGAAATATGCAAAAGGTACAGACGTAACCTGTTTTGAAGGTCAACGTGAAGCAGATGAAGGCTCACTTTCCTTGGCACCAACATCAAATCGAGGGTAACAACGTATTTATTTAACCTTCTGGAATTTTGGGTATGTGACCCGCCATGGCTGGAAGCATGAAGACATGATGCCCCGCCAAGATACGGGCCGGTTTCACCCAGGACTCCCTTAGTTTAGAAACTGCTTATTTAGAAGCCAATGAGGTAATTCAAATAGGCTTATATATAATAAGCCTATTTTGTAAGCCGACTTCTCAGTTTATGTGATCATGGTGCAGAAGGCTCAGAATCATCAATGGGAGAGGTTGCACACGCCATGACTGCAAACACAGTAGTTTGCCACGCCAAGATGCGAATGATTTCCCTTTTTCTGAAGGCTTTCAGATTCATCATAGCCTTTTAAACTCTTATAATAAGGGTAGCCGACCCACCTTGGCTATAAACACCACTTTTTGATGATGCCTTGCCAAGATACGGGTCGTTATGGCCTTTCATAATCCACCATTTTATAAACCTTATAATAAGGGAGAATCGCGAGTATCAATGTGAACTTCAAAAAGTTATTCCCTAGAGAACCCGTCTGGCTCATATTTGCGAGCCTAGAACATGATAAAAGGACACCTGGCCTGCCGTGGCTGCAAACACGATATAGTCATGCCTCGCCAAACTACGGCCGAGCGGCACCCAACACAGTCCAACAACTGACGTCATTCAATAATATCATCATCTCCTATAATAAGTTAAATATGAACTTATAGGCTTTAAATATTCAGTACCTCGACCTAAAGATAACCATAATTTTAGGAAGCCAAATCGATTCAAAGATACCGCAAAAAGGCAGCAAGATCACCAAGCATGCCACATCAAAGAGATGTTTATTGGTGTCTCTAGCACGAAACATACGACACATGTAGAACAACTGAAATTTATGTGTGCCAATCCAAATAAAAGGTTATTCGATCCGTCATGGCTGCAAACACCATGTTCGTGGTGTTGCCCCGCCAAGATACGGGCCATTGTGACCCATCATTATCTCGTGGTGTTGCCCACGAAGATACGTACAGGTTTCATACACGCATCAGAATAAGAAAATACGCCCACCATGGCTGCAAACCCATCAAGGGTGCCTCGCCAAGTTGCACGTAATCCAAATTTGACGCGAACCCACTTAAACAGGTTCAAATTACCATATTGACAACCTTTCTAAATACTTCTCCAAGAAGTGCATACCTGAAACAGTTATACACGCTAGCTGGTTTTTTATTATCAGAACATTCAAACATTGGCACAAAAGAGCTTCGATCCAACATGGCTGAAAACACGTTCTCGTGTTGCACGCCGATAGACGTGTCGACTTTAGTTTCAAAATAAGCCATGAATTTTTCTATGAATAGTATTCACAAAACGGTGCTTTCAATGCAACAGGGACCACAGGTTTGTCATCTGTGCGCGACAAACATTGCCTAAAACCAAATAAGCCAACACCCCGTTATATAAGGCCAACAAACACCCCAACCGACTTATATACACTTGTTGCACACTCAACCACAAATAACAACATGATCAGGCATTTGCTCAAATCAATGAATACCATCAGTCACGACACATAACAATCAAGAGCCCCCGTGTGCGTGCCAAACATACTGCACGGAAAGAAATTAACATCAGCGAAATGTATTTTTCCACTTTTCCACTTTTCCACTTATCAGGTATATAAAAAAACGGCAACACAAAAGTTGTCACACGGCTAAAAATCAACAACCCACGACATGAGTCACAAAAATAGACTTCGATTTCAAGTAAGGAAAACATAATTGCTAAAAGGACTAATTTTTTAATGTAACGTTTCAGTAAACACACAACCAACACCCTAAATGTATTTCTACAATTATGAAACACCTAATTAAAAACAAAATCCCTAAAATCAGAAAGTGAGACTATAATTAATAGTAGGCGCTGCTTTCGATCATAGTAATTTTTTAGACCAACCTGTATTTCTAAAAATATGAAATAGCTAACAAAAAAATCTCAAAAATCGGAAAGCTTAGCAAACACAGAATCAAAACCCTAAATGTATAATAGCTAATAAAAAAATCCCTAAAATAAGAAAATGAACCTGTAATATAGGCAGCCGCTGTTTGCGATCATCGTAGTAAGCCATTTTATATCAAAACAATGATGGAATTCATAGATCATACGTAATCAAACAAACACACAAAGCCCCTTGATCATATTTCAAGATTTGCATATTTCAAGATCTAGGTTGTTTTATTTTGGTGAGAGAGAGAGAGAGGGGCTGAGTGATTTGTGTGACTATAAACAATGGATGATCATATAAACACCCCAACACACAATCAACGGGCAAGATCCACACACGAAGATGGAATCAACGACATAGATCGAGTTCCTGTAGCCACTATCACCATGAGAGATGCGATTTTTTTATTGCCACCACGCAAGAAAAGGGCAAACCCATCAACAGTGAATCATTAATGATGGAGGAAGAGGCCAAAAACATTAACGGAGCCAAAAACGGAACGGAGTGCGTGTTTTGTTGTGGTTAAGTTAGAGTTGTGTGAGAGAGGCAAATATTAAACAATAACATTGTGAGAGGGGATCACTGTTCCTAGGGGAACGTGATTCCCCTCTATTATTAAAGATACAATTATTTTATAGATTATTTTATTATTATTATTATTATTATTATTTTATTATAACTAATAGCCAAAACAAACACTTTTTAGTAAGGCTGAGCGGCAGACTTAAATTGGACTGAACCGGTTAAAATCATATTGAACCAGGACTGAATTGTCCAAAACCTCGGATCAAGACCGGACCGAAGTGGCTCGGTTCGGTCTTTGATCTGATCCGATTCTAATTAGGCAAAGTAAACGTATTTTTTTAAGACCGAACCAAACTAAGGACCGAAATGGTCCAAAGTCACGGCCCGAAGATCGAACCGTATTTACTCGGTTCAATTTTCCAATCCGACCTAAATTGGACCGAATTGATTAAAACTGAACTAGACCGAAGATTGAATTGTTCAAAACCTCAGACCGAGACCGGACCGAAATGGTCCAGTCCGGTCTTGTCTGATCTTTGATCCAATCAGATCCTAATTGGGCAAAATAAACGGATTCTTGATAATACCAAATCATACTGAACCGAGGACCCAAAATGATTCAAAATCACGAATCAAAGACCGGACAGTATTTGCACGGTCCAGTCAATTTGATTTTCTAATCAGATCCGGTGATCCAAATGCTCGCCCTTACCCCTTGTTACATAAAAGAATTTCTATAAATTTTACTAAATTTGATGTATAAATTTAAAAATAAAATAGATTTAAATTTTTTATCCAAATGCTCACTCTTACTCCTTTAGAGCTGAGCAACAGGTCTGGATCGAACCGGACCAATTAAGATTGGATCGGATCGATGATTGAAATGGTCCAAAACCCCGGACCAAAATGATCCAGTTGAGTCTGGATTAGTCTAGTCTGGTTTGGCTTTCTATCCGGATCGCGGACCGGTTTTATTAAAAAGCGAAATGGTTCAAAACCTCATACCGAAGATTTGATCGAAATTATCCGATTCAATCTAGGTCGGTCCGGTTTTCCGGTCGGATGATCCAAATGCTCGCCCCTCCCAAATAATTTCTATAAAATTTTACAAACTTAAAAATAAATTAGATTTAAAAAATTGAGTAAAACAATAATTAAAGAGTGGAAGAGTAAAACAACCCAACCAAACAAGATTCATTCATTCATTCGATCTTCTTGTTGGTGACTCATTGCAGGTTAACCTTCTTCTCTTTACATTATTAATTAGGTTTCCCAAATCCTTATTTTATTCAAACCCAAACCCATTCATCCAAACACCCCCTTAACTCTAATTTAGGGATTTATATCAATACTATGAATTAGCAGACATGTATGGTAGAGCAGGAGGAGCAGGTCTGGACCGTTTTAAGAAAGCCCAAACACTCCAACCATTCTCCGTAGCACCAGCCACTAATAAACCCCATTCCTATTCCCCACAGTTACCCCAACCCCAACAACCAAACAAGGATGCTGCTGGAGGGGTTACTCAACTAGGCGGTGGGCAATCTACTTGGCAGCCTCCTGACTGGGCCATTGAGCCTCGTCCGGGCGTTTACTTTCTTCAAATTTTGAAAGATGGCGAGGTTTTAGATAGGATTAGTCTCGATAAGAGAAGAAATGTGTTTGGGAGGCAGGTTCAGACTTGTGACTTTGTACTAGATCATCAGTCTGTTTCGTGCCAACACGCTGCTATTGTTCCTCATAAAAACGGAAGGTCAGTCTGCACTGCTTGCTTTTTTTTTTTTTTTTTTAGAACGGAAAATGTTAGTGGTTAGTGGGTTGAGTCGCGCAATGACATCCAAGCGGCAGAATGTCTTCTTTGAACGCTCGCCTAGTTATTTTAAACTCCTTATCTGCTTCGTCTGAGAGGAAAAGCCCTTGGCAGGTCTTGACCCAGGGAACCTCCCCCTAGGAAACCACTTAGTGGAACCTTGGTGGCCAACTGAGCTAAGCCAGTTGGTTGATTTTCTTCTTGTTTCTTACTGTACTACCTCCGTTTAAAGTCATGTATTCCATTTTCGGCTTATAGTCCCCTTCCAAAAAATAGATGTAAGTAAGCTAAGCCAGAACGAAATATATGACCGGGTGCACAAATTTTTTGAACTGTAATATAACAGATGTAAAAAATGAATTAAAACGAAGGGTAGAAACACGTTCCGATTGAATGGGTGCATTTACGATACATTTAGAAAAAATCGATGTTTTCTTCACAAATTAACACTACACAGAAAAAAAAATTCCATAGGGGTCACAGGCACCCGCGGGAACCCCCCTAGCTCCGTCCCTGAGTATTAGAAATTACAAACTATGGCTGTGTTTGGCAAGGAGCGGTGGTGAAACTTTTTGGAGCAGTGAGCGGTGAAGAAGAAGATTTTCATTTTTAATGTTTGTTTGACAAAAGGAGCGGTGAACGTTCTAATTTTTTTTATTTTAGTCGTTTGGCAAATGAGTGGTGAGCGGTGCTATTATTTAGGAATGCTAATTTTTCAATGCTTCTTTCCTTTAAAGAGCGGTGACAAATGAGCGTTGAACAAATGAGCGGTGAGCTATGACAGCTACTGCTAAGTGCTCGTGCTCACTCACTGCTGCTGCTCACAACTCCTGCTCATTTCAACAAACACACCCTATATACAAAGTTTTAATTAATTCCATATAAAGTAAGAGAGAGAATGTTGTCGTAGTGATGTTTTGTTAAACTATGTGTTTTTTGTCGGGGGACTATTAATTTGGGACGGAGGGAGTACTACTTATGCCCTTGCTGCTTCTGAGACTAACAAAGGATTCCCTCTATTGCAGTGTTTATGTAATTGATTTAGGATCTGCACATGGTACGTTTGTTGCTAATGAGAGGTTGACTAAGGATAATCCGGTTGAGCTTGAGGTGGGACAGTCTTTGCGGTTTGCGGCTTCCACTAGGGTTTATATATTGAAAAAGGATAATGCGGCTCTTTTTCCTCCTCCGTTGCCCGCGTCGATCGATCTGCCTCCACCGCCTGACCCGTCTGATGAGGAAGCTGTATTAGCTTATAACACGTTTCTCAATCGTTATACTAATCTGTCTGGATCTGATTCTGCTGCGGAGGTTGCGTCTAGTTCTAATCACGAGAAAGAAGAAGCGAGACCTTTTAAGAGAAGTAAGAAGACAAGAGTGACATTTAGAGATCAAGTCGGGGGAGAGCTGGTTGAAGTTGTTGGTGTGTCAGATGGTGCAGATGTAGAAACAGAACCCGGTCCAATTGGTGTGAAAGAAGGTAGTAGTCTTGTTGGCAAGTATGGGTCACTTGTACAAACGACCGTAATACCAAAGGGGAAAGAAACTTACTCGGTGAAACAAGTTACTGGTGGTGGTGGTGTGACTGATAAACTGCAACAAGTCCTAAACAAAGTCAAAGCTCCTCCTCCTTTCAAAGGTGGAATGTACGATGACCTCTATGGAGGAGTGGGTCTCGGTTCTTCATCCTGGGCATATTCTGGCGGCACAGCGCCTGAAACCAAGGCTCCTGCTGCTGTAACTGTAAGACAGGAGAGCAATGATGACAGCGACGATGATTTGTTTGGCTAGTAGCATAGACAGCACTTGTGGATCGGCGATCCTTTCTCTCAACCTTACGCTGGTGTAGTCTCAATGTTTTGTGCAACATGGCAGTTAGCCACTTTGGTTCTGCTTCGACTTCACATTTTGTATTTTTTATATTATATTAGGTATTTATGCTTGTGGACGTGTAATTTAATTACTACCCACCAATGTGGGTCGAATCTGTCTTACTGCTGAGATGAAAGTTTCTTTCTAGTTTAGTTGTTGCAGAAGTCTGTCATTGTTACGAAATGGGCTCATTTGAAATAGATTACAGTTTGTGTTTTCGTATTTGTAAACCTGTTGTTGTTTAAGTGGAATCAATAGCACGCCAGCCTATGAAATAGTTTGGTTATTGGATATCTTCTGATGCCTTCTTAAAGTATCAGCACTTATTGCAGATTGTGTCTTCTGATCGTAATAGAATAACAAGTCTTTGGCTTTGTGGTGGTATCTAAGCGGCAAATAAGGTGCCACTGCGACCAAATGGTTGTAGTCTTAAAGTCTTAAGTAGACACGGTTGAAGGATGTTGAGTTTGCTGTCGATCTAAAACAGTAAAATCTGATACCCAGCAAGTCTTCCCACTTTGAACAGGAGACAAGTGGTAGCAAGCCCTGATCAAAGTCAGAACACAAGAATGTTATACAATTAGGCTATGGTCTGCTGTGACGCCACAAGCAGTGAGACTCCTAACATCCCTCAAGCAAGTAGTAGTCGAGTAGATAATAAAGGCAGAGAGCGCTCAATTAGAAGATCAAGCAAGCAAGCCAGTTTTGAGTGATGATCATATACAGTTATGGTTTCTTTTGGTATGTACAGTCATACCAGGTCAGTTGGTTGTTGACGAACTGCAAGTGGTATCTTATACCTGGTCGTCGGACAAAAGGTTCAATTGTGTCGTGGCTGGATTGGTGCTCGGATCCAATTAACGCCTGCAAAGTCTAAAGTTGAGCTTGGTCCTTAGTTTTGTAGAGGTTTTGTAGCTTTTTCAAGCTGGATTTCTTGTTTTCTAGTTTCTGTTGTGCAAGTTTATTAACCGAATGTCTTGGCCATTTGGATTCCTTCTAGAACTTTGGGGAGGGGTTTTAGCCCGGTTTGAGTTTTGCAAATATCTGGATTTTCTTCCTCGTGTTTTAGATATTTCTCTTCGCGAGTCTCTTCTAGTGGTTTGAGTCCCCAGAACTGACCAGGGCCGGTTTCTTGTTATCGGAGGCCCTAGGTAATAACAATTAAGAGGCCCCGTTACACTTTCAGATTAAAGAGAAATTTCATATAAACTTGAATTACATAACTCATACATGCTTAACATATAACGTATTCTATATATATTAATGAAAAAATGTGACCCCTTTTAAGTGGAGACCCGGTGCGACGACATCGCTTGAACACCCTCTGAGTCACCTCTGGAACTGACCATTTGAATGATTTAACTAGAAGCTTAGATTTTAAGTGTGATATCGTTCTTAAAAAAATATCTAAACTTTTTCCTTTTAATAAAACTCATTCTTCCCTTAAAAAAAAAAGTACAAAACAAAAAAACAAAAAAAAACAGTCATGCATGTGACTGGGCACAGAAAAAAGACAAAAAGTATAGACTGAGAATATCATTGTGAAAGATACCATCAACATTAAATTTCCTATTAAAATAAAATTGCATCTAGTACACAGTAATTAAAATTATAAAGGGAAAATTATCGAAAATGTCCGTTGCCAAGTATTCTCTTCCCAAAAATATTAAAAAAAATTCTTTTCTCGAAAATGACTATTTTTTTTTGGGCAACTAGGTGCAGAATGCGCCACGTGTCTTTTGTTGCCCTATATCTTGGGACAATCTGTCAGAATTGCTCTATTTCTTTGGACATTTGTAAAAATCTAAATGGTTGCTGCTATATATTCTCTGTTGCCCTGGACCACATCAAGAAAAACATGTTTTTTTAAACTCAATCACGAATCGCTCAAAATTAAAGTAAACTACCCCTTAAATAAAGGGAATGTAATTTTGTATATTTGATAAACCCAAGTTGTGTGTTTGCCAGCTGCCCTCTCAAAAGTCAAAAAATAGAACTGTTTTTTGCTATTTACTCTTAAGTTAAAAACTATAAATAATTTATTTTCTCATTAGTTAAAGAAAGAAAGAAAGAAAGAAACAATAAGGTTTTTTTTTGGTGCGTGGACTTTTATTTTGCAAAAAACTTGATTTTTTCTTTCCTTTTTTAACCAGGTCTGTGTGTATTTGATTTCTTGTTTACAACTTGTGTTCCTGATGATGATGATGGATCCTCTTTAATTTTGTCATTTTCACTGTTTACTTTCAGCATTTCATGGATGACAACAATCCTAGTCTTGCCTCTAGACAACGTCTTCGCTGGACCGACGAGCTTCATGAACGTTTCGTTGATGCTGTCGCTCAACTCGGTGGCCCGGATCGTTAGTCTTTCGTTAAATTTGCATACAATATAACTAGTCAGCATTTGTTGTACTGATTTACATGTTGTGAAAGTATGTCTGATAACCTTTTTCAGGGGCAACTCCGAAAGGTGTTCTCAGGGTTATGGGTGTTCAAGGTCTAACAATTTATCATGTAAAGAGCCATTTGCAGGTAAGTGATCGAGTTATGTTATATTGACCTCCACGTACATGCTGTTTGTCTTGATCGATCTTATATCATTACAGAAATATCGCCTTGCCAAGTGTCTCCCTGACCCCTCTTGTGAAGGTATATGTTTCATCTTTCTCAAGCTGCACATAACATAGTTTTTACTTTTGTCTGTGTGTATAGCTCCTCGCGGAAATGAAATAGCGATTGCTGATAATTTTGTTTGAACTGATGTAAGGAAAAGCATTCGATCAGAAGGAATCTGGTGATATGATTTCGAGTTTGGATGGATCGTAAGTCTGTTTCTCCTCTCCACACATATATACAAACTTGCAGATCTCAGTTTAACCAACCAATATATGAACTGCGTATTTTCATTAAAGTTTTCGGTTATAACAGAAAGAGACTTGCTTTTGCAGCGGAATGCAAATCACGGAAGCACTCAAACTGCAGATGGAGGTGCAAAAGCGACTGCATGAGCAGTTAGAGGTTATATTTCTATCACCGTCGTATGTCCTAGTGAATTCCTGCAACACTGCCTTATTAGTTGTAAATTGCAAATTGGTGGTTGTGGGTATAACGAGACCGACATCTTGCAAGAGCGGTCTTAACCAGTCGGTTTAGTTTAGCGAATTAATTTAGAGTTGGATCATTATTTGCGTTATTTTTTTTTTACTTCTGGTTTTTATTCGAGAAAAGTGTCTCGGGGCTCATAGTAAAAGGACCAAGATATTATTAAGAGGAGTTGGATGAGGTCTCTAGTGATCACTGAAACGACCTCCTAGATTTCCTTCGGCTATTATTACTAAAGCACTGGATAATGATGTTTATAGGTGCAAAGACAGCTTCAGCTAAGGATAGAAGCCCAGGGGAAGTACCTGAAGAAGATAATTGAAGAGCAACATAGACTTGATCCGGGCTCAGGAGACAGCGCATATCCAGAAGCCGATAATAAAACTGACCACTCATCTTTCATCGTGAACAAGGAACCACGGGCCCCAGCCAAAAGCAATTCTGTAGATGAATCATTTTCCTCTAGACATGAACCATCAACACCTGAGTCTGGTTGTCACTTGGTGGGGTCACCACGTGAGAATTCGATGAAGAAACGAAGAATGAGCAATTTGGATGATGGTGATGACGATGATGCAACATTTTCCAAACCAGAAGGGTTGGGAGGAATAACTACTCATAAGATACTTGACTCATCGAGCTTTAGACCACCATATACCATTCGGCTATCCTGACAGGAGAGCATTCGGGCCTCGTCATGACAAAGAGGGGTGTCGTAATTAGCTCAAGACAATTAACGGATCATTTCATGTCTGTTCTTGTTTACATGTTATCTACTGGAGTGAGGCTTTCTAATATTGAGAGTATTTTGCTGCACTAAAAAGGAAAGTGGGTGCCTGATATGTTCCTGACACCCGATACAAACACAGACAATGTAAATTTGCTCTTCAAATTTTCTGGTTTTTCATTCATTTTCTTCTTACATGTTACGGGATACATGTCAAATAATAGCAGACTAAATATTGATCTTGAAACCTAGAACCTACACCGTACATCCATCATCCCACGTGGGATGAAGAAGACAAAGAATACACACATTAAATTTTACTAACATGATCAGGATGAACGATTCCTCCTGTGCTTGACACGTTTCAGAATACAAAGGCGCAGCCGCTGACTAAGGGCCTCTAGTTTTTCAAACTTGTCACGCCCAAATTTCTTTTCAACATTTTTCTTTTCCTTTAATACATCTGCTGCACGCTGACTAGTTCGAAGAGGTGTTGCGAACGCTTTTAATGCTACCTAAAACAATTAAGATTTGACAAAAACTAGTTACAACGCCACCTAATTAGAAAAAGTAACTCAAAATACCGAGTTTCTAAAAACAATGAATGATGAGTCAAATTATTGATGCAAAAATATGATATTACGCACTAAGCATGGATGAAAACGAGATCATCTGAAAAAGGGAGGGGTTTCACACGTACGTTTTGATAATCAAAGTTGCAATAAATAGATACAACAGCTACAAATAGGTAACTCCAGTAGTAGAAATTTCTAATATGCGACCAGTACAAGCTGCTTTTTCAAACTTGAAAGATTTCGGCTGTGAATCTTATGGAAGCGTTTAAATGCTTCATAAGCGAAGAAAGCATCTCACCCTAACTGAGCCTATATGATTATGATATGCCGTCTTACATTAATGCAAAATCATGTGTATGAGAAAGGGGTGAGACAAACCAGATCATTGTCAGTAGACGTGGTGGAATCTGGAAAAGGTTCACCAACACTGCCCAAAGACGAACATCTTCCCCAGCTCTCTCTATTCGAGCTCGTATAAGAACAACACTCAGTACGACCGTTTGGCTTTTCCTGATCAGATTAGTAAATAAATATTTGAGTTCAAACTATCTAACTAGAAACCGGCAGCAATATAAGTTTATTCAGTTAAAGAAAACTACTTTCGCGTGTAAAATAGCATAAGAGTAGCCTAATCACCTGCAATTGTGTCGGTTCGTGAAGACTACTAATACTTACATCATTCACCAGGAAGTTCTGCACCCATTAAAAAACAGATATATTAGCAACCATCTTCACGTAACAATTTGTACAATATCAAGATACTATTGATGCATATAAATATACTGCATTAAAGGTAGCCAAGACTAACAAATTAGACAGCTTATTGGGTTATAAGACGGACTCAGTGTCAGCAATTCAGCTGTAAACGTAACCTTGTAACGAACATTGTAACATTAAAATGCAACAACTCTCAAAAAATGAGCTTGTAATAGCTTTAGTGCTTGTTTAGTGATAACCAAGTTATAGTAATAAAGTAACATAAACTAATGTTCAGCGAGCTTCTTCAAAATCAGCTCAAGCACTTCATCACTGAGTGTACATAAAACAACTTATCGAAAGAGATATCCACTAGTCCAACCCGACATCATCAAGTCAACTTACAAACATCGAGCTTAAAACCCCAAACCGTATTAGCTTGAGACGGAAAATCTAACACAATAATACAGTACGTGGAAATGAAACAAAAATTACCTCTTGTACTATACCAGCATCAACCTGAAGATCTCCCAAATCATAATATTTCTCATATCTGCTTGAACACACTTGAGGAGGGTGGAGAACGTTGTGAAAAAATATGGATACGGAGTCATAAAAGAACTGTGGCCTAGATGAGTTGTGATCGCCTTCGAACTTTATCATGTTTTTATCTCCCTGCAGATAGTCAAATATGTTGTTTCAAAACTTAATACTTTCAAGTGAGCCATAAGGTATCAAGGGGGGTGTTTTATACCGCATAGGAATTAGAGATGAGGTCTGAGTGATGAGGTTGTATAAACTTGTCACCTTTAGCATGTCCAAATAATGCAGGAATAAACGTTTTCGGTGCAACCTGTGGTATCAAGATATACCTGTGGTATCAAAATAAAATAAAACTGATAATGCTCAATACCGCTAAGTTTCTATTTTATATTTTCTTCTACGTGGGTTTAATATATACTAACAAGATTTGCTTCAAATATTTGTAAAATGTATCCTCCAGTCGTTGCAAGTCATTAAACCAAAAAAAAGGGAGTCTAGGTAACACAGACCTTCAAGGCGTTTAAATCCATAATATCAAACTTTGCCTTCTTTTGAATCACTCGACGCATGTACTGCAGAGCTACCTTCACCTGAATTGAATCGAAAGAATTTCAAGTTACCACAGGAGCCTTCTCAATGGTAATCATGACTATCTAATGTCTATAGCATAGAAGATAAGGTATACCAAATGATCATGGCTCAAGCGGTTTACAAATAGCATGAAACCTAGTGTTACGAAGACAAACAAGCAACTACTTAAGAAGTAGTATTATAAACCCCTAAGCTGAACATAGTTATATTACGTTAAGACTAGGAAACAGAAATATTAACAAGGTTCTTATTGTCGACCGAAGACTAATCAGGGAGAAACCCCTTTATGTTTAACTTTAGCATTTCCTGAAGAGGTGATGAACGGTTATCAAGCTCAAGCTCATTTGCCAAACTGGTCCAACATCACGGCGCGATCAAATTTAGGAATATATTTGTAAATTAACATAACAAGGTTTAGACAGCATTTTTTATACTAGTACAATGCTAGGCTATATATGGAAACCAGATGAAGTTAGGATTATGCGTCTATTTATGGTAATAATCATTATGGGTTTAACTGATAATTATTTATGATCTCCCAGAATCAGTTGTGACTGAAGAGGAATTAATAGAGAACACTGACACAAATTTTCTGATAAAATATTTAATATTTATCGAACACGCACTGTAATTCATAAGAGCGTGAAAAGTGGAATTGGTGAGTCCAAAAGGCGTATTACCAAGAGCTCATAGTGACCCTCGTAGGTCTTGCAAGCTGTTTATTTTTTATATCTGACAGGTGCATTCTAATTTCATGGTAATGAGACCTCAAATCAAACATGGATAGAGTGATAGACACTGAACCGTGCACGTCAACACCTAACTCTCCGATAATTTGGATGGAAACTTATATATTTGTAGATTAGCTTTACAAGACAGCATTTTGTATACAATTCTAGGCTATATACGGAAACCAGATGAGGTTAGGATCATGGGTCTATTTATGGTATAATCATTAAGGGTTTAACTGATAATTGTTTATGATCTTCCAGAATCAGTCGTGACTGAAGAAGAATTAATACACTCCGATAATTTGGATGGGAAACTTATCCTTAATAGTAGAGATATCGAGTTGCCTATAATGTATGCACATCGTCCAACTAACATCTTTCTTTTTGACCATCAGCAAATGATAAGAAAAGGTACTTCAACTGTCTAATGACTACAGGGTACAACAGCTTAACCATCATTTTTCTCTGTAGGTGGATGTTTATAGGCCCAAACGAGATTAGATACGTAGGGATGCCGGATGCAAACATCCTGTCTAAGTTGTTTGAAATTACTCAAACCATTTCACAATGTGGACAACCACCCAAAGGCAGATGCAATTAACAAATTTTTCACC
Source organism: Glebionis coronaria (assembly GCA_025667525.1). Classification (NCBI taxonomy): domain Eukaryota; kingdom Viridiplantae; phylum Streptophyta; class Magnoliopsida; order Asterales; family Asteraceae; genus Glebionis; species Glebionis coronaria. The sequence continues at coordinate 675,644,456 of CM046876.1, forward strand.
CTGCAACACCCCTGAAGATCCGTTGCACATATAATAAGTACACACCAGATGAGTCCCAATAGCAACATCAACTTGTAACGGGTAAGTACTACTGATCACACACCCTAATTTCTCACAAATCTAACAAATAACGAGTGCTGTGGGAGTTATACTTGACAAAATGATCGCATACCCTCATAGATTTAAGTAAAATATTTCCCTTCTAACCATACATACCCATTACCCACTTGTTACCCGCTTGTTAAGGATTCACCAGAACATCATTTGTCTATCGTGAATTCCATAGTAGCCTTACACGTACAGTGGTAATAATGACTGTCTATAGCATAGAAGATAAGGTTTACCAAATGATCATGGCTCAAGCAGTTTACAAATAGCATGAAACCTAGTGTTACGAAGACAAACAAGCAACTACATAAGAAGTAGCATTATGAACCCCTAAGCTTGAAGGAACATAGTCATATTACGTTAAGACTAGGAAACAGAAATATTAACAAGATTCTTATATCAACCGGATGACTAATCAAGGAGAAACCCCTTTATGTTACATTCCCTGAAGAGGTGATGAACGGTTATCAAGTTCAAGCTCATTTAACAAGATTCTGTATACAATGCTAGGCTATATATGGAAACCAGATGAGGTTCAGATTATGTGTCTATTTATGGTAATAATCATTAAGGGTTTAACTGATAATTATTTATGTTGTGACTGAAGAGTAATTAATAGAGAACACTGACACAAATTTTCTGAGAAAAATATTTAATATTTCGAACACCCAATTCATAAGAGCGTGAAAAGGGAATTTTTAAGTCCAAAAGGCATATTACCAAGAGCTCATAGTGACCCTCGTGAGTCTTGAAAGCTGTTTATTTTTTATATCTGCCAGGTGCATTCTAATTTCATGGTAACGAGACCTCCAATCAAACATGGATAGACACTGAACCGTGCAATTCAACAACCAACTCTCCGATAATTTGGATGGGAAACTTATCCTTGATAGTAGAGTTATCGAGTTGCCTATTATCTATGCTCATCCTCCAACTAACATCTTTCTTTTTTACCATAAGCACATGTTAAGAAAAGGGACTTCAACTGTCTCTAACGACTCAAGGGTATAACCATCATTTTCTGTGTAGGTGGATGTCTATACTCTATAGGGCCAAACGGGATTAGATAACTAGGGATGCAAACATCCGGTCTAAGTTGTTTGAAATTACTCAAAATATTTCCCAAAGTGGACAACCAAAGGCAGATGCAATTAACAAAAATTTCACCCTGCAACACCCCTGAACATCCGTTGCACATATAAGTACTCAGTAGATGAGTCCCAACAGCAGCATCAACGTGTAATGGCCAAGTACTACACACCCTGATCTCTTACAAATCTAACAAATTACGAGTGCTGCAAGAGTTATACTTTGCCAACATGATCGCATAACCTCATAGATTGAAGGTAAATATTCCCCCCTTCTAACCTTTACATACTCATTACCGCTTGTTAAGGATTTGCCACGACATCATTTGAGTCTGTCATGACTTCCAAAGTGGCCTTACACGTAAGTAAAAGCACATATTTCTATCCTCCGATTCTTTTTTTGACGACTGTCTCTTTGTTATTTAAGGTGCAGCTGAGGGTTAGGTTATAGCACTTTAACATAAGTATTAGCAGTTGTAGACTCCTAGAATATGAAGTTAACGGGCATAAGCTTATTTGATGGGCTTAATGATAAGCTCGTGGGATTACCACCTCCTAAATCACTATATTCAAAAGGTCTACAACATTAATAGTAAGACGATATAGCGTATGCATTAATTATCTACAAGATTTAACTAAAAATGTCCGTTGGAGTACCCGCCGTATCAAAGAATAACCCTTTTTACGCTATTAAAACTAGGAAACATCAAAACTCATAACATCACTCACTTGATAACAAAATTCATGGAATTCAAAAAGCAAGTCTCAGATTGTGAAAATGAAAAAAAAGATGTATATGTAGAGAGAAAAAGCGGTACCGTGAACTTGGGGAGACGGATTTTGTAGACATCAACGAGTTCCATCATTAGAGTAAACAAGTTAGAGAAAGCACTATCGAGCACCATTCCAGCAATAGAAGGGTCTTGTGCGCCATACAGTAAGCTGTCCAAGTCATTACAATATTTCCTTCTTAAAACTAAATAAAACTAGCTATATATGAACGAGTAGTAGATATGTAAAGGGGGTGTTTGTTTCGGCTTATATGTGACCTTATGAGCTTATTTGATTTCGCCTTATATTTCATAAGCCTCAAATTTCCGGCTCATACTTCATAAGCCTCAAATTGTCGGCTTATACTTCATAAGCCTCAAATTTCCGGCTTATACTTCATAAGCCTCAAATTTCCGGCTTATACTTCATACGCCTCAAATTTCCGGCTTATACTTCATACGCCTCAAATTTCCGGCTTATACTTCATAAGCCTCACATTGTCGGCTTATACTTTAATACTTCATAAGCCTCAAATTTCCGGCTTATTTGGAGATTTGTTGGCTTATACAAGCCCCAAAATAAGCCAGAAAATTGGGGCTTATGTTATATAAGGCGAAATGAAATAAGCTCATAAGCCCACATATAAGCCAAAACAAACACCCCCAAAGAAAACAGAAACTACATAGTACCTAGTAACAGCGCCCATGGAGCGTCCCCAAAGACCAATGCTCGAAACAAGTTCATTATCTCTAAGATAAGACACAACAACCTTAAGGTCATGACTCTCATGTGACCCAAGCGAAACATACTCCCCATCCGACAAACCCGAACCAGAAAAATCAAGCGTAAAGAGCGTAATATTAGCTGGAAGAAGGATAAGCGCCGCGTCATTCGCATCAGCGCGACAACCGCTATTACCATGGCAGTAAACAACGCAAGGAAGAGGATGGTCAGTTGAAGAAACAGACGGCATGTAATGGGAGCATTTTAAAATGTGGCCGCGGGTGTTAACGAGGTCCAGGTCTTGGCGAATGAAAGCGCGCCCGGCAAGAGTGAAGTTCTTGTCCCATAAATACTCGTCAGGGTTATAAGACGCCCTGCATTAGATAAGTCACTTATATATTATTATGAAAAACGATAGATGGACCTAAATCGCAAGCCTAAAAGGAGGCCTAATCACAGGATTGAGACAAGTGGCTAGGGATGAGCATTTCGACCCGAATCCCGAATTGAACCCGAACCGTTCCCGATACCCGAATCCCGTTCGGTACGGTACCAGGACTACGAAATAAGGTGAATAAAAATTTGGGACCACTAATTCGGGACGGGACCGGTACCAAATCGGGAAAATCCCGATTTCCCAGTACCGGTTCCGATTCCCGTACAGGTACCGATACCCGAATCCCGTTCGGTACGGTACCGGTACCATAAATTTATGCTCGGAAAATAATCGGTACCACTAATTCGGGACGGGTTCGGGACGGGACTGGTATCGTGCTCATCCCTACAAGTGGCCGAATAAAAAGCTAAGATAAGAAAGAGAAAATATAAAAAAATGGGCCCTGTATTTCACCAATCACGTGTATTTTATAGGCGGAGGTGTGTACAAAAGTCAGTAGATCGATCTACTGCGAGTTTCTTTCTAAAAGGAGAGAAATAAAATAAAAAAGGAAATGAAAGTACCTGGGAGGTCTAATGACAAAATTGATGAACTGATCAATCATATTTGCTTAAAACTTATACTAATTGGAACTCAATAACATTTTATTATTTGTTATGAATGAATTTAAATAGTATTAAAATGAGTTGAAACTGTAAAATGAATGAATGGATCTTGTAATGGAGAAGAAGAGTAAGTGAGTGTTGTTGTTAATAGTAATTAATCAAATCAAATCCCATGTGCTGTGAGTAGATCCAGCTGAATTTCAACTCCATTTCCTTTTTTCTCTTTTTGTTTTTTTATACTAGTCCCATAATAATTCATCCAATAAAAACAACACGTAATTTAATAAAAATATTATTTTTACACATTTCTTTCTTACTTTTTACGGAATAATAATTTTATTTTTAATCAGTTAATTTATAACTTCTTTATTAATATCTAATAATACATTCAAGTGAAGGTAATTTTATAAAATTAATTTATATTTCTTATTTATTTTTATACTGGACTATTAATATAGAAAGTCCAAAAATAGTAATTAATCAAATCCTATGTGTGAGTAGTGCCCCCATCCAGCTGAATTTCAACTCCATTTCCTTTTCTCTCTTTTTTTATACTAGTCCCATAATAATTCATCCAACAAAAATACAAAAATAGGTAGTTTAATAAAAATATTATTTTTTCAGATTTCTTTCTTACTTTTTACGCAATGATAATTTTATTTTTAACCAATTAATTTACAACTTTTTTATTATATATAATAATAATACCTTCAAGCGAGGGTAATATTGTAAAATTAATTTACATTTCTTATCTATTTTTAGAATAGACTAACGTCCAAAAATAATAATATGGATTGTTAATATGAGACAGAGGAAGTATTAGTTTATATTTTCTTTTTGAATATTACAATTTAATTATTTATTACTAAAAAGATGTAAGAATAATTTAATCAAGTTTATCATAATATTTTTATTTGAAATTATTATTACAAATAAGGTATTAATTCTTTAGCTAAAAATAAAATTGTTAATGTATTAAAAAGTAAAAGAAAGAAAACAGTAATACATGTTTTTTTTTAAATGTGTTTTTTTTTGTCACAAAACAATAATTTGAGATATAAGAAATATTTATCAAACATAACTGTTCTAGGCGGGATAGGTCGTCCACCTTCGAAAATGAGTTTTGAAAAAATAAATGAAAAAATATTTTTTGAAAATAGAGTTTGACATAAATGTCTATTTTGCTCCATTAATATTGTAATGTTAATTAATTGACAAATATATAAATGTTCATTTTAGTTATTTTACTTATCATTTAAACAAATAATTTGATTTGTCAACATTAAAAAATTGATAATTTGATTATTGTAATTACAAACAACATAATCAAATCCAAATATTATTTGTTAAAATCATGTTTTCTAATGGTTGAGTATGTGATTACACATTTTCAAAACATATAATATATTTTTAATAAGTAATCCTAAACATCCCTAAACCAAGTGATTACACTAGGAGCGACATAGTGATGTCATGAGAAAAAGTGTTGTTACATATGTTATGGCGTAATAATGCACCACATTTTGTGAGGGGTGTTATATCAAAAAAAAAAGTTGATATCATGGATTTTTTTTTAGTTTTTCTTATTTCATATCCTTTATAAACTTTATTACATCAAATAAAACGCATTAGATAAAAGTAAAGATTTTCTTTTAGAACGGTAAATGTTAATGGTTAATGGGTCGAGTTTTGCAATTACATTCAAGCATACAAGTGTCATCTTTGAACCTTTGTTTAGTTATGTTAAACTTTTTATCTGATTCATTTAAAAAAAACCCATTTGATAAATCTTGAACCCAAGAAAAAATAAAAACTTACCGTATAAAAAATCACTTTGAAGGACTAAAAATGCCCAACAAAGTTTTAAAATTTAAATATTAAAAAAAATCCATTTTCTCGACGAAAACATAAAAACACCAAAAAGAAAATCCAAACAAAAACACGAAGACACATACATAAAGACAAACACAAACTAATTGACAAAGAAAAATGGGCAAGGTTATAAACACTCCCTCTTTTTTATCATACGCCTTATTTTTTTATTTTATTTTTATAATTTTGTATTGAGTAAATTACACCGTTCGTCCTTGTGGTATGCGTTGACTGACAAGTTTCGTCCCTTGACCAAAAAAAATGCATCACTCGTCCTTAAGTGAGAAACGTTCTGTATCGATGGTCCCTTCCTCTTAAAGCTCTAACTAACTGCTGTTTAAGTATACAAATGTAAGGGTAAATGGGTCAATTTGCTTCTCTTCTTTATATTATATTATTTATTTATTTATATATCTATTTTACTAATTTTTTACAAAAAATATCATATACTTTTTTTTTATCTTTTTCTTCATTTCTTCCACCACCATCAATCATTCCCCCACCATCGTTTAATCACTACCACCACTATCAACACCGTTTTTCCTTTTAACTTCACCACTACCAAGATGGTGCAATATTGTGGGTATGGTACGAGATGAATAAAACCCAGATCCAAAATCCATTTGAACACACAAACACTTTTACAAAAATAAAAGCCAGATCCAAGATCCATTCGAACAAGATACAAGGGTGTTAGTGACAGTAACTGATAGGTGTGTAAACACCCATCCTTTTACCACTTAATTCTGGCTAAAACAAAACCAAAACACGTATTTAATATCATTTGTTTGGAATTATGCGTGGTTTTTGTGTTTATTGTGTTTTCAGAGCTAACCGGATGAATATTAAAGAAAACATGGGATTGCACGGGTTTTACCAAGGAAAAAGACTCAAGACGATGTCTATTGTCCAAGAGGTGCAAAAGATTTGAAGTCAATGGGCCTATTTGAAGATTTATCGAAGAAAAGGACCAAAGATGGAAGATTTACATATGTCGAAGAAACTCAAGTCTATTTAACGAAGAAATTAAAAGACGAGTTGAATTTAATCGACGACAAATCCCGAATCAGAATCAAAAACGTCAACTTTTCTGAAAAGACGAGAAGACAAGAAGAAAGGGAAAAAGCCCACTCACCAACCAACCACTAGGACTATAAATGGATTTTTCCTTCACACAATTAGGGAGTTAGCTTTCATTTTCTTTTTCCCAGTTTTAGGTTCGGTTCATCACAAACACCATGAGGGTGTTTGGTGATTTTTCATTTTCCTTTCAATCTTGTAAGTGTTTAATCTTTACTCTTGTTACCTTTACATTAATCCTTTAATTCCATCTTTTCATTCATCTTGTTCTTCATCATCTTCTATTGCAAGTTCTTAAGTTTTTATTTGATTCTAGTTTGATCTTAAAAAGTTGTTGATTTAATGTTTTTATTGGTGGGATTTATAACTTATGGTATTTAAATAATTTTGTTTGATTTGGTAAAACCTTTTTGAGTATTGGAGTCGATTTGAATTTAAAACCGTGTCCCTTGTTTTACTGCTACTATTTCTGTTCTTCGCTTCCCAGACTTTCCGAACAGAACGTTTTATTCCGAATTGACCATTTGCTAATTCCCTTACTCGGAATATTTTAAATATTCCGAATAGTGTTGTTTTTCCGCATAGCCAAGTTTACTTTTTCCCTTATTCGGAATATCTCGTATATTCCGAATAGCCTCAACTTTCCGCATAAAACAGTTTTTCCGAATAGCACATGTTTTTCCGCATAGACACTTTTTCCGAATAGGTCCTTTCTTTCCGAATAGCATCTTTTTCCGAATAGGCATATTTTTCTGAATAGAGCAATTTTCCGCATAAGCCATGTTTTCCGCATAAGAGTAATTTTTCCGAATAGGATTTCAATATTCCGAATAGTGCCTTTCTTTCCGAATAGGAGGATGTTTTCCGCATAGGGTAACTTCTCGATTGTTGTTTTGTTTAAATTCAAGTATTATTGCTGATTGTTTTAAGATTAAATTATTATCATTTTAGTCATTTCTTTGTTTAGTAGATTAGAAAACTAAATCCACTTTTTGTCACCAAGAACAAATCATTCCACTTAGAGCCGAGATCAATTCGAGAGGATTCCGAGAATCATTATCTAGAACCCATTGCAAAAAGCTTGTATCAAATGGCGCCGCTGCCGGCTCTTCTCGTTAAGATCAAAAGTTTTTTGTGAGAACTTGGATTTTGGGATCCGTTCCCCGTGAACGTTACTTTTTCACAAAATTTTCAAAAACACAAAAAAATATAAAATTTTCAAAAATACAAAAAAAAAATTAAAAAACATAAAAACCAAAAATATTTTTGCTTTGTTTTTCTTTGTTCGTTCTTTTGCAGGTGTATGCGCACTCGATCCACGTCATATCAAGAGCCCGAGCCTCTCGATCACTTAGACATGACCGGTGTACCACCTCCAAACAATAATAACAACAACATGAACAATAACAACAACAATGAGCACCTTCCGGATAATCGCCCGATGATTGAATTATTGCAAGCTCATGTCGATGGCAACACGGACCCAATTGTTATACCACCAATTGCCGCCAACAATTTCGCGCTAAAATCAGGCTTTATCCAGATGGTATCCGCTCAACCATTCTTGGGACGAACCATTGATGATCCACACGACCACATCAAGAGATTTCTACAACTCACCAACACGGTCAAGTTCAATGGGGTTCCACAAGAGGTTATAAGGTTACAACTTTTTCCCTTTTCTTTAGAGGGACAAGCCCGACATTGGCTTGCTAAAGAACTGCCACAGAGTATTCTCTCGTGGACGGATTTGGAAACAAAGTTCATCAATTACTTTTTTCCACCCTCTCGTACTACCGCATTGCGGAATGAAATCATAAATTTTGAACAAAAGTACGATGAGTCGTTCAGTGAATCTTGGGATCGTTTTAAAGATCTTTTAAGAAAATGCCCACAACATGGTTTTACCAAAGTACATCAAATTAATACTTTTTACAATGGTTTAAGCATGAGTGACCAAGATTCACTGAACAGTGCCTCAGGAGGTAATCTATTGGCTAAGACTTCCAATGCTGCTTGGGACATCATTGAGAATAAATCTCGTGTGCAATCCAAGAGTGTTCGGACCAATGTCGCTAGTGCTAGCACTAGTGACAGCGACAAGCGATTAGACAAAATCACTACGCTTCTTGAATCGCTTGTCACCCACACCGTCAGCAACAACAACAGCAACAACGCCAAAAACGCTCAAGTAAACGCTGTCAGCCAACCTTGTGAGATATGCGGTGGTCCTCACTCTTACACAACTTGTACCGCCACCCAAGACTACCCTGCTGAGAATGTGAATGCGGCATATGGCACCTATACTCAACCTGCTTATCAAACTCGACCTCAAGGTGACCGTAATTTGCTGAGCTACCGATCCAACAATTATCTTTCCCCACCTGGCTTTCCTCCTACCAACCCAAACCAACCACAAAACCTTAATCGCCCTCCTCAACAACAACAACAACCTCGACAACCATACATACCTCCTCACAAGCAGCAACAACCACCTCAACGTAACAATCAAGTCTACCAACAACCGGCTTACCAACCACCTGCATACAATGCTTCTTCCAACCAAACCACCACTGCATTACACCAAGAGGTTGCAACCTACATGAGGACCAATGATGTGATTGTGGAAAATCTCCAGCAGGAAGTGCGTAACTTGAAAGCAGACTTGGTCAAGCAAGGAAACGATTTGAGAGCCGATATGCGAAACACGTTGGATAGTCAGACGAATGACTTGAGGAACATGATGGCTAGTTTCTTCCAAAGTAATCAACCCTCTTCTTCGGGTACTCTTCCGAGTAACACCGTTGCGAATCCAAGAGGGGAGATGAAAGCAATCACCACTCGAAGTGGTAAAGGTACCAAGGAACCCGAGCTTCCTATACCTCCACCGGTGGTTTTGACTAAGGAGAACGAGTCACCTGCTCCTATTCCTCCTCCTTCTCCTTCCCCAATTTCTCCACCTCTTCCTTCTACCCCTCCTCCACCCGTGGCTGTGAGTGATCCTATTCTCCCAAAGCCTTCCTCTTCTTCCAATATACCTTATCCATCTAGGTTGAGGAAAGAGAAGCAAAAGAGCAAGGATGATATTCAGGTTTCTAACTTTCTTAAAATGTTTAAACAACTGAATTTCAATATCTCCTTTGCTGAGGCTCTCGCTCACATGCCCAAATACGCGAAAATGTTTAAAGATCTTCTGAGCGACAAGGAAAAGCTCCTCGATATTGCCAACACCCAACTTAATGAGAATTGCTCTGCAGTGCTCTTAAGGAAATTGCCAACTAAGCTTGGTGATCCGGGTCGTTTTCTTATCCCTTGCAATTTCCCGGGAGTAGAGAATTGCATGGCCCTAGCTGATCTAGGTGCCAGTATTAATCTCATGCCTCTAAGCGTTTGGAAGCAATTATCTCTCCCAGAGCTAGTCCCCACCAAAATGACTTTGGAATTGGCTAACCGTACGGTTGCTTATCCAGTGGGGATAGCCGAAGACGTCATTGTAGGAGTCGACAAATTCACCTTCCCTGCTGATTTTGTTGTCGTCGACTACGAGATGGACCCCCGTGTGCCACTCATTGTTGGTCGTCCATTCTTGAGGACCGGTCGCACTCTCATTGATGTTGAAGCCGGTGAGCTTATCATGAGAGTGGGTGACGATAAAGTAGTCTTCAACACGGGAAAGCTTTCTAAACAACCTTATTCTTACGAAAGTGTTAATTGTATTGACGTTCTTGATGAGGCTTGTGAAGAACACTTCAAGGATGCTTGTAAAAATATCCCTACCTCTCTTCCCAATGTTGAGACCGTTTCCTCTATCGACTCATCACTATCTCTATTTGGAGAAAGTGATTTCCTTTGGAAAGATTTGGAAGCCACCATGGGAGATGTGCATTTAGACAATGACGATTCTACTGCCAATTGGGATGAAGATCTCAGTTTCATTGCTAACCTCCTCAAAGAAGACAATCCTTCCCCTCCATCTCCCACTATCATTGCTATCGATACTCCGACTTCGAATACGCCTCCCGTCGACAATCCTCCGGATCTAGAACTTAAGGAGTTGCCACCTGATAGGTGTGAAAACACCCATCTTTTCTACCACTTAATTACATTAAAACGGGACCTAAACGTATATTTTATGTCGTAAATGGCGAAATTATGCGTGGTTTGTGTTTTTATTGTGTTTAAGGGTCGAGAAGGTGAAAAGTGGAGAAAACACGGCTTTCACGGGCTTTTATTGAAGAAAAAGACAAAAGACGTAGTTGAAAGATCAAGAGTGGAAAAAGAACGGAAGTCCAAGACCAATTCTGAAGATTTATCGAAGAAAAAGTCAAAAGACGGAAGTTTACTAAAAAGCCGAAGAACTCAGGTTTAAATTATGAAGAAATTACAAGACGAGTTCAAAGAAATCCCGAGACGAAGTCTTAGAAGTCGAAGAAATTGAGAAGACTGAAAGACTGAAAGACTGAGGACCAAGATAGAAAGAAAGAGGAAGCCACCAACCACTCCCCTCTCCTATAAATACCACCCTCACAACATGTGAGAGGGTTGGTTAGTTTTAGTTTTAGGATTAGATTAGGAGTAGGTAGTTTCTCTCTCTAAACTTATGCTTTCTCTCTCTAGATTAATTTGTGTTTAAGCTTTTGTTATTGAATCTTTATTTTTTAATTAAGCTTTTAATCCTTCATCTTCTTCCTTTCTTGCTTAATTTGTTCTTAATCTTTGTGTTCATGTTCTTGAGTTTTCTTATTTTCAATCAAGTGGGTTTTGATTGATTTGACCTTGTTTGTTAGTTTTGATGATTTGTGTCGATTAATTATTGTTAGTTGATGTTTATTAGTTGTTTTGGTTTAATCTTTTGGTTCGTTTTGGTTAGATTTGATCGAATTCGTATGTTGTTCTTCATCCTCTGTTTTCTTGTTCATAGTTACTGTTTCTTGCCCAGAACATTCCGAATAGACTACTTTCTCATCCTTCTATGCGGAATAACTGGTATTCCGAATAGAGCTTCTATGCGGAATGTTTAGGTATTCCGAATAGAGCTTCTATGCGGAATGTTTAGGTATTCCGAATAGAGCTTCTATGCGGAATGTTTAGGTATTCCGAATAGAGCTTCTATGCGGAATGTTTAGTTATTCCGAATAGAGCTTCTATGCGGAATGTTATTTATTCCGCATAGGGGTTTTTATTCCGAATATACTATTATTTCGAGTAGCATTTGTTATTCCGAATTGGCCTACATTCCGCATAGCTTTTTGTATTTTATTCCGCATAGAGTTTATTCCGAGTAGAGATTTATTAGAGTTTTTCAGTGTTGAGTTTTAAGATTTATTTTTCCCGCCTTTTCCTTTACTTGCATTTTGTTTGCTTTCCTTTTAGTTTAAGTTTTAATTTGAGTCATTTACTTTTATTGCCTTTAAATTTTCGTCATTCATTTCCAGTTAAGTTTTAATCTTTCATTATTGTCTCTTTATCTCATTTTTATTTGTTTCAAGTTTTTATCTTTTCATTGTTTCTTTTTACCCTTTTTTACTTTACTTGTAATTATTTTAAGTCTTTATTTTTCTTTAGTTTTAGACAACGACAACTCTTTTATTTGATTCACCAAGAACAACTAATCTCACACAATTAACCCGAGATCAATTCGAAGAGACACCGAGAAAACGAACTTTAATTGATATAAAAATCAAGTTATTAAAATGGCGCCGCTGCCGGCTCTTTTCGTGAAGATCGAAAGTTTTTTGTGAGTGACGCGTTGGATTTTGGGATCCGTTCACTTGTGAACGTTATTTTTCTTGTCAAAAATTTTCAAAAATCCAAAAACATTTGAAAAATCATAAAAAGCATTTCTTTTTCAAAGTTTTGCACCAAAAATATTCTTCTTGCTTATCTATCTTTCTTTATGGATTTTTATGTCCATTGCGTCCGGTGTGGGAAACAATTATCTGGGAACAACTCTTGTCAATGGTGTACATGTGAGCGGTGCGGAAACGATATCGACTACACACAATCCGGATTTTGTCCTTTGTGCAACTCGACTAATTCGTACTTTTTGAACCTACCTCCTGTTCCCCCGTGCATCTATTGTGGAAGCGATTCTCATTGGTATGTTTCGTGCCCGGTTCAATACCCGTCCAGACACGGGCAAGAACTGGGGTACAATTATGACAATGATAATAGCTATCCACAAGATGCACTTGATTTTTCTCCATACCCGGTTTGCAACAACTGTGGGGGTCCTCACGATACCTATTATTGCCAACCAATGAATTGTTTTGAGCCAAATCCGTGTCCTCAGTTTTCTTCACCTGTGGATTATTATAAACCAAACACGGTTTCTAATTCTTCTCAACCGATGAACAACTATGAGCCACAACCTTACTATAATTCAGGTTTTCAACACTTTGAGCCCCCACATCATACCCTCAATCATCAATCCTCTCAACAAATTAATCTTGACCCACAACTCACTACCTTGAATGAAGAAACACACTCCATTGTTTTGCAACTTCAAGAAGCCGTTGTTTTGCTTAAAGAACTTAGGGACGAGGAAAAGCGACTTCAACAAGAGCAAGTATCTAATCTTAGTGATTATACCCCTCCTCTTGTGCATCAATACTATTACGATGATGATGACGATGAGCCTACTATTTCTTGGAATGATCTTACTGCTCAATGTCCTAGTGCTATTGTCATCCCTCCTCTCAATTTCCCCAACGCCTCTAAGGATTGTGATACTTCGAGTGAGATTAGTGATTTCGGTCTTGATAAATTCTTTCATGAGGTTTGTGATGTGCTAACTTTTGAGAAGCTTACGGATGAGGTCGCTCTTAATGATGATGTTCCTTCCACCAACACTTTGGGAGATGATTCTTTGGCTTTATCTAATCCTCTTTTCGATCAAGATGATGATTTTACTTCTAGTGATGACGAGTCACTATCCGATGAAGACGTTCTGCATGAAACTTTCAAGATTTATTCGAACCCTTTATTTGATTTTGATGACGCCTACATATCTAGTGAGGTGAATCCGCTCTTTGACGAAGGGATTGAGGCCATTGATAGCGCTGCTTCTCTTGCTATTAATGAGCATACTTTGTTAGCCATACCTCCTTCTATCCCAGAGGTGGAAAGACGTGAATCTACTGAAAAAGAGACGCAGGTGGAAGGTAATTGTTCTCATACTTCTCATATTATATTGCCACCTCATCCTACCACGTGCACACCCAAGCGGGTGATGTATCACTTTTACTCTCCTTGTTTCATACCGGGAAATGAGGATGAGTGCTTTGACCCGGGAGGTGACAATGACAATTCTCTAATTGATACCCTCACGGCTTTGCCGAGTGCTCAACATCCATTGTCTTTGGGGGATGACAATGTGCTTACTTTACCTCCCGTGGATCTTGAATTCACATACTTCTCGTATGTCGAAAGGGGTTTTCTCCCATTCAAGACTTATCCCCCCGCCTCTCCTTTGTTCATGTCAACCGGGAACGAGGACAAGGTCTTTGATCCCGGTATTACATTCGAGGCTTCCCCATGGACCATTTAATTCGGGGACGAGTCAGGCTCGTGACTCGGTTATAAAAAACAAGCGCTTTTTGGGAGGCAACCCAATTATCTTTCCTGTTTTCACCATAAGTGTAGGGGGAGCCCCGTGGTGTTTCTTGTTCTCCTTCTTATCATGTGCAGGGATTAGAGCTTCAAAGACACACTCTTGATGACTTTTGACGAACCGTGATTCCGTGTTCCCTTCTTCCCGGTTCTATCCTCAACTCTTTTCGATTCACTATTTTATATTTCTCAATATTAAAATAGGAATCTCTTTAGTTGTCTTTCCCTTAACGAGATTTAAACAAAGTGCACAATGTCCTAAGTGTAGGGGAGTTTACTCCCACATGCTTAAACATTGAGGACAATGTTTATATTAAGTGTAGGGGGACTTCTATCGAAGTTAAGTGGTCTTTTCCTTGTATTTGCCCTCATTTTAACCGGAAAATCGACTTTTCGACATTTTTCAAAATTTTTAATCTATTTTGGCCTAGTTGTAGTCTCCTTTATTTTTGTTACTTTCTAGCATTTTAATAAAATGATTTTAGCAAGTTTAGATATCTTAGATATATTAGGCCCGTTGTGAATATTTTGACTCAACCCGAGTTTACTTATCCAAGTTCACTCTAGCTAGTATCCTTAACCATGTAGACCTTAATTGGTTTATTAGGCTAAGCATCCACGAGTCTCATTCCTTGAGACTTTAAATTGTGGAGAACGAGAAATGATAGATTTAGTTACAAGTATGGTATTCTCTCATTAAGTTATGTGAGTTAATTATGATCTTTTTCTCCCATCACTTGCTAATAAATTATCTGCAATAAGTAAGGTCGTACGATTTGAAAAGTTACTTAGCTTCTAGCCCAAGATCGTTTAAAATTTGCTCGGTAATGATAAGAGTTCATAGCCAAGGCATAACTTATGAAGCGGGGCGCGAAGATTGGCGAGTCCGAAAAGGCCCTAACAAGGCATGAGGATTCAATTTTATTGCTGAAGATCCAAAAGTGATGTGAAAAGCATTATTCCCAAAATCAATATGAAGGATCAAGACTCACGACGAAAAGCAATCAACTCCCATAAAGACCATGGAGAAGTCTATCCGAAAAGACCCTAACAAGGTATGAGGATAAATAGATCCAAGTCCGAAAAGGAGGCGGATCGTTGTATCTCAAAATCCCAATTAGAGATTGAAGAATAATCATGAAGTCGTGGTCAACAAAGTTGGAGTACCTCTCAAAAGTTTCCAAGTGAAGAAATTCTATGAACGATGAGAAGACCATTATCTCAAGCACGTCTCTCAAGATATGAAGTATGAAGTACATGCCAAATATCGGCCCGAGAAAGGTCTCAAATCGTGAACCGAGTTATGCCAAGATATGAACTTTTTGATATCCCGAGAAGCAGTTTTAAGAGATTTTGTCCTTTAGCTAACTATTGATCAAATCGTCCTACTTTGCTTTCAGCTTAAATAAATTATCGAAATAAGTCAACAATGCATCCTCGTGATCATTCAAGACATCAATAAAACATAAGAGATACCCATAGGAATAAGGGAGTTTAAGTGATTAATTGAACCACATGAGTAAATGTTTGTTATGCTAACTTGTACTAACAATGATCTTGTTTTTAAGCTTGGCATGGGGAACGTGAAACTTGAGGGTGATAAACATTCATGACACACAAGCCCTAATGTAAGTCTTAGATTTCTTTACATGTTTCTTCCTTGTTGCATCTTGTTATTTTCTATCTTTTTGATTTTCCTTAGTTGTTAATAAAGGCCAAGGTAGGTTGATTATGATGGAAAGTGTAAACCTTGCTTTATCACTAAGCATTGCATGAGGGCATTGCAATGGTTAAGTGTAGGGGATTTGATAGGTGTGAAAACACCCATCTTTTCTACCACTTAATTACATTAAAACGGGACCTAAACGTATATTTTATGTCGTAAATGGCGGAATTATGCGTGGTTTGTGTTTTTATTGTGTTTAAGGGTCGAGAAGGTGAAAAGTGGAGAAAACACGGCTTTCACGGGCTTTTATTGAAGAAAAAGACAAAAGACGTAGTTGAAAGATCAAGAGTGGAAAAAGAACGGAAGTCCAAGACCAATTCTGAAGATTTATCGAAGAAAAAGTCAAAAGACGGAAGTTTACTAAAAAGCCGAAGAACTCAGGTTTAAATTATGAAGAAATTACAAGACGAGTTCAAAGAAATCCCGAGACGAAGTCTTAGAAGTCGAAGAAATTGAGAAGACTGAAAGACTGAAAGACTGAGGACCAAGATAGAAAGAAAGAGGAAGCCACCAACCACTCCCCTCTCCTATAAATACCACCCTCACAACATGTGAGAGGGTTGGTTAGTTTTAGTTTTAGGATTAGATTAGGAGTAGGTAGTTTCTCTCTCTAAACTTATGCTTTCTCTCTCTAGATTAATTTGTGTTTAAGCTTTTGTTATTGAATCTTTACTTTTTAATTAAGCTTTTAATCCTTCATCTTCTTCCTTTCTTGCTTAATTTGTTCTTAATCTTTGTGTTCATGTTCTTGAGTTTTCTTATTTTCAATCAAGTGGGTTTTGATTGATTTGACCTTGTTTGTTAGTTTTGATGATTTGTGTCGATTAATTATTGTTAGTTGATGTTTATTAGTTGTTTTGGTTTAATCTTTTGGTTCGTTTTGGTTAGATTTGATCGAATTCGTATGTTGTTCTTCATCCTCTGTTTTCTTGTTCGTAGTTACTGTTTCTTGCCCAGAACATTCCGAATAGACTACTTTCTCATCCTTCTATGCGGAATAACTGGTATTCCGAATAGAGCTTCTATGCGGAATGTTTAGGTATTCCGAATAGAGCTTCTATGCGGAATGTTTAGGTATTCCGAATAGAGCTTCTATGCGGAATGTTTAGGTATTCCGAATAGAGCTTCTATGCGGAATGTTTAGTTATTCCGAATAGAGCTTCTATGCGGAATGTTATTTATTCCGCATAGGGGTTTTTATTCCGAATATACTATTATTTCGAGTAGCATTTGTTATTCCGAATTGGCCTACATTCCGCATAGCTTTTTGTATTTTATTCCGCATAGAGTTTATTCCGAGTAGAGATTTATTAGAGTTTTTCAGTGTTGAGTTTTAAGATTTATTTTTCCCGCCTTTTCCTTTACTTGCATTTTGTTTGCTTTCCTTTTAGTTTAAGTTTTAATTTGAGTCATTTACTTTTATTGCCTTTAAATTTTCGTCATTCATTTCCAGTTAAGTTTTAATCTTTCATTATTGTCTCTTTATCTCATTTTTATTTGTTTCAAGTTTTTATCTTTTCATTGTTTCTTTTTACCCTTTTTTACTTTACTTGTAATTATTTCAAGTCTTTATTTTTCTTTAGTTTTAGACAACGACAACTCTTTTATTTGATTCACCAAGAACAACTAATCTCACACAATTAACCCGAGATCAATTCGAAGAGACACCGAGAAAACGAACTTTAATTGATATAAAAATCAAGTTATTACCACCCCATCTCGAGTATGTATTTCTTGAAGAAGAGAAGAAGTCGCCAGTTATCATTGCTAAGGATTTGAAGGATGAAGAGAAAACCCGACTTGTCGCTGTGTTGAAGGATCATAAGAAGGCTATTGCTTGGAAGATTTCGGATATTCGTGGAATTGATCCTCACTTCTGCACACACAAAATTCTCATGGAGGACGACTTTAAGCCCACTATTCAAAGCCAACGAAGGGTGAATCCAAAAATCCATGAAGTCATCAAAACAGAGGTTCTCACACTTCTTGATGCGGGTATGATTTACCCTATTTCGGATTCACCATGGGTTAGTCCAATCCATTGTGTGCCCAAGAAGGGCGGAATAACCGTTGTTCCCAATGAACACAACGAGTTGATTCCCACTCGTCTCGTTACTGGGTGGAGAGTTTGTATAGACTACCGCAAACTCAATGATGCCACGAGAAAGGATCATTTCCCTCTACCTTTTATGGACCAAATGCTTGAACGTTTAGCCGGTAATGAATATTACTGCTTTCTTGATGGTTTCTCGGGTTATTTTCAAATACCCATCGATCCCCAAGATCAAGAGAAGACTACATTCACTTGTCCCTATGGCACTTTCGCTTACAAAAGAATGCCTTTTGGCTTATGCAATGCCCCCGGGACTTTCCAAAGGTGTATGTTAGCTATCTTCCATGACATGGTTGAACAAACCATGGAAGTCTTCATGGATGATTTCTCGGTCTTCGGGGATTCTTTCTCTTCTCGCCTTGCCAATTTGGAACGTATACTCAAGCGGTGCGAAGACACTCGCCTTGTTCTGAATTGGGAAAAATGCCATTTTATGGTAAAAGAAGGCATCGTTCTTGGACATAAGATCTCGAAAGCCGGTCTTGAAGTAGACCGTGCTAAAGTCGATGTTATCGCAAAGTTGCCTCCACCTTCAACCGTGAAGGGTGTGAGAAGTTTCTTGGGTCATGCGGGCTTCTACCATCGATTCATCAAAGATTTTTCTCAAATCGCCCGCCCGATGACCCACCTCTTGGAAAAAGATACTCCTTTTATCTTTTCCAAAGAGTGCCTTGAAGCCTTCAACTCCCTTAAGGATAAGCTAACTAAGGCACCCGTCTTGGTTACCCCTAATTGGGAGCTGCCCTTTGAGTTGATGTGCGATGCTAGTGATTTTGCTATTGGAGCGGTTCTTGGACAAAGAGTGAACAAACACTTCCAACCGATCCATTACGCTAGCAAGACAATGACAGGGGCACAATTGCATTATACGACAACCAAAAAAGAGCTTTTAGCTGTTGTCTATGCTTTTGAAAAATTCCGCCCCTATCTTGTCCTTTCCACCACAATTGTGTATACCGATCATTCCGCGCTGAAGTACTTGTTGACAAAGCAAGATTCCAAACCAAGACTTCTTCGCTGGGTTTTGCTGCTCCAAGAATTTAAAATCGAAATTCGTGATAAGAAAGGAGCAGAAAACCTAGCCGCGGATCATCTCAGCAGACTTGAGGATCCATACCAAGGGGATCATCCGAACAAAGAAATCAATGATTCTTTTCCCTTGGAGACCTTAATGTCTATAAACTCGAAGCCGAATGAAACCCCGTGGTTTGCGGACTTTGCAAACTACTTGGCGGGTGGAATTCTTCACCGACAAAAGAAGAAGTTCTTCACCGACATTAAGACTTACTTTTGGGACGACCCTTACCTATTCAAACAATGTGCTGACCTGATTATTCGCCGATGTGTTGATGGACCGGCAGCATCTGAAATCCTTGATGCTTGCCACAAAGGACCCACCGGTGGTCACTTTGGTCCCAACTACACCGCTAAAAAAGTGTTTGATTCGGGATTTTATTGGCCCTCCATATACCGTGACGCTCACGATATGGTCAAACGATGTGATGTTTGCCAAAAGCAAGGAAAAATCACACATAAAGACGAGATGCCTCAGAATTTCATTCAAGAGTGTGAAATCTTTGATGTTTGGGGTATCGACTTTATGGGGCCATTCCCTTCTTCTAAAGGAAACAAATACATCCTTGTAGCCGTTGACTACGTTTCAAAGTGGGTTGAAGCCAAAGCCTTACCCACTAATGACACAAGGGTGGTTTGTAACTTTTTGAAAGCTCTATTCGCTAGATTCGGTGTGCCTCGCGCCATTATTAGTGATCGTGGGACTCATTTCTGCAATGACCAATTTGCTCGAGTCATGGCTAAGTACGGTGTAAATCATCGTCTTTCCACAGCCTACCACCCACAAACTAATGGCCAGGCTGAAATATCCAACCGAGGACTTAAGCGAATTCTGGAAAGAACTGTGGGAGAGCATCGTGCCGCATGGGCTGATAAACTCGATGATGCTTTGTGGGCTTTCCGTACTGCTTACAAGACCCCGATCGGCTGTACGCCTTATCGTCTTGTGTACGGGAAAGCGTGCCATCTCCCCATTGAGTTGGAGCACAAGGCTTATTGGGCCTTGAAGTGGGCTAATTTTGATATAAACAAAGCCGGTGACCTACGCAAGATCCAACTCAATGAGCTGAATGAACTTCGGAATGCGGCTTATGAAAATTCTTTGATCTATAAGGAACGAACTAAGCTCATTCACGACTCCAAGATCAAAAACCGAGAGTTCCATGTTGGAGACAAATTCCTACTTTTTAACTCTCGGTTGAAAATCTTTTC
Source organism: Glebionis coronaria (assembly GCA_025667525.1). Classification (NCBI taxonomy): domain Eukaryota; kingdom Viridiplantae; phylum Streptophyta; class Magnoliopsida; order Asterales; family Asteraceae; genus Glebionis; species Glebionis coronaria. The sequence goes on from CM046876.1 coordinate 675,664,836, forward strand.
GGGCAAGCTCAAATCTCGTTGGTCCGGCCCATTCACCATTGCCCAAATTTTTCCATATGGTACTCTCGAGCTCGCTCAACCTAATGGACCTAATTTTAAGGTGAATGGCCAACGAGTGAAGTTGTACTTTGGTGAGGACACCTCTCAGGAGGTGATTCCACCCCTCACCACGTTCCCCATGAACTAATTTTGGGTCGAGTCAAGCTCGTGACTCGGTTATCAAAAACAAGCGCTCCTCGGGAGGCAGCCCGAGTATCTATCCCTTTAACCCCCTAAGTGTAGGGGAGGACCTATTTTGTTCGTTTGTGTTTGTGTGGTGATGTGATTACAGGGATAACTGCAATCTTGGAAATATCTGAAGAACCGTGCTCCCGTGTTATCCGAAATCCGGTTCTATCTCTCAACTATCGTGATTCAATTTTCTTCATACTCACATTTGAAATTGATCACGTTAGTCGTCTCTTCCTTAACTTGAGTTAACCAACGTGCACAATGTCATAAGTGTAGGGGAGACTTTTCCCACATGCTTAAACATTGAGGACAATGTTTATCTTAAGTGTAGGGGGACTTCTATCGAAGTTTTAAGTTGACTTTTCCATGAAAATGCCTTCATTTAACCGGAAAATCCTATTTTTCAACATTTTTCAAATTTTTTATTAACTTTGGCCATTTAGTTGTAATTTTTAAATTTTTATCGTTGCTTTCATATGTATATATCCCGCAATAAAGTCAAAAATATTAATAAAGTGGTGTAGCTAGTTTAGAAGTCTTTGATCTATTAGGCCCGTTGCGTTTATTTTGACTCAACCCGGATAGACTTATCCAAGTTTATTCTAGCTAGTATCCTTAACCATGTAGACCTAAATTGGTTTATTAGGCTAAGTGTCCACGAGTCTCATTACTTGAGATTTTAAATTGTGGAGAACGAGAAATGATAGAGTCAATTATAAGTCGGTATTCTTGCACAAGCTCACTTGGTGTAATTATTTGCCTATTCTCCCATCACTTGCTAATAATTTATCTGCAATATGTAAGGTCGTACGATTTGAAAAGTTACTTAGCTTCTAGCCCAAGATCGTTTAAAAGTTGCTCGGTAATGATAAGAGTTCATAGCCAAGGCATAACTTATGAAGCGGGGTGCGAAGATTGGCGAGTCCGAAAAGGCCCTAACAAGGCATGAGGATTCAATTTTATTGCTGAAGATCCAAAGTGATGTGAAAAGCATTATTCCCAAAATCAATATGAAGGATCAAGACTCACGACGAAAAGCAATCAACTCCCATAAAGATCATGGAGAAGTCTATCCGAAAAGACCCTAACAAGGTATGAGGATAAATAGATCCAAGTCCGAAAAGGAGGCGGATCGTTGTATCTCAAAATCCCAATTAGAGATTGAAGAAATAATCATGAAGTCGTGGTCAACAAAGTTGGAGTACCCCTCAAAAGTCTCCAAGTGAAGAAACTCTATTATGATGAGAAGACCATTATCTCAAGAACGTCTCTCGAAGATATGAAGTATGAAGTACATGCCAAATATCGGCCCGAGAAAGGTCTCAAATCGTGAACCAAGTTATGCCAAGATATGAACTTTTTGATATCCCGAGAAGCAGTTTTAAGAGATTTTGTCCTTTGGCTAACTATTGATCAAATCGTCCTGCTTTGCTTTTAGCCTAAATAAACTATCGAAATAAGTCCAAAAATGCATCTTCATGATCATTCTAAGACAAAAATAAAATATAAGAGATACACCTAGGAATAAGGGAGTTTAAGCATTTAATTAAGCCATGTGTGTAAGTGTTTGAATTGCTAACTTATAATAACAATGATCTCGTTTTAAGCTTAGTTTGGGGAACGTGAAACTTGAGGGTGATAAATCTTCGCAACACCAAAGCCCTAATGTAAGTCATTGATCTCTTTGCAAGTTATCTCCATGTAGCTATTTTCAAGTGAAAAAAGGTTTTCTATCCTTTTAAGTTTTAATTTCTTTTAGTACTTTAATTTTTGTTCAGTAGTATTATAATAAGGCCAAGGTTGATTAATTATGAGAAAAGTGTAAAATTGCTTTATCACTAAGCATTGCATGAGGGCATGGCAATGGTTAAGTGTAGGGGATTTGATAGGTGTGTAAACACCCATCCTTTTACCACTTAATTCTGGCTAAAACAAAACCAAAACACGTATTTAATATCATTTGTTTGGAATTATGCGTGGTTTTTGTGTTTATTGTGTTTTCAGAGCTAACCGGATGAATATTAAAGAAAACATGGGATTGCACGGGTTTTACCAAGAAAAAAGACTCAAGACGAAGTCTATTGTCCAAGTGGTGCAAAAGATTTGAAGTCAATGGGCCTATTTGAAGATTTATCGAAGAAAAGGACCAACGATGGAAGATTTACATATGTCGAAGAAACTCAAGTCTATTTAACGAAGAAATTAAAAGACGAGTTGAATTTAATCGACGACAAATCCCGAATCAGAATCGAAAACGTCAACTTTTCTGAAAAGACGAGAAGACAAGAAGAAAGGGAAAAAGCCCACTCACCAACCAACCACTAGGACTATAAATAGATTTTTCCTTCACACAATTAGGGAGTTAGCTTTCATTTTTTTTCCCAGTTTTAGGTTCGGTTCATCACAAACACCATGAGGGTGTTTGGTGATTTTTCATTTTCCTTTCAATCTTGTAAGTGTTTAATCTTTACTCTTGTTACCTTTACATTAATCCTTTAATTCCATCTTTTCATTCATCTTGTTCTTCATCATCTTCTATTGCAAGTTCTTAAGTTTTTATTTGATTCTAGTTTGATCTTAAAAAGTTGTTGATTTAATGTTTTTATTGGTGGGATTTATAACTTATGGTATTTAAATGATTTGTGTTTGATTTGGTAAAACCTTTTTGAGTATTGGAGTCGATTTGAATTTAAAACCGTGTCCCCTGTTTAACTGCTACTGTTTCTGTTCTTCGCTTCCCAGACTTTCCGAACAGAACGTTTTATTCCGAATTGACCATTTGCTAATTCCCTTACTCTGAATATTTTAAATATTCCGAATAGTGTTGTTTTTCCGCATAGCCAAGTTTACTTTTTCCCTTATTCGGAATATCTCGTATATTCCGAATAGCCTCAACTTTCCGCATAAAACAGTTTTTCCGAATAGCACATGTTTTTCCGCATAGACACTTTTTCCGAATAGGTCCTTTCTTTCCGAATAGCATCTTTTTCCGAATAGGCATATTTTTCCGAATAGAGCAATTTTCCGCATAAGCCATGTTTTCCGCATAAGAGTAATTTTTCCGAAAAGGATTTCAATATTCCGAATAGTGCCTTTCTTTCCGAATAGGAGGATATTTTCCGCATAGGGTAACTTCTCGATTGCTGTTTTGTTTAAATTCAAGTATTATTGCTGATTGTTTTAAGATTAAATTATTATCATTTTAGTCATTTCTCTGTTTAGTAGATTAGAAAACTAAATCCACTTTTTGTCACCAAGAACAAATCATTCCACTTAGAGCCGAGATCAATTCGAGAGGATTCCGAGAATCATTATCTAGAACCCATTGCAAAAAGCTTGTATGAGTAACCTACAGAGAGGATATCAAAAGGTACAGATTTTCTATTTCACTGGGAAGTTATCTCTTGTTCCCATTCATATACCTTAGATGTTTTATGTCGGATACTTTTTTAGTCTTTAAACGGCTTGTGTTTTCTCTGATCTTTTTTTCAGGGAGTGTCTCGAAACATAACCTTAAGGACGCGGTAAGAGACTCAGATCTTTGTACTATCAAGTCATTACGCCTTCCCAAATGTTTGATTTGATTATATAAACATAAATTTGGTGAAAACAATTAAGTTAACAGCTATTGTTATTGTAGCTAAAGAAGATGTGTAAAGAAGGCGCATACTGGAGTAAGTTCATAATGTCATAAATAACCACTCTAGTTATTTTTTTTTTCAGCCAAAATTATAAAACTATTTTTATGTTATGTTAACAGGAGCTGTAGCTGGAGTGTATGTTGGAATGGAGTATAGCATGGAGAGAGTGCGAGGCACCAGAGATTGGGTAAATTACTAATTTATGTAAAACTTGTCTTATAATGCCTCCCTCAGTATTATGTTTCTTAGCATAGATCTGATTATAACTGGGACCTAAACTGCTATTTCGAATGCCCCAGAAAAATGCAATGCTCGGTGGTGCACTGACTGGAGCAATCGTATCAGCAGCCAGCAGCAGCAAAGGAGACAAAATCATAATGGATGCCATCACAGGAGGTGCGGTGGCAACTGCTGCTGAGTTCATCAATTATCTTACCTAAGCTCATATTCGGCATATTTGTTTTTAAGTGATAATAACACTATTCAAGATAATCAACGATTTTGATTGTTACTGATAGAGATGAAAGATAACTTTTATGATTTGTGTTTTTGCTTTTATGAAAAATATGTACTGATGGGTTGAAATGAGAATATTAAGGAAAAAATGGGATGTTTAATCTTTATTTTTTAAATATATAATCGGTGGTTGTTTGTTGAGAGAGAAGCAAGATTAGTGTGATAGTGGGTGAGGTAAAGACGACAATACCCTTTGTGAATGTGAGCATAACACTATTTAGTAAGATTGTAAAAAACGAGGGACCATCGATACAGAACGTTTCTCACTTAAGGACGAGTGATGCATTTTTTTTGGTCAAGGGACGAACCTTGTCGGTCAACGCATACCACAGGGACGAACGGTGTAATTTACTCTTTTGTATTTGTTATAAAACGATAAAACTGAAAGTCTGAAGAAAAAAAAAATTTGTGACACAAAAATATTAAACAGACAAAAAACGCAAAAAAGAAACTGATAAAAAAACTAATTAAAGCAGAGAGGGGACAAAAAACATTTTTTACTTTTTTTATACTTTTATGTGAAGTAGAAGGTATTTACGGTAGAACCCAAGAAAAATACGTCGCAATAAACCACATGACGTCAATCCTATAACGGTGCGCCATTACAAAACTGTTGAGCCACCAGCCAAGAAAACTCATGAACATAGGTCTTCAAAAATGAAATATAACGCGACATTTAGATATTATTCAAATTTTGTCTATGTTATTTTTATCAATTTTGTTATATCTTGGATTCTTTAAGGCAAATACGATTTCTATACAACTCAAAAAATTGAACCATAAGAGCGCACGGTACGGTCTAAGCCGTGCGCTCGTACCGTGGGCAAAAAATGGTATCACATTATCACTTTTTCTCATAACACCAAAACACCGAATAACCCCACAAACATCCTCTCTAGTTAACATCAAACTTTCTCGTGTTATCGTGACTCCACTATTTTTTAAATATTAAAAAAATATTCAAATATTCAAATATTAAAAAAAAAAATTAAAAAAAATCAAACACAACAGCTATAATTTCAAATATTTAAAATTAAAAAATTGATAACACGACCCATAACACGAGTCACGGTACAGTTGACTGAGTCATGGGCTCACGTCATGAGCCATAACGTCGGCTGGTAGTTGCCAGCCAAACCCCCCATAACGCGAGCCCACGGTCGCGTTATGATGGCCATCCAAACCTTAACACGACTGTACCCGAGCCTCTAAGAATCCTCGAGAAAGGGAATTGAGAAAAAATATATATATACCCAAAAAAACCGCATTGAATGCGTCAACAAACAACCCGATTTCTCCATTTCCAAACAGTCGATACAGTATCTTTCAAATAATACCAACTCGCGAACCCCAATAAGTCAACACGAACACAACTCAATTGCCACCTCTAGTTATACAATGCCAAGTTATTAGTCGGATGCAATCATGTTACACTCGCAAGATGTGATTAGTACATTTTTAAAACATTCTAACCAAACATAAAACTTCTTAATTTATGATCACAGACAAACAGCCCCTAAACTAACCCGCACTCAACTCAGAATCGTAAACCTAGAACTAATACCAGCTAACTAAAATCACAGACACGTACAACCGTGTCAGAAACTTGTTAAGGGTCGGATACTTGTATTATTTTGTCCGGACAACGCAATGCTAATTAACTCCTCTTATATAAACATTACCTGCTTGTATAAATTCAGTAATTACATTCCCCCATTCAGGGACCAATTCACTTATTTGGAGCGGCTACAACCGGTATAGTACTCTAGAATAAAAACGGTGTTTTAAGGGCTATCATTTGGCTTGACCAACTGATGTAGCTTCCAACCGCCATGCCCCGCCAAAAGAAATGCCTGCATAATAAAGGACATACAAGTTATATATACACCATGATATTACAAGAAGAGTCAATTTCCGCAGTCATTCATTGTTGGTTTCTACAATGTAGATGCGAATTTGTTGCAGGTACTTTTAATCACTCAGGTTGATAATAAAAATGTACCTCTTGTAAATGGTGGTATGGTATAACTAATGATGATAAAATACCGAAAACATGAAAAGGCTAACCTCTTCCCAAGATTTGCCAGCAGCTTCAAGCAACGCAGCGTTGCAGGTCTTGAGCTCTATGGAGACACCCGAAAGTGTAGAGGCCGCTTCCTCCCAACCTTTATTATGTCCCATACACCTGAAAACTAACATAAGTTTGAGACTCACTTCTTATGGTTGTAAAATACTTTAACGTATGACACGCAAGGTCTTACTAGCCTGTGGTTATCAGTCCATATATGCGAAAATTACTAGTATTCGCACCATGGGATAATACTTGGTCCACACTCGTATGTATGATAACCAATGATTTCACCATAAAAAATGAGCTTAGTCTCATATATAACGGGCGACATGGATAGAAAGAGTTGCATATGACACTTCCTTGTTGACATTGATCTACATGGTCTCTCTTTTACATAATCATGGCGATATGACTCAAAAAAAGGCATCAACGGTTTATGATGAAGAACTGAAGTAACGGACATTCAAACATAGATTATTTTGCCAAAATGAAACTAATTAAGCTTAATATGAACTTGATGCGCTAAACTTAACGGGCCCGCTAGGTTTAAGGTTCACCACTGATTTCAGAATAAAAATCAGATATAACGCGTGATATGTATATAAAGAGTCGCATTTGACACTTCCTTATTGACATTGATCTACATGGTCTCTCTTCTACTACATAATTGTGAAGACAAAGAATCACGGCGATATGATACAAAATAGGCATCAACAGTTTATGATGAAGAACTGAAGTTACGGCCACTGCAACATACATTATTTTTCCAACTGAAATGAATCTAAACTTAAAATGAACATGATCTACTAAACTTAACGGGCCTGGGAAAAAGGTTCATGGGGTGTAACTAAGTGGACGCGCATTTAGCCAAAAACAAGCAGTTAACCACAATTCCTAGAGAAGGCAGCATAAGACGACTCATTCATCCACAAACACTTATAATAGGGAATGATGCATATTAGAAGTGAGTGAGTGACGACGTACATAAGCTAATATGAACTTGATCTGCTACGGGCCTAGGTTTAAGGTTCACGGGTGTAACTAATCCTAAAGAAGCAGCATAATTCGTCCACAAACACTACCTTATAGGGAATGCAAAAGAGTGAATATATAATACAAGCGAGTGAGTGAGTGACGTACATAAGTTGATATGAACTTGATCCGCCAAACTTAACGGACCAAGGTTTAAGGTTCACGGGTGTAACTAAGTGGACGCACATTTAGCTGAAAATAAGCACAAATCCTAAACAAGCAGCATAAGACTCATTCATCCAGAAACACTTATACATTAGGAGCGAGTGATGAGGGACGTACATAAGTGTAAGAATATCGTCAGTAGCATACTTGGAGATAGCACGCTGCAGATGGTGAGCAGTCTGGCCATCCATGGCTGCAACAGAATAGAAGCTCGGAATGAAATGAACCTCGGCTTCTAAGAAGGCTTGGACATGGTGCTGCATGATTTGAAGAGTTTGGCGTGTTCGAGTAGCGTCACTGGATAGAATAAGCTTAGGAATCCAACCCAGCTGTTGGAGTTTGTAAGAGACCTGTATAGCATCACTTTCTCCAGCTTTACTCAATGGACGATCATGGTCTGTACATTATAATATCATTTCTATTTTTAGTAAGTACAGTATTACAATGTCATTTCTATTTTTAGTAAGTACAGTATTACAATATCATTTCTATTTTTAGTAAGTATTAAATTTTTGAATAAGTACAGTATATAATTATATATTATGATCATGGTCTGTACATTATAATATCATTTCTATTTTTAGTAAGTACAGTATTACAATGTCATTTCTATTTTTAGTAAGTACAGTATTACAATATCATTTCTATTTTTAGTAAGTATTAAATTTTTGAATAAGTACAGTATATAATTATATATTATGATCATGGTCTGTACATTATAATATCATTTCTATTTTTAGTAAGTACAGTATTACAATGTCATTTCTATTTTTAGTAAGTACAGTATTACAATATCATTTCTATTTTTAGTAAGTATTAAATTTTTGAATAAGTACAGTATATAATTATATATTATGATCATGGTCTGTACATTATAATATCATTTCTATTTTTAGTAAGTATAGTACTCCGTATTACGATATCATTTCTATTTTTAGCAAGTATTAAATATTTGAATGAGTATATACTCATATTGAGTTCGAGATCAATCATGTTTTTAGCATAAGCCACATCAACCACGTTTATGCAAACTAACCTTTCATTTTTTTCTTAAAAATTAAGTATCTCACGAACGGTAAATCGTTAATTGACAAAAAGTACACCGTTACAACGAGAATTAAATCATTTTTCTATCGAAGGACACATGTATATACTTTCGATCGATAAACTTTTTTTTTCTTTGAAATATATGATTCGTATAACGGATCATATATGATTCTCCAAAATCATATATAATCCATGATACGAATCATGATTTTCTCAAAAGAAAAAAAAAGTTCGTCAAAAGTATACAAAGTTAAAGTTGCCCCTCGTTAAAAAGATAATTTAATTCTCATGTTATGTTTCGTTTTGCGTAACGATTAACGGTTCGTAAGATATTCAGTTTTAAAAAATAGATTTTTTTAAATAAAAAATAGAGGGTCGTGATTAGTTGATAAGAGGGTCTATGAACTTTGTATTACGATGGTCTATATATTATAATATCATTTCTATTTTTAGTAAGTATTAACAACACTAAAACTTGAGACACATAACTCGTGAAAGACGGTATTTAAAGTTACTTTTTCTTTTGTTCAAGACGTATTTTCGATACCCATAACCCGTGAAAGACGTACCTCTAAGGGAACGATCATCCCACGAACTGTCGGCATGACGAAGCAGAATCAAGCGACGAGCAACAGATGATGATGATGATGACATCGTCACCACCATGTTTCTGTTTGTGTTTCGACATCTTGTTGTTGTTCTTGTTGGTGTGTTGTTAAATAATGTAGTAGTACTAGTTGTAGTTGGTGATAATAATGTTGATGATGAGGAAATGGCTTCCATTGCTTCTTTGCCTTATCCTCTTTTTTCTTTCTTGGGCTTAAACAAGTACTGTATACTATTATTAAAGGTATTTGGCTTAAACTCTACTTGTTAAGGTCGAGCATAGCAGACTCAAAATTTATTATGATCGAAAAACTTGACTAGACCGGACCGATTCAAAACGGACCGAACAATTTTGGTTCGGTCTTAGTTCGAAGTTTCGGATCATTTCAGTTCTCGATCCGATCGATCCAATCTGATCCGGTTCGGTCTTGCAAAAGATCTCATCGATTATGCTTAATAAAACTGAACCCGACCGACTCGGACCGAACCGGCCCATTTCGTTCCGGTCTCGGTTCGAGATTTCGAACCATTTCGGTCTTCGATCCGGTCTGATCTTGACCGGTCCGGTCCGATCCAGTCCTAAACCGATACTCAGCCCTACTACTTATTTATACGATTTATAATAAGGTCTAAATTTTCTAAATGCCCTAAGATTATTCATTATTTGTTTTTTACATTTATTAAATCAAAATATCTGTAAATACTTTAGGCGACTTAAGTAATTTAGTACAAAACAAATAAATATATTTGAGAAAGTATTAAAAAAATTTTAGGTTTGATGAGTTAAAAAATTAAATGAAGTGTAATTCTTGAGCATTTCAATAATTAACCTTTATAATAAAACCATAAAATCTGACTCGGAGCTTAGCTCACAATATATATGTGTTTGAGTTTGTCAAAAAGCTTATTATTAAATTAGTTATGTAATGTTCGGTTTATTTAGGTTTGTGTGTTCAACCAAACATTGTATGTAAAGCTTAGAGTCCGATTAATAACATATTAAATACATCGCATTTTTTTTTTCTTTTATAAAAAATAGATCGTATTCTACAAACTTAATCACGAGTACAGTTAATAACACCATCTCCTTTTTACAACAAATAAAGCACATTGTGCAACTTATATAAACTACAAAATTATTTTATATTTACACGGTATATAATATTGTGAGGAATATTACATGTTTTAACAAGTACCTTTCACCATCGACCATCGCAATTTCGTAATACTATTTGTATGAAATGGTTTATTATTACTTAAAGTTATTTGAACTTAAAACAATCGTCATTATTCGTAAAATTATAATTCAAAAATATGTATACTAGTAAAACATTACGCTCGCAAAATTTTAATTTACAAAATACACACAACCGCAACTCACAAATATTCTGCTAGTAACACATTAAGAAAAGGCTAATCGTCTACAAATGTATCTAAGTGTCACTATTTACAATTCTAGATTTTATTTCCTATTAAATTAATGGGAAAATCACATAAAATTGTGCTAAACTTAACATTATGTATGGTTGTGTGTACTAAAATATTTTTTCTTATTGTGTGTATTAAACTTTTTAATTTCGATCATTGTGTGTATTTTGAGATAATTTTGCCTTGTAAAATGACAATTTTACCCTTCAAACTTTGAAAAAGTAGGGATAAAATATTCACAAAATACACACAATGATATGAATTTGAAAGTTTAATACACACAATGAGCAAAAAATTAGTTTAGTACACACAACCATAAAAAATGGTACGTTTACTACATTTTAAGTGATTTTCCTTAAATTAATAAACTCTTACACTCTCTTTCCAAATATAAAATTGAAAGAAGAGAAAATAAAATATCAATAAACAGAGAAAAGATAAGAGAGAAAATTTTTTTGATTTTTATATTGTGTTCCTAAAACTAAAAAAAAGAAAGGGGATGTAAACCAAAAAGGCTTTAAAATCATATTCTTTTCAAATCATCCCAATTTGGGTTAAAAGAGAAGTTGTGACATAATTTCCTCCTCTCTTCTCTTCTCCTCTCTTCTCTTATTTATGGAAAAAACTTAGGAATGCAACATTTTTTTAATTTCCTCTCCACTTCTTTTTTTTTCCAAATAATAACTCGGGAACAGAGTGTTAAATTCCTGATGTTATTATTACACCCGAAAGCACGAATTTAAAAGTTTTTTTATTCAATAGGAATCAAATAAGTTATGTGCATGAAAATGTAAATTATAGTACAATTAGCATTTTCAAATAAATTTTGACATGATTATTTTGACTCGCCTTCGTTGACGCAGTTAACTTTTTACCAATCATAGTGTGAAAAATTAGAAGGGGGTTGAATAGTGTTAGTACAATAATCGGTCGAGGTCTAGTACATATCTAAGTACTTGCGAGAAGGTGTTAGATCTTTTGGGTTATTGTAGATCTTGTACTACCAAGAGATGTGGTTGATGATTTCCTGTACAAGTAATGTATACCGTTAGTCCTTACTGTGGGGACGAGCCCCACACTTAGACTCCAGTGTGAGAGTAAGTATTCAAATCGTCCGAGATATATGTGTATATGATGATGAGTGAGAAAATCGTATCTCGTTTGGAGTGCAAGTAGGTATTATTTATAGGAGAAAGTACTGCGCCTTTCCTCGTTTCTCGGAGATTACTTGAGAGTGGGCATGTAAAACACGCATACTTTTACCATGAACAGTACACTTAGTAAGCATACGAACCAATTAAAACTTTCCTTTTATATCACAAACACGTGTCACGAATAGTAAAAAACTACGTACGTGTTAGTGCACGATAATTATTAAATACGTATTAATACACGATAGTTATTAATAATAATAATTATAATCATGAGCATATGATCACGAACATTAAAACACGAACATGTGAATTACGTATTATATAAATAATTACGATAAACAAGTATTACGTATAATACATATGTCATGAATATTAAATCACGAATCATTACGAACATTTAATAACACGAACGAGCATGTAAGTTATTAAACATGAACAAGCCCAGGAAACCCCCTTTGGGCTTATGTTGGCCGCGGACACAAGGGACAAGAGAGGGCCAATCCCATTTGACTTTTGATTAGAATTGGGAAAAAGGAAAACACAAGAAAGCATAACAGAGATTTTACAAAAAGGAAAAAACCCTAGCCTCCTTGCCTCCTCTCTCATGCCACCGGCTACACAAGAACACCACAAGGTGTTAGTTGATTTTGGTTATTGAATTCGGGTTGTACGTGTTCATGTTCATTATCCTTTTCCAATCAAGCTATCGGTATCACCAAAACCTTCACCTTTTATTTTATTTTCTTATTTTCATGTTCATGTGATATAGATAATTAAAACATAAAGAAAACATGTCAGATTAATCAAGAAAACAAGCAATAATAATGTTTTGGTGTAGTTTTGGTGTCTCGGCCGCAAGAAAAAGGGAACCTCGACTCGCGTCAAGGTGGTATTTGTTTTGTTTGTGGGTCTCTGCAGCAACAGCAACACCACCGGCAGCCACCGGTGGCTGTTTTTGTTAAGCAGGGGGGGGATGCAGGCCAAGCAGTGGAAACCACCGGTTGCGGCCGGTGGTGTGTTTGGTTCCAACAACGGGTAGCCGAGACATTACAGGGGGAACCACCGGCTTAAGCCGGTGGTGATGTTACATGGACACTGGCAACCGGCTAGGCTGGGTAGCCACTGTCGAGGGTTTGTTTGGTTCGGCTTATATGTAAAACACGGGTACGGGCACGGGATGATTTTTACAAGCATATTTTACAAGTATAGTTTTGCAAGGCTAATTAAATTAATTAAACATGCTTTTTTAATTAATTTAATTTAATCAAGACTTAGGTTATTATTATTTAGTAAATAATACATGTTTTAACCTAAGTATTTTTACCATTTAATTTACACTATAGTATTAATTAATTATTAAAAACATGAACTATAATTAATTAATAAATCATGACTTAGGTTATAATTAATAAATTATTAACACATGTTTAACCTAAGTATTTTATATGCTTTAATTTAATTAAATCATGCTTATATTTAATTAAATCATATAACCTATAGTTTATTTAATTAACATGATATTATTAATAAACTATACAAATAATTACATGACTTATGATATTTAACCAGTAAACTTAAGCTTATATTGTTAGCTTATTAATCCAGTTTATTTCTAAATATAGAAACTTTCTATTTCAGGAAACTTACTATTTTGGAAACTGGTCGATTTTTAGAAACTGATCTATTTTTGGAAACTTTCTATTTTTGGAAACTTTCTATTTTAGGAAACCTGTTATTTTTAGAAAGTTACTATTTATTACACAACAAGTATAATAATACAAGAATACAAGTTAATACTTAATCGAAATACATGAAATACATGATAAACCCATCATAACATTTAAATCAGTAAAACAAGACTAGAACATATAAAACAAGCTAAGACATGTTATAATCAGTTACGTACTCAGTAAACAGAATACTTATACACGTCCCCTATTTATATGGAATTAGTGAGATCGGAGTAGGACTTTCATTCTTTCGTCTTCTTCATTAACTAGACACAAGGTACGGATTTCCCGTCCCTTCAGTATGGACATTCTTTCCTTATTAGGATTCCCCGTTTGCAGCCAACTGTTTTCCCAATATTGTTTTATATGTTTGATTGCTTATGTTAGTTTAAGAGCCTAAGCCATATACATGCATGACCAGTGTCACCTAGTTATGGAGGTACCATAACCATAACACTAGAGGCACCAGTGTTATGACTTTCCCACGACGAAGTGATTGCTCGTGGCGTCCCTTTTACAGTTTTGGCCATTATATTATATTATCATGTGGGGAGTATGGGTGCATCCTAGTTACATGTTTACCAATAATACTAGAGTGAATGCGATGCGTGCCTTTCATCCTTCACTAGGAGTTGATCCCTCCTACCCAGACTAATTAATTAGAGGCAGCCCCTCTAATTGCATGACGAGGTCTCCCCTCCAAGTATTCATGCACGGTGGAACCTCATGACCTATATGGGCTATTGGATAATTAATACAGTTTTCATATGAAAACATAAGTCTTTTCAAACTATAAAACCAGTTTTATGAATACGTTCCAGGTTTTCTAGGACTTATACATTTCCGCTGCTATTAAGTCTTTATTATGTTTCAGTCATTCATAATATGTCATATATCCGTTCACTTACTTTCCTTTCCATGTCCCAAAACGGCAGGTACGCATGGACAGACTCGAGCATTTGGAGGACGTGCATAGGATGGGAGTTGCTTTAGACTTCTTCTCCTTTCTGTCTTCATATACTTATGCTTGTTTGGACACTTGTCTTGTCCTCCTAGTTCATTTACTTTATTTATGTTTTGGGCTTATGTTTGGGAACCGATGTTGATTCGGGTTTTCCCTATGGTCATAGTTTTAGTACATATTACCTTGCATGCTTTGATGACACGCCATAAATACGTGTAACGGTCCACTTATCAAAGTGGGGCGTTACAATTATGGTATCAGAGCCAAGGCTTCGACCTGTAGGCTCTAAAACTTGACCTGTGACTAGTGGGTAGTCACCAGAAACCTCCTAAGTCAACGCTTGTTATTCCACGTATTGATATTTTCAGCACCTTCTTGTTTTAACCATGATGTTTTCATCGGTATTGTCTTACTAATATGGATGGACAGCCGTCATCCATACTTAGTTACGTGTCATTGTTTCATGCATGATGTTCCTTGTGAATTGTGGCTAATGTGGACTGAACCCCAGTAGTTCATAATTGGTCACATAATTTTTTTTCTGATAAGCTTTGATAGCTGATTTTCACTCATTTATTTCATGATTGTTGCAGGTATTTTGACTAAATAATGGTTGGTACAGGACTTGCCATATTTAGTCGCATGTGCTTTTAATCGAACCATTTTGTTGATGAACCGACCCATAGGCGTTCATCCTCGCCATGTCATTTTGTTTAGGTGAACCGACCCATAGGCGTTCACTCTAACCCATGTCATTTCATTATCATGCATCCATACACTATTTTCATGCATAAATTCTTCATGTTTACATGCATAATTTTTTTTTCATGATTATGTATTATGTCCTAATCAAATAAATCATGTCAAATTTTATTTTTGAACCGACCTATGGTCGTCCACACCAGTGATCTTCGGATTCATTTCATTACAATCATAAATTTTTTTTTTCATGTCCTCTCATTAGTTACTATGTCTCTTTATGTCAAGTATGTTTTCATACTATCATGGTTAACTTGGTTTTTATGCTGATTATGTTGTATACTACTTATTGTTAAGTTTGTTCCATGTTTCTTCATGATGAATTCGTCTTCATACTGATTATGTCTTATGTTTCTTATGTGGATTATGCTTCCATCATGTTGATTATGCTTTCATGCAAGACATTGATGGATTTCATGTAATTCTACTTTCATGATAGTCATGGTTGGTTTTCATTAATCATGCTTTCATGCAGATCATCATTGAATCTCGTTTAACCACACTTTTAGCATTTCTCTATGCAACCAGAATGATGTCTAGACTGGCATTGCCAGGTTATCATGACGGTTTTCTAACCGTTTAACCAATTATTTTTCATTTAAAATCATGTCAGATGATCGGCCTCATACCGGTCATTTCATGTGCATTCCATGTGTACTCCATGTACCGTACCCCATGTGTATTACACGTACCTTAAGTCGGGTGTATTTTCACTTGCAATACTCCACGAGTATTCGCTAATCGATTTTAAATCATCTCAGGCGTATTCCACTTGTTGATATGCCACAATATGCTAATGTCGCTCATAACTGGGAGACGTTACTAAATGTTGATGTTGCTGACTATTTGGAGACGCTACGAGATGCTGATGTTGTTCACAACCGGGAAATCCTACAACACGAAGACAAAGGCGTTGGATCAAAGCGATCAGACGAGAAGATGCTTCACCACCAGACGATTTCCATCACAACGCATGTCCCTAATTCTTAGTTACATGTCACACGTCATTCAGTTGTCTTTTCAGTCATATGACTGAGAATCGGTAGTTCGGTACCAACCGGCCACTCAGCTGGATGGTTACATGAATCACAGTCATGAGAATAACCGTAATGGAACTGACAGACAAGACGATAGTAACCACTACTGTGACAGCAACTATCCTAGAAATCGCTATAGAACACCGGTCACGGACATGATCAGATATTACAAAGGGTCAGCAGTCCAACCGATCTGCCAATTCTGGCATGATAACCTAAGATTTACAGCTTTATTTGTTTCACACCTCGAGACACATGTCAAGACATCAGTCAAGACACATGGCTTACGTATATTTTCTGAAGACACATGTCAAGACACCAGTCAAGACACATGTCATACGTATATTTCCCAAGACACGAGTCAGGACACATGACTCACGTCTATTTTATGAAACATCCCTAAGAAATTTCGGGTACCCTCCAAGGGGTAAATCCATGTTGTTGTGCCATGTATTAATTAGGCCACAAGAATCTCAATACCATCATCGGTGTATTATTCACGTTTGGACACTCAGGATTCGTTCTAAGTGAGACAGGCAAAACACATCTAGTGAGATCCGTCACGTTTGCTTCATGACACGTTCAATTCTTGTTTTCATATTTCATATATCCATGACCATAAAGCAAGCCATTCGTATCACCCATGTATACGGAGGATTTTCCTTCAGTCTAATGATAAGATCCAATCTGCTAACGCACTTACCTCGGACTGATGCGAATTAAATATGATTTTGATTATGGACTAAGAACAGCAACCCATGCTACGGTTAGTCACCATTCATATCAGAGTATGTACAACGATGTTCAGGATACTGAATACATTCAACATGATTTTCCATCAGGTAATGTACAAATAATTATGCTTTACAAGGACGTATTTGTTGTTCCATGGCTGCGAAGAATCCAGCTATTATTGATGACACGAATTCTGAAGCCCCTTACTCATAACCAGCCAATTATTCCAGAATCTTACCACATGTATTCTAGAGTAACCTTCTAGGAGAGGGACGGTAACATGAGATTATGTGTCGACTACCGTCAATTTAAACAAATCACCCTTCATAACCGTTATCCTCCTCCACATATTGAAAATTGTGTGTGAGCGACTATAGAGTGTTAAACCTTTTCAAGATCGACTCATGATCATGTTGCCAGCCTTGGCGAGTGAAAGAGCAGGACATTTCCATGACTGCTATTCGTACACGACTTGGTCATGCTAAATTCATGATTTTGTATTAGTCTCATAAATGCTCCAACAGCATTATGGACTTAATAAATTGAGTTTCCATGAACTCATAAACAAATTCATATGTGTTTTCATCGAGGACAACCTAATTTTCGCTAAGTATAGAGAAGAGCAGGAAGACCACATTTGCACTATGTTGCAAATTCTACGAAAGGAGAAATTTCACCCTGAAATTTCTAATATAAATTCTGGTTGATTACAGTGACACACTGAATCACATGGATTCTCACGGTTAATTTTATCATGACTCACCTTATGCGTGAAGGTGAGAACCCTACACTACATTAGGTGTTCCAGAAAATCCTACGCTAAAAGAAGTCTGATTTCGGGGACTCATAGTTTCGCAAACTCCTATGTATCAAGTTTCTATGAAGCAAGATACAGTTACGTTCATATCTAAGTACCTGTCATACCAACATGCTAAGATAGAACACCAACAAACTGGGATGTTTATCCACCATCAGAAATTGTGATCAGAAATGGGACAAGATCTCCATGGATTTTGGTTACCAGATTACCGCAAAATCAGAAGAAGCATGAAGCTATCTGGGTTGTTGTCAACAGTTTGACCAAGTTTGCAGAATCCTTACATCCGCAAGGATTCCAGATTAGCAGATTTTCAGACATTTTCCAGCCAAGGATCATCCGATCACTTGGTACTCCCTCGGTTATCAGACCAAACAAAGATTCACATTGTGTTAAAAATTTCGTTCATGTCCTTTGTCCAAATTTTACGACTTGCTTTCACACTCACGTTCATGACACTATTCACGTTCATGATCGTATCCTGGCTTACGATTTTACGTTCATTTTTTGTTCTGGGAAGTTTTGCAAAAGCTTGAGAGACCAGACTCAAGTTTAGTATAACTCTCTATCCTCAGACAGACGTTTCATGTCACATTCCACGTCTCACCTTATAGCGTTTGGTGTTACCCGCCGCCGTTATTCCATGTTTACGATATGTTTCACATGTCATGTTCATTCCACGTTTCTTATATCACGTTCACGATATGTTACACGTATCATTGATCACTATATGTTTTCTCATATTACACTCACCATATCTCCACGTATCACGTTCACAACTGTTCACGTATCACGTTCACAATTGTTCACGTACTACGTTTCAGTATGTCTCGCGCATCATTGCTAAGACGTTACTAATGTCAGTTGGTCTGGGTTATTTTGCATCGTAATGTTTCATTTACCCTTGCATGTTAATTCTTATCCACTCGATCGAACTCAGGAGGATCGGTCTTACGTTGATAACCAGGAACTTTTACGTATTGTCAAGTCAAGGTCAGGAGGACCAAGATTTATCACTTGTGTCAAGATCTTGTGGAGGAACCGTTCCGAGAGGGAAGCCACTTGGAAACGGACTAGTCCATCCGGATTTTATCCTCTCATCATTCCATAATTCGGTTATGTTCTTTTTAGGCACGCCACCATATCCTTGTCAGTCATGTCGTGTTCATGTAATACAAAAACAAATTTTTAAGGCTAACGTTTTAATATAAAAATTTTAAAAATCAACAATGGACAATAATTATTAGAATAGGAATAACATCTAGTCATTATACACATGAAACTTTCATACTTGTATATATTTTTTTAAAATGATTGTAATTATGCATTAATAATATAAAATAGAATTATAAAATTTAACTGGTTAAAATAAACAATTTGACAAAAGTACATAATATCTGAGCGGTAAACAAAAAGAACAAAAGCACAAATTTTATACTTTTTAACCGATAAAGGGCCATAAAAAGGGGTGATAATATCTAATATCTACTAATTATAAAGGACGGGTATCTTTTGTTGAAAATTGAAATATTTCCTTTGTGGCTTCCTAAGTAGGTTTCGTGTATCACCACGTTTAGAAAGTTACATTGTCATGGAAAGTTTACAATCAGTTATTTACAGAAATGAAGTTTTCATATCTATGACTTTCTGAAAACACGCATTTATCACACACTTGGCAAGTATTTGACTTTGAAGTTAATATGCATGAAACTTTGGCAAGTATACAAACTTTGGCAAGTATATAAACTTTGTTGAAAGTTGAAAAAATTCAACAAAGCTTCTCCCCTAAGGAACCATAAACCAGTAGTATTTCAAACACCATGCATGTATATGGTAAGTATACAAATGTAGAGGTGGCAAAATGGGCGAGCGGGCGGGCACGGGCGGCGGGCTAAACGGGCAACGGGCTAAACGGGCGGCGGGCTAAACGGGCGCGGGCTAAACGGGCACGGGCGAAACGGGCGGGCAAAACGGGCGGGCTAAACGGGCGCAAGCTAAAAAAGAAAAAAAAACATATAAAAACTTACAAATAAAAAATAAAAATACTTGTTTGAAAGCCGGGATAAAAAATTTAATAAAAAATATTCGTCAAGTATACTAATTTGTATTTTACAAGTGCGCCCGTTAAGCCCATTTAGTTTCTTACATATGCGCCCATTTAGCCCATTCATTATAAAGAATGGGCAAAAAGTGCCCCATCTTTTTTTGAAAATGGGCAAAAAGTGCCCATATATATCAAAATGGGCAAGATTTGCCACCTCTACACAAATGTATAATATTCATATTTGAAAGTTTCAACCATAAGAATCAACCATGAATGGTAATGATACGAGAGATTTGAAACACCATGCATTGATATGGTAATTATACAACTTGCAGTAGTATTTCAATTGTTAAAATTATTTATCATATCCTTGCCAAAAATTAGTTGGTAAAAATAGCGTGTGTTAACTTTCATAACACGCAGGTATTATAACGCATTTAACACAATCTGCAAGTATATAAGGCGTATCATCATAACACATTCTATACAAGCAAAAAAAACTTATAGTGGATGATTCGACATGGATGATGAGCCTATACGCTCTTTAACCAAGCGTACCAAAAACTGTTGAACATGAGGTATACGGTGTACACATCTCAATGTTCTTTATGTTAACATATATGACTTCCTTTCATACTAATACTACATACTGCTATGTATGTTTGTTAGGATGAGTCTGATATACTAAAAGCTTTCCTACCGATGGATGTTGATCATACGGTGTTCAACCCTACTACTGAGGATCTTGACGTTCAGGTAAACACGATATAGCTATTGTTTGCAATTGATATGTATATGTTTTGCTCTGACCTTAATTTTAATATAATGATAACTAACAAGCTAAACCCGTGATCAATGTCATGAATTTGCAGAATATTGTAAACGGAAAACTATCTTGTGTGCAATTACCAGATTACACACACTATAGTAGCTGCTAAAGAAGATTGAAGGTGGATGAAACCACTATGGTCGCCACCTCCAAGTTAGTTGGTTTGGCCAAGAAACTATCTGCCACTCATCAAACTTTTTCGTTAGCATTAGCACTTCAAGAGATGGAGCTTCGACTTTTTGTTTTATATCAAGTGAAGCTGGAGTACATCACTAAATTTGTATAGCTCATTGTATGGATTGTATATGTTGCTGTATAAACTTTATATAATGCACACATCTACTCGCAACAAAACATCCACTGATCTGACTCTAAGCGCAAGCTCAAATTCTTGTTCCTAATAAAAGGACAGTTTAATGATGTTTCATTCGACAAAGGACAACGATTATAGTACAATTTATTTTCAAGATATTGTTTTATCGAACTTTACACATTTGTTGCCAGTATCTTTATTTGTTTGTTATTGAAATTGCATTTATATATTTCGTATTATATTTTGAACATTTCACACACAATAGCGTATAGAAGTATTTATTTAACGCTAGAAAGTTCCGCCGCTATGCGCGGGTACTCGTCTAGTCATATATATACACTGAAACTTTCATAGTTGTATATTTTCTCAAAAATTATTTAAACATGATTGTAATTATGCATTAAAATTTTATATATTAAAAACTTGTATATTAATTAAATATTGCGATAAATAAGTTGGCGGAGCTATTCTTTGTGGGGTAAACAATGGCTGGTGCTTAAAGTACCCGGGTTATGATGTTCCCGTCAATCTTCACCTTTTGTGAAATAAATTTTACCGAATATAATAATAAATTATCTTTAAAAAATATGAGAAGAATTATTGGCGAATATACTTGTAATAAATTCCTTTAAGAAAAATAATAGCGAAAATTACGAGAATGGCCACTAACATTTCATGCTTTCTTGCAGAGGCCAACTTTATCTTGGAAGTCGAAAATGGCCATGAAGGTCGGAAGAAAGTTAATACGAGTATGAAAAATACACGTGGCGCTCTAATAGCCACCCAAAAAAAATATTGCTTCTTACCTTGAAATCATCGACTGACTCGTTGTCAGTCAAAGAATTTGGTTGGGCCCCGCGAACTGACATGGTGTATCTCGTATTAATATACTCCCGAGCACCAATTTATTTTTTTATTTTTTTTTTTGTAAAGTTAATAATTTTAGTAATGTTTTAAACTTAGTAAAATTTGTGTAACCCCTACTTTGCGCTGATTTAGTTTATCTTTATGAACTTTTATAACAAAATTTTATTGTCATTTTGAATAGATTTTAAAGAGCTATTTGCGTATTGATAAGGCGAAAAAAATATAATTGGCATGTTGAATAATATATTAATGGCCAAAGTATGACACTTGTGAAGATTTAGATGAAAAAAAATTGTACAATATTTTCTATTTAAATTATGAGTCGGAATGCCGTATACGCACTTGTCGAACAGCACCATTAGTATTTAATATATTATTCAACGTGCCAATTAATTACATTTTTTTGTAAAGTAATAAATTTTAGTAATGTTTTAAAACTTAGTAAAATTTGTGTGTAACCCCTACTTTGCGCTTGTTTAGTTTATCTTTATGAATTTTTTTAACAAAATTTTATTGGCTTTTTGAATTGATTTTAAATAGTTATTCACTTATTGATAATGTGAAAAATATTTAAATGGCCAAAGTATGACACTTGTGTTGATTTTGCTAAAAAAAAATTGTATAATACTTTCTATTTAAATTATGAGTCGGAAAGCTGTATACGCAAATTTTTGTATAACGTTATAATAGAAAAAAATAAGGAAGAAATGAAAAAAATATTAAGTGTAAAATGAATATATACAAATTTCTTGTACATGCATGGTTGAGATAATTTTTATCGATTTGTAGTTACCAATTAAAAGCATAATATTATTAGAATTATTAAAAACAACGGAACACACCAAACATGAAAGTAGCAAGATTATTTTGTTACAGGATTGGATAATTTATATCGATCTGCAGTTACGAATTAATCGTTCCTTCTTAACAATAGTTACAATCAAATTTTTCCTTGCTTCAATCAAGTTGTGATACATACGTTGATCTGCTTCTTGAGCCATAAGAAGTGTATGCAAACCGTAACTGGTAACTGTTGTCATTTGCATAGACTCCAACAACCTAATTTGTGGTTCACGGGCACGCATTCGTCGGAAGTAACAATTCAGTTCTGTCACCAAATTGTGTGCAAGTGTGATCTCATCCTGTAGATCCTTTTCTATGCTCTCAATAACATCTGTTCTAAGTTGATTTGAGGAAGCATCCATATTATGTTAGTGTGGGAGAAATATTGTTTGTGAATTGTGTGGGTTAGAGATCAATTTGAAGATATATATATATAGAATACGAGTTTGTGTAGTTGCTATCACAGCGTTATAATAATGATATAAGTATTCTAATAATATGAGAAAAATGGTCCACTGATTCCTTGACATTTAAAGCAGTGAAAGCATGTGAGCATCCAGCTAAGACAATGACATACTCGGGAAAAATCATATGAGATGAAGGACATTGTCAGTGATTTGATGTGATAATTTAGATATTCAAATCAAAGAAATGTCATAGTACATGTGATGAGTAATTAAATATTGGCATGACATTTGATACATAAAGCAAATTAAAATAACTTATTAAACATTAAATTTTGCATATCAATAAGACAGTTTGAGTACTACTAACAAATGATGGAGCACTACTAATTGTAGTTAGTAGATAAGAGGAACCTTTTAGGTCTGATGCGGGCAATTTCCTTAATCTCCTCGTTTTCCAGGTGTTCTTGTTCTGCCCATTCAATCATTTGGTCGTTTGTGAAATCATTTTGTGTTACTTCCTTATTTT
The DNA here is from genome assembly GCA_025667525.1 of Glebionis coronaria. NCBI lineage: Eukaryota > Viridiplantae > Streptophyta > Magnoliopsida > Asterales > Asteraceae > Glebionis > Glebionis coronaria. The sequence continues at coordinate 675,688,598 of CM046876.1, forward strand.
CATCTTCATTTTCACCTTCGTAACCTGTTATTACATCGGCCATCATTTTTGCAAGGGCAGCATTTGAACATATGTATTTTGGTATAATAAAATCCACACCTACATGATCGATGTATATCTCCAACATGCCGTGCGCTGCTGAGATGTCGAACATGACATGCATGTCATAGTTGTTTCTTAGTTTGATTGTGTGAGATTTCTCGTAATAATTTATTTTGTAATAAAGAGCATGGATTTTGTAAGAAAGAATGTTGAAAAGATATTGTTTAATATCTATAAGTTTCATTCTTGGGATGTTGATCATCATTGTTCCACCATTGACATATGTTGGGTTATTAGTTGCATCTATCACCAATTGGCCACTATTATGAACGAGAAAATTGTAGTTGATTTGGGTATATGGTGTAGTTGGTATTGGTTTTGTAAGTAGTTGGAACGATCTATTTTGATCTAACTTTTTATTCTTTTGTTTCTGCATTTGATGTAGATACCGGAGTGATTCTTGTAGTTTTAGGGTTGTTTCTTCAGAAATGATACCTGTTAATGATTTCTCCAATGAACCGTTATTTGGAATCAACGTCGTGGTTAAATCTACCGGTTGATGAGAAACGTAAATCTGGAGTTTTCCAAAGACTTTAGCAATGTCGTACATAACATCGATATCATAATCGGTCTTCAATTTTTTCAGACCCTGTAAGTTGTTGATTTGTGGTAGTGCGTAATATATGTTGTCAATTGTTATATGGGTGTAATATAGAACAGTTAGTTTTGATTTTATGTAACTAACCATATCTGCATACAACATTGGTGGAACACTAACATCCAGTACTGAACCGTGCTCATATCTTAGGGGGTTAAGTTTGAATTGGCCACTGTGGTTGACTTGAAATTCGAATGTATTTTGATTTGAGGTTGACATGTTTTTTTTGTGAGAAGAATGAATTAAAGATGAGTATGGATTGTAGTCTAAATGTAAGGACATATATATAACAAGAAGATGAAATGGAACAGTAGTTCATTTATTTCTATTGTAGCATTGATAAGACTAGTCAATCTGAAAGCAACAAGTCTGGGCATGCATTACAAAGTGGTGGGTTACAAATTCATAGCATACACTAATGAATATGTCCCCACTTGTTGCAAATTACTCAAATAGTTTTCTTGAACATGAAGGCTTATCTTGTTCTCTCTGTTTGTTACCCTTGTCGATGTTTTGTTCCGCCACAACCAAAGGTGATAATTTGACACGAGACACATATACATGTAGTTCAGTTCTAGGAACATGTGTATATGTTTGGATAAATTCACGGTCTTGTAAAGCATCGTCCAATGAGATCAGGCCTGAATCCAGAGAACAATTAGGTTTTTTTATGTATAGAAATGTTGAGGAGGTAGGATCGTAACCTATATTGTTGGTCAGAATAAATTTGATTTTATTTGGTGAAAAAGTTTGAAGGTCGACTTGGTCTATTGTTGCAATGAGACCACCAACAAATTTTCTTCCAGGGGGTGAAGAGAACCTTCCATAATGGTGCAAGCGGATAGTGTATTTCATGTTTGGAATATGAAACTGGGTTACTAGACGTTGTGATATTTGTTTGTGTGAAGGTGCATTATATAGATGTGTGCATTTAGTCCTTTAACTACTTAAATGTATTGTCATGTCACCTTTTTTATCAATAATAAATGATATGCCAGTGTATAATTCATTGTGGGTGTTTGATTATATGAACTTAATTTATTGCGAAAGGAAATATATTACAAGATACACCAAACTAGCCCAAATGCAAACAAAGTTTGTTTCTCTTAAAAACCAAAGTTGTTGAACCAACTAGAGTTGTTTAGGTTTATATCATCTAGGTGTTGAGAGGTGTATTGTTGTGAATTGTAGTGTTCGTTTGCAAAAGATGTGTTCTGATAGTCATTTCTCTGTGTATGATCATACTGTTGTGAGGGATGTATGTTGTGACTAAAGCTTTGTCCGTCATAAACGTTATCAGGTTGTGGCACTTCAGGGTTTTGAGTTTCGAAATGATCTGTTGGGTATGAGTTATGAAAGTAAGGTTGAAATGGTTGTGACGTGTTTTGTCCGAAATCATTAAAAAGTGGTTTGGTTAAATTCGTCGACGGGACTAGCATAATTATTGTTTGTTGTTGGAACTTGTTGTCGGCGAGGCTTTACAGGAGGTTGTGGGATGTATGATTTTTTGCACTGATCACGCCTGTGTCCTCCTTCATTGCATCGGGTGCAATGTATACCCTTTGGTAACTCACCTTGTGACAATATTCTGTTGGTGTTTTTAGGACGGCCAGGTTGTGGGCTATACATTACAGGAGGTATAATGGGACGTATATGTGAAGGAAACTCCCATTCATGCACATCTCCAACAAAGTGGATGGATTCTGCGTACGTGGCTTGGTATTTTTCCTTTCTAAACCAATCAGCTACAAATTGTACGCAATCTGTTATGCGCAAAAATCTAGTTACAGCTATCACGTGCCCACAAGGTATGCCTGAAATCTGCCATTTACGACATTCACATGTATGGTTTCCAAAGTCGACCAATCGGTTATAATGACCATCCATAACCTGGTACTGATATTGATTGACGCCATGAACGATCCATGTTGCACTTTTAATCTTCCTTTTCTCCACCTTATCCGCGGCCCAATTTGTGATTTCGTACTTCATATTTGCTGGTAGAAAAAGGCAGATTATTGTTTAAATAAATTTTTTTTAGAGTTTTACTTTTATAATTATGAACATAACTACCTGCAGCTTGACGTCGATCGTAGTACCAATTTTGCACCATTTGCCGGTACGACTCTGTCAGCATTGTTATAGGTAGCCTTCTTGTCTTTCTTGTACAATTATTAACAGACTCGACGCTGTTAGAAGTACAATAATTGTAGCGGGGGCGGGGAGAATACGCTCTTGACCATCTTTGAGGACCTGCTTCAATTAACTTCTGGTACGCATCAGGCTGAACTGCTTGAAGTATGTTCATGTTGTATGTAAAATCCTCCACCGTGTAAGCCTTGCAAATCTTCCAGTAAATTTTTTTTGTCCTCTTCTTTTTCAACGATAGGTTCATCATTAGATGTCGACAACATATACCATGAAACGCTAATGGAAACTCGTTTCGTATTGCCAAAGCTATAGCTGCATGTCTGTCGGATATGAAAATCATATTTGGATTTTCACCAATACATTCTTTAAGTACCGACATCCACCACGACCAGTTTGGGCCAGTTTCACCTCGACATATACCAAAAGCGATCGGCACAATTTGGTTGTTTCCGTCCATCCCCACAGCTAACAAATTTGCACCCTTGTACAAACCCTTCAAATGTGCAGCGTCGATTATAAGCAAAGGGCGTAGTTGATTAAGAAACGTTCGGATCTGAAGGTAAAAAATTCAAAATATAACATATAAAAAATAATGCATCACTATTATACTAATCAATGAATAATATAAAAATTAAAACACTGACCTGAGCACCTAGGGCAATGAACAACATCTCAAACACTCCTTCTTCGTTTGTCTTAATACGTGTGACAGTTCCGTGATTTTTTTTGATAAATTGTAACAATAATATGGTAACATTTCAAAGGAATCATAAGGCGATCCCCTAATCATGTGTAACCCATAATCCTTACCTCTCCACGCTTGTTGATATGATACACTTATTTTATATTTTGACATGATGGCTTTTTGTATATCTTTACTTTTCAAATCACGCTTATCATCTTTTAACTCTTCTCTAAATATGTGACCAATAACTTTTTTATTAGCGTTTCTGTGGTTTGGAAAAGTTTGTGTTTTTGGACATGTGTGAATATCAATCATGCTTGTAATCTCAAACGCATCTGTTTTTGGCCAACGTCTTGCCCGAATAATCCAGTCACATTCTTTAAAATTATAGCAATGATAAACACGAGTATTGATGTTTGATTTTTTAGCTCTAAATTGATAACCGGATTCGATAACTTTCAACCTAACGGCCAAATCTAGGGCTTCCAAACTTAGAAACACCTTTCCAACGTAAACCTGTGTATCTTTATTGTAATCCCTTGCTATCGTAGGTTTTGACGTATAAAAGGGGGTTTCCGGGACGTTAGGTAAGTTTGACATTAAATTTTTCCATTTATTTGAAAACGGGTTTTGAGTATTATTATTATCATGTTTAGATGAATTATCATCATATTCATTTCCTTCATGTGTAGAAAACGCACATGATGATGAACCTGGTTTTGTAAAATTTGCATTCTTGTTATATCCAGAATCAACCTTTTCGTTATTAATGTCTACGTTGTTGTCATTTTCTTCATCCGATAAAAAAGCAAATGAAGATCCTGGTTTTGTAAAATCGGCCTCATGTTTATATCCAGAATCTACAATATCATTCTCTGAATCTTCATCAGTTTGTGATTCTTTGTTTTCAAATTCGTTATCATCGAAAAAATTGAACATTTTTTTTTGTAAACGAACATACAAGTTGGGTATTTCGTTAGGAGAAGAACAAGCGCATTCAACAAAAAAAGATACCTCATTGTCGTCAGTAATATCTAGCATACTATCAATTGAAGAAAGTTTGACCGAAAGTTGTATTTTTTCACCAGGATTCAAATTGAACTTTTTGTATATCATCTTAAGTAACATTGAGTACGTCATATCTGCACGCATCATAGCACCACGTTCTTGATTGCGAAAGTGAATTATACATTTGAATGATTTTTGCTGTGAATTCATTTTGAAAATTATGGTTTATTCATTGATAAGATAAACATTTATATCCCATTTAAAAAGATACTCGGGAGAGTCTTAAAGAGAGCATCAATAATGGTAGTGAGTTGTCTAATCAAATGTCAGTAACAATTAAAAAGATACTCGGGAGAGTTTTAAAGAGAGCATGGTGTCAATATGGTTACCGACTTTGACATACACGGGTTCCATAACAGAAGTGCAACATCATTGGTAACTAAAAAACACCAAATCCCCTCTGATGTTGCAAGTGCCTTCAGAGCAGGATCATTAACTATAGAAGTTCTTGGTGTAAATGTTAAGTCAGCATCAACACTGTACATTTGACTTTCATCTGTTTCCCTAAATTGTAAGATGAAACTACAATAATCAACTTCACGCGAACCAAACCTACGAATAAAACTTCGCCGATCAATGCAAGATCTCCATCGCTTAGACACAAGACGAAACCTGCACAAAGATTCTACAGGCAACCTAACAATGATTTCTCTTTGAATCTCAAAGGGAATGTAGTCAGACATTTTTTTTATTCTACTAATATTATGTGGATTTGTTTAACAAAAACAATTTAAGTTGATACTTAAATAGATCCATTTTTTTTATACACCTGAGACTTAATAAACAATGATATTTCTATGCTCGGGAAATAATCCCTGAGACATTGTAAGGTGTCAGTGACCAGTCTAATCAATGTCATAATAAACAATGATATTTTTATGCTCGGGAAATAATCCCTGAGACATTGTAAGGTGTCAGTGACCAGTCTAATCAATGTCATAATAAACAATGATATTTTTATGCTCGGGAAATAATCCCTGAGACATTGTAAGGTGTCAGTGACCAGTCTAATCAATGTCATAATAAACAATGATATTTTTATGCTCGGGAAATAATCCCTGAGACATTGTAAGGTGTCAGTGACCAGTCTAATCAATGTCATAATAAACAATGATATTTCTATGCTCGGGAAATAATCCCTGAGACATTGTAAGGTGTCAGTGACCAGTCTAATCAATGTCATAATAAACAATGATATTTCTATGCTCGGGAAATAATCCTTGAGACATTGTAAGGTGTCAGTGACCAGTCTAATTAATGTCATAATAAACAATGATATTTCTATGCTCGGGAAATAATCCTTGAGACATTGTAAGGTGTCAGTGACCAGTCTAATCAAATGTTATAGTAAACAATGATATTTCTATGCTCGGGAAATAATCCTTGAGACATTGTAAGGTGTCAGTGACCAGTCTAATCAAATGTTATAGTAAACAATGATATTTTTATGCTCGGGAAATAATCAACTTCACAAATATAAATTCTAAGAAATTTTTGATTATTCCCAAATTTGTGATTTCTGAAATATTTATAATTTAACTATGTCTGATTATTTACCATTTGAAGTTCAAAGAGAAATAATGCTCAAGTCTGGTGTTGACGATTTAGTTCGTTTTCGCAACGTTTGTAGGAGATGGCGTTATGAGATACAAGCTAGGGACTTCATACGTAGTTACGGTTCACGCACCACAAACCCTTCTTTTTTAAATATGGCATATAAGCAAGGTAATGATGGATACTTGTATGCGGTGCATAATGACCGAATGTGCACACGTATTCATTGTCAATTAAATCTAAATGCTCTTAAGCCAATAGCAACTTCAGAAGGTATATGGTGCTTCGCGTTTGCTGATGATATGGCTCTTGTATTGTGGAACCCTTCAATACAAAAGTGTGTATCTATTATTCTACCAAACTTCGTGTCTCAACCCAATTCACCAAAAATGATATTTGGTTTTGGTGTTCATCCAAGAACATTAGACACAACCCTTTTGAAAATAAATTACCCCCTATACTCACAGGGACCATGGTACGTTCATGTGTTTACGCTAAGGTCAAATAGATGGACCAGTATTCCCATTGATCGTTTACCACGTGATAGCATTAGAATAAAAAGGAAAGGGCAAGCAGTGGTTGGGGGTAAAAATTTTTGGGTGGGATCTGAATATTTAAATCCTGAGGGGATTTTTTCAGATAAAGTTTACTTAATTGTCTCGTTTGATTTACTTGCTAGACGATTTCATGTACAAAACATTCCTGAAACAATTACTTCAATGATTCCCCCACCGTTTTATGTTACTAATCTTGGAACCTCACTTGTAATTTCTGGAAGTTACATTCATGAAGATGCGAGGATTATTTGTGCATGGATAATAGGAATTGATGCTGCTGGTTTTATTAACTCAACTACGTTACTGTTCACTCGTGTCATGCCATATTATGATCTGCCAAAATTATTAGGCTTTACAATTGATGGAGAGCCAATAATTGAAGCTGATGTCAACAGAGTGATGTTTCTTAATGTGGTGCAAGTGTACAACCAAAATTTGCAATCATTTCAAAACCTTGGAGCTATGCAAGGAAATCGTGGCTCATTCATCGTTGGTCCATACAAAGAATCCTTAATTCTGGTTGACCGACCACAAAACGAAGTTATATACGGAAATTAGGTTTCTATTTAGACATTATGTGTTTTTCAAATAATTTAAGTGTTTACAATATGTCTTTCTGTTTTGTGTTTGTTCAAGTTACTATGTTATGTACTATTCAATGTTTTCTAATCAATATAATATATGGTTTGTCTTTAATAACTGCATTTTAAATTAAAAAATAATACTAGACACACAAACATAAAATAAATATTATTAAATTGATTCTGAATTGATACACTGGAAAACAACACAAATACATCCATAAACAAAAAGTACACATACAACATGTCCTTATCAAAGAACACAAAGTAAAACATAAACTAAAAATAACCATAAATCACATTGTTGTCAAACACTGAAACAATGTTTTTCAATGTGATGTTAAGATAATATTCCATTGGTTTCGGGTTAAACACGGGCACGTTTTTAAGTATCAACACAACTCCAACTGCTATAGACTTTTTGTATCCCTCTTTTTCCATAACTTTGTGATGAACTGTACCAGCAACAATACCAGATGTATCTTTAAGTGTTACATTTAGGTCGCCAATTGAATTTAGGTTACAACTTTTAACTACCGCCACAACTCTTTCAAGTTTTCCTTTAGGAGTCATAAAACTTTTGATGTCACCTAAACAACCGATCACACTACTCCCTTCATCAGCTAAATACTGTATTGCGCAAATCCAAGGGTCACGCGAAAAATGATCATCCTCACTTGCATCTTCAACTATTTGCTTTACATAATCTTGGGTAGATGTTCCAACAACATCACCAACTTCGTTTAACACTGTTGCTTTTCTATACTTTGCTTGTTGAAGAACACCAGCCGGTCCAGGTATGATCCTCAATGGTTTTTCAACACTAGTTGGAAAACAAACTGGGGTCAAAGGTAGGGGCTGGTTGGGTTGTGAAGCAATTAGACGTCCTGGGGATGAAGTACGTGCCATATTAGGTTGTGTAGAAGAACCAACAAAATTGTACAAATTCTTTGGGTAATGAGAATTGTTATCTTCAGCCATACTTCAACAATTATTGATATATTTAACAAAATATGTAGCCATTTAACAAATGTATATATAGTGTTCATAAAAATTTAAGGTCGGGATTTTTTTAGAGAGACAAACATAAATTCATTGTATTGTCACACTAAAAACTTTATATGTCAGGGTTCTGTCACATCATTGTCAGTAGCTTTGTTGTTATTGATAAGTCACATCTATGCTAGTTGTTTTTTTTCTTAATAACTTTGATATATAAATATTAGTCAAATAACAACAAACATACAATTTGAACGAAAATAGATAAATAACAGAAACTTTTATTTTTAACACTTAGAGATTGACAGACAACATTCAAACATACAAATTCTGTGTATAGCCACAGTCCCTTGTATCCTCGCAACGATGGGTATACAAAAACTTCGACATTTCTTCTCTAACTTGGCGAAAGTATGCATTAGGTTCACCTATTACATCAGGGACTGTACCTTGCGAAAGGTTGTATATCAACCAACATGTTATTACCCCACAATCCATAAAGTTTCCTTGTTGTGGAACATGAAAACTGACTTCGTTGTAGGATACTTTGAAATCATGTGGTCTACGTATGCGGTTTCTAAAATAACCTTGACGATACAAAAGGTCGTTCACCACACTTGACCATTCTGTAAATTGCTTCTTCAAGGCATCCTTTCGAAAGTTGCTATGTAACGAGTCTAAGATCGCCACCTCGTCAGTAATTAAATTAACTATAGCGGTTACCCAGTGACTATTACCGCAATTGATTGGCATATACACCTACAAATGTAAATCATATTTATATACAATTGATTAGTAGAACGCATATCTTTTATAGCAAATACTATTAAATATATGTTACGATGATAAGATATAAATGGAAATACTTACAGTTTGTACGTCATGCCACGCTGGGTATGGACACGTCGAACCATTCAAAGTTCCTGTTAAGAACCTATCAAATAAAAGATAAAAAACATTTGATCCAGGGTAATACGTTGCAGTCCCAGTTTTTGCAACTGTCCAATCAGCCCCACTCGGTCGACGCCTAACGAGCAACTCAATCCAACAATTAATTTGCTGTTTCAACATAAGTTAAAATTTTATTTCAATAGCTACTAAATAAATTGTTAATACTTGAACAGTAAAAAAAAAACTTACATCATCTGACAGCCAACCAGCCCTTACAGAATTACGCTTTGAAAGGCTTATATTGGCAAGGTGAGGAACTAGTTCATACCAGAACGTATCCATAACAAGAAAACCCTTGATATGACAATCCAAGAATATATCAACAGGGTTCTGCATAAACTCCTCGTATGTAACATACATTCCTCGCCTTACCTAAACATGGCAAACAAATAAAGAATCGGTCTGCATTAACATAACATTTTAAAAATATTTAGCTAAAAATATACCTTATTGGGATCTACGTTCTCAAACGAAACAAATTCTGTTGTGGTTGGACTTTGATTTTGAAGCTGAAAACCAAATTCACCGTTCTCTTCATCACCCAGATTAAAGGTTGTAATGTCATCGAACACACTCTTATTTTTTGACTTTCCACCACGTTTTCCCGGACCTAATTTGGTTGTAGGCGGAAGAGATGTAAATGGGCTCAATTTTTGTGGTCCTGGACGACGTGCTCTTCTTTCACGATCTATCATTTCCTGACAATTAATTACAATTTAACACTTATTAAAATAAATATTTTACATTATTAGCTTGTATAAATAATTATATAATAATAATGATCTACTTACTGGGTGTAAGCCGCGAATATCACGATGTTGTGAAGAGGTACCCTCCAATGTTCGATCAACCTTAGACCATCGACCAAAACCCTCGTGGGGCATCGGGTTATTCATTTGATACATACTATGACTGGAGGATGGCTTAGCAGGCTGCCCGAACGAAGCGTTTGGAGTCCCTTTATAAGAGGGTGTATGTGGCGACGGAATTCGAATATCGTCAAAGAAGTGGCTACCAACTGGGGTAAAATCACCTAAACCATCTAGTTGTTGGTCCTAACATACAATATATTCAAAGTTATTTTTAATTAGCATAAAAGTAAAAGTAACATGACAATTATAAAAAATTTTTTTACCTCAATGTTAACAAAACCACTATGTTGAGTACCAGTAAACTCATTACCGAACCCACAAACATCAGACTCATTAACAACATTTTTTTTTGGTGAAACTTGGCCAGAACCCTGTAATGCCTGCATTAAAATAGTTGGAATAATTATACGTCAAGTTTTCAATGATACACATGTACATACATCATGTTAACCATTTACCATTATTTTTGCATTTAATTCTTGGATAGTTCGACCCTTTTCCATCAAAACTGTGTAAACGTCTGCTGGTACATCATCACGACTATATCGGTTATCAAACTCAGGTACTTGGGGCGGTTGATGGATCTCATTATTGAAATATCTAAGGCTATCAATCCACCAGTCTGACGACATCTCAACTTCGTCGGGATACAACCTTTCGTTTGGTATAACACCCTTGCAAAATATTATAACATTAATTAAACACATAAACAAATTAATAAATTAATTATTAACAAATAGGAATGTTTAAGCGTCGTATAACTCACATCGATTAAACTAGGAATTTGTTTACGAAAAAACATTTTTTCTCGGAGCCACCGGACTGATCGAGGATAACCATCAAGTCGTGTGAAATAATGCACCGCATTAACGCTATAAGTCTCCAACATCCAAGCCTGAAAATAAAATGTATTCCAATTATACAAGTACTATATTTTAGTTAGACTAAACACAAAAATTAACTAACCTTGAAAGCCCATGTAAAACCCATTAATTGATACTTGGGTGGTTCATCGTCTTGGTCTCTGTCTACATTCGCGTGGTGGTGTTCGGCACGTACGTATACGGCATTCCTTAACTGATTATACATTGTGGACCAAACATACGAACCCCACGGATAGAAGTTCCATGCATCTAAATTTTCAACTAACCTAAAGCACCATTCTGGGACAACGTAACTAGACTCATGCCCAAGTAGCACCAACTCCAACACAGCTATCAACGCAATCCGTACATCATCATAGTCATTTAGGTTTTCAAATGCATCGCTTTTAACAAATCTATATAAATCCCTAACGAGTATATGACGAGTATCATAAGCTGATGAAAAAACACGTCTCCTAAAAGGCATTGGACCCTTTAAATAACTACCATTAAACTGTACACCAAATTTTAAACTGGTCATTAAACAAAATTCTTCCCTGCCAAATTTTATAATATGACCACCAACATCATAACATAACGGAACATTTTCTGTCTCTTCTTCTACAAAATCCGTTTGACAACAAGCAAGGAAATGTATTAAAAGACCAGTCTCTACGCAATCTAGCAAATTCCACAACCAACCAAAACATGATTGCCTAAACAAACGTTCTTTTGGTGTGTTTGTAAATCTTTCTCTGAAAAACGGTAACAAGGATAACTTGCTTCTACACGTCAACGTAACACTATAATCCTAAAATTTTACAATAAAAACATATCAATAATGTATAACAAATAAACATTAAAATTTAATAATGAAATTAAAAATTTATTAAATAACATACCGCCATAAAGTAGAATGAACAAAAAACCACTAACTAGACTCTAGCTGCTCCGCTATATTTAAATATGCTCGGGAGTATATAAAAGAGATTATGATTTAAACATAACAGAGTTGCTAAAAACTTCAATTTTTAATAAAACTCGGGTTTTTGGTATTGAGAGATTGTGGATTTGGCATAACCTAACTGCTAAAAAATTTGATTTTTAATAAAACTCGGGTGAAAGCTTTTGAGATATTATTTGAAAGTATTACATATCAAATGAAGCTCGGGTGAGCATGAAGTATATAGAAGTGAACCTCGGGTTACAATACCACCGAGCATCATCTTGTCAGAAAATTAATCAGACGGGGGCCCACCATTAACACCCCAAGGCTGACACAAACACAGCCTTTGTCCTTCGATGAAAACGAGGCCTTTTGTTTTTAATTTAAATGGACGAGAGCGTGACAAGTGGCCAAAAAGATACTCGTATTAACTTTCTCCCGACCTTCATGGCCATTTTCGACTTCCAAAATAAAGTTGGCCTCTGCAAGAAAGCATGAAATGTTAGTGGCCATTCTCGTAATTTTCGCAAAATAATACTCTCTACTAGAAGAATTATTAGCAGTTGTTGAAAGGTGATAGTGGAAAAAAGCAGTAAGAGAAAGAATAAAATAAACACCCCCAAGTCAACACACATACCACCATCACCACCCTATTATTATTATTATTATTTTTAATTTTAATTTAATTTTAATTTAATTTTAATTATGACACAACACCAGTAGCGCCTGACTGAGTATTAGTAATCAAATCTCGATCAAAACCATCGGATCGGGTCTAAAACCCTTTGATCGAAGGAATTTAATTGAATTGAATCGATTCAGAAAGCAAAAATGATGGAGAATGTAATGGAGAGTGGTAATGTTGGCAGAACCTTCCCCATCATCAACAACCATAAACGCTCCATCAAAAAACCCACTGTATGTTTTTTTATTAATCCTTTTTTTTTCTAATTTAATTTAATTTAATTTATCTAGTTTCATTCAATTATTTTTATCCCACTCACGGTATGTCATTTAACTTTATAATCCTTTTTTTTCTTTATATTTAATTTAATTTATTTAGTTTCATTGAATTATTTTTATCCACCGTATGTTATTTAACTTTATAATCCTTTTTTTTCTTTAAATTAAATTAAATTTATGTAGTTTCATTGAATTATTTTTATCCACCGTATGTTATTTGACTTTATAATTCTTATTTTTCTTTAAATTTAATTTAATTTATGTAGTTTCATTGAATTATTTTCAGGGGTTCGTTTCCTACGTTATGCGAATGAACGTCCGTCTGTTATTCGTATCGCTTTTATTCATCTTTCTACTCCTTTTCTACATCGGCGCCTCGACTTCACCCATAATCATCTTCGTATTCACCGTATGCATCCTCAGCTTCCTCGTATCTATTCATCTCACCAAATGGGTCCTCTCCAAAGACGAAGGCCCTCCCGAAATGATCCAAATCTCCGACGCCATACGCGACGGGGCGGAGGGCTTTTTCAAGACGCAGTACGGGTCTATTTCTAAAATGGCGGTTTTGTTAGGGGTGTTGATATTTGGGATTTATGTGTTTCGGCCGGAGCAAGAGGAGGCCAAGCTAGGGGGGTTTGGGACTGCCACGGTTACGGTGGTTTCGTTTCTGCTAGGGGCGGTTTGTTCCGGGATGGCGGGGTATGTTGGGATGTGGGTTTCGGTTAGGGCGAATGTCAGGGTTTCTAGTGCTGCTAGACGCTCTGCTAGAGAGGCTTTGCAGGTTTGTCAAGTTTTTTTTTTTTATTCAGGGGGTGTTTGGTTTGGCTTATAAAATGTAAGATGATTTCGGCTCAATTTTGTGGCTTATGTGGAGGTTTATGGGCTTATAGAGGGTGTTTGGTTAAGCTTATGAGTCGGTTTAGGCTTATATTATATAAGCTAATTATGGCTTTTATATAATAAGCTTATAAGCCTTTGTTAAGTGTTTGGTTTAGCTTATATAACTAATATGGTAAAATGACATAAAAATACATAAAAATAAAAAAAGGATTCAATTATTTAATAAGGGTATAAAAGTCTTTTTAGGTAATATTTTTATATAAGCCCAACTAATTTTACATAAGCCACAAATTCTTGGCTTACCAAAACCCCCTTATATAAGCTTATAAGTTATATAAGCTTAACCAAGCACTTTGTTTCGGCTTATAAGCTTATATAAGCTAATAAGCTTATAAGCCCACTATATAAGCTAAAACAAACACCCTATATAAGTCTCAAAATAAGCCACAAATTTAGGGCTTACGTTATATAAACCAAAAATAAACCATATTTCGGCTTATATTTCATAAACCCTAATTTTTTAAGCTTATAGGTGACTTATGGGCATATATAAGTTTATGATATTATAACAAACTTAGATAAGCGCATAAGTCTCTAAAATAAGCCACAAAATTGAGGCTTAGGTTATATAAGCTAAAACAAACAGCCCCTCAATTCCTTCACGTACTCACTCGTTTTATATATAACACTAAATTATTTTTTTTAATAATCTTCAGATAGCTGTTCGTGCTGGTGGGTTTTCTGCTTTGGTGGTTGTTGGTATGGCTGTTCTCGGTGTTGCTATACTTTATGCCACGTTTTACGTTTGGTTGGGAGTCGACTCGCCCGGCTCCATCAAGGTTACTGATTGTGAGTCTCAACTTCTTCCAATCCATCTGTTATTATCGATATCTGTTTATGAGAATATCTCGTTCATAAGTTAACTTTAATGATACCATATTATACGTTTGTAATGTGTACATCATGTGTATCAGTGCCTCTTCTTCTTGTCGGGTACGGTTTTGGAGCATCATTCGTAGCTCTTTTTGCTCAGCTGGGTGGTGGGATATACACCAAAGCTGCGGATGTTGGTGCTGATCTTGTTGGAAAAGTAGAGCAGGGAATACCCGAAGATGATCCTCGGAATCCGGCTGTTATTGCTGATCTGGTATACATCCTCTTATATGTTTTGTTCTAGCTTATGTATACATAAAACAACTTAATAATCCAACTTATCCCGAATTTTAGTGTTTACTGCCAAGAACCTTCTTTATTGAATGGAGCTGATTGATGCAATGCTTAATATTTTACGATAATTTAAATTCTGAGAATCACTAGATGTACAGCATTATCAGATCTGTCATGGTACCACCCGCTCCACGTACCTCTGTCAACATCTTTTTCAGAGCAATTCCTGCATATTGCACAACTTTTTGTAAACCCTTTCCAACGATATTTACATGACTTTGGCTTCATGCTACTTTATATATACGTACAAAGCCAATGAAGTATTTAGGCCCTAAATGTGGCTGTCTTTAAAAGATTAGGAACGACTGTAAGGGATGTTGAAGTTCTTCCGAATACCTTCCAAAGACCCAAATTAATAAGCCAGCGTAAAAAAACAGATTAACTTTTAAACAAATTCTCATTAATGTGCATCACTTACGTGCACGTGTTGACTTTGGGTCGGTTTGATGCTGCAGTCGTCTCTATGAGACATGGGATTGTAGGTCAACTGCTGTTAGGCTCTTCTATATGCTAGTTCTTAAAATGCATAATAGTATTATGAACCGAAGGAGTTATAATGGTGATTGATTTCATCCTAGTAATAGTGCGTATACGGTGTTTTTCTTGCATACAATCTAAATAATATCTAACGAGTGCACATGCAATTTAGTTTCATAACAACCTAAAAAGGTGCAGTGAATCACTTGCTAAAGAAGAGCTTAAACTTGTTTTCTCTTCCAATAATTTTATGATATACGCTGGATTCGTGGTTTTATATGCGGCACTACAGGAGCTCTATTGGAAATGAGGCTGTTTAGTTTTATTTTGATAGTTATGTGTTTTTTAGAGCGCTTTAAACCTTCCTTCGTATAAGTTTAATTTTCTTCAAATGGTTGAGATGGTTTGTCCATCAAGAGGGTCGAAGCTTTGATAGTCGATGGCTTGAGGAGAAGGGGTAGACGAAAACTTAAGTTTCTCTTGTCTGAGGACATGACATGAGGACATGGCCTCTGATAGGAACGCATGAAGACATAATATTAGAATAGGCGGTTAGAAGTGTTAGGTTGTTTGCGGTTATGAGGTAGTTTTGCGTTTAGGTTTTATAGACAACTCTTAGTAGCCTCGGCACTTGGGGGTTTAGAGTTTCAAAGCTAGTTCCCTTGGGCTTTTAGGCGATAATTAGCCTCTCATATTCATTTTGCGTTGCCCTTAGGTATATACCCCTATAGCGTTTTCCATCTTAGAATTTCGCTGCACTCTTAGGTCATGAAATTATATTTGTCCACAGGCTCTATTTCTGTGCGAGTGTTTATACTTTTATGTACCCATACCCATTTGCATTTATGGGTTTTTGCTGTTATGCTTATGCTTCCCTTTGCCTCTTATCATATACTCTGTTTTCATGAGACGTATGCTTATGTGTTTTTATTCTTCTAAGATTTTATGATAGTATTTTTGTCTATAGCTTTGTATCTTGCTATACGTCATATGACAACATAGATGCCTTCTCCTTCATTGCTTATTTCACACAATCACATATGCACATATATCTGAGCACACCCACCCCCGCACACATACACTTGCCAGAGGTCTTGCCGGAAAAGTCTATACTTTCGGGTTTATCGGGTAGGTGTAGGATCTATCTACATTCCTACTCCCGCATACCCGCTCCGGTGGGATTGGGTATGTTGTTGTATATTTTTGTGTTGACTAAATTACTGTACGTTCCATCTTTTGCTTAACCGATAACCTGCATGCTAATATTTTTTAGAATTCATTCTCTTCGATCTTCAGTGCAGCTATTATTGTTGTTGTTTATAGTATTAATAGCTAATCTGGTGATTTTGTTATACAAGGTCGGAGATAATGTTGGTGATTGTGCAGCTCGAGGAGCTGATCTGTTTGAGAGCATTGCTGCAGAGATAATAAGTGCTATGATACTAGGAGGAACGATGGCTAAGCGCTGCAAAATTGAAGGTAGGCGTTTGGTTTTCTCCAATTGTAGTTCTCACTAAAAATGCTTCTGCTGGTTATTTTACAGCTTAAACGTCTATTAATTCCCATGTTAATTCTTACATGCAGATCCCTCCGGCTTCATCTTATTTCCTCTGGTTATTCATTCATTTGATCTCATAGTATCATCCGTGGGAATATTTTCAATACGTGGCACACGTGATCCTGGGGTGATTGGTGTTATGGAGGATCCTATGACGATACTTCAGAAAGGATATTCTGTTACAATAATTTTAGCAGTTTTGACTTTTGGACTGGTAATATTTCCTTGTTCCCAGTAAATTACTTCAGCAATATATCTCACAGCTATGTTAAAGTCAACCCACATCCCCCGTCTCCCTACCTCGTCGGGTGCCCACACGACATGAAGAACTCTGTTTTGTTTTTGGCTGCTAGAATTGAATTATGTACTAACTGTTTGTTGCATATGCAGTCGACACGGTGGATGCTGTACACAGAACAAGCTCCATCTGCTTGGTTGAACTTTGCTCTATGCGGTTTGGTGGGAATCATGACAGCATACATTTTCGTCTGGATTACTCAGTATTACACCGACTATAAACATGAGCCTGTACGCAAGTTAGCACTTTCTAGCTCAACAGGTCATGGGACAAACATAATTGCAGGGATTAGTCTGGGGTTAGAATCTACCGCTCTTCCTGTAATTGTGATTAGCATAGCTATAGTTTCGGCTTTCTGGTTGGGCCAGACCTCAGGGCTGGTTGATGAGGCTGGGAATCCAACTGGTGGATTGTTTGGGACAGCGGTAGCAACGATGGGTATGCTTAGCACGGCAGCCTATGTTCTCACTATGGATATGTTTGGCCCCATAGCAGATAATGCTGGTGGGATTGTTGAGATGAGTCAGCAGGTAAAGCATTATTTCATGTAGAAAAAGTTGTTCCAAATTATAAAGTCAAGCGTTTTTACCTGATTATCGTCATATGCAGCCTGAAAGTGTTCGGGAGATTACTGATGTTTTGGATGCAGCTGGGAACACCACAAAAGCAACCACCAAAGGGTTTGCCATTGGATCTGCTGCACTTGCATCTTTCCTTTTGTTCAGTGCGTATATGGATGAGGTTGCAACATTTGCTCATACCTCATTTACACAGGTAGGGAAGTCTAGCCATATTGTTTCTCATGGCCGAACGTCTAGTTTTCTGCTCTGCTATTCTGCATATAATACATAATCTTGTAATATTGCCGTATAGGTTGACATCGCTATTCCAGAAGTTTTTGTGGGTGGATTGTTGGGCTCCATGCTTATCTTTCTCTTCAGTGCCTGGGCCTGTGCTGCAGTTGGTCGGACTGCCCAGGAGGTTGTTAACGAAGTTAGACGACAGTTTATTGAGAGGCCTGGCATCATGGTAGGTGTAATTCACTAATAAGTGTTTGATGTCTGAAAGCTATAAATAATCCCTGATTTATTAATGTTTTTCTTCGCGGTTATTATTTAGCTTTTGTTACTGTTGTATATGAAGATTTTCTGTTATATTTGTCATAGGACTATAAGGAGAAACCAGATTATGGGAGATGTGTTGCGATTGTTGCCTCTGCATCTTTGCGGGAGATGATTAAGCCTGGAGCCTTGGCAGTCTTATCACCTATATTTATTGGTACGTTCTGCATATGCTTGTAATATATGAAAGTAGAGAGCTACGATACATTATTAGGGTCTTGTGCGTGTAATTACAGAAGACAGATGCTCTTTTTATGTTCATCATACTTTACTAGACGCCCTCTTGTATGCATATAGTATGCATATCGTGAAAAGTGTAGGCACTTTGTTGACTAGGAGATTTTTCGACACTTTTGCTAACATTTTTGTGTGTTGCACTTTCAACAGGCATTATTTTTCGGGTTCTGGGTTACTATACAGGACAACCTTTACTTGGGGCTAAGGTCGTGGCCGCCATGCTGATGTTTGCCACAGTTTCTGGTATACTCATGGCTCTTTTTCTCAACACTGCTGGTGGTGCTTGGGACAATGCTAAGAAATACATCGAGACAGGGGCTCTTGGAGGCAAAGGAAGTGACAGCCATAAAGCTGCAATTACTGGCGACACGTGAGTGTAGCAATAATTTCGATTGTTCAATCTATCTGCCTTCTTGTTGCCTTAACCTCATATATATGTATTTCTTTAATATAACAGTGTAGGCGACCCGTTCAAAGACACAGCTGGCCCTTCGCTTCATGTCCTAATCAAGATGCTTGCAACAATAACGCTGGTGATGGCTCCTGTTTTTCTGTGATCTATTGATCTTCAGTTGGCTGCATATATATGATTATGATGAACATACAAACACAACCAGTAGGGGACGACGACCATGGAGTGGTCTTTTGATCTAACCGAGTCAAGGTGTCCATTACTTTATATTACTGATTTTTGTGTCTCCTTTTTAAACTTGCGGTACTTGGAAGGAAGATGCACGTGGCTGATCTGTCTTTAAAGCGTTAGTGGCACACTTGACTCGCGGCACAATTGACTAGAGTTTCCTATCAGTTTTTTGTTTTATTTTTCCCGATAGATAGAATGAATTTGTTATAAATGTTCTATACTTGATCCATTTTCTAAGGGAGTTATCGTGCGTGATTAGAGGGGCTTCTAATGTTGAGCCATTTAATCAGAAGTAAATTGAAAAATCGTCCGTGTGTGCCACTGCTGTCCTGTTAGTAATTATGGGTATTCTTAGCATGAGATGTTCGGCTTAGGGGTGTTTGCGAGTGCGGTTGGAATAAGATTATCTCCTTATTTGAAACTGAAAAAAGCTGGAAAAAAAGTATTTGGGTAAAAAAAAGGGCAAAATGAGATTATTTGCGTTTTCAAGGGGCCAAAACGTCGTTTTGTAAAATAGCTCAAGAGGTCCAGTTGCAAAATGGAGATGAATTTTTTATCAAAAGATTTCTTAAATAATTTAACAAATAATGTATTACCTCTCAATTAATCATATAATCAAATTTACTAAACAATAAAAAAAAACAAAACTGATTGTACAACTATTGCGATTTCAAACAGGATAATCAAATTTAAATATTATTTTTAAAGGTAGTTTTATTAAAATAACAATTATTTTATTACTTAATTTTAAATATACAACCTGCTTTCAATAAAAAATCTCAAAAATTGTTTGTAACTATACTCTAATACTATAAATTTTGTAAATTTTTTCATTGTAACAAAAGTAAGTATTTTATATTATGCTCGTGTGAACCCGAGTTCTTATATAATACATAGTATATAGTAAATGAGGAGAGTTAAAATAAAAAGGGTATTTTTTATGAGAAGGATAAGAAGAATTTTTAATCATTAATTTAAAATTAGATAAATTAAAGTATAATATTATTTAAGTATTTAAAGGTAAGATGGTTTTTTCATACTTATACATAAACCATCATGGGTTAAAGACATAAATTACCAATAAATTTTAATTTTTTTCTCGACATTATTAATATGAAACATATACTCTTATTATAACCATCAAACTTTATACTTTTTTCTAAAATCAGAAACATCCTCAAAAGTCACCCATGATAACCAGTTTTTAAGAATACAATATCTATACGTCATTTTTTGTTCGTCATATTAAATTAAAAATAATTTTGTGTTTTCAAGACCAAAACGCGTATTTAATGTCATTTGTTTGGAATTATGCGTGGTTTGTGTGTTTGTTGTGTTTTCCGAGTCAACCGGATAAATATTGAAGAAAACATGGGATTGCACGGGTTTTATCGAAGAAAAAGACTCAAGACGAAGTCTATTGTCCAAGAGATGCAAAAGATTTGAAGTCAATGGACCTATTTGAAGATTTATCGAAGAAAAGACCAAAGATGGAAGATTTACATATGTCGAAGAACTCAAGTCTATTAATCGAAGAATTAAAAGACGAGTTGAATTTATTCGTCGACAAATCCCGAATCGAAATCGAAAACGTCAACTTTTCTAAAAAGACGAGAAGACGAAAAGAAAGAAGAAAGCCCACTCACCAACCAACCACTTGGCCTATATAAAGAAATCCCTTCACACATTTGGAGCTAGTTTTTCTTTCCAGTCTTTTCTTTTTCTTTCGTAGGAAACCAACACCATTAAGGTGTTGGTGATTTTTCTTTCTTGTTGAATCTTTAATCTTGTAAGTTTTTAATCTTTCCTTTTGTTTACTCTACCTTAATCAATCAATATCATCTTCCATTTTAATCTTGTTCATCTTTCCTTTTGATTCAAAGTCTTAAGTTCTTGTTTGGTTGATTTTAATCTTTAAAAGTAAGTGGGTTTTGTGTTTTTAGTGTTTTGGTTTGATGTTTATGGTTCATAAATGATTAGTGTTTAGTTTGGTTTAAATCTTTTGGTTAAATTTGGCTTGTTTTGATTAAAATCGTATTCCCCTGTTCTTCGCTGTTCTTCATAAACCCAGATTCCGGATCAACCGAATTTCTCATTTATTCCGGATCAACATAGATATTCCGGGTCAGTCATTTTTCATTATTTATTCCGGATCAACCGGATATTCCGGATCAGTTACTTATTCCGAATCAAGCACTGTTTACTTTTATTCCGAATCAAGTTTGTTCATCCGGAATATCTTATATTCTGAATCAAAACCTTTCATCCGGAATAATCAATTATTCCGGATCAACTCTTTTATTCCGAATCAAGCTCCTTTCTATTTTATCCCGGATCAACCTATATTCCGGATTAACAACATTATTCCGGATCACCTTACATTCCGAATCAAGCACTTCCTTTCATTTATTCCGGATCAAATTTATTCCGGATCAGTTAGTTCATCCGGAATAATCAATATTCCGGATGATTCACATTATTCCGAATCAAGGTTTTTAAGAAAGTTATTCCGCATCAAGCTCTTATTCCGGATCAACACCATTTATTCCGCATCAACCACTACATTCCGGATCAACAACTTTATTCCGGATCAACTTTCTATTCCGAATGAAGTGGTTTCTAGTAAGGGGTATTTACTGTTTCTGTTTTATTGTTTAATTTCAGTCTTATTTTATTAACTGCTTTTAGTCTAATTTTATATCTTTGTGCATTTAAACCTTTTTAGTAGAATAGAAAACCAAATCCCCTCTTTGTCACCAAGAACAACTATTCCACTTTGAATAGTGATCAATTCGAGAAGATACCGAGAATTAAATGTGAACCTATTGAAAAACCTAGTATCAAATGGCGCCGCTGCCGGCTCTTCTCGTAAAGATTAACAGTTTTTTGTGAGAAATTGGATTTTGGGATCCGTTCACCGTGAACGTTACTTTTTCATAAAAATTTTCAAAAAAAAAAAAAAAAAAGTTTTCAAAAATACAAAAAAATAAAAAATTAAAAAACATAAAAAACCAAAAATATTTCTGCTTTGTTTTTGCTTTGTTAGTTCTTTTGCAGGTGCATGCGTACACGATCAACGTCTTATCCCGAGCCCGAGACTCTCGATAACTTAGACATGGCCGGTGTGCACAACAACAATAATAATCCACCTCAAAACAACATGAATAATAACAACAATGAACCTCTACCGGACAATCGCCCTATGATTGAACTTTTGCAAGCACATATAGAGGGAAACAACGATGCTATTGTCATACCCGCGATTGCAGCCAACAACTTTGAGCTCAAATCCGGCTTTATTCAGATGGTCTCTGCTCAACCATTCTTGGGGCGTACCATTGATGATCCTCATGACCACATCAAAAGGTTCCTGCAACTCACGAATACGGTCAAATTCAATGGTGTTCCACAAGAGGTAATCCGCTTACAACTTTTTCCTTTCTCCTTAGAGGGACAAGCCCTACATTGGCTTGATAAGGAACCGCCACAAAGTATTCTTACGTGGACGGACTTAGAGACCAAATTCATAAACTACTTTTCCCACCCTCTCGCACTACCGCTTTGCGGAATGAAATTATTACTTTTGAACAAAAGTACGATGAGACTTTTAGTGAATCTTGGGACCGTTTTAAAGAACTTTTGAGAAAGTGCCCACAACATGGTTTTACCAAAGTGCACCAAATTAATACTTTTTACAATGGTTTAAGCATGAATGACCAAGATTCACTAAATAGTGCCTCGGGGGGTAATCTTTTGGTTAAGAGTGCTAATGCTGCTTGGGATATTATTGAGAATAAGTCTAGAGTGCAAACCAAGAGTGTTCGGACCAATGCCGCTAGTGCTAGTACTAGTGACAACGACAAGAGACTTGACAAAATTACGTCGCTTCTTGAATCGCTTGCTACCCACACCGCTAACAACACCAAAAGCATCAACGCTCAAAACGCTCAAGTCAATGCTGTAAGCCAACCATGTGAAATATGCGGGGGTCCTCACTCTTACACTACTTGTACCTCCACCCAAGACTATCCTTCTGAGAATGTTAACGCAGCATACGGTACCTATCCTCTGGCCGCTTATCAAGCACGTCCGCAAGGAGACCGCAACTTGCTTAGCTACCGCTCAAACAACTTTCTTTCCCCGCCTGGTTTTCCTCCACCCAATCAAAACCAACAACAAAACCTTAACCGAACCAATCAAACCCAACCTCGAGCACCATACCAACCACCTCAAAGACAACCATATCCACCTCAAAGAAACAACCAAGTTTACCAACAACCTGCTTATCAACCACCCGCCTACCATGCTCCTCCTCCCAACCAACCCACCGCATTACACCAAGATGTTGAAACCTACATGAGGACTAATGATGTGATTGTGGAAAATCTCCAGCGGGAAATGGCCAACATGAAAGCAGATATGGTGAAGCAAAGGAATGATCTTCGAGCTGATATGCGAAACACTTTGGCTAGTCAAACGAATGACTTAAGGAACATGATGGCTAGTTTCTTCCAAAGTAATCAAGCCTCTGGATCGGGTTCTCTTCCGAGTAAAACCGTTGCTAATCCAAGAGGGGAGATGAAAGCAATCACCACTCGCAGTGGAAAAGGTTTAAAGGAACCCGAGCTTCCTACACCTACACCGGTGATTGTGACAAAGGAAAACGAGTCTCCTTCTCCGAATCCTCCATCTTCCATTCCTCCAATTTCTACTTCTCCAATTCCACCACTTTCTACTTCTACCCCTCCACCACCCAAGGATGTGAGTGATCCTATTATTCCAAAGCCTTCCTCTTCTTCCGATATACCTTATCCCTCAAGGTTGAGGAAAGAGAAGCTCAAAAGCAAGGACGATATTCAAGTTTCAAACTTTCTCAAAATGTTTAAACAATTGAATTTTAACATCTCCTTCGCTGAGGCTCTCGCTCACATGCCTAAATATGCGAAAATGTTTAAAGATCTTCTTACTGACAAGGAAAAGCTTCTTGATATAGCTAACACCCAACTTAATGAGAATTGCTCTGCAGTGCTCTTAAGGAAATTGCCAACCAAACTTGGTGATCCGAGTCGCTTCTTAATTCCTTGCAACTTCCCGGGAGTAGAGAATTGCATGGCCCTAGCCGATCTAGGTGCTAGTATCAACTTAATGCCATTAAGTGTTTGGAAGCAATTATCTCTCTCTGAGCTTGTGCCCACCAAAATGACTTTGGAACTAGCTAACCGTACGGTTGATTATCCAGTGGGGATAGCCGAAGACGTTTTTGTAGGAGTCGACAAATTCACTTTTCCTGCCGATTTCGTCGTGGTCGACTACGAGATGGACCCTCGTGTTCCATTAATCGTTGGACGTCCATTCTTGAGGACCGGTCGCACTCTCATCGATGTAGAAGCGGGTGAGCTTATCATGAGAGTGGGTGACGATAAAATTGTCTTCCACATGGGTAAGATTTCTAAACAGCCTTATTCACACGAGAGTGTTAATTGTATCGACGTTCTTGATGAGGCTTGTGAAGAACACTTTAAAGATGCTTGTAAAAGTATTCCTACCTCTCCTCCCAATGTTGAGACCGTTTCCTCTATTGATTCATCACTAACTCTATTTGGAGAAAGTGATTTCCTTTGGAAAGATCTTGAAGCCACCATGGGAGATGTGAACTTAGAATATGACGATTCTCCCACCGATTGGGATGAAGACATTCGTTTCATTGAGAAACTTCTCAAAGAGGACCATATTTCTCCACCATCTCCCAAGGCTATTGCTATCGATGTACCGAATTTGAATACGCCTCCCATCGAAAATCCTCCGGATCTAGAGCTTAAGGAGTTGCCGTCCCATCTCGAGTACGTGTTCCTTGAAGAAAAGAAGAAGTCACTCGTCATCATCGCGAAAGACTTGAAAGAAGAAGAAAAGTCTCGCCTCATCGCCGTGCTTAAAAATCATAAGAAAGCAATTGCTTGGAAAATTTCCGATATCCGCGGAATTGATCCAAACTTTTGTACTCACAAAATTCTCATGGAAGATGACTTTAAACCCGCAATCCAAAGCCAAAGAAGGGTTAATCCTTGCATTCATGACGTCATCAAACAAGAGGTTATCAAACTTTTTGATGCCGGCTTGATTTACCCTATTTCGGATTCGCCATGGGTAAGTCCCATCCATTGTGTGCCCAAGAAGGGCGGAATAACCGTTGTTCCCAATGAACACAACGAGTTGATTTCTACTCGTCTCGTTATTGGGTGGAGAGTTTGTATCGACTATCACGAACTCAATGATGCCACGAGAAAAGATCACTTTCCTCTTCCTTTCATGGATCAAATGCTCGAGCGTCTAGCGGGTAATGACTATTACTGCTTCTTAGACGGTTTCTCCGGGTATTTTCAAATTCCCATCGATCCTAAACACCAAGAAAAGACCACATTCACTTGTCCCTACGGAACATTTGCTTACAAACGCATGCCTTTCGGTTTATGCAATGCTCCTGGGACGTTCCAAAGGTGTATGATGGCTATCTTCCATGACATGGTTGAAGAAACTATGGAAGTCTTCATGGATGATTTCTCGGTTTATGGCGATTCATTCTCTGCTTGCCTTGCCAATTTAGAACGTATGCTTAAGCGATGTGAAGACACTCGCCTTGTTCTTAATTGGGAAAAATGCCATTTCATGGTAAAAGAGGGCATCGTGCTAGGACACAAAATCTCCAAAGCCGGTCTTGAAGTGGACCGTGCTAAAGTCGATGTTATTGCTAAATTGCCTCCACCTTCAACCGTGAAGGGTGTGAGATGTTTCCTTGGTCATGCGGGCTTCTACCGTCGCTTTATCAAAGATTTTTTTAAAATCGCTCGCCCGATGACCCACCTCTTGGAAAAAGATACTCCTTTTCTCTTTTCCAAAGAGTGTATTGAAGCCTTCAACCTTCTTAAGGATAAGCTAACTAAGGCATCGGTCTTGGTTACCCCTAATTGGGAGCTGCCTTTCGAGTTGATGTGCGATGCTAGCGACTTTGCTATTGGAGCGGTTTTGGGCCAAAGAGTGAACAAACACTTCCAACCGATCCACTACGCTAGCAAGACAATGACAGGGGCTCAATTGCATTACACGACAACCGAAAAAGAGCTTTTAGCTGTTGTCTATGCTTTTAAAAAGTTCCGCCCCTATCTTGTCCTTTCTACCACCATCGTGTATACCGATCATTCCGCGTTGAAGTACTTGTTAACTAAACAAGATTCTAAACCAAGACTTCTTCGCTGGGTTTTGCTACTTCAAGAATTTAAAATCGAAATTCGTGATAAGAAGGGAGCTGAAAACCTAGCCGCGGATCATCTCAGTCGACTTGAGGATCCTTATCAAGGGGATCATCCGAACAAAGAGATCAATGACTCTTTTCCCCTGGAGACCTTAATGTCTATCAACTCGAATCAAGATGAGACCCCGTGGTTTGCGGACATTGCAAACTATTTGGCGGGTGGAATTCTCGTTGACGGGTTAACATCCCAACAAAAGAAAAGTTCTTCAAAGATATTAAGACTTACTTTTGGGATGACCTGTATCTCTTCAAACAATGCGCTGATTTGATTATTAGCCGATGTGTTGATGGACCGGCAACTTTCGACATTCTCGAAGCTTGCCACAAAGGACCCACCGGTGGTCACTTTGGTCCCAACTACACCGCCAAAAAAGTGTTAGACTCAGGATTTTATTGGCCCACCATTTATCGTGATGCTCACGAGATGGTTAACATTGTGATGCTTGCCAAAAACAAGGAAAGATCACACATAAAGATGAGATGCCTCAAACTTTCATACAAGAATGTGAAATCTTTGATGTATGGGGCATCGACTTTATGGGGCCATTCCCTTCATCTAAAGGAAACAAATACATCCTTGTAGCCGTTGACTATGTTTCTAAATGGGTTGAAGCCAAAGCTTTACCCACTAATGATGCAAGGGTGGTTTGTAAATTTTTAAAGTCGCTATTCGCTAGATTCGGTGTGCCTCATGCCATTATTAGTGATCGCGGGACTCATTTTTGCAATGATCAATTCGCAAGAGTCATGGCTAAGTATGGTGTCAATCATCGTATTTCCACCGCATACCACCCACAAACTAATGGGCAGGCTGAAATCTCTAACCGAGGGTTAAAGCGAATTCTTGAACGAACCGTGGGAGAGCATCGTGCCTCATGGGCCGATAAACTTGATGATGCTCTGTGGGCTTTTCGTACCGCATACAAGACTCCGATTGGTTGTACACCATATCGTCTCGTGTACGGGAAAGCATGTCACCTCCCCATTGAGTTGGAGCACAAGGCTTACTGGGCCTTGAAGTGGGTTAATTTCAATATCAACAAAGCCGGTGTCCTACGCAAAATCCAACTCAATGAGGTGAATGAACTCTGGAATGAGGCTTATGAAAATTTTTTGATCTATAAGGAAAAGACTAAGCTCATTCACGACTCTAAGATTAAAAACCGAGAGTTCCAAGTTGGAGACAAAGTTTTACTCTTTAACTCTCAGTTGAAAATCTTTTCGGGCAAGCTGAAATCTCGTTCGTCCGGCCCATTCACCATTGCCCAAATTTTTCCATATGGTACTCTCGAGCTCGCTCAACCTAATGGACCTAATTTTAAGGTGAATGGCCAACGAGTGAAGTTGTACTTTGGTGAGGACATCTCTCCTGAGATGATTCCATCCCTCACCACGTTTCCCATGAACTAATTTTGGGTCGAGTCAGGCTCGTGACTCGGTTATCAAAAACAAGCGCTCCTCGGGAGGCAACCCGAGTATCTATCGTTTTCCGTTTCACCTCCTAAGTGTAGGGGGACCTCTATAGGTTGTTTGTGTTTATGTGATGATGTGATTACAGGGATGAATGCACTTTTGGAACCTTTGAAGAACCGTGCTCCCGTGTTATCCGCAATCCGGTTCTATCTCTCAACTATCGTGATTCAATTTTCTTCATACTCACATTTGAAATTGATCGCGCTAGTCGTCTCTTCCTTAGCTTGATTTAACCAACGTGCACAATGTCATAAGTGTAGGGGAGATTTTTCCCACATGCTTAAACATTGAGGACAATGTTTATATTAAGTGTAGGGGGGACTTCTATCGAAGTTTTAAGTGGACTTTTCCATTAATATGCCTTCATTTAACCGGAAAATCATCTTTTTCAGCACTTTTCAAAATTTTAATTAACTTTGGCCATATAGTCGTAATTTTTAAATTTTTTTCGTTGCTTTCATATGTATATATCCCGCAATAAAGTTAAAAATATTAATAAAGTGGTGTAGCTAGTTTTGAAGTCTTTGACATATTAGGCCCGTTGCGATTATTTTGACTCAACCCGAATAGACTTATCCAAGTTTATTCTAGCAAGTATCCTTAACAATGTAGACCTTAATTGGTTTATTAGGCTAAGCATCCACGAGTCTCATTATTTGAGATTATAAATTGTGGAGAACGAGAAATGATAGAGTCAATTATAAGTCGGTATTCTTGCACAAGCACACTTGGTGTAATTATTTGCCTATTCTCCCATCACTTGCTAATAATTTATCTGCAATAAGTAAGGTCGTACGATTTTATTGAATAACTTAGCTTCTAGCCCAAGATCGCTTAAAAGTTGCTCGGTAATGATAAGAGTTCATAGCCAAGGCATAACTAATGAAGCGGGGCGCGAAGATTGGCGAGTCCGAAAAGGCCCAAACAAGGCATGAGGATTCCATTTTATTGCTAAAGATCCAAGGTGATGTGAAGAGCATTATTCCGGGGCTTAGGAAGAACCTAATGTCTGGCCCTGTGTTGAATAAGTGTGGCTACAAACATGTCTACGAATCTGATAAGTATATCTTATCAAGACATGGTGTATTTATTGGTTTCGGATATTATAATAATAGCATGTTTATGTTAAATCTTAATAAAGTTCCTAGTAGCATTAATTCTGTTTATATGGCTTATTCCCATATTGTTGATTCAAAATTATGGCATGCTCGTCTAGGACACGTTCATTATAAACGCTTGCATGATATGTCTAAAGATAGTCTAATACCTTCCTTTGACATGAACTTGCAAAAATGTAATACTTGCATGTTAACAAAGATCACTAGACAACCTTTTAGAGATATAAAAAGGAATTCTGAATTGCTAGAATTGATACATAGTGATCTATGTGATTTCCATGCAACCCCATCAATAGGAAACAAGAAATATGTTGTTACATATATAGATGATGTCTCTAGATTTTTTTATGTTTATCTATTGCATGCTAAAGGTGAAGCCTTAGATAAATTTAAAATCTATAAAACTGAGGTAGAGTTACAACAAAGTAGTTTAATTAAAACTTTACGCACAGATAGAGGTGGTGAATATTATGATCCTAGTTATTTCCAATCTGTAGGAATCATTCATCAAACTACAACTCCTTATACACCACAACAATATGGTGTGTCCGAAAGGAAAAATAGAGCTTTAAAAGAAATGGTCAATTCCATGTTATCCTACTCGGGTTTGAGTGAAGGATTTTGGGGGGAGGCCATGTTAACGGATTGTTATTTGTTGAACAGGGTTCCAAACAAAAATAACAAGATCACCCCATATGAAATTTGGTATAAGAAATGGCCTAACTTGTCTTATTTACGAGTTTGGGGCTGTCGGGCAGTCGTAAGACTTCTGGAACCCAAAAAGAAGAACTTGGGTGAAAAGGGTATTGATTGCATCTTCATTGGATATGCTGAGCATTCCAAGGCATATAGGTTTTATGTTATTGAGCCTAATGATTATATATCTGTTAATTCAGTTATAAAATCAAGAGATGCAATATTTGATGAGAACTGTTTCTCCTCAATACCTAGACCAAAGGACATACCATCTAGCTCTAATGGAACTCGATTTAGAGAGTTGGAAAGTGAATCTACAAATGAAACCCCTGAACCCAGGAGAAGTAAAAGAGCTCGGGTAGCTAAATCATATGGCTCTGATTTTCAACTATTCTTAGTTAAGGGATCAAGAGATGAAAGTGGAATTCAATATTCTTACTGTTACAGTATAGAAGAGGATCCAAAGACTTTTGATGAAGCTATGAAATCCCGAGATGTTGCTTTCTGGAAAGAAGCTATTGATGATGAAATAGGATCAATAATGGAAAATAATACATGGGTCTTATCAGATCTGCCACTTGGTTGTAAACCTTTAGGGTGCAAATGGATCTTCAAAAGGAAGATGAAAGTTGATGGAACAATCGACAAATTTAAGGCTCGATTGGTGATCCAAGGCTTTAGACAGAAAGAAGGGATCGATTATTTCGATACCTATGCACCTATTGCTCGTATCTCCACTATTAGATTGTTGATAGCTTTAGCAGCTACACACAATATAGTGATCCATCAAATGGATGTCAAAACATCATTTTTAAATGGTGATTTGGAGGAGGAAATATATATGAAGCAACCAGAAGGATTTGTTATGACAAGTAATGAGCATAAAGTGTGTAAGTTAATTAAGTCGTTGTATGGACTCAAACAAGAACCTAAACAGTGGCATCATAAGTTTGATGAGGTTATTTTGTCAAGTGGATTTGTGTTGAGTCAATTAGACAAATGTGTATACTACAAATTTGATGAAACTGGTAAAGGAGTCATCATTTTCTTGTATGTTGATGACATGTTGATTTTTGGTACTGACCAAAATCAAGTTGATAAAACTAAAGAGTTTTTGTCCTCAAACTTCTCTATGAAGGATATGGGGGAGGCGGATGTGATTCTTGGAATAAGAATCAAGCGAGACAACAAGGGTCTCGTGATTACACAATCTCACTACATTGAGAAAATTCTCAAGAAGTTTAATTGTGAAGATTGTGGTCCGGTTAGTACTCCCATGGAAGCAGGTTTGAAACTAATGTCCCATAAGGGTAAACCTGTGAATCAACTTGAATATTCAAGGGCTATTGGATGCTTGATGTATGCTATGACAAGCACAAGGCCAGATATTGCTTATGCTGTCGGAAGATTAAGCAGATTTACTAGTAATCCTAGTAATCATCATTGGGAAGCAATAATTAGAGTATTTAGGTACTTGAAAAAGACAATGGATTATGGTTTGTCTTATGTCGGATTTCCTTCGGTTATTGAAGGATATTCTGATGCAAGTTGGATAACCAATAGTGAAGATCATACTTCTACTACTGGTTGGGTATTCTTGCTAGATGGAGGTGCCATTTCATGGGCTTCTAAGAAGCAAACTTGCATCACTGATTCGACAATGGAAAGTGAATTTGTAGCTTTAGCTGCTGCAGGAAAGGAGGCAGAATGGTTAAGGAATCTTATTTATGAGATTCCTTTGTGGCCAAAACTAATCTCTCCTATTTCTATGCATTGCGATAGTGCTGCAACTTTGGCTAAGGCATATAGCCAAATCTACAATGGCAAGTCAAGACACTTAGGTGTTAGACATAGCATGGTTCATGAGTTAATCATGAATGGAGTGATTTCTGTGGATTTTGTTCGTTCTCAACAAAACTTGGCGGATCACTTGACAA
Source organism: Glebionis coronaria (assembly GCA_025667525.1). Taxonomy (NCBI): domain Eukaryota; kingdom Viridiplantae; phylum Streptophyta; class Magnoliopsida; order Asterales; family Asteraceae; genus Glebionis; species Glebionis coronaria. The sequence goes on from CM046876.1 coordinate 675,720,422, forward strand.
AAGGATTAGCTAGAGACTTAGTGCACAAGTCAGCTATCGGGATGGGTTTAAAGTACATTTAAAACTCTAACTGTGAGATACCTAATTCCCTTCTAATACAACGTTAGAAGCTGAATTCAATGTGGAAAGCTTACAATTAAAGATTGGAACACATCATTACATCCCAAGGTATGTGTTCAGACTACAAGTAGGTTAGGTTGAAGTTTAACTTCTTAATAGTTCTTTTGAAAAATTGCATTGCAGGTGCAAGACTAAAAGGGCTACCTATATGAGCATGGAGTGTCGCCGCTTCACGAAGCTAGGACTTGGCTTTTATATGCTCATGAAGGATATGGACACATGGCTTTGTAATAGTGTCAAGTATTTGTACATTAGAAACTTGTAGAAACTTATGTGTATATTATCTTTGAGTATTCAAACGAGTTGATGGGTTCAATCCGTGGGACACCCAGATTCTCGAATATTTGGAATGCGTAATATACTAAGTGAAAATTCAATCGTTGCGACATTTTCATTTATGCATGAGTTTGGTTTGTTTTATTCATTTTAGTATGTTAAGGATTACACTAAAATGGGGGAGGAATGTTGGTGATTTTAGTGTCATCACATATATTTTTGTGTAATTGTGATATCCTTGAGATCAAGGGCTTAATCAAGTATAGCTTATAGTCGAGTATGGAGAGTGCGGAGTGCACGCTCGTTCTAGCTAACTTGATACCGCCACGAACAAATGCGGGGGTTAAGGGGGCCGCGCCCCCTTGCGGGGTCTAGGGGCAGCGCCCCTTGCGGGGTCTAGGGGCAGCGCCCCAAAACCTAAACGATTTTTAGATTTCTGTATTTACAGTTGTTGCCTAAATTTGGTTTTTCCCCTTTTCCCAACAGACGTAACCTTTGGTGAAAAGGTGTGTCTTTTTCCTACAACAGTTATAAAACTGTTTGTAACTGTCATTTGGTTTCTTCATAGAAACCGCAAAATTGATCTCTTCCAGAACAGAACAAACATAACGATTTTCTGTGTATTGCTTAGATCTCTCGTACCTTAGAGACTAAGTGTTAATTCTCTTTCTTATCCAATTGAGGATTTCGTGATACCCGAGGCATATAGGGTCGAAATACTTCAATGTGAAAGTGATCTCTACACGATTCAGAGAATATATCAGGATTGTTGATTATTACCACCCACCAAAAATAACAAATTACCCTTGGACTTTATATCAGGATTGTTGATTATTACCACCCACCAAAAATAATAGATCATTGTTATTCTGAAACCAGCAATTAAATACAGATTTTAGTCGCGTCACCAATTTCACATCATAGGTATCTAGGTATGATGATCAGAATTCCAATTTCACATTATAACCATAGACACTATAACTAAAGTTACACTAAAGTGATGTGACATGGAATCATCAAAGTGATATGCTTCTGTATGAAGACGTGCCGTGCATCACATGTTAAACTAGTTATTTGTGACTTGATTAGTTTAAAAAAGAAGTAACTCCGCCGCAACAAACAACGGTAACACGAGCTCGGCTTACTTAGTGTTAGTTTCGGCTTATATAAGGCTGAAATTGAAAGCTTATGTTATAAAAGCCTAAATTAAGAAATGTGAGGGTGATAAACCTTATGTTGAAGCTCTTCCTTCAACTTGTCGAGTGGCGAAACGATCCATAGCTTTTTCTGAAAGCAAGACTTGAAATATTAAAAAAAGACTTTTTGACATATTAAAAAAGAAAGAGTGAAGAAGAAGTACGTTTCGGTACAGATGCCCCTGCAGCGGGGGCATCGCCATCCCTTGTCTGGCTCGGTATCGTCCGGGTAGCCATGCACATGCAGTTGCAGGTAGGTAGGTGTAATCATGTTTTAACATATATATATATATATATATATATATATATATATATATATATATATATATATATATATATATATATATATATATATATATATATATATATATATATATATATATATATATATATATATATATATATATATATATATATATATATATATATATATTGGACTGTTTTAATCTAGCCATTATTTCTCCTCGAGCGTAAATTAAATTAAATTTATGGTACTCAACCGAGTTCGGGTATCGGTACTGATATGGGAATCAGTACTAGTACCAGGAAATCGAGAACGGTTCGGGTTCAGTTCGGGATTTGGGTCGAAATGTTTATCCCTATTTTAATCAATGTTTTGAAATCCGATTTTTAAATCGATCCGAACAAGTCATCGAATCTGAGTTAATTTGGGTCTCGAGAACCGGGTTGACTCGGGTCACGCCGCCCAAACCCATCGAATCTCGTCGGGTTTCAAAAATGTGAAACCCGGGTCAATATGACATGTTTTTTTCCCGAAACCGGGTCAACTCGTTGACCCGATCGAGACGACTCGGGTTTAAAAACATTGGTTTTGTAGGATTGATTCACACGACTATATAGGATATAGAAATGAAGATAAAGATTAAACCAAAAAAGAAAGATTAAATTAGATGAAGAAAAAGAGAAAAACAAAGATGGTTGTGAATTCCTAGTGAGAGAAACACAAACGTTTCTCTCTCTACTATCTATGAAAAATGGAAGACACACCCCACAAATGAGATGTCTTGGGCCTTTTATACTATACGTCTAATGTATGGAAGGCCTTCCTCATTTGTGGGTTCAGGACTAATTCCCGTTACACACATAACATTATACTAGAACTCTCAACACTGTTAAGTAGCATTTTTCACGAGCTTTGCAATGGTATATTATATGACCATCACTTTAAATACTTCTAACAATCTCCCCCTAAGGGGTGGACATGTAATATGTGACTTCACTTCTTTGGTGTTGTTGACTTTGAAGCTCGATGTATTGAGAGTTCCTTCATTGTTCCTTTCGTGACTTGTGATCTTGGATCTTTGATCTTTGCCTTGTCTTGATCTTGAAACTTTTCAAACTTGTGTTCTTGTGTCTTTTCCCACATACTCATATTTGGTGTTGTCTTGAAAGCTTGTTAACAATCTCCCTTGATCATCAGAGTAGCGGAAGTTTTTGTTTGAGATGTTCTTGAGCTTTCTTCTTTTACATGAGCATGTGGTCTTGAATTACGACTCTTGAAGTTACGCCACCGTTTGCATTCCTCTGGTTTCCCGTTATACAGTAAGAATACTGTACCTGTTATTAGGTAAGTTCAAAGAACTTCCTTGACAGGGTTTCCGGCTGTGGTAGCCGTTCTCAATACTTGAATATATCGAAAGATAATTCATAGTAAGGAGTGAATCATGCAGTTCCATTCTGCTGATTAAGTCGTCAATTCAATTTCCTGGAACAAGTTTGAATCAATTAAGAATCAAACCATCGTTTCTTTCCACTTGACACAAGTTTGATTCACATAGAATCGCACAAGTTACCTACCGCAGTGCTGTTTGATGATGACACTGGAAGGATTTCCATTCGTCACTGTAAATACTGAAAAGTATTACTCTGAATGTTATGGCAAGATCATAAAGATATTGCTCGAGACCTGGAACGAGTTTGAATCAATTAAGAATAAAACCACTGTTGATTTCCAGTTAACATATGTTTAATTCAAGTGAATCTTACATATGACCTACCGTAGTGCTGTTTGATGTTAACACTTGAAGGATTTCCATTCATCACTGTGAATACTAAAGAGTATCACTCTGAATATTCTGGCAATATCACATGGATAGAGTGTAGGACTCTGTAAATTATCGCATGTGTTCTTGTGATGAACAACAATTGATATATGGAATAAGTGTCCTAATGAGATTTTTTGATGAATCTCGTTGGCTCTAGACTCTATAAGTGCATGTTTATTTGGTGATCGGAGGCTGGAGCAGACTGCCACCTTTTCAATATCTACTATCTCGGAGTGAGAAAGTTGATAGAAATGAGTTGAACTCCGTGACAATAAAACAAACTTCTTTTGAGAGAAGCTTGAGTAGGCTGGGAAGGGTTGTGCATTGCATCACTGGGTCCATGATGCTTTGTCTTCAGTATCAGAAATCATCAAAGTGATTCTGATAATAGATGTATTAACCTGGTTTTTGTCTAAGTTGTATGGAGGGCTTCTTTCTTTACACCCTTTATCCTTACATTTCTTTTTCATTCTTCAACCCCTTCAATGCTTACCAAGACGTCATAACTAGCACCTTGTTGTGATTGTTCCAGTGCTAGCTTAAGTCATTAGTCGGCATTATTCCTGTACACTCAACTACTCCATCTTTCCTAAGGACTTCTAAGTTCTAATGGATTGTCCCTGGGAAGATGCCTCCGGTTCTGGCTGGATCATAGGACGAATACCTAACCACCTTTTGACACCAATGTCGTCGTGATTAAAGTATAGATACCGTAACCAGAAAAACCTGTTGACAAAGCAATCAAGGTGTTGATGAAATCAGTGTTTACACCTTGAAGGTTTTTTGTATCACCAAAATGCTCCCCCTACATATGTGCATCATAAAAGGAAAGGTTTTTGCACATATTAGGAAGAGAAATCACTTATATCACATTTTAATCATTATTCTCCCCCTTAAAAATTGCATGAAATTGAAATTTTTGTGAAACTAGTGATGAAACATGGAGAGAATAATGTGTCATGAAACTTTGGAACAAATGTTTATGAAATCATTATACTCCCCCTTGAAAAGAGATTCTATTTAAATAGGGGAGTATATGAGCACATTGTTTTGAAATACCTTGAAAAATTATGCTCAAAAGTCCGTGAAAATTGTGTTCATGAGCTTAAAACTTTGAATGTTTTGATATAAGCTCATGACCGAGAAAAACGAATTTCTCGTTGTTAAGGATAAGTCAACGACTTTCCTTTCTTTTGGGGACCGGGTTATAGTCTGACATGTGACTATAAGCCATTATGAGAAGAAAATAGAAAAGACATGTTTTGAAACCATTTGAACTCTCATTCGAACTTTATGTACGTACCCATGTCATTATTGAACAACATTTCTAAGTACGTCCATATTATCGATGCTGAGAGACATGTCGGAGAAGAATATTTTTGGTATTTTTGAAAGATTTTCTCATTTTTTTTATTTTGTTTTTATAGGTTTTATATTTTTCTATTTTGATTTTCTGATAGATATATACAAGATTATTGCGAATGTGCAAGACGTTCAAGTTCATCTGGAGTGAAACTACGCATACCAAGTCGACGAACCAAGAATTCAAATCTGTCTTGAGATAGAGCTTTGGTGAAGATGTCGGCTAGTTGGTAGTCCGTCTTGACAAAATACAGTTCGATCGTTCCTCTTTCCACATGCTACTTAATGAAATGGAATCGGACAACTATGTGCTTGGTCTTGGAGTGTTGGACCGGGTTGCAGGATATGGCTATGGCTGATTGTGAATCACAATAAATAGGAACTTTGTGAAAGTGAAAGCCATAATCCGTGAGTTGTGTTCTCATCCAAATGACTTGATCACTACACACGGATAGAGACACATATTCTGCTTCCGCGGTGGACAACGCCGTACAGTCTTGCTTCCTTGATGACCAGCTCACTAGCTTCTCGCCTAAGAATTGTGCCCCACCGGAAGTGCTCTTGAATGTATCATGACACCCTGTATGGTCGGCATCTAAAAAACCAGTGAGATTAAAACCAGAATCCTTCGTATACCAGAGACCCATGTTAATGGTTCCCCGGAGATAACGAAAGATCCTTTTAACCTCCTTGAGGTGCTTCTCGGTTGGCTTAGCCTGGTACCGAGCACATAAACAAGTAGCATGCACAATGTCCGGTCTGCTTGAGGTTAAGTACATAAGGGACCCGATCATGCTTCGGTATTTTGTAGCATCTACAAATGTCCCTTTCTTATCCAAATCAAGCTTGTGTTTAGTGTCCATTGGAGTACCAATAGGATCACAGTTTTCCATGCCAAATTTCGTTAGAATCTCAAGCACATACTTGGACTGATTTATGAAAATACCACGGGGGGATTGGTGAACTTGGAGACCAAGAAAGAACGTCATTTCCCCCATCATGGACATTTTGAATTGACTTTTCATAAGGTCGGAAAATAATATGGAATATTTTGGGTTAGTAGAACCAAATATAATATCATCTACGTAGACCTGAGCCACCAAGATGTCGTTGCCGTAGTTCTTGATAAACAACGTTGGATAAATGGTTCCTTTGCTGAAGTGATTTTGTAGAAGAAATGATGATAATTCGTCGTACCATGCCCTTGGTGCTTGTTTCAAACCATAAATTGCCTTTTTCAACTTGTAGACATGGCTTGGATGTTCGGTATTGATGAAACCTTCAGGTTGACATACATACACATCTTCTTTTAACGGCCCATGCAAGAAAGCTGTCTTCACGTCCATTTGATACACAGTGAACGATTTGTGTGCAGCATATGCTAAGAAAATCCTAATAGCTTCCGTCCGAGCAACCGGGGCGAAGGATTCAGTGAAATCAATTCCCTCCTGCTGTTTATAACCTCTCACAACTAACCGAGTCTTGTTCCTAATGACCGTTTGCTCCTCATCCATCTTGTTTTTGAATAACCATTTCAGGGTAAGCGGATCGATATTGTCCGGTCGAGGTACTAACTCCCATACATCAAGCCGGATAAACTGATTGAGTTCTTCTTGCATAGACTCAATCCATGATGCATCGGTCATTGCTTCTTTCACACTTACTGGTTCCATTGTGCTGACTGATAGTTCATAGATACACATATCACCATCGGTACGCAGCTGATTTCGTGTTGAGACCGGTCGTGAGAGATTGCCAATCACTTGAACCAAAGGATGATTCTTAGTCTATTTGTGTTCATGTGGAAGTGTATGAGAAACTTGATGCGAGCTCGACGGATCCACATATGATGTTGAAGGCTGAGTAGTACTTGTGGAAGCCGCAAATGGATTAACAAACTCATGTTCGTTGAGCATCGCATTGTTTGCATTTTCAGCAACTATTTCATTCTGAAGATGAACATGATTAGGAATTTGCTGAGAATGTTGTTGAGTTGAGTCAGCAGTCAGAGAAGTGGTTGGAATATTTGGAGGCAATATGGTTGAGGTTGACGTAGATGGTGCAGAAGTAGATGCCGTTGGTGTTGATGCAATCGGAGGTTCTTGAACTACCGTAGCAGGTGCAGCCGGAGCATTTTGAGGAACACCAAATGACGAAGGACCCTCCATATATTCATCATAGATTGGCCTAAATAAAACTTCCAAGTCACGTTCCGATGGTTGTAACGATGAGATTGCTGACGGTGCAAATTAAAGCGCGAGTCCTGAACTTACGTGTCCAGAAGTCTGACCATGAAACTCGGGATGTGAACTTCTATGTTGAGAGGCCATACCCGAGAGTTCATCAAAGGTAACGTTCATAGTCTCCATTACCTTTCTTGTCCTTCGATTATAAACCCTGTAAGCACAAGCAGTTGAAGAATAACCAATGAAAAAACCAATATCACCTTTAGGTTCAAGTTTAACGATATCTTCATGATCATTCTTCAGATAACATAATGCACCAAAGACATGTAAAAATGAAATATCTGGTTTTCTTCCATTAATGATCTCATAAGGTGTTTTGTTGAATCGGGTGTGAATAATGGAGCGGTTTTGAGTATAACATGCAGTTGCAATGGCATCAGCCCAAAGTAAAAATGGTGCACTGGAGGAGAGAAGCATCGTCCGAGCAGCTTCAACTAACGTACGATTCCTCCGTTCCACAACACCATTCTGCTCTGGAGTTCTTACAGACGAAGTTTGATGAGAAATCCCAACTTCGTCAAAATAAGCTTTCAGTTTCTGATTGGTGAATTCTGTGCCGTTATCCGTTCTTACAATGATAGCAGGGGCTTGCAGTAGTACTGATGTTTTCTTCAAGAAGTTAATAATTACATCAGGGACTTCATCTTTTGATGCAAGAAAATGAACCCATGTGTAACGAGAATAATCATCCACAATTAATAGGACATACCGCTTTCCTTAAATGCTTTTGATTTTCATTGGGCCACATAAATCCATATGTAAGAGCCTATTCGTAGAGTTGGGAACAGGTTTGGGTTTGTGAGGCTTCTTCTTACTTTTATCTTGCTCACAGGAAGGACAAAGATGGTCTTTTGTATATTTAAACTTTGGAAGACCGGTAACAAGATCATCTTTCGCAAGTTGGGTGATGGCATCGAGATTGAGATGAGATAACCTTTGATGCCATAACCATGACTTTGTTGATGTGGCTCGAGCCATGAGACAAATTGGAGAAGCAGCAGACATTTGAAAAAGATCAATGGTGTAAAGGTTGGTGGTACGATTACCTTTCAACAAATCAATTCCTTCAAGATCTCTTACAAAACATGTATGACTTCTGAAAGCAACCTCCAAGTCCGAGTCACAAAATTTCCCAACCGAGAGAACAAATTATGTCCCAAGCCATCAACAAAAGAGACTCTGGTGATGATTATATTTCCCCAATGAAGATCACCATAGCCTAGAATTACCGCAACATGATCATTACCAAATCGAACAGTTCCCATGAAACGCCATACAAAGTTCTTGAGAAGGCTTCGATTCCCAGTCATATGTTTGGAACAGCCCGAGTCCACGCACCAGAGACAAATTTCAACTACCTGCCAATGATAAGAGAAGAAAATATTTTGGCAACCGATGAAATAGGTTCCTGTAGGGTTAGATGATAACTAAGCCGTATCACATACCGACGTTTCACTGTCAGTATGAGATCTACTAGTGTTGATAATTTTGCCACTACAGTCAAAATTTCTACAAGTAGGCAACCATTTAGAGGTGAATCTAGGGCTACTAGGCTTAGCAAGACTTTCTGTGGACCCTACATGCGTACTTTTTGGAACATACACCTTAGCCTTAGGAGTGCGTTGTTGTTCACTGACTGACAGCTTGTCAATTCAAGTGTAACCACCATAATTTAACCCATTCATAGTCAAACCACAAGCATCATGACTAAAAGTAAAGAAACATTTATTACATTTAGCATAAATAACTTCAGATTTTTCATTCTGAATAGCAAGCTTAAAGTCATTACATTCAGATGAATTAGGTTTCTGATTATGATTAAAAAGCGGTAAATTCATAGGGTGTTCTTCTACTTCCACATTATTGATCTTGGGACGACTACTTCTAGAGGCAAAAGGGACCCTATCATTCCTTGTATTGCTCGTAGGCTGTGGCCTTCTGCTCTTAGTGTAGTTGTTTATTCCTGTAGAAGAAGGCACGCGTCTATTAGAATTAGCACTTTTTAAATCAATAACTTGTGGTTGAGTTATAGTGATCGGTTTTGTCCTAACGCTTGCTTTACGTTGTTTGCTAGGCACAGAGGGAGAACTAACACGAAACATTCCTGGGGCAATCACAACAGTTTTCATTCCAGCAACCTTGGGAAAAGGTGTAAAAGCAATATGAGTGGGTCCCGAGGTTGCTGGTTTCTGGATCATCGTATCCACAATCGAGCTAGGTTCAGAATTCTTATCTTTTAACAAGGCTTTTAACTTACAGTTCTCACAGATTTTATCAATAAGTTTCTGATAGACAGACTTACTTTGTTCAATAGCCCGCTTATATGAAACAACAACAGATTCTAAATCGGCAATCTTAGCCTTAAGCTCCTGAACATTACCACCACTAGCACTCTCTAACCCTGACGAGGCCAAGTTAGTTTCCGAAACCCCTCCTAACTGAGCCTGCAACCGTGCGATTGTTTGTTGCATTTCATTGTAAGCTTTTTCATACGAAATCTTGTCATATTTGCATTCATCACATTTTTTGACAAATTTATTCCAAAGATCGGTGAATTCTTTATCCTTTTTAATGACATAAGATTCCATTTTCTCTTTCATAAGATCAAGCTCAGTTTGGAGGTTTTCATTATGCGACATACATGTACCTAATTCAACAGGGCTACTATCAATACAATCACGAGCTTTAGAGAGGCGTTCAAGATCGTTTTCCAAAACTTTGATTTTATCAAGAGATTCATCAGCTTCCTTCGTCAAAGATTTAAAGTATTCAACAAAGTTGGCTAATTCTTTTAGAAAAGCGTTTTCCAAATTTCCTAACCGAGCATCAACTTGATTAATAATCGGATTAATATCGTTTTGAAGAATTTTCTGAACCTCAATCTGAACCGGTGATGTAAAATTACCTCCAGTTATTTTAGAATTAACAACACGTTTAAGGATGACAAAGTTATCTTTAAGCTCGTTTAAAAATCGGCGTATGATACTCGGTTTAGGAGGGTCATCAGACAATTCCTCACTTGGTAGCAAAAGCATTTCAGTACTCGTTTTAGACCGAACAAAAACAGTTGGAGGATTAACTTTCGGATAATAAACGGGTATCACTTCTTTATCAAGCTTTTTCATTCTTAAACGAGTCTCTACAGCAAGTTTAGTAGTTTCCTCGGAATCATGCACCCTAGGAGTATCATGCTCATCAGACAATAGCACACTACCATTATATAAAGTTTCATTAGTGGCCTGAACTTGCTTAAGGTATCCGGGATTAGGGGAAGAGGACAACCTAAAGCCAATTTGTATCGAGTGTAATTTATCTCATTCACTTTTGGTGTGAGCATATTTATCGTCTGCATAGTTTGGCCACGTTTTACTAAAAGGTTGTCTAATTCTCTATCCTATCCTGAGCTTTGCAAAAATCTTCAAGAAGCCCATCTTCTCGAATTTTGAAATCATGTTTCAACTTTTTTCGTTCTTCTTTTAAATCCGGAATAATAGATTTTTCAGTTGAAAGCTGTTTATTAAGAGAAGTGATTTCATCATTCAATTCGCTTATCTTTTTAGCACTACTTAAGTGTAAGGCATTTAATTTCTTAGTTGTGCATTTTCTTGATAAACCGATGTAGCATGAGCTTGTTCAAGTTCCTTGATTTTAGCATGATGAATCTCAAAACTTTTCTCCCGTTCCTTATATCCCGCAAGCTCAGTGGTCAATTTGGCATTAGTTTCTCTAAACTTATTATTAACCACCGTAGCATGATCTACATCCTTAGCAAGCTTATCAAATAGAGATTTGTAATACGCATGTGTCTCATCAGGAAGGGTTGTAGGCTGAGCAACTTGATCCACACTAAGGTCCACACTAGGCTCATTCGAAATAATATTACTATTATTCGTTTGATCCTCGTGTGTCTCAGTGTAGGGCTCAAGCATCTCAGTATACTCTTCCTCCTGATTAGACATATTATATATATCATTATCATCAAAACTTGGGTGTACCTCAGAGGGACCGTCTGAATCATAGACGGGAGCTATGTCATCATGCATTCCTGAGGTTGATGCTTGATGTAAGTTTGCCATCAAGATGTAGTTGGCATTCACCTCTTCTTCCTCGTCATATTCTGCAACAGAAGCCATAAGATCAAATTCCTCAGCTTGAAGTGGAATCCCTGCCTCTTCTTTTTGTGCTATGAGAAGCTGAGTCTAAAGATAAGCAACATCCCTCTTCTTTTTGGCTGTGCAATCTCGAGCATAATGACCAAATCCCCTGCAGTTGTAGCACTGTACCTGACGATTGTTGTTTCCATTTCCCGTACCAGTATTCTCAGCCCTTGCAGCCACAATGTTTCCCATCTGGTTACCAACCGCTGGCACAACTATTAACCCATTCTGATTACCCGCATTCGGAACACTCGGATTTTGACCACGGTTTTGACCATACTGATTTCCTGCATTGCCAACGGTCTGCCCAACATTCTGACCATATTGTTGAAACTGAGTCCCCATGTTTCCAACAACTACCAATTGGCGATCTTGATTCGCATTCATGAAAGGTTGAGCAATATGCCTATTTTTAGTGTTCGAGGAGATTCTCTGATTGTTGTTGGTGGGGTTAATGGTGAATTTGAATGCCTTTGCAAGAAGGGCAAGACCAGTATTAATAGCATGAGTAGGATCGGTGATGTCATCAAAACAGGCAATGGGTTGTTGTAAGTAATTCATAGCAGCAGGAGGTTGATATCCATAAGCAGTGAGTTGTTGTTGTTGTTGTTGTGGCATGAAGTTACTTGATGAGGGTTGATGGTAGGGTATCATGGGGTATGACGTAGATGATGGAGAGTTCGCCATAAAGCCAATGGGTCTTGTGTCTTGGCACGTCTTTCTGCCCTAACTTCGTTGGCTTCATCTTGATTCATCTTAAAATAGTCATATACTTGAGTGTAGTCTACGACATGAAGATCCTTGGTTTGATTGACAAGAGTAACATATCATGACCATTCAGAAGGAAGATTATCAAGGAATTTATGTTGGCAGCAATTTGTGCAGTTTCATGTTTGTTTCTTCTAAGATGGTTCATGAGGGTTGAAAACCGATGATAATAAGGTTCAATTTGTTCCCCTTCAGTAGACGTAAATTTTTCCCATTCACGAAGCAACTTAGTTTCCTTTTCTTGTAAACCGATTTCACTGCCCTTCATCATTTTCTGAATCCTAAGCCACATCTCGTGTGCGGTTTCACAACTATCGACAGCAGCATAAACATCTTCAGGAAGTCCTATAAGAATGACTTGAATTGCTTGATCATCAGCGTCGAGTTGTTTGGATTCAGCTTCAGTTAATTCTTCATCTGTTTGCTCATGACTTGAGTCAGCTACTGGGTTAACATTCGTAGGGTCCCCAGGCACAATAATTGTTCTTCTAACATACGGACCCTTTTGAATCGAGTTGACAATCAACTTTCCCAAAGGTTTAAATTTTACGTAACGAAGGAGACGACTATCCCATGTAGTGTAGTTCTCCTTGGTTAGCATGGGTGGACGATTCTCAGTACCCGCAGCATAAATATCTTGTTGAGACGTCATTGTAGAAGTCGTGTGAAAAACAGGATCTCAATTCGTAGAAAGCGTGTGATGTTGTTGAAATACCGAAACTTCTGATTTTTAATTTTTGTTTTCAGTAAGACAATAAATTCCTCAGTCCGACAAAACGGTAAGCTGAAAAATTTTGTATCGCCAAATTTTTAAATTGAGTTAGAAATAGCCAAAAACTAGTAGGGAAAAAATTTGATTTTACTTGACCTATAAATTTTAACTTTTTTTTAATCTATGTGCCGGGACTAGTCTAGATGGTGGCTAAGTCTAAAAATTACTCAAACAAAATTTCCATCGGAATGCCCATCAGAATATTCTATCGGAATGATGATCGGAATGATCTATCGGAATGTTGATCGGAATGTCCTTCTATCGGAGTGTTGGATCTGTCGGAATGTTGATCTGTCGGAATGTTGATCTGTCGGAATGTCGATCTGTCGGAATGTCCTTCTATCTGAATATTGGATCTGTCGGAATGTTGATCTGTCGGAATGTTGTTCTGTCGAAATGTTTAGATCGCAATATGGCTAAAACAATATGGACAGAGTAACGTCTCAATATCCCTTAAAAACCGTCGGAATCCGCGATCGCAATGAACGATCGGAATATCTCGTTGGAATAAGGTATCAGAATCCTTAGATCGCAAAGTAGAACCTTGTGGTTATTGCGATCAAGCCTCACTCACTTGCACTTTCCGATGGTATGACTTGCTAGAATTTTGGAATGTTGAAAAACAAGAAAGTTTGTAACTTTTGATCCAAAAGATTTGTGTTTTAACCAAAACCAAGATACCCAAATCACTACGACACAATTAAAGAAGGTATACGACTTAAGAACACTAACAAACACGAATCTTTTTTGATGCTTTGGCAAAAAACAATAAAAAACTCACGAAATGCTTAAATACGAATCCCTTGGTGAATGATACCACTTGTAGGATTGATTCACACGACTATAAAGGATATAGAAATGAAGATAAAGATTAAACCAAAAAAGAAAGATTAGATTAGATGAAGAAAAATAGAAAAACAAAGATGGTTGTGAATTCCTAGTGAGAGAAACACAAACGTTTCTCTCTCTACTATCTATGAAAAATGGAAGACACACCCCACAATTGAGGTGCCTTGGGCCTTTTATACTATACGTCTAATGTATGGAAGGCCTTCCTCATTTGTGGGTTCGGGACTAATTCCCGTTACATACATAACATTATACTAGAACTCTCAACACCGTTAAGTAGCATTTTCCACGAGCTTCGCAACGGTATATTATATGACCATCACTTTAAATACTTCTAACAGGTTTTAATCAAAAATTATCAATTCGTATTTGTAAGTGGTCGAGGTTTTGAAGTTTGATGTATGTAAGTGAAAAATTATTTTCATGAGAGTTTGGTTACTCTTGCGTCATATTTTTGTGTTTCGATAAAATTAGAGGATGGATAAGTCCGTTTGATATTTTTGTCGGAGGACGGTTGTGCTGTTTGTTTATTAAGAGTTTCTTTACAAAGGGTTTGTGAGGTCTGATTTGGTTGTCTCATAAATACTTTGTTCAAGTACGTTTCGTCTGTTTCTACAAGACGTGCAGGTACAGACGTCTCTGCAACGGGGGCATCGCCATCCCTCATCTGGCTCGGTATCGTTTTTGTAGCTGTTCTGGATACATTGATAGGAATAGCGTGGCAAACAACCTCTGATGTTGCAAGGCCTCATTTCGACTTTTTCGGATGTTTCTTGTGGCACTGATGGCACCACACCTCCTCCGCCGTCTTCCTCTTCTGCCTGCCTATTATATTGTCGGTTTTCAATTTTAGGGTTTCACTGTCTCTCTGTGTGTGTTTTGATGTAATTTGGGGGAAATGGGGTTATCGGTTGAATATGGTTTTAGAATTGGGGGGTTAGGGTTTCAAATTCGATTCGGTTGCAGGTGTATTTTATCTAGTTTTGTTTCTTGCTAATGGTTTTTTTGCACACTTCAATCTATATTAATTTTTTGTCGTAGTGTAAAAAACGTTTTTGAACTTTTTAAATTTCTCAAATTTCCTCACGAGTTCAAACTACAAGCAGTTTTGTCACTAAACTTCCATTTCGCGTGTATTAATGTCCCTAAGTTAACGGTTTTTGACTTTTGCTAACTTTTTTCGTTATCTCCTCATGTGCCATGCACATGAGGGTATTTTCGTTTTTGAATAATACTAATAAATATAATAAATAATAAAATAATACTCTAATAATAAAAACAAAAACAATAAATAATTAAATAATAATAACAATGAATAAAAAATTATTATTATAATATTTAATAATACTATTAGTTATATTTAAAAGTGTGTTATTTAAGAAGAAGAAGTATGTTTCGTCTGTTTCTACAAGTAGAGCAAGTACACACGTCTCTGCAGCGGGGGCATCGCCATCCCTCGTCTCGCCCGGTGTCGTTCTTGTAGCGGTTCTGGATACATCGATAGGAATAGCGTGGCACACAATCTTTGATGCTATAAGGCCTCATTTCGACTTTCGGATGTTTCTTGTGGCACTGATGGCACCACACCTCCTCCGCCGTCTTCCTCTTCTGCCTGCCATTATTTTGTCGGTTTTCAATTTTAGGGTTTCACTGTCTCTGTGTGTGTGTTTTGATGTAATTTGGGGGAAATGGGGTTGTCGGTTGAATATGGTTTTAGAATTGGGGGGGGGGGGGGGTTAGGGTTTCAAATTCGATTCGGTTGCAGGTGTATTTTATCTAGTTTTATTTGTTGCTAATGGTTTTGTAAAAACTAGAAGGGGGGGGGGGGGGGGGGGGGTTGAATAGTTTCTCTTCGATTGGTGACCAAATTAAAATTACTTTCAATTTGGTTTGTATCAAAACTATCTTTTACTTGAGGCTAAGTTGCATATTGATTAGGTTCAATTGAAATGCACTAGCAAGGATAATAAGCAAGTATAATGATAATGAAATAAGTAAAGAGCAAGGAAGGAAACAACCTAGTGGGAAGACACCAAGATTTATAATGGTTCGACAACGAGGCTCTATCCTCGTTTCTACTTCACTCCTCGAGTACACCTACTCGAGATTTCCACTATATCCACAAGCTTCCTTCTCGGTGGAGAAAACCTTACATCGTTGCTTACATTATTTTCCGACACTAAGCTAAATGTCGAGACCTAATCTTTAGCTAGGACCAATCTACACGACGTTGCCTACTTCACAATTTAACGACACAAGGCTAGATGTCGGGTTCTAATCTTAAGGTAGAACCAATCTTCACGACTCTTCACTTTGAAGCTAAGTGAGAACTTCACACAACACAACTACTAATCACTTTAAAGTTTAGTGAGAACTCACAAGACACAACCACATCACTTTATAGTTTAGTGAGAACTCCTAATCAAATCTATTACAACTCAACTAGACTTATCCAAGTACACACATGTAGCTTGGATTTACACAACACAAATCCAAGCAAACGCATATGCAATGGATGTACACAACAAATCCAAGTATCCACAAATAACTTGGATGAACACAACTAGTCCAAGTATTCATAAATACATTGGATTGACCTAAAACAAAAAGGGTATCATGATGAATATGACTAGCTCATAAATTCATCTTTATCACTACACTAGTGAGTGAGTGATCTTCTCATTGGACATGGTAAAGGAGGAGATCAAGAGGATAATCATATGTAAACATCCTTAACAATTTAAGTGATCATTTACTAATGATTATGCTATAGAAAATAGAAAGAGGGCTGATTGTAGTGATTTTACTACTCTTTAGGAAAAGAGAGCAAAAAGGGCAAGTATGCACGACGATTTAGGAAAACCGTGTGTGAATGACCCTAAAAGTGAGTTCGTTCTCGAGGAGGCAAGTGCGTTGTGTTAAGAGATGATTTTGATTTGTGATTATATGATTGAAAACGAAAGAAAGAAATGAGATTAGAAGGGAATGACGGTTACGAAGACGGATCGAGCTAAGACGAAAAAGCGTTCACGTAAAACCGTAAAAAAAAACTACAAAATTAAAAATTTTAAACCTAAAAATTAATTAAAAGATAAATGTAGTCTAAAATAATATAAATAAGAATAAAAATCCAATAAAAATATTTTAAAACCTTTTATTAATTAAATATTTAATTTTAAATGCTAATTAAAGCCCTAAAATTAAATATAATTAATCAAAATGTCCAAAATATGATTTTATTGAACAAATAAGTTACTTATATTATCTAGAGACTAAAAAGTATTTTTTCTAGTTTTTAAAAACTATTTTTCTATTTTTAAATTACTAAAAACTATTTTTAAACTAAAATAATTATAAAAATAATAAAATAATGCTAAAAATAATTTGACACTTTTAAAAATCCTAAATTACTCTAATGAATAGTAGAAAATTGAAAAAGTTTGAAAAATATAAAATTTACCACTAAAAGACAAAAACAGTTTAATATAAAACCCTAATTAACTTAAATTAATTCTAAAAAATAATTAAAAGATGAACAGTGAAAAATTTTTATACCAAAAATCTTAAAATATTTTTCTTAATCTATAAAAAATGTTAAACTGAAAAATAAGTATTTTTGGCACTAAATGCCAAAAACAGATTAATTAAAAGTATTTAAAATAGCAATTAAACCTAAAAAATAGCTAATGAACAGTAATAAAATTTTTATTTAAACAGAAAAATCAGAAATTAAATTAGAAAAATAATAAAACAAGTTTCAAGTCCTAAATCCAATTTTCAAGCACTAGAGACAAAAAACCAAACTTTCTGAAAGTGACACTTTGGGACTTTTGTCTGCTAGTTGAGCAATACCAACTTGAGAACTACCAGTGGGAAGTTTGTTCCCACTGCTAGTTATAAATTTTGGTCAGTTGACCTATAAGCTCAGGAGAGCTGATTTGGTGGCTTATTTTGGACAATAAGGCAACCCTATACTTAGTTGAGTATAAGGAGTCAATGTAAACACAAAAACACACAAGTTCTAACACAAAATCAACCACAATTAGCACAAAAAGGTTTTTGATTAAGGCTAATGTTTTCTGATGAATAGTATGCTGTTCAATTGGCACAAAAGTGAGATTCAATGCACAATAACTTACACACAAGCTAAGCTAATGACATGCAATCAATCACAATCCCTAAATAAACCTAGTATCTAACATTCACCAAGATTTGATGAGCTAATTCCACAAAAATCAGTCAACAACAAGCACTTTCTGATTTTCACCAATTGAGTCAAATTTTAACATACAAGCTTGTTTTAAATCCTACCAAGTTGAAAACCAAACTAACATACAACCTACCAACACCCTAATAAGTGTATTGAACAGGTTTTAAGCCAATATTTAAACCATTTAAACCATGTTAAGCCCTAATCGAAACACCCCTTTAAAATCTGAAAATCAATTTTTTCAAACAAAATCAAAGCAAACCCAATCCAAACTGATTCTACTAACTTCTAGCATGCATACAATAGCAAAATAATCAATATCAAGCCAAGAAACCAACACTTAACCAACTTTCATACAAAATCACACAAGACTGAAATATTTGAAAACTGAAATAAGGAACAATGTGGCTACCTTGTGGGACCCACATCCAGGCCCCATAATGGCTGCTTTGCCATCTCCATACAGACTCGGGTCTGTGCAGACTTTCTTTGCTGTTTGAAAGGAAGATGATGATGATAATTGCCCTTGTTTTGAACCTGCCAAAAACAGACAACCAAGAACAAAGATAACTGGTACAAGAGCTTATAGGCTTATAGGGTTAACTTATTGACAAGTTAATCTATAGCTTAAAGCTTTTAAAAAGAAAGCAGAAATATAAGAAAACTGATTTTTCTTCACTGAAAATTTTGAAAATTTAGGAAAACTGAAAACCTTTTGAAACAAGTAAATCAACAATAAAAATCAACAAAACTTCAAACAATATAAGTAAACTGGCTCATTCATAAAAATTGGATTTACAAAGTTGTGATCAAAGGAGAAAAAACAAGGAACAAGGGGTATGCACAGCTCGCATCCTCCTTTTATAGCCTCTCATAGAACTATCTAGATAACTGAATAAAAAAATACAAAGCTAAAACCCTAACTAAGGGATTTCCTGAAATGCCCTTGAATTTGACTGAAAATTGGGTCAAGATGGATACATGTGAAGTTGCCAGCTGTTGTTTGTGATCCTTGACGTTAAAATGAGCTTGGGGACCAAGGACTTCCATCTAACCACACATCTTGTCTGGTATTGGGTTTGGGGGAAAGTGACGGGTGCAGGGGACCCCTGGGGATGTCACATGGGTTGGTTGGGGTCATGGTTTTTGTGTGGGATGGGATGACAAAACCCCTAATCAGTGATCTGGAGAGTATTAACCAAAACCCTTTGTTTTAATTAATGTTCATCCTGGGGATTAGCTAGGGTTTATGTGGGTAATTAGTCTGGGTTTAATCTATTTTGGGTAAAGATTTTTTAAATTAAGTGTTTGGGTGGGAAAAATAAGGGTTTGACTGGGGGTTGACTCGATTTAATAAATAAATCGTGAGTGGGGTGTGACTGGGATGGGGTTGATGAGGTGGTGGATTGTGAGTGGTGGGTTGGTGTGACGTGTAGAGATGATTGGCTGGGGTGAGTTAGTGTGTTTGACAACTTTGGCCCCCAAAGTCCCCATTTGTCTTCACTTTGTAGTAAACAGCAAATAAACTTTATTCCCTTTATAATCATCTTTGTAAACTTGACACTTTTGGCACAACAAGTTTTTAAACTTGTTTCAAGGACTATACATGCAAATTTATGATATTTGAAGGACTGATTTTGGCATTTTCTTCATTCTTCAAGGTTTGACTTGTTTGTTGACTTCTTGGAGGACGAATATTGACAATTTAGTTTTGTTGAGGGACTAAATTTGCCAATTCTTCAAAGTTAAGGGTCCTTTTTGTAATTTTGACAAACTTTAGGGACCAAACATGTAATTATGAAGATACAAGGGTATAAAGTGTCAATTCTTCCATATTGGAGGACCCTTCTTCATAATTCTTCAATTCTTCAAGGGTTTTCTTGGAAAATTCTTCATTAGGGCTTGGTTCATCGTACGGCTTCGTTTCCCGTGTTCGTTTTTGACTGATTCTTGTGATCTTTTGTCATTTTCTCAATATCCGTACCTAAAATACACAAGCAACAAACACAAGCATATATTTGGGTATTCTGATGATATTTAATGCATTTTAAGCCCTATTTGGACGATGAGACTATGTATAAAAGCAGTCTCATCACTCCCCCATACTAAACCATTGCCGTGCCCTCACGCAATGCTAGAATAAAGTATCGTAGCATCTCCAAAATTCATTTTTATTCACTTTATCGAATGATAAACTAGCTACACTACTACTATTACTACTACTTGCGTTTTAGACATAATGTATGATTTTCATCGCAAAATGGGACGTTTAGGTTCATAGAATAAGAACACGTGAATGCTTCGTTAGAAATAATTTCATCGTCCTCGATTTTCACTCTAATTCCATGCCAAGCGTGCAACGAGATCATTGTCATTATAAGTTAGTAATGCTAAAACTACTCATATGCCCTAATCACGTACTTATCCTCCCATTATTCCTAAGTTGTATCTCTTATATTTTATTTTGTCTTGAATGTTTCACGAGGATACATTGTTTGACTTATGCGATAATAGAGATTTAGGTCTAAAAATAGAGTCCTAACGGTGTAACTAAGACCATCAAATCAATAACCCCTCCCAATAGACAACGATGTTAAAAAATTAAGTTGACAAGAAGAATCGATAAACACGGTTTTATAACGGTTTTGAACATGAGACTTATTACCAAGACTTTTATACGCCCCCTAACGGAAGGGCCTTATTATCTTTGGTTTACCTCCATCTTTTATTCAACTTCGCCATGAAGCTTTTATTATGACTTCGGTCTTGCCTTGCCTTTTATTATCCGCCTCATCGGTGGTTTTATTAGCCAAAGACGTATATCCTCACGCTAAAGCGAATTTTGGATCTTTAAAGCTTCGAAGATTAAGGCTTGATTCACTTTCAATTTTGCATAGATTTTTTGGCCTTGTGGGGCTTCAAATTGTTTGCTAGATTTAGGTGAGCACTTGAAATCTTATTTTTGGGTGAAGCTTTCGATTATTCGGGTTGCCAATACTTCAAAACCGTGACGCTGGCGATACCTTAATGTCTTCCCAATTTAATTACACGGAAGCTACTAGAAAAGACTAGAAACCCAACAATCCTAACTAAACCGCTAAGTCAATATTTATTAAGCAAAAAATATTTACAAGCGAAGGGAGAATAAGCAATCAACGAGAACACATGAGTTTTTGAAAGAATACGAGTACTCTACGTTTAGCATAGTAACTTATAATTAACTCTATCATTTCTCGTCCTCATTTAAGAGACTTAGCCTAATGTGTAGTTAAGGAATCAAAGCTAAGTGCTCAACACGCACGGTCGAGTCAAAAATTACTCTTATTCTCGCCATCAGAAAACCTACATTCGTGTCTTCAAACACTTATAAAACATGAGAAAAATTTTAAAATTTTGCCATTTTTAGCCTTATTTTGCAACAAAAATGATAAACAAAAAGATAAACTTTAGAAAGCGTGAAGGTTTGGCAAGGCAAGTATCTATTCACCCCCCATACTAAAGTTAAACATTGTCCTCAATGTTTTGAGTCTAGGGGTGCAAAATACCCCCATACTAGAGACGTAGTCGAATGCCTAATCTAGCATGGAAAGGGTGTAACCAATAAATTAATAGCCGTTTATGGAGTGTGCTAAAAACCTAAGGTTAGAACATCAAAGGATATATCATGGATATTGAGAAAGTCTTCAAAGCAAACGATCGAGTGCTCCCATAAAACGAACACGAGAGGCTCCAATCGTGAAGATCATGATCATCTAAAGTTCACAATTCACAAACAACCACGGAACAAAGGTTGGAAGGGCACAAATCCCCACACGTAAGCTACATTAGAAAGCGATAATATGTACATAGGATAAGCATGGGTCTCCCCCACGAGGCACCTCGTTTTTAATTACTGAGTCATGAGCTCGACTCGATCCCCTCAATACTAATTATCATTGGGGAAAGTGATTTGGTCGAGGTAGTTCAAGGATGGAACTTCCCCGCCAAAGTAGTGCTTCAACCTATGTCCATTCACCTTGAAGTTAGGACCATCATCTTGAGCTAGCTCGATGGTCCCATACGGAAACACTTGAGTCACGGTGAATGGACCGGACCAACGGGATTTCAACTTACTAGAAAAGATTTTTAATCTTGAATTAAAAAGCAAAACTTGATCCCCAATGTTAAAAACCCGGTTTTTAATTTTAGAATCATGCAACTTTTTAGTTTTTTCTTTGTAAATCAATGAATTGTCATAAGCAATATCCCTCAATTCATCTAATTCATTCAATTGCATTTTCCGGTGTTTTCCCGCGGTCTCCATATCATCATTACAATGCTTTAGGGCCCAATAAGCCTTGTGTTCTAATTCGATAGGAAAATGACAATTCTTTCCATACACAAGCTTATAGGGAGTGCACCCAATGGGCGTCTTATGAGCGGTCCTAAAGGCCCATAAAGCATCGTCCAACTTATCCGACCATGATTGTCGGTTTTCCCCAACGGATCTTTCCAAGATCCTCTTCAAAGCTTGGTTTGAAACCTCGACTTGCCCACTCGTTTGTGGGTGATAAGCCGTAGAAAGCCGATGTGTAACCCCATATTTCCTTAGGACCCTTTCAAATTGGTCGTTACAAAAATGGGTTCCACGATCACTTATGATAGCACGAGGGGTTCTAAACCGAGAAAACAAACTTTTTAAAAACTTGACTACCACACGAGCATCATTGGTGGGCAAGGCCTTGGCCGCCAACCACTTAGATAGGTAGTCAACCGCAACGAGAATGTACCTATTACCACGAGATGATGGGAACGGCCCCATAAAGTCTATACCCCAAACGTCAAAGATCTCACACACTTGGATGATATTTTGTGGCATTTCATCTTTTTGTGAGGCTTTTCCTTGTCGTTGGTATGCATCACACGACTTCACAAGATCTTGTGCATCTCGGTAAATAGTAGGCCAAAAGAAGCCCGCATCAAACACCTTTTTAGCCGTGAGATTAGCACCGTGGTGACCACCCGTGGGTCCCTCGTGACAAGCTCTAAGGATGTTAGAAGCTTCGGTGCCAAATACACAACGTCGGATGATTTGATCCGCACAAGTTCGAAACAAGTAAGGGTCGTTCCAAAAGTAGAACTTGACGTCACGAAAGAATTTTCGTTTTTCTTGAGTCGTCATACCCTTAATGATGAAGTTACCCGCATGGTAATTTGCAAAATCCGCAAACCATGGGGTAGAAGAATCAAGCTTAGAATTCACTACACCAAGTGTCTCGAGCGGAAATGTTTCGGTGATTTCCTTGGGCTCGTAAACACTTTGGTGAGGATCTTCCAAACGAGAGAGATGATCGGCCGCTAGATTCTCGGCTCCTTTTTTGTCAACGATTTTGTGATCAAATTCTTGAAGGAGGAGAATCCAACGAAGTAATCTAGGCTTAGCGTCTTGCTTTGCCATAAGATACTTAATAGCCGAATGGTCCGTATACACTATGCATTTCGTCAAGACGAGATAAGGTCAAAACTTCTCAAATGCATACACCACGGCAAGGAACTCCTTTTCCGTTGTAGTGTATTTTAGTTGAGCCTCAGTCATCGTCTTGCTAGCATAGTGAATAGGCAAGAAGTGCTTATCATGACGTTGCCCCAAAACGGCCCCAATAGCGTAATCACTAGCATCACACATGAGTTCAAAGGGGAGGTTCCAATTGGGAGCAACAAGAATGGGAGCTTCGGTTAGTTTCCTCTTAAGGATTTCAAAGGCTCGTACACAATCTTCGTCAAAGACAAAACGTGCCTCTTTTTCAAGAAGATGTGTAATGGGTCGAGAAATCTTTGAAAAATCCTTGATGAATCGACGATAAAAGCCCGCGTGGCCTAGGAAACTCCTAACTCCCTTAACGGTTTTGGGATGAGGTAATTTGGCGATGACGTCTACCTTAACTTGATCTACCTCAATCCCCGCTTTCGAGACCTTGTGCCCTAAGACGATTCCACTCTTAACCATAAAATGACATTTTTCCCAATTGAGCACAAGGTTGGTTTCCTCACAACGCTTTAACATTCTCTCTAGGTTCGACAAACACGAAGTGAAAGAATCACCAAACACGGAAAAGTCATCCATGAAGACTTCCATCTTCTTCTCGATCATATCATGAAAAATAGCCATCATGCACCTTTGAAAGGTTCCCGGTGCATTACAAAGTCCGAATGGCATTCTACGATAGGCAAACGTTCCATATGGATACGTAAACGTAGTTTTTTCTTGATCACGAGGATCGATGGGGATTTGGAAGTAACCGGGAAAACCATCTAAAAAGCAATAAAAATCGTTTCCCGCAAGACGCTCCAACATTTGGTCCATGAAGGGCAAGGGAAAATGGTCTTTTCGAGTGGCTTCATTCAACTTTCGATAGTCGATGCACACTCTCCATCCGGTCACGAGTCTAGTAGGAATTAACTCGTTGGCATCGTTTGGCACAACGGTCATCCCTCCCTTTTTAGGGACACAATGAATAGGACTCACCCAAGGGCTATCGGAAATAGGGTAAATCATTCCCGCGTCAAGGAGTTTAAGGACTTCCTTTTTGATGACATCGTGAATTTTGGGGTTCACCCTTCTTTGACTTTGGATTGTGGGCTTGAAATCCTCCTCCATTAAGATTTTGTAGGTACAAAACTTGGGATCGATTCCCTTAATGTCGGATAACTTCCACGCAATCGCCCCTTTGTGATCCTTTAGAACATCGACAAGTGCGGTTTTTTCATCATTCGAAAGTTCCTTCGCAATAATAACCGGCAACTTGTCGCCCTCCTCCAAATAGACATATTCGAGGTGAGGAGCTAAATCTTTCAACTCGAGGATAGGTGGTTCCTCAAGTGAAGATTTGGGCTCGATACTCATAACCTCCTTGGGTGGAGGAAATGGGAAATCGTTAAGAAAATCCTTGATAATCGAGAAGTCCTCATCGTTGTCGAGGTCTTCGTCACAAGTACGTGGAACATCGAATTTTTCCAACGTAAAACCACCACCTTCAAATGGAGTGAAGGTTGGTGTCGAATTATCAAGAATTGGATCTAACATAGTGGGATTGCCACTAGTTTCTTCATCACCAAACCCTAAAACTTCTTGTGAAAATTCCTCGCAAACCACGTCGATCATATCAACGAGGTTTATGGTAGCAACGGAATAAACATGAGAAAGTTGAGAATTTTGAGTCGCGTTTATAACAAGTTCCTCGTCGTTGAAACGTAAGGTGATCTTCCTAGCATGCACATCAATTAAAGCCATAGACGTATCTAAAAACGAACGACCTAAAATGAGAGGAACTTGAGGATCCATGGGAATCGACAACGATAAAGTCTACGGGATAGTAGAACTTCCCCACTTTCACAAAAACGTCTTCCGCCAAACCACATGCACGAATCGTGGAATGGTCGGCCATCTCGATAGAAATTAGCGAAGGAGTAAGATTAGGAAGATTGAGCGACTTGAAGATTGCAAGTGGCATCAAATTAATACTAGCACCAAGATCGGCCAAGGCATAGCATTCTTCCATATCTTGAATTGCACAAGGGATCAAAAATTTACCGGGATCACCGACTTTTTGAGGTATGCGATTAAGATAAACCGACGAACAACTAGACAATTGATGCAATTTCTCATTGTTGTTCAACATACTCTTAAAGTTAGCGGCAAATCGAGGCATCATGACCAAACCATCGGCGAAACTCACATTAAAGTGCAAATCACGAAACATTTTCATAAAAAGCTCAAATTGATAATTGTCGCGTTCTTGTCGTTTCTCCTTCCTAAGTCTCGATGGATAGGGCAAAGGTGGTGTGGGTTGGGGCATAGGCATAGCCTTTGGAATCTCGGGTTCCAATATGGGTGATAGGTCAACCGTAGGTGTGGCATGAGCGGTACTTTGTGGGCTAGAGATATGCTCCTTTTCGACCACCACCTCGGGTTCTTCCTCAATTTCCTCCACCGTTGGAGCAATTGGTTGAGGAGTCGGTTCCTTAAGTGCCTTACCACTTCATGTGGTAATCACTTTCATCTCTCCCTTTGGGTTTGAAACAGTGTTACTAGGCAAACTACCCGAAGTAGAGGCTTTGTTCCCTATGACGGCTTCTAAAATAGCATTAAGCTTGACATCTTGACTATTAAACTTAACATCTTGACTAGCGGCTTTTTGGTCAATTCTTTGTTCAAGCCTAGCATGACTTTGTTCAATTTTATTGTTTTGACCTCTAATTTTATTAGCAAAATCATTTTTTAACTCATTTCTCATGTTAAGATTTTCCTTCACAAAATTAGCCAACTCCTTGGTGTTTTTAGCCGTGTCCCTAGCTTGACTAGCCAATTGCTCTTGAATGTTTTCCAAAATCTTATCATTTGCCGTAGCGTAATTCAAAAAGTCCATTGGAAGTTCTTTAGTGTAAACATTTTGAAGACCTTGACTTGTGTTTTGAAAATTACGGTTCTGGTTTTGATTTTGCAATTGGCTACTACTCCCTTGATTCCCATAGTTGTTATTACCCTTGTAATTGTTTCTTTGATTGTTTTGGTAACAACCTTGATTGTTTCGATAATTGTTAGCATTTTGATTTGGTGGAAAACCCGGTGGAGTCAATTGATTAGTGCGGGGAACTTGACCGTTTTGGTTGTAAGTTCCCGCGGCCACGAAGGCACTCGAAGTGTTACCACCGTTGGTAATGCACTCGGAGTAATCGTGAGCTCCACCACAATACATACAAGAAACTTCAACCGCTTTAGCCGTAGCGGGAGTGGGTTGTTCACCAACTTTAAACTCAATTAATGATAACTATATTTTAATAACTCGATTTTACTCAGGTTATTAGTTGAAAAGTTCGTTTCTCGGTATCTTAACGAATTGATTTCCGGCTTAAAGTATGACTCTGTTGTTCTTGGTGAAACAAATATTTTTGGTTGTTTTTAAAATTGAAAGTGCGAAACTTTAAAGTAAAAGTGCAATTAACGTAAATCTAAGTCTAATTAAAATAAAGTGCAAGTATTTAAAAGCGTGACTGAAATTAAAGGGCACTTAAAAGTAAATAACGCAAATTTAAAACTATCTAAGGCAATCTTAAAACGCAACTAAAACTTAAACTAAGGCAAGGCGAAAATAAGGCTAAGACAAGTAATCTTAAAGTGCAATTAAATAAAAAGGCGGGAAAAATAAGCTTAAAAATAAAGGACTGAAATTTAAAAAGAAAGACTAAAAAAGGAACTAAAAGAAACCTTGATTCGGAAGTTTAGAACTTCCGAATGAACTGGCTTGATCCGGAACTTTCAAAGTTCCGAATGAAACAAGCTTGAGTCGGAAGTTTATCCTTGGTTCGGAAGATTTGTTGATCCGGAACTTTTAAGACTTCCGAATGAAGCCCTTGGATCGGAACTTTAGAGTTGATCCGTAACTTTTGAGAAGTTCCGAATGAAGCCCTTGCTGATCCGGAACTTTGGTTCTGAAGTGTTGATCCGGAACTTTCAAAGTTCCGGATGAAGCCCCTTGGTTCGGAAGATTGGAGTTCCGAATGAACAACTCTTGACTCGGAAGTTTTCGTCCGGAAGTTTGAGACTTCCGAATGAGCACTTGCTGAGTCGGAACTTTTTGACTTCCGAATGAACACTCCTCTTCTCTTGGTTCGGAAGTTTCCTGGGAATACAGAAACACAAACAAACACTCCCGAAGAACAAGGGAATCACAGAAACAAGAATATAACACAGATTAATCAATATCAAAACAAACGATTAAGCTAAACTAATAACAAATCAACAGTTAAACATAATCAAACAATTTAAATCAACAAAACAAACAAATTTAACCACAATAATCAAAAACCCACTTGATCAAAATAAGAACATGAACATGAACATAAACATAAACATAAAACTTAAAGATTAAGAAAGGTAGATGAGAGATTAACAAGATAAAGTAAAGATTGACAAGAATTAAATGAAAACTTACTTGAAATTAAAGGAATTTAAGGTGCAAGACAAGATAATTAAATTGACAAGTATTTAAATGACAAGGTAATTAAAAGTGGAAGACTAATTGTCACACTTAGCCAACAAAGAAAAATAATAACCATCCTAATCTATATATAGGGGAGGATTAGGAAGCTTCCTCCCCTCTTTCATTTCTTCTTAATTGCGAGATTAAGTCCATCCTTCTTTTAATCTTCATTAATTGCATCATTAGTCCTTTATTCTTCTAATCTTCTTTAAACTTGAACTTTAAGGACTTTTGGCTTCGGGATTTCTTTGAACTTGTCTTTAAATTCTTCAATGAAATAGACTCGAGTTCTTCGGTTTTTGATAAACTTCCGTCTTTTGACTTTTTCTTCGATAAATCTTCAGAATTGGTCTTGGACTTCCGTTCTTTTTGCACTCTTGACTTCTTGACTTCGTCTTTCATCTTTTTCTTCAATAAAAGTCCGTAAATGCCCGTGAATTCCCGTGTTTTCTCCACTTTTTACCTTTTCGTCCTAAATCACAACAAAAACACAAACCACACATAATTCCGACATAAAAGACATAAAATACACGTTTTGGTCCGGTTATTATTGTAATTAAGTGGTAGAAAAGATGGGTGTTTTCACACCTATCGAATCCCCTACACTTGACCATTGCAATGTCCTCATGCAATGCATTAGTTACAAAGCAAGATTACACTTTTCATCATAATTAATCCACGTTGGCCTTTATTAAAGAGATAGAAAATTAAAAACATACAAAATAAAGAAATCAAAAGCATACCTTGGGTTTTGGAAATGTCATGAATAATCATCATCCTCAAGTTTTCACTTTCTCCAAACCAAGCTTAAAAACGAGATCATTGTTATTATAAGTTAGTAAACTATCACGAACTCATGTGGGCCAATTATTCACTTAGACTCCCTTATTCCTAGGTGTATCTCTTATATTTTATTATGGTCTTGAATGATCACGAGGATGCATTTTTGACTTATTTCGATAGTTATTAAGTCTGAAAATAAAGTGAACGATTTAATCAATAGTTAGCTAAAGGACAAAATCTTTTAAAACTGCTTCTCGGGACCTCATAAAGTTCATATCTTGGCATAACTCGCTTCGCGATTTGAGACCTTTCTCGGACCGATATTTGGCAGCGACTTCATACTTCAAATCTTGAGAGACGTTCATGAAATTATGGTCTTCTCTTCATAATAGGAATTTCTTCACTTGAAGTTTTGAGAGATTCATACTTGGACCACGACTTCTTCATTTTTCCCCAATCTTTATTTTGGACTTTGATATACAACGATCCGCCTCCTTTTATGACTTGGATCTATTTATCCTCATACCTTGTTAGGGTCTTTTCGGATACACTTCTCCATGACTTTTGGGGAGTTTTTTGCTTTTCGTCGTGTGTCTCGATCCTTCATATTGATTTTCGCTAAATGATTCTTCACATCACTTTTGGATCTTTAGCAACAAAATATAGCCCTCATGCCTTGTTAGGGCCTTTTCGGACTCGCCAATCTTCGCATCCCGCTTCAATAAGTTATGCCTTGGCTATGAACTCTAATCCATACCGAGCAACTTTTAAACGATCTTGGGCTAGAAGCTAAGTAACTTTTCAAATCGTACGACCTTATTTATTGCAGATAAATTTATTAGCAAGCGATGGGAGAATAGGCTTATAATTAACTCACATAAATTCCCGAAAGAATACCAAACTTATAATTGGCTCTATCATCTCTCGTTCTCCACAGTTTAAAATCTCAAGGAATGAGATTCGTGGATGCTTAGCCTATTAAATCAAAGTTTTGGGTTTTCGAGTCGCCTATAGGATCTTGCAAATTCTTAGACTTTTTCAAGTTTAGAAATCGCATTTTAAAGTTCCCTTGATAAACGACTCTCTAGGATCAGTTATAGGAACTTGCGAAAAGTTCTTGTTCTTAACCCGTGAGTGTTAAGACTTTCGCGTTTTATAGCTCCCTATATAAAAGCCTAGCAAAACTTGACTTAAACACGTTAAGGATACTAGCTAGAGTAACTTAGATAAGTAAACTCGGGTTGAGTCAAAAGATTCACAACGTTTGAAAATTAAAACCACTTTATTCAAAATTTATTCTAGCAAAGAAAGAAAATAACTATACAAAGGGAAAAACTAATAGGCCAAAATAGATCAAAAATTTTGAAAAATGTCGAAAAATTGATTTTCCAGTTAAAATGAGGACAAATACAAGGAAAAGACCACTTAACTTCGATAGAAGTCCCCCCTACACTTAAGATAAACATTGTCCTCAATGTTTAAGCGTGTGGGAGTAAACTCCCCTACACTTAGGACATTGTGCACGTTGTTTAAATCTTGCTAAGGAAATGACAACTAAAGAGATTCCTATTTTAATATTGAGAAAAAATAAAATAGTGAATCGAAAAGAGTTTAGGATGGAACCGGGAAGAAGTAGAACACGGAATCACGGGTCGTCAAGAATCATCAAGAGTGGATCATTGAAGCTCGAATCCCTGATTAAGAAGTGAGGAGAGGAAAACAAACCAACGGGTCTCCCCTACACTTAGGATAAAGAAAGCGAAAAGATAGATGCATGGGTTGCCTCCCAAGAAGCGCTTGATTTTTGTTAACCGAGTCATTAGCCTGACTCGACCTTGATCATCAATGGAAGAAACATATAACATATCCACCAGGATCAAAGACATAGTTTTCGTCCATCAAATAGCACAAGCTTAAGGCGAACAAGGCAAGCCATAGAAGAGTAGGCAAGGTTCCCTTAAGCAGTGGTGGAGCACGGTGGAAGCAAGGATGAAGTGGTGCAAGCATGTCTTCAAAGTTTCCAAAGATTTTTCCTTTTATTTCATCAGGTGGATACTGAGATGGCTTAAAGACTTCAATACTGGGATCGAACACCTTTTCCTTTAGGGGAAAATAGCACTCAGGCTCAGCAGAGTGTGAAGAAGATCCACAAAGAAGCACAACCTCGTCCTCAGAAGGGGGACAAAGAGGTGTTAAGTCATATGTGCAACGGATATTGGTGTCGACCGGTTTCTTCTCCTTAGAAAGAATGTGCTTCAAATCCAAAGTAGGATCAAGACGATATTCTTCAAATTCATAAGGGGAAGCATCACTCTCATGAGGGAAGTAAGTGTTGAGAAATTCAGAGAAGTCTTCCTCAAATGAGTAATCGTCCAAAGTAGGATCAAGTGATGGTGGAGGATCTTCATCATGTGAAGAATCGCTCGAAAGAGTATCAGCCTCATCAAAATCATCGAAAGTAGGCATCTCGGGATACTCAGAAGTACAATCATCAAAATCATCCGAGTCTGAGCTAGAATCATCATCATAAGCATCAAAGACTGGTGGAGAATCATAAATGGGAGAAGCTGCCAAAGTAGGGAGAGAATCATCCACATCATCATTAAAAAGTGGATTATCAATGCAAGAGTCGAATAGAGGATTGTCGTAAACGACAAAGTCATCAAGCACATTAATCATATTCACTGATTCTCGTCCATAGTATTTGCCGGTAAGCTTTCCCATTTTGAAAATTTATGAGTCATTCCCGACTCTTAAGATTAACTCACCTTCGGCAACATCCACTAAAGCACGTCCGGTTCTCAAGAATGGCCGAACAAGTATTAAAGGAATACGAGGGTCCATTTCATAATCAACTACGACAAAATCGACCGGGAAAGTAAATGCGCCAACTTTAATGAACACGTCTTCGGCTATACCAACAGGGTAAGCGAGAGTGCGATTTGCATGTTCGAGAGTCATCTTTGTGGGAGTGAGGTCGGGCAATGATAGTGTTTTCCAAACACTCAATGGCATCAAATTAATACTGGCCCCGAGATCAGCAAGGGCAGTAAATTCTTCGGTTTTGTTGAACACGCAAGGCAATACAAAACGATCGGGATCTCCAAGCTTTTCTGGAAGTTCTCTAAGAATAACTGTAGAGCAGTTTTCATTTAATCATGTGTTGGCGAGTTCAATCAACTTCTCCTTCTTGCTAAGCAATTCCTTGAATGCTTTGACAAATTTCGGCATGTGGCAAAGTGCTTCAACAAGGCTAATGTTGATGGTCATTTGAGATAGCATATTCACATATTTCGATACTTGACAGTCATTCTTGGTTAGCTCGTTGGTCTTGCCTAAGCGAGAAGGATATGGGATGTTGGGTTTATAGGTGGAAGGTGAAGGTGTAGTAGGTAAAGTTTGGGATGTTAAAGTGTCTTTCCTAGAGACATCGTCATGACGAGGCGGAGACGGTAATGGTGCACTAATACTAGGTGTAGGAGGAGTAGGGATACATGGTGGTGGAGGCGGTGTAGATGATGGGGGTGGGATTGGTGGTCCTACGATGGTGACTCCACTACGGGTAGTAATAGCACTCACATTTGCTCGCGGATTAGTGACGGTGTTTGAAGGTAGAGAACTTGAAGTAGAAGGTTGAGTGGCGGGCAAGAAACTAGCCAACAGATTTTTTAATTCAGTCGTTTGAGTGCTGAAGGAGGATTGAATATTATCAC
Organism: Glebionis coronaria; assembly: GCA_025667525.1. NCBI lineage: Eukaryota > Viridiplantae > Streptophyta > Magnoliopsida > Asterales > Asteraceae > Glebionis > Glebionis coronaria. The sequence goes on from CM046876.1 coordinate 675,752,959, forward strand.
GAACCTTGGTTCTAATGTCATTTCCTTGCTTCGTGATATCTCCTTTCAAATTGATTATTTGGCTCAACAGATTCTTGATTTGCTCACCTTGGGTTCTCATTATAGCTTCAACATCGGGATTAATGGGTGGGGTTTGTTGGGTGGGTGGTTGATAAGGGTTAGAAGCTCTTGGTGGGATTTGGTTGCTTCTATTGTAGTTGTTGGCGGGGTTTTGGTTTTGACGAGAAAAACCGGGTGAATTGTTGGATCGGTAACTCAGCAGATTTCTATCCCCTTGTTGTCTAGCTTGGTAATTTTCTGGTGAATAATTACCATAAGCTGCATACACATTTTCCGGATTTCCTTGAGTCGAAGGACAATCGGTGTATGAGTGAGGACCGCCACATGTTTCACAAGGATTAGCAACCGCTTTAACTTGTTGTTGTTGTTGGTTTGAAGCGAGAAGCGTAATACTTTTGCTCATTTCAGTCATCATACGGGTGAGTTCGGTCATCTCAGGGTTTGCTGAGGTGGAGGAAACATTGACTCTCGGGTTGTTCCTTGAAGAAGCAGAGGAATCCCAGTTTTTGTGGTGAGTAGTCATGTTCTCAATAAGCTCTCTACACTCCTCGGGTCTTCTTTCATGAATGTGCCACCGACGGCTGCATTAATCGTATCACGATCTCGAAAAGTCAATCCATTGTAGAAAGTATCAATTAAGGTCACAGGGAGCATGTTGTGGTTTGGACATCTATCGATCAAGACATTATATCTCTCCCAAGCGTCAAAAAGAGATTCATCAGGGTCTTGCATGAAACCGCTGATCTGATTGCGAAGGCTTGTGACCATGGATGGTGGAAAGTAGCGCGACAAAAAGCATTGAGTCATGTCATCCCAAGTGTGAATAGAATTCTTCGGGAGACGATCAAACCATTTCTCGGCATGATGTAATAAAGTGTGTGGAAAGAGTTGTAGGCGAAGTTCATCCATTGTGGCACCGGCCAACTTCATGCTTTGGGTGATTGTAATGAACTTGTCGAGGTGTTTGTTGGCATCATCATCAGGCAATCCACGGAATGGGTTAGTTTGCACTTGCTGAATCATGTGGTGCTTCAACGAAAACTCAGGAGCGTTGATTTGCATCGGCGCAATCGGTCCTCCTCGTCCAAACATTGTAGGTTGACAAAGTTCCTCCATGGTCCGAAGATCGGGCTGTGGAAGAACATTGTTGTTATTATTGAGGTGCGGTGGATTATTATTGTTGTTAACACCTGCCATACTTAAATCTTCTTGAGTCTCGGGCTCTTGATAATTAGAAGATCTAGTACGCATACACCTGAACATGCAAAAGAAAAAGAAACCAAACACAAAGACAATATATATACACAATAAAGATAAAATCTTTTTAGATTTTTGAAATTTTTAATTTTTATGGATTTTTAGCAATTTTTAATTTTTATGATTTTTTGAATTTTTTATGCAAGAAAAAGAACGCTCACAAGTGAACGGATCCCAAAAAGCAACGCGTCTCTCACAGAAAACCGTTAATCTTTACTAAAAGAGCCGGCAGCGGCGCCATTTGATAACTGTATTTTAATAACTATATATTACTCAGGTTATTAGTTGAAAAGTTCGTTTCTCGGTATCTTAACGAATTGATTTCCGGCTTAAAGTATGACTCTGTTGTTCTTGGTGAAACAAATATTTTTGGTTGTTTTTAAAATTGAAAGTGCGAAACTTTAAAGTAAAAGTGCAATTAACGTAAATCTAAGTCTAACTAAAATAAAGTGCAAGTATTTAAAAGCGTGACTGAAATTAAAGGGCACTTAAAAGTAAATAACGCAAATTTAAAACTATCTAAGGCAATCTTAAAACGTAACTAAAACTTAAACTAAGGCAAGGCGAAAATAAGGCTAAGACAAGTAATCTTAAAGTGCAATTAAATAAAAAGGCGGGAAAAATAAGCTTAAAAATAAAGGACTGAAATTTAAAAAGAAAGACTAAAAAAGGAACTAAAAGAAACCTTGATTCGGAAGTTTAGAACTTCCGAATGAACTGGCTTGATCCGGAACTTTCAAAGTTCCGAATGAAACAAGCTTGAGTCGGACGTTTGCCCTTCGTTCGGAAGATTTGTTGATCCGGAACTTTTAAGACTTCCGAATGAAGCCCTTGGATCGGAACTTTAGAGTTGATCCGGAACTTTTGAGAAGTTCCGAATGAAGCCCTTGCTGATCCGGAACTTTGGTTCTGAAGTGTTGATCCGGAACTTTCAAAGTTCCGGATGAAGCCCCTTGGTTCGGAAGATTGGAGTTCCGAATGAACAACTCTTGACTCGGAAGTTTTCGTCCGGAAGTTTGAGACTTCCGAATGAGCACTTGCTGAGTCGGAACTTTTTGACTTCCGAATGAACACTCCTCTTCTCTTGGTTCGGAAGTTTCCTGGGAATACAGAAACACAAACAAACACTCCCGAAGAACAAGGGAATCACAGAAACAAGAATATAACACATATTAATCAAAATCAAAACAAACGATTAAGCTAAACTAATAACAAATCAACAGTTAAACATAATCAAACAATTTAAATCAACAAAACAAACAAATTTAACCACAATAATCAAAAACCCACTTGATCAAAATAAGAACATGAACATGAACATAAACATAAACATAAAACTTAAAGATTAAGAAAGGTAGATGAGAGATTAACAAGATAAAGTAAAGATTGACAAGAATTAAATGAAAACTTACTTGAAATTAAAGGAATTTAAGGTGCAAGACAAGGTAATTAAATTGACAAGTATTTAAATGACAAGGTAACTAAAGTGGAAGACTAATTGTCACACTTAGCCAACAAAGAAAAATAATAACCATCCTAATCTATATATAGGGGAGGATTAGGAAGCTTCCTCCCCTCTTTCATTTCTTCATAATTGCGAGATTAAGTCCCTCCTTCTTTTAATCTTCATTAATTGCATCATTAGTCCTTTATTCTTCTAATCTTCTTTAAACTTGAACTTTAAGGACTTTTGGCTTCGGGATTTCTTTGAACTTGTCTTTAAGTTCTTCAATGAAATAGACTTGAGTTCTTCGGTTTTTGATAAACTTCCGTCTTTTGACTTTTTCTTCGATAAATCTTCAGAATTGGTCTTGGACTTCCGTTCTTTTTGCACTCTTGACTTCTTGACTTCGTCTTTCATCTTTTTCTTCAATAAAAGCCCGTAAATGGCCGTGAATTCCCGTGTTTTCTCCACTTTTTACCTTTTCGTCCTAAATCACAACAAAAACACAAACCACACATAATTCCGACATAAAAGACATAAAATACACGTTTTGGTCCGGTTATTATTGTAATTAAGTGGTAGAAAAGATGGGTGTTTTCACACCTATAAATTAACAATCCCTTAAGCTTATCAAAAATCTTGTTCTCCAAATTATCCTCGATTTGGCAAGCATCAACGGTATGTGACAATGAAGGCGAAGGCGAAGACGAAGTCTTACGAACACTCGACGTGCTACGAGGACTATAGACCTTAGACCTATTCTCAATGATTAACAAGGCTTCCTCGACCATTTTACACAAAAAATTACCACCCGCGGCGGCATTAAGATAATCACGCTCATGATCGTTCAAGCCATTGTAAAACGTGTCAATTTGATGCAAGTCGGAAAAACTATGATGAGGACATTCGTGCAACATTTCCTTAAACCTATTCCAAGCCGTTGAAAAACTCTCATTATACTCTTGTGAAAACTTTGAAATCTCGTTTTTCAAATGCGTAGTCTTAGAGGGCGGAAAAAATAGGTTCACGAATTTTGAAACGAGATCCTTCCACGTCAATATAGAATTGGGTGGCTCTTTCTCTAACCAAATTTTTACGGGCCACGCTAAGGAATACGGAAAAAGCATCATCTTAATCGAGTCGTTAGAGACGTCCTTAAACTTGCAAGTGGCGGTGAGACGATTAAATTGGCGAATGTGGTAATGAGGGTTGTCCTTTTCGTCACCTCGAAACTTGTTGTTTTGAATCATGGACAACAAACCCGTCTTAACCTCAAAATTCTCCGCAAGGATAGCGGGAATCACAATCGCTTCTCCATAACCCTCGATGGGTGCTTCTTTCACTACAATGGGTTCGTCAATAGGAGACTCCTCACTAGAAGGAGTGGTTGATTTGTTTCTTCGTTTACGAGCACGTCTTGCTTTGGAGCGAGTTTGCATAAACGTCACGTACAACGAGGGGGTGAGCAAAGAAGATTCTTTTTGGTGTTTTTACTTTTTCACTTTTTTTTGGTGGTTTTTGATTGTTTTTACTTTTTTTTGGATTTTTGGAATGTATTAGGTAGACAAAAATCTACAAATCTCCTCCTTAATCAAATCTCTCGATTAAAGAAGCCTCAAGGAATGAAAACGATCACGTGAAGTGAACGCCTTCGATGACTTTAGAACGATGGTGGAACACCAAATCGTTCAAGAGGGTTTAATCAAATGAAACCAAGAAAATATATATGATACTTAGTAATACTTTGGGCGGCAAAACCCTCGATTAGCTTTCAATCTCAAAATACGCACAAGCAAGCGGAGGAAACGAGGCGGCGCGAAGCACTTAAGAGCCTTTTTCCTTTAGGTCGTGAAATACAACCGCCTTATACCCACCTCATAGTTTGTATTTTTCAAAATCGAGCTTCACGAAAGTATTTATCTATTTTTGCCTTTTTTCTTTGGTTTGAGATTCGAATACAATGATTGGGTAATGACCTCCCAAGTCAAGGTTGTGATTTCTCACGTATTTGGAGTACTTGTAAATTTATTGTTCTACGTATACAATATAGTAATAGTATTCACAAATAAATCGAAAAACGATAATACGTATTAGTAGAGTGCTACTAATACAAATACTATTATGGCTATATATAAAAACAACAATGTTAAAATCAAAACACAACACGCCTCCCCGGCAGCGGCGCCAAAAATGATTGTAGTGATTTTACTACTCTTCAGGAAAAGAGAGCAAAAAGGGCAAGTATGCACGACGATTTAGGAAAACCGTGTGTGAATGACCCTAAAAGTGAGTTCGTTCTCGAGGAGGCAAGTGCGTTGTGTTAAGAGATGATTTTGATTTGTGATTATATGATTGAAAAAGAAAGAAAGAAATGAGATTAGAAGGGAATGACGGTTACGAAGACGGATCGAGCTAAGACGAAAAAGCGTTCACGTAAAACCGTAAAAAAAACTACAAAATTAAAAATTTTAAACCTAAAAATTAATTAAAAGCTAAAAGTAGTCTAAAATAATATAAATAAGAATAAAAATACAATAAAAGTATTTTAAAACCTTTTATTAATTAAATATTTGATTTTAAATGCTAATTAAAGCCCTAAAATTAAATATAGTTAATCAAAATGTCCAAAATATGATTTTATTGAACAAATAAGTTACTTATATTATCTAGAGACTAAAAAGTATTTTTTCTAATTTTTAAAAACTATTTTTCTATTTTTAAATTACTAAAAACTATTTTTAAACTAAAATAATTATAACAAATAATAAAATAATGCTAAAAATAATTTGACACTTTTAAAAATTCCTAAATTACTCTAATGAATAGTAGAAAATTGAAAAAGTTTGAAAAATATAAAATTTACCACTAAAAGACAAAAACAGTTTAATATAAAACCCTAATTAACTTAAATTAATTCTAAAGAATAATTAAAAGATGAACAGTGAAAACTTTTTATACCAAAAATCTTAAAATATTTTTCTTAATCTATAAAAAATTGTTAAAACTGAAAAATAAGTATTTTTGGCACTAAATGCCAAAAACAGATTAATTAAAAGTATTTAAAATAGCAATTAAACCTAAAAAATAGCTAATGAACAGTAATAAAAATTTTATTTAAACAGAAAAATCAGAAATCAAAATTAGAAAAATAATAAAACAAGTTTCAAGTCCTAAATCCAATTTTCAAGCACTAGAGACAAAAAACCAAACTTTCTGAAAGTGACACTTTGGGACTTTTGTCTGCTAGTTGAGCAGTACCAACTTGAGAACTACCAGTGGGAAGTTTGTTCCCACTGCTAGTTATAAATTTTGGTCAGTTGACCTATAAGCTCAGGAGAGCTTATTTGGTGGCTTATTTTGGACAATAAGGCAACCCTATACTCAGTTGAGTATAAGGAGTCAATGTAAACACAAAAACACACAAGTTCTAACACAAAATCAACCACAATTAGCACATAAAGGTTTCTGATTAAGGCTAATGTTTTCTGATGAATAGTATGCTGGTTCAATTAGCACAAAAGTGAGATTCAATGCACAATAACTTACACACAAGCTAAGCTAATGACATGCAATCAATCACAATCCCTAAATAAACCTAGTATCTAACATTCACCAAGATTTGATGAGCTAATTCCACAAAAATCAGTCAACAACAAGCACTTTCTGATTTTCACCAATTGAGTCAAATTTTAACATACAAGCTTGTTTTAAATCCTACCAAGTTGAAAACCAAACTAACATACAACCTACCAACACCCTAATAAGTGTATTGAACAGGTTTTAAGCCAAGATTTAAACCATTTAAACCATGTTAAGCCCTAATCCAAACACCCCTTTAAAATTTGAAAATCAATGTTTTCAAACAAAATCAAAGCAAACCCAATCCAAACTGATTCTACTAACTTCTAGCATGCATACAATAGCAAAATAATCAATATCAAGCCAAGAAACCAACACTTAACCAACTTTCATACAAAATCACACAAGACTGAAATATTTGAAAACTGAAATAAGGAACAAGGTGGCTACCTTGTGGGACCCACATCCAGGACCCACAATGGCTGATTTGCCATCTCCATACAGACTCGGGTCTGTGCAGACTTTCTTTGCTGTTTGAAAGGAAGATGATGATGATAATTGACCTTGTTTTGAACCTGCCAAAAACAGACAACCAAGAACAAAGATAACTGGTACAAGAGCTTATAGGCTTATAGGGTTAACTTATTGACAAGTTAATCTATAGCTTAAAGCTTTTAAAAAGAAAGCAGAAATATAAGAAAACTGATTTTTCTTCACTGAAAATTTTGAAACTTTAGGAAAACTGAAAACCTTTTGAAACAAGTAAATCAACAATAAAAATCAACAAAACTTCAAACAATATAAGTAAACTGGCTCTTTGCTTCTCATCAACAAACTTTAAACCATTTTTCATTCATAAAAATTGGATTTACAAAGTTGTGATCAAAGGAAAAAAAACAAGGAACAAGGGGTATGCACAGCTCGCATCCTCCTTTTATAGCCTCTCATAGAACTATCTAGATAACTGAATAAAAAAATACAAAGCTAAAACCCTAACTAAGGGATTTCCTGAAATGCCCTTGAATTTGACTGAAAATTGGGTCAAGATGGATACATGTGAAGTTGCCAGCTGTTGTTTGTGATCTTGGACGTTAAAATGAGCTTGGGGACCAAGGACTTCCATCTAACCACACATCTTGTCTGGTATTGGGTTTGGGGGAAAGTGACGGGTGCAGGGGACCCCTGGGGATGTCACATGGGTTGGTTGGGGTCATGGTTTTTATGTGGGATGGGATGACAAAACCCTTAATCAGTGATCTGGAGAGTATTAACCAAAAACCCTTTGTTTTAATTAATGTTCATCCTGGGGATTAGCTAGGGTTTATGTGGGTAATTAGTCTGGGTTTAATCTATTTTGGGTAAAGATTTTTTAAATTAAGTGTTTGGGTGGGAAAAATAAGGGTTTGACTGGGGGTTGACTCGATTTAATAAATAAATCGTGAGTGGGGTGTGACTGGGATGGGGTTGATGAGGTGGTGGATTGTGAGTGGTGGGTTGGTGTGACGTGTAGAGATGATTGGCTGGGGTGAGTTAGTGTGTTTGACAGCTTTGGCCCCCAATGTCCCCATTTGTCTTCACTTTGTAATAAACAGCAAATAAACTTTATTCCCTTTATAATCATCTTTGTAAACTTGACTCTTTTGGCACAACAAGTTTTTAAACTTGTTTCAAGGACTAAACATGCAAATTTATGATATTTGAAGGACTGATTTTGGCATTTTCTTCATTCTTCAAGGTTTGACTTGTTTGTTGACTTCTTGGAGGACCAATATTGACAATTTAGTTTTGTTGAGGGACTAAATTTGCCAATTCTTTAAAGTTAAGGGTCCTTTTTGTAATTTTGACAAACTTTAGGGACCAAACTTGTAATTATGAAGATACAAGGGTATAAAGTGTCAATTCTTCCATATTGGAGGACCCTTCTTCATTGTTCTTCAATTCTTCAAGGGTTTTCTTGGAAAATTCTTCATTAGGGCTTGGTTCATCGTGCGGCTTCTTTTCCCGTGTTCGTTTTTGACTGATTCTTGTGATCTTTTGTCATTTTCTCAATATCTGTACCTAAAATACGCAAGCAACAAACACAAGCATATATTTGGGTATTTTGATGATATTTAATGCATTTTAAGCCCTATTTGGACGATGAGACTATGTATAAAAGCAGTCTCATCAAGGGCTGAGAAAAACGTCCAAGAGGCTTACTGGAAAATGAGATTTGACCCACTATTTAAAGGAGAAAAAGTTACAACGGATCTATAACGGCTACTGTGTGCGGTACCTTATCTCACCCCGCGGTACCATATCGCTAAGGTACCGCGTAGGTACTTAAGGTACCGCCACTAGACTCCGCTCCGTTTTTTGTCTTTTAGTGGGGTGGGAATATCTGAGGTATTTGAACCCTTCAAAGGATATTCTAACAGCATTTGGAATATGCCATTTTCAAATTTTCATTTTCCATTTTAATAAAACATTTTCTAAAAAAGAAAGTTTATTAAAAAGTCTTTTGTCTTATTGACAAAAGTGAGTTTTAAGGATAATCATTTTGATGATCACTAAGTATGATTAAGAAAGGTTAGTGATATGATTATTACCTTGATGATAATGTTAGTTAAATAATTCATTTTGTGTTTTACACTAAATGTGTTGTATGGTTTGTTGTGATCAAAACTAAGAAAGATTAGTTAACACTAATAATGTTTTTAGGCATTACTTTCATTAACAATCTCTCCCATTTTGATTACGACAAACGATAAACTCATTTACGTAGAAACACAAACTATGTAATTATTAACTAGTTTATCACTATCATTTCTCCCCCTTTGTCGTAGCAAAAATGTTAGCATAAGTCTTTGAAGAGCATCGAACTTTGCTATTAGCTCCCCCTTGGTGGTTGCTCCCCCTTGCTTGGGGCACCAAGTTTGTGAGCTAAGGTGACATGCTACACAAAGGTTAGTAGAAAGGAAAGAAACACCAATGTATATATGATCACTACCTACTAAGTAACTTGAGAGGGAGAAAGAGAAGAAATCTCAATATAGAAGCAAGTATTTTGCTAAGTATGTCCAAAGAGATAATTAACAAAATCAAACTTCAATCCAATAAAGATGATAAGCTTGTCAATGGGTTAAAGCTTTAGAATTGATGGAATCACCCATAAGCAATTGTAAAAAATTAACCAAGATCAACTCAAAGTAGAACTAATTAAATAGCACACAAATAACACAAAGGTTAAAAAATACAACAAAGAAGATAGTCATACACATAGTATGAGTATCTAAAAGCAATAAATATGGAAAATAAACCACTAAGCATAAGCTAGTCTAATAGTGATATTTTCCAAGATTGCTAAAAATAAAATAAAACTAAAAAGACGACGATGCATCATTCGAAGTTTTGTCCACCAGAACGAAAACTTGAATAGGAGGTCGAGTGAGGAGGAATTCAAGAAAATTTAACTTCTCATACACATGAGCAAGTTCAATTTGTTGAAATCGACAACAATCACACGAGGATCCATGATGCAACACAAAATCGTTTGATGGGGTTATGGCATCAAACTTAGGGTTTGGTGGTGGTGGGGTAAATGGTTTGGAAGTGTTTTCACAATGCCTTGTGAGGTTTGGGAAGGTTGCAAGGTCATTGAGTTGGGGGGTATTGAAGGATTGTGATGGTGGTAGAACATGTTCTTTTGCTCCGGTGATAGGGTTTATGGTGTAAGTCTCATTCCAATACTTGATTGGAGAGAAGGTAGGGTTTTTGGGTGGTTTGGACGAAGATGGTTCATTCTTCTTAACCCAAACGGGTCGAACCGAGATTTTCGGTTTCTTTGAAAGCTTGGATGAAGAAGCTTTGGGTGAGAGGGGTTGTGACAAAGAAATGTCAAGGTTAGGAGTGTAGAAGTTAGGCATTGTGAGAGTGTGAGAATGATATCTCAAGGTTATGTGAGAATGAATTCTCAAGGTTGGGAAGGTGTGAGAATGAAATCTCAAGGTTGGGGTATAAGTAAAATGTGATCAAGGTAAGAGTTTGAATACAAAATGTGTAGTGTCAAGGAATGTTTAGTCAATTTGAGTAAACAAGGAATCTTGACTGGGAATAGGGTTTTAAAGGTTTTGACCAAAAAAATCGTCAAAAGCCACTTTCTGGCCGCGGTACCTTATAGGGGCCGGCGGTTACATATCACTAAGGAACCGCGGGTCTTTAAGGAACCGCGTCCAGAGGACTTTGAACCATGTTTTTCTTGGGTTTTGGGAAAAACTAAGACTTTTTCAAAAAGTTGCAAATCTTGGAATTTTACCTCTATTAGAACCAAAATATGCTAGGGTTGCATAAAGCAACACATTCACAAAGAATGTCTTGACAAAGGGTGACAAAATAATTTAGATATCATTTTGAACCAATTTTAGTCAAGTTTAGGGGTTGTGATAGATTCAGGTTCAATTTTAATTTCAAATTAAAGTTGATTAGTGTGCACAAAAGGATAGAAACACACAAAGCTAAATCCATAAGTTAACAACATAAAACATTCATTAATGAGGCAAGTATAAAGACAAATAAAACTAACTAATGCATAGCTAGCTTATCATTAAATCTAGATAAGTGGTTTTCTTTGGCTTGTTGTTGTTGAAAACTCTTATTAAAAGAACTCCATCATTCATCTCCTAGGAGGAGGCATGGAGAACAAAGTAAGCAAGAAATCTTGCAAACCCTTATGTAGTCCATACATATCCATCCTTAGGTTTTGGATGAGGAAGTGGTTGTAGAGACAACATGGACATCTAGGACCATGAGTTTGTTGAAACCCAAAGTAAGGATCACCCAAGAGGAGGGAAAGTGGGACACCCAAAATTAGGATGTTTGAGTTAGGTGGAGGTGGAGGAGGCAAGTTCTCCAAGGGTGATGTGGGTTAAAGTGGAGGCATGTTCCCCAAAGGGGAAATAGGTGAGTGTGGAGGTAAATCCTCCAAGGTTGGTGAAATTGGTGAGTTGTGAGGGGTAAATGGTGAAGTCACCAAAATGTCATCAAAGTCATTCCCAAAAGGAATGCTTTGGATTGGTTGAGGTTGTGTGATCACTTCCAAGGGTGCACTTGGAGTGAAGGGTGAAGAAAGCTCATTCATTCTAGAGTTGAATGAAGAGGAGGTAGAACCAATGGAGTGGTTAGTACCATGGGTGGATGAAGTCTTGCATGGTGCAAGAGGTGGGGAAGGTGATGAAGAAATGAGGATAGGAGCATTCTCATTCTTAGGTGTGTGGAAAGGTGAAGAGTTAGGCTTAGCTACCTTAACCCTTATTTTGAGTGTTTTTATTAGGGTGGAGGTCTTGGAAGTGTTTGAGGTTTTGGTACACACCATGGTTGATTAGGGTGGTTTAAGGTTTAGGGAAGTATGTTTGATGTGTGAAGAACATGACAAACAAGGTGGGTTTAAATGGGTGAGGGGATGATCCAAACTAGTAACGGGTTAAAATCATTTTAGGTGAATAATGAATTTAGATACCCTAGTTTAGGAAATGTGCAGTTTGTCGACGTACAGTCGGTTAAGGGCCCAGCCCGACAGGCCCGCGGCCCACACACACCTTACTTATCCTTCAAGAAACCCTAGCACTATATAAACAAGGCTAGGGGTCTCATTCTACATAAGGTTCTCTCTTAACCATACCACTTTACAATATATCATCACTATACTAACTTGACCGTCGGAGGTGGACCCCGGGGCTCCGGCCTCGGGTCCATGTCTAACCGGTTTACCTTTGTTTGCAGCATTACTCAGGATTCGGGCAGACGACAAACGGCCCAGGAGTGTCGTCGAACCGGCCCAGCCAAACTATGCTCCAACAAGTTGGCGCCATCCGTGGGACCACTACTAAATCAAGTTTCGTGTTCTTATACTACCGGAAAACAAAAATCGATCTGATATCGGTAAGTCCGAAGCTATTGTTTTTTTTGTGTTTTCTACTTTCTACGTGCTACTATGCAAAAATTAATCGCCATGCAAAAATTAATCGCCATGTAAAAATTGATTCGTTTAATATGCTTGGAAAACAAAAACGTATGATTTTTAATATCGCCTAAAAACTAAAGCCGTTATGCTAATAACGTTTGCGTAAATCATTAAATCACCACTTATTACTTTTGGCGTCATGCGCCACGACAACAACTTCATAATGAATGGGAAAGTTACTGATTTGTTTAAGAATGCTTTCGCGACCCAACATGATTTTTTATAATCATACAAATATCTCCCATTAATATGTGATAGCCTTTTTCATGATGCTTTGTCGTATATATATTTGTATATAGAAGATCTTTCTCGTATATATATTTATAATTTATCAAGAGAATAACATATTAGATATTGCCGTTGTTTGCGCCAACCTTATAAAAAAAATATCCGCATGTCATGCTTAATTAGAATATAGATCATGTGTGCTTAAATATTCCAATATGCTAATATTCGTGTGTTGTAATCAGTCTTTGATTGTATTAACTCAGACTATTGATGCTTATTATTCTGGTGATCTATATCGCATTTGTACTAATATAAATTACGAAAAAGAAAATCATCATATGTAGACTAATATACATGACTTTGGAAGGTAAAACATTCTAAGCATAGTATAGCAGTTGACAAAAAACAAATTTTGAGAATCATATGAAGTGATTTGCTTTTGTTAAAGATATGATGCTATACTTCTATTATGCTACACATAATTTTTGTAATCTCCACATATTGATCGTTTATTCTATCTAAGTGTAATATTCTTTGAAATTATAGAATATCTTTAGAGGCTACAGATATCTTTATCCATGATGGTCCGTATATTCGGATCTATTTTATTTTGTATTTACGATAGTTCGGTCATCCAGCTATAGTCTCCACGTTTGGACATATTTTCTTTTTTAAACCACGGTCATGAGCCGCCTCTTCCGTCATTAATCCGCATGTTCGGGTATATTGTTTATATTAATAAAGGATATTACACATATCATTTAAATTAGTACAAGATATTATTTATCTTTTAAATTTCTTTAGGATATATCTCGATATAATTAAATTATAAATGACATTATATATATGTTTTAAATCGGTAAGATATATTACATACATATATAAATCAGAATAATATAATTTATTTATCATCCGCGGCCATGGTACAACCATCCGCGCCAGTCTGCACGCTCAGACATCTTTAGCCTACGGGCGTACATGTACACATCGTTCCCAGGTGGAATAAGAGGATTGAGTGAACATAATAATTCAACTTGTCGTGTAAGAGGGGTGCAACCCCAAGGACCACGGATCATGTATCCTTGCTAGACACCTTGCTATCAAGACGTTATAGTAAGTTACGCAAACCACATGACTCATGATGGACTTGCAAAAGACACACTGTGCACGTCTAACAAAATTTTGTCAAAATTTTGACCGTCCTTATGGTAGTAGCGGTACGCCGCACGTAGTGGCATAGCTCATCCCATAAGTTAGTTAAGATACGTCTTATACTATGTGACAATTCGCGGTTATGGCAAGACCCATCCGCGTTGGTTCGCACGTTCGAACCCAATTTCTATTTTTTGTACGCAGCTATGGTACGTCCATTCGCATTGGTCTACGCGACCGTAATTTTTTGAATACTTGATTAAGTTTAATATTACTAATCGAGTTTAGCACCATTTAACTTGGGGGGCTACCAGGGTATAATAATACCACTATTTCTGTGCATGACACGCAAATATCATTGGATATATTCCTTTGCCGCAGACGTCCGCCTTCTGCCGGTTTATTCCTTTGCCATGGAAGTATCTCTTCCATTCGCTTATTCTCTTCGCCGCGGAAGTACTCCTTCCGCGCGATTGTTCTGCGCCATGGAAGTATCTCTTCCATTGGCTTTTTCCTTCGCTACGGAAGTCCTCCTCCCGCGCGCTCATGCCTTTGCCACAGAAGTACCTCTTCTGCTGGCTTATTTATGCGCCGTGGAAGTATCTCTTCCACGTGTGTATTATCTGCGCCGTGGAAGTTTCTCTTCCACGTGCTTATTTATACGCCGTGTAAGTATCTCTTCCACGTGCTTATTATCTGCGCCGTGGAAGTATCTCTTCCACGTGCTTATTTATACGCCGTGGAAGTATCTCTTCCACGTGCTTATTCATGCGCCGTGGAAGTATCTCTTCCACGTGCTTATTATCTTCGCCGTGGGAGTATCTTTTCCACGTGCTTCTTATCTTCGCCGTGGAAGTATCTCTTCCACGTGCTTATTATCTTCGCCGTGGAAGTGTCTCTTCTACGTGCTCGTTGTCTTCGCCGTGGAAGTATCTCTTCCACGTGCTTATTCATGCGCCGTGGAAGTATCTCTTCCACGTGCTTATTCATGCGCCGTTGAAGTATTCTTCCACGTGCTTATTATTTTCGCCGTGGAAGTATCTCTTCCACGTGCTCATGATTTTCGCCGTGGAAGTATCTCTTCCACGGCGCATCGTTATTTTCACCGTGGAAGTATTTCTTCCACGTGCTTATTATCTTCGCCGTGGAAGTATTTCTTCCACGTGCTTATTATCTTCGCCGTGGAAGTATCTCTTCCACGTGCTCATTATTTTCTCCGTGGAAGTATCTCTTCCACGTGCTTATTATCTTTGCCGTGGAAGTGTCTCCTCCACGTGCTTCTTATCTTCGCCGTGGAAGTATCTCTTCCACGTGCTCATTATCTTCGCCGTGGAAGTATCTCTTCCACGTGCTTATTATATTCGCCGTGGGAGTATCTCTTCCACGTGCTTCTTATCTTCGCAGTGGAAGTATCTCTTCCACGTGCTTATTATCTTTGCCGTAGAAGTGTCTCCTCCACGTGCTTCTTATCTTCGCCGTGGAAGTATCTCTTCCACGTGCTCATTATCTTCGCCGTGGAAGTATCTCTTCCACGTGCTTATTATATTCGCCGTGGGAGTATCTCCTCCACGTGCTTCTTATCTTCGCCGTGGAAGTTTCTCTTCCACGTGCTTATTCATGCGCCGTGGAAGTATTCTTCCACGTGCTTATTATCTTCGCCGTGGAAGTATCTCTTCCACGTGCTCATTATTTTCGTCGTGGAAGTATTTCTTCCACGTGCTTATTATCTTCGCCGTGGAAGTATTTCTTCCACGTGCTTATTATCTTCGCCGTGGAAGTATCTCTTCCACAGCGCTCATTATTTTCGCCGTGGAAGTATCTCTTCCACGTGCTTATTATCTTTGCCGTGGAAGTGTCTCCTCCACGTGCTTCTTATCTTCGCCGTGGAAGTATCTCTTCCACGTGCTCATTATCTTCGCCGTGGAAGTATCTCTTCCACGTGCTTATTATATTCGCCGTGGGAGTATCTCTTCCACGTGCTTCTTATCTTCGCCGTGGAAGTATCTCTTCCACGTGCTTCTTATCTTCGCCGTGGAAGTATTCTTCCACGGCGCATCATTATTTTCGCCGTGGAAGTATCTCTTCCACGTGCTCATTATTTTTGCCGTGGAAGTATCTCTTCCACGTGCTTCTTGTTTTCGTCGTGGAAGTATCTCTTCCACGTGCTTATTATCTTCGCAGTGGAAGTGTCTCCTCAATGTGCTTCTTATCTTCGCCGTGGAATTATCTCTTCCACGTGCTCATTATCTTCGCCGTGGAAGTATCTCTTCCACGTGATTATTATATTCGCCGTGGGAGTATCTCTTCCACGTGCTTCTTATCTTCGTCGTGGAAGTATCTCTTCCACGTGCTTCTTATCTTCGCCGTGGAAGTATTCTTCCACGGCGCATCATTATTTTCGCCGTGGAAGTATCTCTTCCATGTGCTCATTATTTTCGCCGTGGAAGTATCTCTTCCACGTGCTTCTTATTTTCGCCGTGGAAGTATCTCTTCCACGTGCTTATTATCTTCGCAGTGGAAGTATCTCTTCCACGTGCTTCTTATCTTCGCCGTGGAAGTATTCTTCCACGTGCTTATTGTCTTCGCCGTGGAAGTCTCTCTTCCACGTGCTTATTGTCTTCGCCGTGGAAGTGTCTCTTCCACGTGCTTATTATCTTCGCCGTGGAAGTATCTCTTCCACGTGCTCATTATTTTCGCCGTGGAAGTATTCTTCCACGGCGCATCGTTATTTTCGCCGTGGAAGTATCTCTTCCACAGTGCATCGTTGTCTTTTGCCGTGGAAGTACGCCTTCCATTGGCTCATTCTGCCACAGAAGTACGTCTTCTGTTGGTTCATATCTTTGTTACGGAAGTACGTCTTCCGTGATGCATTACTTGGCCCGGCTAAGAGTGAATTTCCAAAATTTACATCGTTTATACTTAATTAGATGGAGCCTGATCAACTATGTTTAATCTAGGAAAAATTGTGACAAATTTTGGAAGTCATTATCGGATGTCGTGGCTGTAAGACGGATGTAATATCCGCATCACCTTTACACAGAGGTACGTCTTCTGTTGGCTTTAAGACGAATGACACATTCGCATTATGTTGCATCATTAGTGGGTATAAGAAGTACGCCTTCAAATGTTCACGATGCATCATACGGGTCCCACCTCCACCTTCATAAAACCTTCTTATCATCCTCACGTTAGAGATGAATAAGAATGATACCTTGCCAATGCCAGTGTTACCCCGGCTATAGAAACACGTTTTCTTCTTACGGGGTCCTTACCGTCTAATCACGGGAAACCAAGCATTCGAGCACACCCACCCGTCTTACGTACACGGGTTCCCCATTTCTTTCGACGTGGATATGCTTACAATTAGCGGATATGGTGTATAGTCTAGTAACCTCGGTGGCAACCTCGCATACTAGACTGGGGGACATGATGACGTATAGTGGCTATGCTCACTATTCGCAATCCCAACCCATCATCTTTTTACTAAAAGGTATCCCATTTACGAGTGGAGCCATATGTTACGGACGGCCCATGAGGATGTCCTAGCAGCAAGCCGCATGCGGTTGTTAGTGAGCATGATACACGAATGAGTCTAGCATAACATGATCATGAACCATATCATACTAGACTGGGGGACATGTCGACGTACAGTCGGTTAAGGGCCCAGCCCGACAGGCCCGCGGCCCACACACACCTTACTTATCCTTCAAGAAACCCTAGCACTATATAAACAAGGCTAGGGGTATCATTCTACATAAGGTTCTCTCTTAACCATACCACTTTACAATATATCATCACCATACTAACTTGACCGTCGGAGGTGGACCCCGGGGCTCCGGCCTCGGGTCCATGTCTAACCGGTTTACCTTTGTTTGCAGCATTACTCAGGATTCGGGCAGACGACAAACGGCCCAGGAGTGTCGTCGAACCGGCCCAGCCAAACTATGCTCCAACACAGTTTATTACTGAAAATCATGAAAGGTTTACACAAAATTAAGAAAACAGTGTAAAGCAAAGATGCTATCGTGCACAGTGACTGGCAGTTCCTTATCTAGGACCGGCGGTACCTTATCGATAAGGAACCGCGGGTCGATATGGAACCGCGACCAGAAGGTTTTCAAAAATTTCCCATCCCAGTTTTTGATAAACCCAGATTTTTCCCAAAAGTTTCACAAGCCAAGGTTAACTACAGATAAACACAGATTTTTCCCAAAAGTTTCGAATCAATTTGATGCCAGGAGCTGCACCAGTTGCTCGTACACCTTATCGATTAGCACCGTCAGAGTTGAAGGAGTTATCGGATCAATTGAAAGAGTTGATGGATAAGGGATTTATTCGACCGAGCTCATCACTATGGGGAGCGCCAGTGTTGTTTGTAAAGAAGAAGGATGGGTCGTTCCGGATGTGTATCAACTATAGAGAGCTCAACAAGTTGACGGTTAAGAATCGGTATCCACTGCCGAGGATTGACGATTTGTTTGATCAATTGCAAGGTTCCTGTGTGTACTCAAATATCGACTTGAGATCAGGGTATCATCAACTGCGAGTTAGAGAGGAGGATATTCCTATAACTGCCTTTCGTACACGGTATGGACACTTTGAATTCCGAGTGATGCCTTTTGGGCTAACAAATGCGCCTGCAGTATTCATGGATCTTATGAATCGAGTGTGCAAGCCGTATTTGGATAAGTTTGTCATTGTATTCATCGATGATATTCTTATTTACTCCAAGAGCAAGGAAGAACACGAGAAGCACCCGAGGAAGATATTGGATCTGCTGAAGAAAGAGAAGTTGTACGCGAAATTCTCAAAGTGTGAGTTTTGGTTAGAATCTGTGCAATTCCTTGGGCACGTAATTGATAGCAAAGGAGTTCGTGTGGATCCTGCCAAAGTTGAGGCAATCAAGGAATGGTCGGCACCGACAACGCCGACTGAAGTTTAACAATTTCTTGGTTTAGCTGGGTTTTATCAGAGATTCATCGAAGGGTTTTCGTTGATCGCAAAGCCGTTGACCAAGCTTACTGAGAAGAATCGGGTGTTTGAATGGGGAGATGATGAAGAAATCGCTTTCAAAACCCTTAAGGACAAATTGTGTTATGCTCCGATTTTGTCATTGCCAGAAGGAATTGAAGACTTCATGGTGTATTGTGACGCGTCTCGTAAGGGTTATGGAGCTGTGTTGATGCAACGTGAGAAGGTGATCGCTTACGCGTCGAGACAATTGAGGAAGAATGAAGAAAACTACACTACGCATGATTTGGAATTGGGAGCTGTAGTTTTTGCGCTTAAGTTGTGGAGACACTACTTGTATGGGACTAAGTGTGTTGTATTCACTGACCACAAGAGTTTGCAGCACATTTTAGACCAAAAGGAGTTGAATATGAGACAAAGACGTTGGGTGGAACTACTGGCAAGGCGAACGTTGTAGCGAATGCACTTAGTAGGAAGGATAGAGAGAAACCTTTGAGAGTCAGAGCATTAGTGATGACTGAGGGTGTTGATTTGACCGAAACAATATTGAAGGCTCAAGAGAAGGGATTAATGAAAGAAAATGTTGGTGCTGAGAATCTGGGAAGACTGTTGAAACCACTTTTTATGGTTAGATCAGACGGGCTGAGATATTTTGAGAATCGGATTTGGTTACCACTATGTCCATCCGAGGAAGGAATGCCTGGAGTAAGAGATTTGGTTATGAACGAGTCTCATAAGTCGAAGTACTCGATACATCCTGGAGCGGATAAGATGTATCATGATCTGAAGAAAGTCTACTGGTGGCCGAATATGAAGGCGGAGATTGCTCGTTACGTCAGTAAGTGTTTGACTTGTGCGAAGGTTGAAGCTGAACATATGAAACCGTCTGGGCTGTTGGTACAACCTGAGATCCCAGAATGTAAATGGGAGAAGATCGCTATGGATTTCATGACGGGTTTACCTAGAACTCCTAGTGGTTGTGATATGATTTGGGTAATAGTGGATAGATTGACAAAATCTGCTCACTTTTTACCTATGAAGAAGACGGTCAGCATGGAGAAACTTGCCAGTGTGTACGTGAAGGAGATCGTTTGCAGACATGGAGTACCTTTATCGATCATTTCGGATCGTGATAGTAGGTTTACTTCAGAATTTTGGAAATCTCTTCAACGTGCGATGGGCACCGAGTTGAGTTTGAGCATGGCCTATCACCCGGAGATTGATGGCCAAAGCGAACGCACTATTCAGACGATGGAGGACATGCTCCGAGCATGCGTGATTGACTTCGGAGGAAGTTGGGAACGCCACTTACCTTTAGTGGAGTTTTCGTATAATAATAGTTATCATGCGAGCATCAAGGCTGCACCATTCGAAGCGTTGTATGGAAGGAAGTGTAGATCTCCTGTGTGTTGGAGCGAAGTAGGAGAGAGTCAGTTGACTGGGCCCGAAATGGTTTTGGAGACGACAGAGAAGATTGTGCAAATTAAGAACCGTTTACTTGCTGCAAGAAGCCGGCAGAAGAGTTATGCCGATAATAGAAGAAAACCGTTGGAATTTGAGGTCGGAGACATGGTTATGCTTAAGGTTTCGCCATGGAAGGGTGTGATTCGTTTTGGGAAGAAAGGAAAGTTGAGTCCGAGGTATATTGGACCATTCAAGATTGTTAAACGAATTGGACCGGTAGCATATAAGTTAGAATTGCCGAATGAGCTTAGTGCTATTCACGACACGTTTCGCGTATCAAATTCGAAGAAGAGTTTGGCGGATAAGGAATTGGTGATTCCTTTGGACGAGATTCAGCTGGACGATAAAATGCATTTCGTGGAGGAACGAGTGGAAATTATGGACCGAGAGGTCAAGAGGCTGAAGCATAGTAGAATTCCCATTGTGAAGGTGCGATGGAATTCTAGGCGTGGACCGGAATACACTTGGGAACGTGAGGACTTTTTCAAGGAGAGATATCCTCATCTGTTCCAGCGGCACGAAATGTGAGTATAAGAAGAGGCGAGCGCCGGGACGTCGCTCTCTTTAAGGAGGGGTGGATGTGATACCCAGAAACCGAGGTCACTTATCTTACCCTAAATTACGCCTATTTTTGAAATTTTTAAGAAATTTTATTTACTAAATATTTTATTGTTTTGGTTGAAACCAATGTTTGAGGTCGTAATTTTGACGATTGACGATTTAAGAAGAACGATGACGACTACGACCCCGATGGATGCCCAAATCTCTATGTTTATTGTCGTTTTATCGATATTATAATGTTTCGAGGATTTTACTTTCGGTTCGTGTTAAGTCGAGTCGGGTGTGTTTTATTGCTTTCTGGGTGCATTTAAATTGTCCTAAAAGTATTTTGGAGTGTTCGGGATGACCCCCGACTCCCGCAAAATTTTCCAAGTCGACTAGTAAGTCATTCCCGCAAACATTTGAGGTCGTTTTTAAACAAGGCCAAAAGAAAGCCCAAATTGCACACAAGGACCTCCCAAATTTACAAAAGGTAAAATTAAACACACACACAACACAAAGACATTAAAAAAAAACCCACTTTCTCTCTTTTCTCTCTTTAGGCCGACGGCCACACACCACCACACCACCACCATAATTTTTTTTCTACTTTGTTTTGATTAAAACCAAGGTTAGACCACGTTTAGATTATTCATTTCAAGTGTTTTGATGTATTCCAATCCAACATGCATTCATAAAATTTTTTCAAGAATCAAATGGGTTTTTCAAAATTAGTTTTGATGTTAAAGGGGTTAATGCATGTTTAATTAGTGTGTAAGTGATGAATAATCACCCAACAAACCAACCAAAATCAATTTGGTTAGGGTGTTTTGATCACCAACACCCCACGGCAATATGAGGGTGTTTGGTGGATCTTGGTGGTTGATGTTTTGCTTGTGGGTTTATGTTTAAATCATTCTTTTAGATGTTTTTGAGTGGGTAAAGCTTATTGCATGTTTGATTTAGTGAATGGGTTTAAGAGTGGATTTGATAGGTGTTAAGGACTGATTAGGATGTTTAGACATGGTTAGAAGTGATTAAATTAAGGCTAGGTGTCGATAAAATGGTTTGGAAACAAGTGTTGGGTTAATTTTGAGAAGGGTAATTTTAGGCAGATTGTTTAGGCTTGTTTTCATGAGTTTGACTGAGTAAACAGGTCATGAGACTAGGATATAGTTGTAGAGCGTCGTCTTAGCTTCGATTTGGTATAAGAAAGAGCTTACGACTCCTAACGAGTCAAAAGTTATGATGTTTTGAAATTACGTGTACCGGGAGATGAGAACCTACATAATCCGAAATTATGTTTGGTTTTGGGTCAAATCCCGAGGACCATAGATATAGTTCGGTAATAGATTAAAAGTTGATTTTTGGTCTCAAGCCTGCATTTGTGAGTCTATTATTATACTTAAGTGTTAAACGGCTCAATGGTGTATTTTAAATGTGTCAAACAAGTACAACATGGTCGATGTGCAAAATCAGTCCGAAAAACATATGTTTAGTAATGTGTTGAGTAACAGGTCATAAAAGTGAGAACTTTTAATGGGATTAGAAATGAGTTTTCTACAGGTCTTAAGGTATTTTTGTGAATATTCCAAACTTTTATAAAAGGGTTTAAGTCTTAGAAAACAGCCCATACTTTTGGTAAGTATCAGCGAAAAACGTAAAAAAGGTAATAACGTTAGTAACGTAGATGAATCGTATAAAACTAATAACAATTATTTGTTTGGTTTTAGCGTGAGTTTGTAATTATCACAATTGACTAATATGTACATATTATACAGTACTTGAAGTTTATAAATGAGATTTACTCATTACGCGTTATTGTTTGTTAGGTGTTTGATAGTTGTAAAATTACACTTGTTTAGGAAAACAAGGTAAAAGCGGTAAGTATTAAGTGAACGTTTAGGAAATCGTAAACACTTATGACCCTTAATGGGGATCGTTCTCTCGAGGAGGCACGTGTGTTGTGAATTGAATTGATTTGATTGATGATTTTATTTATTAACAAGAAGAAAAGAGAAGAGAAAATGACGAAGACGAAAAAATAGAAAAATTGACAAAAACACTACTAGAAAGTTAAGACGTAGAAACGTAAAAATGACAAAAATTAAAATTTTAACCTAAAAATTCCTAAAAATTCCTAAAAATCCACAATAAAATTCTAAGAGTTTACAAAAAATCCAAACTTGCTAAAACCTTTTAATTAATTTAATAATGACTTTTTAATGCTAATTAAAGCCCTAAAAATCACTTTTAAATATTAAAAAGCCCTAAACAAGATTTAATAGTTTGTAAACCTCAAAAATGACCTAATTAAGCTAAAAACTATTTTTAAAAATTTTAAAACCAAATTAAACTATTTTTAAACTCCTAAAAACTATTAAAATCTATTAAATCTTAAATTAATTCTAAAAATTAATTGAAAAGCCTAAAAAATATTTGGAAAGTGAAAAAGGTCCTATTTTAATTACTACAATCTAGGAAAAATGAAAAAAAGTTAAAAATAAAACTTTGAATTTTTCTTAATAAAATAATATTAAAATATTCCAAAAAATAAAAAGTTCAAAAATAAATTCTAAAAAATTCTCAAAAATCCTAAATATTCTAACTAAGAAGAAAATGCAAATTAAAGCTCCTAAAACCTTTTAATTAATTTTATATTAATTTTTAAAGTTGTCTAAAAACCCTAAAATCAAATAAAATTAAAAATTAAAGTTTTTGAAAACTTTTTTGAATGTAAACCTCAAATAATTTAATTAAAACCTAAAAACTATTTTTTTGGATTTTTAAAATACTGTTTACTATTTTTAATTTACTTTCTAAAATTTAATCTAAAAATAATCCTAATAAATAATTAAATAAAGGGAAAAATAATGTTTTTAAACAGAAAAATCTAAAAGCCTAATACTATCCTAGGAAAAATGACCCTGGCCAAATAAGCTTGCTAAATAAGCTGAAATGTCCTAAATAAGCTACGGCTTATTTAAGATAAGCCAAAACAAGAACAACTTAAGTAAGCTTTGAAATGAATCAATAACGTAAAAAGTCCATCTAGATCACTGGTTAACACGTTTACTCCCCCAACGAGGGGTCGCGTGTTCGAGTCCAGGCAGGGTGGACTTTTTGATTTTTATTTTCTTTTTTTTTTTACTTTTTAAAACACAAACAGTAACACTTATAAGCTACAAAAACACAATCACAAACCTAAAGTGACCAAGATTAGATCAAATAGAAGCTCAAATATGCCCAGTTGAGCACTTGTTTCTGATGAACAAGTGACTTTTTATACTTGTGAGTGTATGATCCAAGAGGACTTGGATTTGTGCTTTTTGGTCTTGTTTCTTTGGAACAAACAGGCACCCCTATACTCTTTGGAGTATAGGGAGTCAAATCAAATCAAAATCTAGCAAGAAACAACACAACATAGAGCACACAAGCCAAATCAAGTTGCTGTAACAAATTTTAAGGTCTGGTGGTGATTTATGCTAAAAGACTTGCTCAAATCTGAAATTCAACTGCCCATATCTTGTATACAATTCACTTTTATGGCATACAGACTATCTGCAATCTTACTTGACCCTATATCCTAGCAGTTTACAAAATCCAAGCACCAATTAAAGGAAGAAAACAAGCAGATTCTGGCAGTGACAATTTTATGCTTCCTTTTTCCTTATTTATCCAACAAACTTGTTCAATACTTGTTCCAAGTTCAAGACAAAACTACCAGTTACCTTTTACCATCCTACTGAGTATTTATGACAGATTATGAAACAAATATGCAATCAAATTACCCTACTTATCCCTTAATCCAAACACCCCCTTAAAACTGATAACCAAGATTTTTCACACAAAATCCTAACAAGATCCTACCAAACTGACTAAATAGACCTTAAACATGCATAAAAACACTTATCATGCATCAACCAACCATTTAACACACATTCAAACCATTTTTCATGCACATCAAACTAGTCACCAAATTTAAAGTAAAAACTGAAAATTAAAAAGGTAAATGAGTTTTACCTTGAGGGACTCACATCCAAGTCCCTCAGTGACAGCTTGTCACCTCCCTCAAACTCGGGTTTGAGCTGAACCTTGAACACACAAACTCCAATAATCTGCTAAGAAAGAAAACACAAAAAATGCACAATATCCAATGAAACTGATTTTCTGAAACTTATAAACTTTTGAAACCCAATAACCTTTGAAACTTAACAGGTTTTAAACAAATTCAAACTCACAAATCAAAACTCCTTTTCCACTTTCACTTCAAAGGAGTTTGATTTCTGAAATTTGAATCAAATTTAAAACTTTGAAAAACTTTTGAAAATCCTTAAAACACACAAGTGTTCACACAATGATAAATGGAACTCAGCCTTAGCATTTTCACCACACACAAACTTTTTAAACTTAATAAAAGGAATTACACTTGTATTTAACAAACACCAAACTTCATTAATTTAAAAAAGGAATTACAAGATGCAAATGCTAAAACTGGAACAAGTAAATAGAGACACAGGTCGTCTCTATTTATACAACTAGAAAGAAGGTCCTAGAATCTCAAAACCCTAAACATTGAATTGCCTAAAGTGCCCTTGAAGTCTTGGTCTTCAAAATCGGTCAAAAATTGCCCATGTGATATGCCAGCTTGGAATAATTGATCATAGACGTCCAATAAAGCTTTGGGAGCAAGGAGTTGGTTACAATCGTTGATTTTGTCGGGGTATTGGGTTTTGGGTGAAAGTGACGCAGCAGTGGAGGTCCCTACTGCTCACATGGGTGTGTTGGTGGGGTGGTTAGGAGGTGGGTTAGGGTGAGGTGAGGGTTAATTAATAATCTGCACTTAATTAAAACATAACCCTTTGATTTGAGTGATATTCATAATTAGGGTTTATGGGTAAAAAGGTTTACCAGGTTAGTGTTTAATCTAAAAAGGGTTTAGGGAAATTCAAATCCCTTGTTTAGTGGGAAAGGTCATGTTGACCATTTGACCCTTTTTAAATAAAACCGGTTTGGGCTTGTGGACGGGTTTGGGTAGGATATGGGTTGGTGGGTGGGTTTTGCTGAGGTGTCACGTGGTGACTGGTTGTAAGGGTTTGGTGGTTTGGCAGATTTGGCCCCCAAGCTTTTCACTTTCTTTCATCTTGTAAATAAATGCTAACAACGCCCAACTTACACTTAACAACTTTTGGAAAGTTGTCAAAAGTGGCACAAAAGGTTTATAAACTTTTCCAAGGGCCTTATATGTATATTCTTCAAATTTTAAGGACTGGTCTTGTAATATTTTCAAACATCAAGGACCATACTTGTACCATTGACATTTGGAGGGTCAATTGTGACAAGTTCTTCAAAGATGAGGGACTAATTTTGCCAATCTTCAATTCTTCAAGGGTCATTTTGCAAAATTCCAAACTTGGGCCCGATTCATTGTGCGGCTTCGTTTCCCGTGTTCGTTTTTGAATGATTCTTGTGATCTTTTGCCAATTCCTCAATATCCGTACCTAAAAATACACAAGTAACAAACACGAGCATATATTTGGTATAATTGATGATATTTTATGCATTTTAAGCCCGATTTGGACGATGAGACCATGTATAAAAGCAGTCTCATCACTCCCCCATACTAAACCATTGCCGTGCCCTCACGCAATGCTAGAATAAAGTATCAAAGCATCTCCAAAATTTAATTTTATTCAATTTATTGAAATGATAAACTAGCTACACTACACTATTGCTACTACTTGCGTTTTAGACATAATGTATGATTTTCATCGCAAAATGGGACGTTTAGGTTCATAAAATAAGAACACGTGAATGCTTCGTTAGAAATAATTTCGTCGTCCTCGATTTTCACCTTAATTCCATGCCAAGCGTGCAACGAGATCATTGTCATTATAAGTTAGTAATGCTAACACTACTCATATGCCCTAATCACGTACTTATTCTCCCATTATTCCTAAGTTGTATCTCTTATATTTTATTATGTCTTAATGATCACGAGGATACATTGTTGACTTATGCGATAATAGAGATTTAGGTCTAAAAATAGAGTCCTAACGGTGTAACTAAGACCATCAAATCAATAACCCCTCCTAATAGACAACGATGGTAAAAAATTAAGTTGACAAGAAGAATCGATAAACACGGTTTTATAACGGTTTTGAACATGAGACTTATTACCAAGACTTTTATACGCCCCCTAACGGAAGGGCCTTATTATCTTTGGTTTACCTCCATCTTTTATTCAACTTCGCCATGAAGCTTTTATTATGACTTCGGTCTTGCCTTGCCTTTTATTATCCGCCTCATCGGTGGTTTTATTAGCCAAAGACGTATATCCTCACGCTAAAGCGAATTTTGGATCTTTAAAGCTTCGAGATTAAGGCTTGATTCACTTTCAATTTTGCATAGATTTTAGGCCTTGTGGGGTTTCAAATTGTTTGCTAGATTTAGGTGAGCACTTGAAATCTTATTATTGGGTGAAGCTTTCGATTATTTGGGTGCCAATACTTCAAAACCGTGACGCTGGCGATACCTTAATGTCTTCCCAATTTAATTACACGGAAGCTACTAGAAAAGACTAGAAACCCAACAATCCTAACTAAACCGCTAAGTCAATATTTATTAAGCAAAAATATTTACAAGCGAAGGGAGAATAAGCAAACAACGAGAACACATGAGTTTTTGAAAGAATACGAGTACTCTACGTTTAGCATAGTAACTTATAATTAACTCTATCATTTCTCGTCCTCATTTAAGAGACTTAGCCTAATGTGTAGTTAAGGAATCAAAGCTAAGTGCTCAACACGCACGGTCGAGTAAAAAATTACTCTTATTCTCGCCATCGGAAAATCTACATTCGTGTCATCAAACACTTATAAAACATGAGAAAAATTTTAAAATTTGGCCATTTTTAGCCTTATTTTGCAACGAAACGATAAACAAAACGATAAACTTTGGAAAGCGTGAAGGTTTGGCAAGGCAAGTATCTATTCACCCCCCATACTAAAGTTAAACATTATCCTCAATGTTTCGAGTCTAGGGGTGCAAACACCCCCATACTAGAGACGTAGTCGAATGCCTAATCTAGCATGAAAAGGGTGTAACCAATAAATTAATAGCCGTTTATGAAGTGTGCTAAAAACCTAAGGTTAGAACATAAAAGGATATATCATATGGATATTGGGAAAGGCCTCCAAAGAAAACGATCGAGTTCTCCCATAAAATGAAACACGAGAGGCTCCAATCGTGAAGATCATGATCTAAAAACCACAATGCACAAACAACCACGGAACAAAGGTTGGAAGGGCACAAATCCCCTCACATTAAACTAATTAGAAAGCAATAATATGTACATGGATAAGCATGGGTCTCCCCCACGAGGCACCTTGTTTTTGATAACCGAGTCAAAAGCTCGACTCGAATCCCCATAAATGTGATCATTTAGGGATTATCATGGTTTGGTCAATTTTTGGTGGGGCTTACATGATAAACAAGGCCCAAAGTACGTGGAGTACTTTAAAAACCCGATAAACGTATACCGGGGTCAAAGATAGCGTCCTCGTTTTCGGATGAAAGACGAGACAACACTACTCCAACACAAACCCCAATGGGGTAGAAGAAAATAGGAGAGAAGAAATAGAAGGGTGGGACAATGGGTAAGTCATAACATTGAGCTACTCGAGGTAGACTCGCACCAATCAAATGAAAAGATTTTCCATTTATTACATCGGTGGAAGACCGAGATTTCCCTATAAAAGCAATTCCAGGATCAAATATCTCGTCCTCGGTGGAGAAAGGGGAGGGAACATAAGGGGCTTCCCCCACACTAAGTCCACACAAAGCCTCGTCAAAAGGAGAAGACGAGCTTGTAGTACTCAATAAATGCGGTGATGACGGAGTTAGAATTGTAGAAAAATCTTTTAAATTCAAGTTAAGATCTTTTCCTTTTTCATCTTTTAAACTCTCCTTGTGAAAACCCGATTTAATTATGTCAAAAATATTTGGTGTATCTAAAATAATGTTAGTCACACTAAAAATTCTCAAATTTTGAAATCTTTTTGGTTTAGGTGGTGGCAAGTTTTCAAATCTTTTGTCAACAAAGAAAACCTCCCCATCGGGATCAACGTATTCATCATCCGAAGAATCACTCGAGATTGGAATCATAGGCTTAACACTCTTAACCTCCACAGGCGGAGGGGACGGAACTTCATTTTTGTCAACAACTCCTAAAACTCTATTTGAAATCTTTTTGCAAATGTTTTTGATGGGATTGACATTGTACAAAGATGTGATCGAATACACATGAGAAAGAGTGGAGTTTTGAGTTGCATTAATGACGAGTTCTTCCTCATTGAAACGAAGAGTGATTTTTCTTGCATGCACATCGATAAGTGCTCTCGAGGTATCCAAAAAAGATCGACCTAAAATTAACGGAACTTTAGGATCGATGGGAATATCAACAACAATAAAGTCTACAGGATAGTAGAACTTTCCAACTTTCACGAAGACGTCCTCGGCAACTCCACAAGCTAGAATCGTAGAATGATCGGCCATTTCGATTGACATTCTTGAAGGAGTGAGATTTGGAAGATTGAGCGATTTAAAAATCTCAAGAGGCATCAAATTAATACTAGCACCAAGATCGGCCAAGGCGTAGCATTCTTCCATGTCTTGGATAGCACATGGGATTAAAAACTTTCCAGGATCACCGACTTTTTGAGGTATGCGGCTTAGAAAAACCGAAGAACAACTAGACGATTTTTGCAATTTCTCTTTGTTATTCAACATACTTTTGAAGTTCGCGGCAAATCGAGGCATCATGACTAAGGCGTCGGCAAAACTTATATTAAAATTCAAGTCACGAAACATTTTCATAAAAAGTTCAAATTGATAATTATTTCGTTCTTGTGCCTTTTCCTTGTCTCGTCTTGAAGGGTAGGGTAAAGGTGGTGTGGGTTGGGGAAAATTAGGCATAGGCAACGGCCTTGGAATCTCGGGTTCCATGATTGGTGTGGGTTCAACCGTAGGTGTGGTTTGAGCGGTACTTCGTGGGCTTGTAATTTGCTCCTTTTCAACCACAACCTCGGGTTCTTTCTCTTTTTCCTTCTCCATAGAAGTACTTGGTCGAGAAATGGGTTCTTTGAAAGTTTTACCACTACGAGTAGTAATAACCTTCAATTCTCCTTTCGGGTTCACGATGGTATCACTAGGAAGACCACCCGAAGAAGAGGGCTTACACATGATAGCTTCAAACATTTTAGCCATACGGTCTTCAAACTTAGATTGCCTAGCATCCGCTTTTAACAACTCTTGCTTAATCTCATGTTGTCCTAATTCCATCTTTTGTTGATTTTGTTGGAGACGTTGGACAT
The DNA here is from genome assembly GCA_025667525.1 of Glebionis coronaria. Taxonomy (NCBI): domain Eukaryota; kingdom Viridiplantae; phylum Streptophyta; class Magnoliopsida; order Asterales; family Asteraceae; genus Glebionis; species Glebionis coronaria. The sequence goes on from CM046876.1 coordinate 675,783,026, forward strand.
TTCCTTCCATTTTGTTTGCATGAGTTTTAAGTTCATTAGCAAGTTCATTTTTAAGCTCGGTTTTCAATTCGGACCTTAAGCTAATCATCTCACGTTGCATGTTATCAAACTTAGCATCATTAGCCTTAGCATAATCTAAAAATTCTCCTTGCAAATTTTTAGTGTGAGCATTTTGAAAACCTTGAGTAGGAGTTTGAAAATCACGGTTTTGGTTTTGGTTTGAAATTTGCCCATTACCACTTTGATAATTACCCTTGTTATAATTCCTTTGATTTCCTTGGTAATTTCCACCTTGATTGTTGTTTCGATAGTTATTAGCATTTTGATTTTGTGGAGCTTGATTTTGGCGGGAACCTTGACCGATTTGGTTATAAGTTCCCGTGGCTACATAAGCATTCGAAGTGTTACCATCCGCGGTAATGCACTCGGAAAAATCATGAGCTCCACCACACGAAACACAACTCTTAGCAACCGCTTTAACCGAAGCGGAATTTGAAGCTTCTTGAGCTTTCCAATGAGACATAAGAGTCGAAAACCTATCGAAAAACTGATTCTCCTCATTTTCTTCATCTTGCAAGGCATTAATGGAACGAGATGATGACGAGCCCAAATTGGCAACACTCGGTGTGTTACGAGGGCTATAGACCTTAGACCTATTTTCTATGATTTTCAAAGCCTCATTGGTCGTTTTGCACAAAAAATTACCACCCGCGGCGGCATTTAAATAATCTCGTTCATGATCATTAAGCCCATTACAAAAAGTGTCAATTTGATGCAATTCGGAAAAATCATGGTGTGGACATTCATGTAACATTTCTTTAAACCTTTCCCAAGCCATTGAAAAACTTTCATTAGGTCTTTGTGTAAAACGTGAAATCTCGTTTTTCAAATGTGTTGTCTTAGATGGTGGAAAAAATTGATTCACAAATTTAGACACGAGATCGGCCCATGTCAAAATCGAATTCGGCGGTTCTTTCTCAAGCCATATCTTGGCGGGTCCATCTAACGAGTAAGGAAACAACATCATCTTAATGGCATCGTGTGGTACATCCTTAAACTTGCTTGTCGCGGTGAGACGATTAAATTGCCTAATGTGATAATGTGGGTTGTCTTTTTCGTGACCGCGAAACTTGTTTGCTTGAAGCATAGACATTAAACCCGTCTTGATCTCAAAGTTCTCCGCAAGGATGGCGGGAATCACAATGGCCTCTCCAAAACCCTCGGTGGGTGCTTGAAGCAACTCCATCATAGTACGATTAGCCATGATAGCTTCTTGTTCTACAATAGGTTCCTCACTTGGAGACTCCTCACTAGAATGAGTTTTAGTAGGAGTTTTGTTCTTTCGTCTACGTGCACGTTTTGCTTGATTACGAGTGAGCATAAACGTCACGTACAACGTGGAGACGAGCAAAGAAGATTCTTTTTGGTATTTTGTGTTTTTTCAATTTTTTGTGGTTTTTGATTGCATTAACCTTTTTGGAAATTGGTGAATGTATTAAGTAGACAATGAGTCCACAAATCTCCTCCTTAATAAAATCTCTTGATTAAAAAGGCCTCAAGGAATGAAAACGATCACGTGGAGTGAACGCCTTCGATGACTTTAGAACGATGGTGGAACACCAAATCGTTCAAGAGGGTTTAATCAAATGAAACCAAGAAAATATATATGATATGTAGTAATACTTTGGGCGGCAAAACCCTCGATTCACTCTCAAAATCAAATACGCACAAGCAAGCGGAGGAAACGAGGCGGCGCGAAGCACTTAAGAGCCTTTTTCCTTTAGGTTGTGAAATACAACCGCCTTATACCCACCTTATAGTTTGTATTATCAAGATTAAGCTTCACGAAAGTATTTATCTATTTTTGCCTTTTTTCTTTGGTTTGAGATTCGAATACAATGATCGAGTGATGAAATCCCGAATCAAGGTTGTGATTGCTCACGTATTTGGAGTACTTGTGATTTTATTGTTCTACGTATACAATATAGTAATAGTATTCACACAAAAACCGAAAAACGATAATACGTATTAATAGAGTACTATTAATACAAATACTTTTATGGCTAATATAAAAAAACAACAATGGTTCAATCAAAACACAACACGCCTCCCCGGCAGCGGCGCCAAAATGATAGTTGTAAAATTACACTTGTTTAGGAAAACAAGGTAAAAGCGGTAAGTATTAAGTGAACGTTTAGGAAATCGTAAACACTTATGACCCTTAATGGGGATCGTTCTCTCGAGGAGGCACGTGTGTTGTGAATTGAATTGATTTGATTGATGATTTTATTTATTAACAAGAAGAAAAGAGAAGAGAAAATGACGAAGACGAAAAAATAGAAAAATTGACAAAAACACTACTAGAAAGTTAAGACGTAGAAACGTAAAAATGACAAAAATTAAAATTTTAACCTAAAAATTCCTAAAAATTTCTAAAAATCCACAATAAAATTCTAAGAGTTTACAAAAAATCCAAACTTGCTAAAACCTTTTAATTAATTTAATAATGACTTTTTAATGCTAATTAAAGCCCTAAAAATCACTTTTAAATATTAAAATGCCCTAAACAAGATTTAATAGTTTGTAAACCTCAAAAATGACCTAATTAAGCTAAAAACTATTTTTAAAAATTTTAAAACCAAATTAAACTATTTTTAAACTCCTAAAAACTATTAAAATCTATTAAATCTTAAATTAATTGAAAAGCCTAAAAAATATTTGGAAAGTGAAAAAGGTCCTATTTTAATGACTACAATCTAGGAAAAATGAAAAAAAGTTAAAAATAAAACTTTGAATTTTTCTTAATAAAATAATATTAAAATATTCCAAAAAATAAAAAGTTCAAAAATAAATTCTAAAAAATTCTCAAAAATCCTAAATATTCTAACTAAGAAGAAAATGCAAATTAAAGCTCCTAAAACCTTTTAATTAATTTTATATTAATTTTTAAAGTTGTCTAAAAACCCTAAAATCAAATAAAATTAAAAATTAAAGTTTTTGAAAACTTTTTTGAATGTAAACCTCAAATAATTTAATTAAAACCTAAAAACTATTTTTTTGGATTTTTAAAATACTGTTTACTATTTTTAATTTACTTTCTAAAATTTAATCTAAAAATAATCCTAATAAATAATTAAATAAAGGGAAAAATAATGTTTTTAAACAGAAAAATCTAAAAGCCTAATACTATCCTAGGAAAAATGACCCTGGCCAAATAAGCTTGCTAAATAAGCTGAAATGTCCTAAATAAGTTACGGCTTATTTAAGATAAGCCAAAACAAGAACAACTTAAGTAAGCTTTGAAATGAATCAATAACGTAAAAAGTCCATCTAGATCACTGGTTAACACGTTTACTCCCCCAACGAGGGGTCGCGTGTTCGAGTCCAGGCAGGGTGGACTTTTTGATTTTTATTTTCTTTTTTTTTTTTACTTTTTAAAACACAAACAGTAACACTTATAAGCTACAAAAACACAATCACAAACCTAAAGTGACCAAGATTAGATCAAATAGAAGCTCAAATATGCCCAGTTGAGCACTTGTTTCTGATGAACAAGTGACTTTTTATACTTGTGAGTGTATGATCCAAGAGGACTTGGATTTATGCTTTTTGGTCTTGTTTCTTTGGAACAAACAGGCACCCCTATACTCTTTGGAGTATAGGGAGTCAAATCAAATCAAAATCTAGCAAGAAACAACACAACATAGAGCACACAAGCCAAATCAAGTTGCTGTAACAAATTTTAAGGTCTGGTGGTGATTTATGCTAAAAGACTTGCTCAAATCTGAAATTCAACTGCCCATATCTTGTATACAATTCACTTTTATGGCATACAGACTATCTGCAATCTTACTTGACCCTATATCCTAGCAGTTTACAAAATCCAAGCACCAATTAAAGGAAGAAAACAAGCAGATTCTGGCAGTGACAATTTTATGCTTCCTTTTTCCTTATTTATCCAACAAACTTGTTCAATACTTGTTCCAAGTTCAAGACAAAACTACCAGTTACCTTTTACCATCCTACTGAGTATTTATGACAGATTATGAAACAAATATGCAATCAAATTACCCTACTTATCCCTTAATCCAAACACCCCCTTAAAAATGATAACCAAGATTTTTCACACAAAATCCTAACAAGATCCTACCAAACTGACTAAATAGACCTTAAACATGCATAAAAACACTTATCATGCATCAACCAACCATTTAACACACATTCAAACCATTTTTCATGCACATCAAACTAGTCACCAAATTTAAAGTAAAAACTGAAAATTAAAAAGGTAAATGAGTTTTACCTTGAGGGACTCACATCCAAGTCCCTCAGTGACAGCTTGTCACCTCCCTCAAACTCGGGTTTGAGCTGAACCTTGAACACACAAACTCCAATAATCTGCTAAGAAAGAAAACACAAAAAATGCACAATATCCAATGAAACTGATTTTCTGAAACTTATAAACTTTTGAAACCCAATAACCTTTGAAACTTAACAGCTTTTAAACAAATTCAAACTCACAAATCAAAACTCCTTTTCCACTTTCACTTCAAAGGAGTTTGATTTCTGAAATTTGAATCAAATTTAAAACTTTTGAAAAACTTTTGAAAATCCTTAAAACACACAAGTGTTCACACAATGATAAATGGAACTCAGCCTTAGCATTTTCACCACACACAAACTTTTTAAACTTAATAAAGGAATTACACTTGTATTTAACAAACACCAAACTTCATTAATTTAAAAAAGGAATTACAAGATGCAAATGCTAAAACTGGAACAAGTAAATAGAGACACAGGTCGTCTCTATTTATACAACTAGAAAGAAGGTCCTAGAATCTCAAAACCCTAAACATTGAATTGCCTAAAGTGCCCTTGAAGTCTTGGTCTTCAAAATCGGTCAAAAATTGCCCATGTGATATGCCAGCTTGGAATAATTGATCATAGACGTCCAATAAAGCTTTGGGAGCAAGGAGTTGGTTACAATCGTTGATTTTGTCGGGGTATTGGTTTTGGGTGAAAGCGACGCAGCAGGGGAGGTCCCTACTGCTCACATGGGTGTGTTGGTGGGGTGGTTAGGAGGTGGGTTAGGGTGAGGTGAGGGTTAATTAATAATCTGCACTTAATTAAAACATAACCCTTTGATTTGAGTGATATTCATAATTAGGGTTTATGGGTAAAAAGGTTTACCAGGTTAGTGTTTAATCTAAAAAGGGTTTAGGGAAATTCAAATCCCTTGTTTAGTGGGAAAGGTCATGTTGACCATTTGACCCTTTTTAAATAAAACCGGTTTGGGCTTGTGGACGGGTTTGGGTAGGATATGGGTTGGTGGGTGGGTTTTGCTGAGGTGTCACGTGGTGACTGGTTGTAAGGGTTTGGTGGTTTGGCAGATTTGGCACCCAAGCTTTTCACTTTCTTTCATCTTGTAAATAAATGCTAACAACGCCCAACTTACACTTAACAACTTTTGGAAAGTTGTCAAAAGTGGCACAAAAGGTTTATAAACTTTTCCAAGGGCCTTATATGTATATTCTTCAAATTTTAAGGACTGGTCTTGTAATATTTTCAAACATCAAGGACCATACTTGTACCATTGACATTTGGAGGGTCAATTGTGACAAGTTCTTCAAAGATGATGGACTAATTTTGCCAATCTTCAATTCTTCAAGGGTCATTTTGCAAAATTCCAAACTTGGGCCCGGTTCATTGTGCGGCTTCGTTTCTCGTGTTCGTTTTTGAATGATTCTTGTGATCTTTTGCCAATTCCTCAATATCCGTACCTAAAAATACACAAGTAACAAACACGAGCATATATTTGGTATAATTGATGATATTTTATGCATTTTAAGCCCGATTTGGACGATGAGACCATGTATAAAAGCAGTCTCATCAGTGTTGAATTTCCCGGGCATCCTCATCATCGTCAGTGATCGTCATTCGTATCGTCGACTACTTCTATATACATAAGGTGTGAATTTGTAGCCTCGCTTACTACTGTTTTAAATTGTTTTTACCCGCGAGGGAGATGCATGCTAGTTTTATAAAATGAACATATGTCATGAATGATTGTTGGACCCGAATGTTGCCTTAACTTGTGTTGAGTACCTAGTTGCAAAAGACCCTATATTCATGAACTATTAACTATTGTTTAATCCTTGTGTGGATTGAAAATAGCCGCTTATACAATTGATAGTACTATGGGGTTGACGACCCTATCTGAGACGAAGGCTAGTACGTTGAGTACCCCCTGCGGACGGATAACTTGTGATAAGAGATAAGGTATAATTGCAACTGATGCCTTTAGAAGGGGCAATGGTTTCATCTTAATCACACCGGTAATTATTACGCGGGTGATTGAGTTAACGGATTAGTGTCATGAGCTTAAACACAATTGTAATAACCTTGATAATAGATTGTTTGATCGACAATTCTATGAATGATCGTGATTGATTTTTATAACACATATGTTCAAAATGAGATTGTAAAACCTATGAATTCCACTCAACATTATTTGTTGACCCAATTTAGCATGTGATTCAAGTAACCGATGAAGTATAGCATGGAGCATGCAAAGGATGGGAGTTGTGTGTGGCTTGGCGTCTACTTGTTTTCCACCCATTATTTAACTTGAACACTTTTAATTTTCTGTCATGTTTAGGAAAATGTATCTTTTTAGGTTGAGATTCCTGGGGACCAAAACGCTAACTCTGTGTTGTATCATCTTGGGTTTTGGAAAACCGTAGACTTGTATGTTTTTAACAATGTTTAATTTATTTTAAAACTTTTACGTCTCTTTGAGTCGTTTGATATATCTTGTGTGTGATGATAACAGCCTAGCACCCAAATATTGTAGTTCCGCTGCGCATAGCATTTGTGGGGGTGTTAGATTAATGGGCCAAAAAACCCATTAAGAATAAGTCGTTGACTTATTAAGCTGTGATAAGCACATTTTTAGCTTTTGGGCCTTTAGACTTTTGTGCTTAAAATCAAATTTTGAGTCAGACTGGTGATTTTCAGCTTATTTGGTTGAGTTTGATTTTATTGGGCCAAAAGGCCCATTTATTTGGACTGTTTTTTGTTTTTAGCCCATATGAGGGCCCAATAGGGGATTTTGGTAAATTCACATTCATTCTCTATTTATTTAGGTTAAAATAAACTAGTTTGTAAGTTTTTAGAAATTTTTATAATTTTTGGATTTCTAATATTATTTTAACATTATTTTATTATTAAAAATTGTTTTTAAGGTAAAAATAGTATTTTTGCAACTTTTACATTTTTCTAGGTCAAATACATTAAGTTAGGATTTTTACAACTCTTAGATTATTTTTCTCATCATTTTATTAATTTTTAGGAATATTTTAATATTTTAATAGTTTTTAATCATTTAAAATAGTTTTCATTAGTTTTAAATTTCATAAAAATAGTTTTTAATTTAATTAAGTCATTTTAGAGTTTTACAAATTGAAAAATCTTTATTTGGGGTTTTTATTAATTATTTGGATTTTTAGGGCTTTAATTAGCATTTAAAAATTAATATTTAATTATTTAAAAGTTTTGAAAAAGTTTTTTTCATTTGTAAACTCTTATTATATTTTTAGCTATCTTTGGTAATGTTTTTGGAATTTTTAGAATTAATTTTTTTGTTGTCACTTTTTACGGTTTTACGTTTTGTCGTCGTAGTGTAATTTTAACATATCCGTCATTTCCATTTCCCTTTCTTTTCTTCTATATTAATCCAAAATCATTACGAATTATTCACACACAAATACCTCCTTGGGAAATGAACTTTCACCTTTGGGTCATCAACACTTGATTTTCCTAAATCACTTGTTTAATACTTACCGCTTTTACGCCTTTCTCCTAAAAGGGTGTAATTTACCTCCAATCAGAGTCCACTAACATACTTCTCAATCTTTTCTTCCCTTTGAGGGAACATTCTGGTACACATCAGGGTTAATTCTTGAAATCTCTGGTTGTACAAAATGATGTCATTGTTCTTGCACCTAAGATCCCATAGTTCAATCTCCAACTTCTTCATTTCGCCTTTTGGGCAGTACTTTTTAGTCATTATCTCCTTATGGTTGGCCCATGTAATAGTGTAAGCAGCATCGTGCCCAAGGGTAGCAACTACTGAGTTCCACCAAGTAAGAGCACTCTCAAGTAATGTGGAGGTGGCGAATTTGACTTTGGTCTCATCAGCACAGTCACTGATGCGGAACACAGTCTACAACCTTTCAAACCATTGCATTAATTCCACGACACCTTCCTTTCCTCGGTAGTATGAGGGTTTGCATTTCAGGAAGTCAAGGTAAGAGCAACCCCTGTTGGTGTTGTTTTTACGTGCATTAGGGTTTTGGCTATTATTCATGTTCCGGTCAGCTCCTCTGGCTGCCATGGCTGTTGCGATGCCCCCATTAATCATTTCCCTAAGTTGGGTAGTAGTGACATTTTGGGTAGCTTCGGCATTGTCGGGATTTGTGGCGTTTGAGGTTGTTGCATTGTCAGGGTTTGATCGACTAATCGCCATTTGTCTATAATCATACACAAGATGAGATCATTAGTTTAAGTGTTAGTACAATTTTTATATTAATTGCACGGGAAAATTTCATGCATAGATTTCATAACAAATTGGATAACCTGTCAAGATTTTATAATATAATACATCACATAATAGATATAACAAAAGAGGGTGATTGCATGCCATTTCTAAAAGAAATTAAACATACATCAAGCATACCAAAATCCAAGACAAAGGCTCAACATGCCTTGTCTAGGGTAGTGGTACACACAATCTTAAGTACATCACATCAAAACACCTATTCGAGAGAGTATAGTACCACGATAGGAAACAAAAGCTGGAAGAAAATAAAATTACATAAGGTCCTATATCATGGTAGCTGGGATACAACCCAAAAGCTTATCATGATGTACAAAAGAACTAGTACATCTAATCTACTCTTGCCTGGAAGATCTGCGAGTAGTGGCTGGTGCAGGTGGTGCTAGTGGGGCTGCAGGTGCTGACATGGTAACCTGCAAAGCCTACATAGCAAATCGGGTCTCCTAAAGCAGACGGATTATACTCAGCAACTAGGCTCGAAGTGTATTAACAGCTCCTTGGAGGTATGTGGTCTTTGCAGTCACTCCATCATGGCGAACTGTGGCAAGATCAAAGAATGTGGAAAAGGACTGCTCCTGTGCAGTGAGAGAAGTGTGGGTCTGATGCTGAAGGCCCTCCAAGGTGTGAATATGCTGATAGAGATAGTAGTTCTCCTCCAACAACTACTGCAAGGCCTCATCGGTCGTGGCTTAAACACCTCATGCTGCCTGGGCTTCTGCCCATATGGTCCAAGAGAGAGTCTATGCGCTTATGCATGATAGTGTACCCCCTGGCCTGCTGTCAACAAGCTGTGGACATCCGACATATCATACTCCTGGCGCGCTGCCAGAGCAGCAATCTTGGCTTGGACAGGATCTGCATATCCAGTCCCGGAACCCTCTCCGACCTAAAAGTAGAGTCAGGAGTAGCCTCGTACCTCCTCTTACGAGGAAGTAGAGACCCAGGAATGTAGCCCTGAAGTGATGATGGAGGTGCTAAAGATGGTAAGTCGTGAGTCATCTGGTCCTTATCCTCGGTGGTGGGGACAAGTGTAGCAGGTGGGGAAGAAGTGAGAGAGTCATTAGGAAATGTGGCTCCGGCACTCTGGCTGTCCTCAGAGTCTGAGGCTGACAGCCATCCTGGTAGTACAGATCTTGGTGACGTAGAGATAGCTGGTGCGGGGCTACCTCTATAACTAACGCTCTGATACCATTCTCTGTGACACCCCCGGGTGGGTCAAAGGCAGCAGAAATATTATTTGGATGCCACAGGGGTGGATCGATAGCAAATAGTACATAGAGCATTCGATACAAGATTATCCAACATATATTACATGAACAGTAGTACAAATTGTTATAAAAATTGTCTTAACATTATTAAAATAGATTGTTTATTTTCCCCAAGTAGAAAACCTCTGATGAGTCCTACAATGCAGTCTATTATGATGCTTGATTCCATGCACACACAACGTACTTGCTTCAGCTTCCTGAGAAAAACATGCTTATAGGGTCAACATAAAGTTGCTGAATTTACAGGTTTAATAAAATAAGTTTGGACAGTAAATATTCACAGTAGTAGCAATGCATAAAGCATTTATACTAAAAGGTAATTACATTCCCTATTGTCCAAAACTGAGGCATAACTCATAGGTCCACAACAGATGAGGACCCTCGTTGCCTCACAATAAGGCTCCCATTTTCCAGTTCCAACATGGTATACATCTGTTATCCAGGCCAAGACACAGTAAGCGCTACTCACCTAGATGGGGATTTTCAATCCCAAATAGATCTATTTATAACATTCGGGCAATTGCAATAATTTTAACAGTTTCTACAATAGGTATACATCTGTTGTCCAGGCCAAGGCACAGTGAGCGCTACTCACCCAGATGGGGATTTATCACCCCATAGAGGATTTTTAAAAGTTTATCAATATCTTGTGTGGGGCCGTAAACTCACCTTTGTGTCTGTAACAGCTGTGCAATAAAAGAAATCCAGGTAATGCTCACTTCACAGTCAACTACCGAATTAAATAGTACAGTCTCAGTAAATAATGCAGGAAACATATGTGCATGCGTATACAGTTTTTAGAAACTGTAGTACAAGTATTAATATCGTCCAATTAAATTTGCTATTAAATTTCCTGTTTAAGTAAAAGTGATTTACTTACAATTTTTGTATAACTATACTTGTATTTAATTTATATATATTTTTTATATAAATTATTTTATAAAAATAAAATATAAATACTTTATTAAATTTAATATAAAGTCCCAAAAGTTTCCAATATTTACTAAATAGTCTTAAGGTTACAAGTTTAAGAAATGACGGTTTTTGTCCTTATAGTTTAAGGTTTATTCAGGTTTTACCAACTTAAATGGAATAAGGGTTTTAGGGTTTGTTTAAGTTTTGAATATATACAAAACTAGTCCCTCCATATTTTGTTAAAAGTATAACCTTCGGATATTGCACTTTTAGTCCTTAGGGCTTGTAATACTTTCGGGTTATGACAAGAATATCTAGTTATAATTAGGTTTTATAACTTTTATTAAATGACGAAAATAGTCCCTAGGGCTTCTAAATGTTTTGGCTTATTACATATTTAGTCCTTAGGGTTTTAAATGTCAATTTTTAACTTTAGGAAGTTTACAAAAATGGTCCCTAGGGTTTAATCAGTCACGGATGACATTTATTAAGCTCTAGACTTTCGGATATTTACAATATTAGTCCGTGTAGTTAATGGTTTATCAAAATAAGTTTCAAATGTCACGGTTTCACACCATAAGTTTTATAACTTCACATTTTTAGTCCAAAAGTTTTTATAAGTTATATTTTTGTTATAAAACTTTATTTCAATATTTATAAATACTAAATGAGCTCATTAAATGGACCAAGAGAGCTAATGGGTTATCAAATGGGCCTAAACATATTTTAAGTCCATTAATAACCTAAGATTAGCTAAGTGGGCTTACAAGGCATTAAATGGGCCTAATGGGTTCTTACATATACATGGCTATATTTTATTGGGCCTATTGGGCCTATTCAAGTTTTGGCTATTGTTGCATGGGCTTAACTAATCCATTAACAATTTATCAAGGTATAGATCTAGGGTTTTACAAGTTTGTTATTATCTTATCAAAATTAAATCAAAATCTCCAAATGGAGAAGGGAAACTCACGACATGTTTTATTTTGTGTGGTTCAAATAAGATCCATGTTAGTTATAAGTTTTCATGTTAGTCATAAGCTTTAAAATAAGCTTATAACCCATGGCTATAATCATTTATAGTATTTCAAAATAAGGTCCAAGCTTGTTATATGTTTACATGTAAGCTAAAAGTCCCACAATGAGATCTAGGTTGTTTACAAGTTTATAAGTCAACCATAAGTTCACAAGGAACTATATATCCCACGGCTATATTTAATCTTGGTGTTCCAAAAATGAGGTTTAAGCTTGTTATATGTTGGCCAATAGTCCAAAAGGTGTAAAAATGAGATCTAAGCATTATTATAAATTTACAAGTTCATCAATGAACTACATAGCCCACGGCTATATATATTTTTGATGTTTTAAAAATGAGCTCAATGTTTATAAGTTAACCAAGAATTCAAGAATAGGGTCTAGTCTAGTTACAAGTTTATAAGTTAGTTAAAAATCCAAAAATAGGGCTTATAGCCCACGGCTATAATTAAATCCATAGGATGGTTTTTATGATTTTTCCCAAGTTTGTTATAAGTACATAATCATATGTTTATTACTAAATAATTTTTATACATGTCTTATGACATATCAAAAATGTGTCGTGACCTATGTAGGTCATGGTTTCACTAATCTTAAGTTTTTACAAGTTTATCATATGTGTTTATCAAGTGAATGATTATGAATGCAAAGGAAAATACAAGTAAATGAGAAAGTAAGGTTAGTGATACTTACTTGCTAAATGGTAACAAAGAAAATCAAGAGAACTAAGGAGATTAGTGTTTAAGAATTAAACAATGGTGAAACCCTAATACAAATCCATGCCGTGACCTAGATTGGTTCGGCTAGGGTTTATCTTGGTTGCTTTAAAGATCAAGTTGGTATAAACATAACCAATGATTAGAAGTTATGAGGATGAAGACAAGGAGTTGGTGGATTTAATGTGTTCTTGGATGTATTTGATCCGAATGATTGGAGAGTTTGGATGAGAGAATGTTGAGATTGGTTTTTGCATGAGAAATGAATGTATGAGTAAGGATATAGGCGGCTAGAGAAGAGAGAGAAGTGGGGGACAAGATCACCTTGGATACATTTTCTATGCCAAGTGTTATGTGCCTTTGGCAAAAACAAGAAAACCTTTTAGTTAACCTTTCCTTGTCGTGTAGTACAATCCAAAGGGTGGCAAGGGTCTTGCCAAGTCTTGCTTCTTGAGTGTATAGGTTAGACTTGGAGGGTATAAGGGACATTTCCATGATTTACATGAGTGTGCATGTATGCATGTATACATATACACGGCTACATGGAGACAAGAGGGTGGAAGTATTAAATTTGTTAAGTGTTGTGGGGATGACATAGTGTATACTTCCAAATTTTTAAGAGATGTGCATGCATGTATAATGTATATACACGGCTCAAAGTAGTCATGGGATAGTAGTATGTCACACTATGTTAAATGTTGTGAACAATCATATGCCTAGGTATTTTATTAGTTGTCCAAGTATAATTACAAGGTATGTGTCAGATAGTTACTTAAAACAAAGTAAGTATATAAGTACACATAAATGATGTTCACATATTTTATAAAATACAATACATGAGAATAAGTTCTAGGGTTATTGGGTACAAAGTTGCTGAAATTTATAATGTAAAATCAGGGATTTTACATGTACTGTTAGTATCTTTCAAGTATCGTTAGTGTTAACGCGGTACATAGTAAGTACTGCTACTTATAAAGTAAGTAATGCTATATTGATTAGGACGAATATATCTTTGTATAAGATATGTCATAGTTATAGTTAGAGTATATCTTATGTGATATACTTAAATAGTTAGAATATTGATAATATATCATCTGTGATATACTTATCTGTATAGAATATTCTAAGGTTTCTAGGGTTCCTTATTCTATAAAAGGAACATATGTACGATGTCATTCATGTACCTCATTCAAGTCGATTAATAAGAGAATCAAATAGTTAAAAGTAATTATGTTCTTTTGTGCTTTTTAAGTTAGATTCCGCATAACCTATTTAGCTTGAGTAAGATTTCTCAAAATGTTTTAGTTTGATTACAAACTACTATACTAGTTCTTAACAGAATATGATTCTTTGTATAAAAGGCAGTTACAATTGCTTCAGCCCCGAAGAATAGTGGTAACTTTGATTCAGAAAGCACTGTTCGAGCTACCTCAACCAAAGTACGGTTCCGTCTTTCGACAATGCCGTTTTGTTCAGGAGTTCGAGCAATAGACGTTTGATGTTCGATGCCTTCTTCTTGAAAGTAAGATTGCAAAGTCTTGTTCAAAAATTCGGTACCCCTATCCGTTCTTACGGTTACGACTTGAGCTTGAAGATTGCGTTGTATCATCTTGAGAAAGTTTTTGAGAACCTCTGGTGTTTCATCTTTGGACCTTAAGAAGAAAGTCCATGTGTATCTAGAGTAATCATCAACAATCATGGGAATATACTTTTCCCGTTATTACTCTCTATACGCATGGGGACACATAAATCCATGTGTAGAAGTTCGAATCGTCCTTTTGAGCTTGGGGAAATATTTTTTGAAAGACTTTCGTTTTGCTTTCCCCAACTCACAAGAAGAACAAAGATGGTCTTTGACGAATTTTTACTTAGGAAGACCGGTCACAATATCATTCTTCGAAAGCAAGTTGATGGTGCGAAAGTTGAGATGTGACAATCGTTGATGCCATAACCATGCTTGAGATGATGAAGCTTTAGCCATTAAGCAAATTGGATTTGTTGAAAATGTGTATTGAAGAACTACTGTGTAGAGATCAGAACCACGAGAACCTGTAAGAAGGTCATTCTCATCGTAGTCTCTAACATAACAAGTAGTTTTTTGAAAGGCCACTTCCGAATTCGCATCACAAAATTGACCAACCGAGAATAAATTTTGATTCAGTACCTCGACGTAATAGACCCGTTTGATAGTCATATTCCCTTGAACCAAATTGTCATAACCAAGTATCGGTGCAAACTGATCATTTCCAAACCGCACCGCACCTAGAAACTTCTCCACGAAGTTACTGAGAAGCTTGAGATTGCCCGTCATATGCTTTGTGCACCCGGATTGCATTATGAATAGAATGATTTCGACGAGCTGCACAAGAATTAGAAGACAATGTAGAGTTTGACAAGTGGGATCCTTTGGTAGAAGTGGGTTTCAAAATATTAGTAGGCCTAGATACAAATTCTAAATGCAAGCTAACATTCATAGACCCAATAAGAATAGTGGTTGTCTTAGATACCCATTTGTATCCTGGAGGTGTAAATTTTGAGTACCCACGTTTACATGTCCTACTCATGTTCTCATAAAGCTTCTTTAACATGTTTTGTTTACGCAGAGTAGTGGATTCTAACACACTTAGTTTCTTAAGTGGTTGAGCAGTGGATTGGTTCAAAGTGCTTGTGGGTTTTCTAGTACTAGTGGGCACAAGAATAGGCTTCCTAGTTCTAGCATTTACGCCATTATGATTTTTTTTGAACGACAAATTTATAAAAAAACAGCAAGAAGCTAGAGAATTACAAGGAAATAAATTTGGGTTCTGCATAGAAGTGACCCAATCAAGCTTGGGTTTACAACGATTCGAAATCTATAAAAAAGACATTTGGACAATATTATCAAAAATAAAATCCTTTCTAGGGCGAGAAGACCCAAACACGCTTTCATTTCTGAACCTCCATATAAGCCACCACGTCACATAATAAATGCCTTCAAAAATCTCCTTTTTAATTTTAGATAAACGTATGCCAGAAAGCCAAGAAAGCCAATCAGAGTAGGAGTTCCAAGGGCAGAAGTCCAGCTCCCACCAACGACATATTTTGGAATGGATTTGACGAGCCAAGAAACATGAGAAAAAAATGTGGGAAGAAGATTCCACTACCTTGTTGCAAATAGGACAAAGAATCGAAGGAATATCCACACCACGAGAAGAGAGATTTAACCTCGTTGGAAGACCATCCATATTAATTCCCCAGGCAAGAATATTAACCTTTATAGGAACCAACTTAATCCACCTAGTGGGAACATCTGACTTAGGCAAATAAACATCATCAATATAAGAACGAGTTGAGCTTACCGAGAAGTCTCCTGATGCACTTAAAGACCAGGCCCAACGATCACACATGTCAGGAAGAAGAACTTTAGAGGTGTAAGAATATAAATCCCTATATTGCGTGTCTTCAGCTCCTCCCCTAGGAAGGCGACGAAACGAAAAGTATAAGGATGGGTGCGCCATCTTTTCAGCCACTAAAATACCTTTATATATCTCCAAAGAAAAAAGTCTAGGAAACTTTGTTTTGAAGCTAGAGTCACCAAGCCAAACGTCTTCCGAAAAAAGAGTATTCTCTCCATTTCCAAGTTTGCTCTTAATTAAAGCAATAAGATCAATACCTTTATCAGCAAGGGAAGAGAGCTTAAGAACCAAATCCAACCAAATAGATGTTCTAGTCAAAGAATATGGATTTCTTGTAGTACCTTTATCTCCATGAATGGCTTTGATGAAGTTGTACCACAAAGAAGAATCTTTAGTAATGAATCGCCACATCCACTTGAAAAGAAGAGCACGATTAGTAGCAAAGAAGCTAGAAATACCAAGCCCTCCATTTTTCTTTAAAGCTAACATTTTTTCCCATCGAATCCATGCCATTTTCTTTTCTGGTATGTCCATTCCATTGAAAAAATTCCTCCTAATCGATTCCATCTCTTTTAAAATTCCACCATGAACTTTAAAGAGAGACATATGATACAAAGAAATAGAAGTAAGAACAAATTTAAGCAATGTATATCGACCCCCAATAGATAACGACTTGAGCTTCCATTTGGACAACCTTGAAGAGATCTTAGCTGTGATGTCCTTCCATGAATTGAGTCTAGACATCGAAGCTCCAACTTTAATTCCAAGGTAATTGAAAGGGAGCGAAAATGTAGAACAGCCTATAATGTTAGCCGCAAATTCTAAGTTTTCTTTACTTACACCAATCCTCGATTACTTACTCTTGTGAAAGTTGATTTTGAGACCCGATGCCATGGAGAAGCAATTCAATACGTTCATGATAGTTTTGATATTTTAATATCCCATTTACCTACAAAAATTGCATCATCAGCGTAAAACAAATGAGATATACGCCATTATGATTAAAAGAACAATCATTAATAACTGATTTTTAATAAGAAAAATGTTCTTAATTGGTCTTATCGTTCTCGGTATCTAATCGAATTGATCCCGGTTTAAAAGTGTGACTTAGTCGTTTTTGGTGGATAAAAGAAAATATGATTATCTATTCTACTTAAAAAAATTAAAACTTGACAAATAAAAATAAAAGGCGACAAATATATTAAAAATATACGAACTAAAACTTAATAAAAGTAATAAAGAAAATAAACAATTAAAACTTAATAAAAAGTAATAAAGCAAAATGGTAAAAATAAAAATAAAAATAAAGATAAAACAAAACAATTCGGAATAAAAATTAATTCAGAATATCAAACTAAAACATAATTCGGAATTGTAAACTAAGAATTTTATTCGGAATGTGTCATTTTAAAACAATTCGGAATTTGAAATTTTATGACAATTCGGAATGAAAATTATATTACAATTTGGAATTTGAAATCCTAAAACAATTCGGAATTTGAAAATTGTATTACAATTCGGAAATTGAAAATTGTATTACAATTCGGAATTTGAAATGCAAAAACAATTCGGAATTTGAAAATTGTATTACAATTCGGAATTTGAAATCCTAAAACAGTTCGAACTTTGAAAATTGTATTACAATTTGGAATATGCAATAAAGTGGTAATTCAGAATATGTTCTAAGAGTTTAATTCGGAATAAAAAGATCTTGAACAATTCGGAATGATGAAAATGAAGCACTATTCAGAATAAAAGGGTTTTGAATAATTCGGGAAATAGAAAAATTAAGCTAAAACTAATTAAGAAAATAAGCAAAAATTAAGCTAAACTAATTTCTAAATTAAGCCAAACAAGACACAAATTATAACTCTAAAAAGCAACAATTAAGCAAAATAAATAAAATCTTTTTTAAAAACATTAAGTTACCAAATCCACTCAAATGAAAAATAAGCCAAACATAAAATAAGCAATAAGCACAATAAGCTATAAAAATCAACCACATATAAAATAATAAAAACAAGAAATAAGCAACTCAATCAAATAAGCAATAATATCAAATAAGCTAACATGGTGATTAACCAAATCAAACAAAATTAAAACAAGAAAAGAAGAATGAGATTAATTGAAAAGCTTGAAATAAAAAATGAAGATTAAAGATTTAACAATTGAAAGATTAAAGATAAAAGATGAAAACTTAAAATAAAAAACTAGAGAGTATTATTCTACTCCTAATTACCTTAAAATAAAACTAAAAAAAACTAACTTCTAATGAAAAATTAACTAAAAACTAACTAACAAACAAAAGAAATTAGATCTATTTATAGTGGAGAGTGGTTGGTGTGGTGCTTTATTCTTTCTTTTGTCTTCTCATCTTTTTAATTAATTCGTCATTCTCGACTTTGTCTCGGGATTTGTCGATAAATAAAATAAACCCGTCTTCTAATTTCTTGTTTTATTAGATTTGGTTCTTCGACTTATTAAACTTCCGTCTTTGGTGCTTTTCTTCAATAAATCTTCAAAATAGGCCTTTGACTTCCGTTCTTTTTACACTTTTGATCTTTTGACTTTGTCTTTTGTCTTTTTCTTCGATAAAAGCCAGTGATAACCCGTGTTTTCTTCCTTTTTCATCTTTTGGTCCTAAAACACAACAAAAACACAAACCACGCGTAATTCCGACTTTTACGACATTAACACATGTTTTGGATTCGTTTTTTTATTTGTTTTATGTGGTAAAAGGATAAGTATTTTCGCACTTATTAAATCCCCTACAGTTGACCATTGCAATGACCTCATGCAATGCATTAATTTCAAAGCAACATATATATTTTTCTCATAATTAACACACCTTGGCCCTTATTACATACTACGATACCATGGAAACTAAAAAGATAGAAAAATTTCTCAAAAGAAAAAGATATACAATTTCACATTATTTATTTACTTGTAATGTAGGTAATTCTGCTGTGCAATTAAGATTGTTTTCTTAGACTCACTCGAATCGATATCGGATTTAAACGTGGATTAATTGTTCTTGGTAAATAAAACTTTTTGGTATTTAAAACTAAAACTATTAAATGTAATCAAAAAGAAAATATTTAACTAAAAATACTTAATTAAAACTAATTAAACTATTTTAAATCTATTTTAAACTTAAGTCTAATTTAAATCTAATTTACTCTAATTAATTTTTAACTAAAACTTTTAATTTAAATAAAATCTATTTAAACTATTTTTATATAAAGCTAAATTAATTAAAAACTAGTTTTAAAAACTAAATTTTAAAAACAATTTTGAATTTATAAAAGTTATTAAAATATATTTTTTATTTTTTTATTTTTTAAAACTTTATAAAAGAAAACTAATTAAAATTTTTTAATTAAAACTAACTAAATAAAACTTGTATTTAAACGTACTTAATTAAACTGACAACTACTATTAAAAAAGACTATTTTAATCAAAGAGACTTAAGTTAAACATAAAAGACTAGCTAGCATAGATGGAAAAGGTGTTGGTCTGTTATACGAATGGTCAGGGGTTCGAGTCCCAGGAGGGACGTTTTTGTTGATATATTTTTCTTTTTTTGGAAATATGAACTCTCAGACCAATTGGGTCTGAGACTAAAGCAACTTATACTAGCAAATAAGCAAAACCAGAACCCAACAAAACAGCTTAAAACAAGAAAATAAGCAGATGAGCTAAAATAAAAAGCAAATCTAATCACAACTAAATCAAACTTAAAAGCAATAATCTAGCAAAACAATAAAAGCCAAATAAGCTTAGCAGCTAAATCAATTAAGCAGATGGACCTAAATAGCTATAAGATCTATTAAGCAAACATAGACTGATAATAAGCTAATACCATAAGCAAAGCTAACTGAATCAATAGGCAAATACTACTAACTCAAAAATCCGCAAACCCAAACAGTACGCAATCCAAATAATAAGATATTAGCAAAACTAAACAATCAGACACCAAACTCAAACTCAATTCCAAACAGTAATACAACTTAAACATTAAGCAGATAACATAAGCTAATCAGAAACTTCTCAGCAACGAAGATCTAAACATAAGCTAATCAGAACTTCAGCATATAAAAACTACAATAAAACAGATAAATCAAAAACTCAAATAAATTCAAACACAGTAAACTCAATCAAATAAATTATAACAAATAAACTAAAACTTGTAAAACAAAAAAGATTAAACACCTTGATGGCGGAAACCTGTGGGAAGAAGGGTAGCGCTGAACCCCCTTTTAGAACCGAATCAAACACTCCTTACCCAAATATCATCATCATCAAAAAACTTCAACATTCGAACCTCGAACTAGATTTATAAATCTTCCCATTGGGGGGAAATTATTCAACCATTTTTACTTTAATTTAATCAATTTAACAATATTGATAAAAAAACAGATTAAAGTAAAACTTGACAGAAATTAAAAGATGAGATAATATTGAACTAAAAATAAATTTTATTAATATTTTAAATTCATTACAAATACTGGAAGGAAAAATACAATTTAAATCTAATCTAATTTTGTATAAATAAAATAAAAATGGCACCCAATTACTGATTTGATGGGGGTTTTTATAGGAAAACCCTAGAAACCTTCTTCATGAATGTTGGTGAGCAAGGCTTGTAATCTTGACCGCTCTTTCTTCTTTCCTCTCTCTTTTTCTTGATCAACGGTGGAAAACACACCCCTTGCACACGGATTGCCAACGTGTCAAGGGGTTGTGTTTCTTGTGCTTCTTCAATGAGGACGTGGCCTCTTTTGATTGGATTGATTGGTAGTGGTGATTTGTTGAGACCAATCAGGGACAAGAAAGGCAAGCCACGTATGCTCTTTATTCCATCTTCTTCATTCCGAAAAGAATGGGGATTTAATTAAGGGACGTGAGCTACACGCGCCCTTAATTGTGAAAAGCCCCAATTTATTTTTACTGATTAGGGTTTGGAGAGGGGGTAAAAAGGGGTCTGCGTTTGTTTGAGAGAGAGATGAAAGTGAGTTTTCATAGTTTGTGTCGAAGATAATAATGTGTGAGGTGGTGGGTGGGTAAACTTTTATTAATTGTGTGTGTGAGAGGGTTGACCAAGGAAAGTTAAATGGTTGATTTAAACAAAAGAAAATTCACTTTCATTTGAGTTATCCTGGCTAAACCCTAATGGGTTTGTAAGCCCAATAATCAATCGTCCAAGCAACATCCGTCCACTCATTATTGGGCCCTAAATGGGTTTTGTAGCCATTTACAAACAAGGCATGTACTTCAAATGGGCTTTTGAGCCCATTAACCCAAATGTGGGACCCATTTTGCCCAAAATCCTCCTTTAAGTTAAATCCACTAAAGCGAGCCGATTTCTGGCTTTGTTGATCTTTTCTTCAAAACCCGTGTCGATTTTGCCGGCTTTCGTGATCTTTGGCACACTTTTGGTTCTTTGACTTTGTCTTCGTCTCTTTCTTGGACTTTTCTTCAACATTTGACCGTGAAATCCCGTGTTTTCTTTCCTTTTGATCTTTTGTACCTATTTCACACAAAAACACAAAACCACGCGTAATTCCGACATTTACGATATTAAACACATGATTAGGTCTTGTTTTCCATGATTTTAGTGCCAAAAGGATAAGTGTTTACACACTTATTAAATTCCCTACACTTGACCATTGCAATGACCCCATGCAATGCATAGTTTTAAAGCATAAAGTTACATTTTTCTCATAATTAATCCATCTCGGCCTTTATTAATATATACTATTACTACTATGATAAAAAGAAATAAAGCTTAAAAGGAAACAAAAGTTATAACAATTTATTAACTTGGAAATTATTTGATGGAAGAAACTCTTAAAGAAATCTAAGACTTATATTAGGGCTTTGGTGCCATGAATATTAATCACCCTCAAGTTTCATGTTCCCCATACCAAGCTTAAAAACGAGATCATTGTTTACCATAAGTCCACAAGTTAAAACCAATTATATAAGACAATTATGTAATACTCTTTCTCCAATTCCTAAGTTGTATCTCTAGCTTTTAAGGATTGTCATTCACCCGTAGGCTCATTTAACTTATTTGATATTTATTAGTCCAAAAATGAAGGCAAAACGGTGAAAACCTGACACTCAAAACCTAACCTCATCCTCAAAAACGATGTCACTAAAGTAAGCCCACATCAAGGATGATTTAACACGATTTGGGGAATAAATTCCTGGATCCAAAATTTGGCCAATAGTACTACTTATTAATTATTCCTCCAAAGTCATGTAGACTTTATGTGGAGTTTAGCAAGTTCACATCATATACCCTTAGGCTCTTTAAGATGTAAAAATGCTCCTCATCTATTGTCCACACCCTAAGGCTCCTTGAACGATAAACAAGGGAATTGATTTTTTGATCAATTTTTATTCAACACTTACCATGCCATACACCCTAAGGCTCTAATGACAAGGTTCGTGCTACATGCCCCACACCCTAAGGTTCCTTGAGGTCATGTTTTAATCTTATTCTTTCTTTATTTATGATTTATATAGTAGGCCAAATTCCGCGGTCCCATGGTCTGAATACCTCTTACTTAGTGGTTATGAGCCACCTTAGTCGGAAGTCCACAATGCTGGCACCCTCAATGTGTTCATGATTTAATTACAAGGAGATAAAAGATTTGGCTAAGAGCTAAGATATCGAATCTACACCGCAAAAATCCTCTATTAAGCAATTAAATATAAAAGCGGGAAGAAAGAGCCACAAAAACTCATATAAGCAAGAATTAACCCTTAAACTTATTATCAACTCTATCATCTCCCGTTCTCCACAATTTAAAATATCAAGGAATGAGACTCGTGGATGCTTAGCCTAATAAACCAATTAAGATCCATATGGTTAAGGATACTAGCTAGAGTAAACTTGGATAAGTAAACTCAGGTTGTGTCAAAATATTCAAGACTGGACTAATATATCTAAGATATCTAAAGTTGTTAAAACCATTTTATTCATTTATTTATTTATTTTTATTTTATTCTTGAAATGGAAAATATAAATACGATGCGATGATAAAAGGAAAGAAAATAAATGAAAATACTACTAGGCCAAAATAGATCAATAATTTTGAAAAATGTTGAAATTTTTTGAATTTTCCGGTTAAATGAGGTCAAATTCATGGAAAAGCCCAATAAAATTCGATAGAAGTCCCCCTATACTTAATATAAACATTGTCCTCAATGTTTAAGCATGTGGGAAAATAAACTCCCCTACACTTAGGACATTGAGTATGTTGTTTAAATCGAGCTAAGGAAGGGATAACTAAAGTGATTACATTTATTCGTCTTATTATATACATGTATGAATCACAATAGTAAAAACTTATCGAAGAAACCAGGTACATGGGAACACGGGATCACGGGTCGCGTCAAAAACACCAAAAGTGGATCATTAAAGCACATGTCCCTGCACAACATCACAAAACACAACATATTTGGCTCCCCCTACACTTATTGGTGGAAATGGGTGAAGGTGAAAAAGGGTGGAAAGGATGGAAAAGGTAAAAATCTAACCTAGATATACGATGCTTGATTTATTTATCACGAGTCTCTAGCTCGACTCGAATTCGCGAATATGTTCATTCAAATGGGAAAATCATGGGAAAAACCGAGATTTCCAACGGAGGAAAATCTCTCCATGATAAAGGGTGAAATAAAGTCATATAAGGAATACCCCATGAAAATCCACCCGGGTCAAACACATAATTTCCATCGTGAAAGGAAATAAACCCCGAGGTGGTAAAATAACATAAGGCAAAGAAAAGAGGGGTACCCTTAGTCAAAAATTTCTTACGAGGAAAGGTGCTATGGTGATAACGCAATGATAGTGCGAAAGTCTCTATTCTGGGATCAAACACCGATTCTTTAATGGGAAAATAGCAAGAGGTGTTGACATTAAAGCTCAAAATGTCATTTTGATCCAAAGTGGGGGAGTCGTCCTCTTCCAAACTCGATGTGAAAACATAAGTATCATCGGAGTCATAGGAATACTCATCCTCGTGAGGAAAATAGGAATTTAGAAAGATATCTAAATCCTGCTTAAATGGAATATCCTTTAAAATAGGGGCAACCTCTAAAGGTGGAGGTTCCTTTTCAAAAGTTGTAACCCCCAATTTTGGAATATAAGAGTCAAAGGGAGACTCAAGAATGGGAGGATCCCTTATAGAGATAATAGGATCATTAGGCTCACTAGGTGTCTCGTCAAAACCCAAAGAAATGAGATCACTTAAAGAAGTGTCGTCACTAAAATTAGCTTCTTCATTTTCTTCAAAAAGTGGATTATCATTTGAAGTTTCAAAAAGTGGATTTGAATGTACCACAAATTCATTAAGGTTAAACTTTTTAGTTTCAAAAGGATTGATAAAACTTTCTTCATTATCAAAAATAAGCACATCAATCATATTGACCGATTCTTTTCCGTTTGATTTATTTACCATTTTCCCCATTTTAAAAACTTGTTGATCATTCCCAACCCTAAGAATTAATTCCCCTTCGGCTACATCAACTAAAGCTTTTCCGGTTCTTAAGAACGGTCTACCAAGTATTAACAGAATACGAGGATCCATCTCATAGTTGACTACAACAAAGTCCACGGGAAAAGTGAATGTACCAACTCGAACAAAAACGTCTTCGGCAATACCAACGGGGTATGCGAGAGTTCTATTAGCTAACTCGAGAGTTATGTGAGTCGGTACAAGGTCGGGTAATGATAATCGTTTCCATACCGAGAGTGGCATAAGATTGATGCTAGCGCCGAGATCCGCTAAAGCCATACAATCATCAATTTGAGGAAACGAGCAAGGTAACACGAATCGTCCGGGATCTCCTAGCTTTTCGGGAAGCTCTTTGAGAAGAATCGCGGAACAATTCTCATTTAGACAAGTATTAACGAGCTCAACCATTTTTTCTTTCTTATTAAGCAAATCTTTGAACATCTTCACAAATTTATGCATTTGAGCAAGTGCTTCAATAAGGCTAATGTTAACATTGACTTGGGAAATCATTTTCAAAAAATTGGAGATATGAACGTCATCTTTGGTGAGCACTTTAGCCTTGTCTAAACTAAAGGGATAAGGGATATTGGGTTTAGACGTTGAAGGTGGAGAAGGAGAAGGGCTCGCTTCTTGAACAACCTTAGGGTTGGGCTCTTTAGGCAATGGAGAACTAGTACTAGGAGTGGTAGTGGGAGGAATCACCGAAGGGGGAGTAAGATTACTCATTATGACCTCTGGGCCTTGTCTCTCCTTTATGGGCGAAGAGATGGAAGGTCCCACTAAAGTGGCTCCACTTCGAGTAGTGATATCACTCACATTAGCACGAGGGTTAATCTTAGTATTAGAAGGTAAGGCTCCTTGGGGTTTAAGGGCTTGCAACATTTTCACGAACTTCCTATCGGTGTACTCTTGCATTTGTTTCATAGTTCTCTCATGTTCGGTCAATTTTTGTAGAACCAAGTCCATTTGAGGATTATGCATGTTCATTTGATTATACCCTTGATTGTTAAACCCTTGATTAGGAAAACCTTGGTTTTGATATTGAGGTTGAAAACCGTTGTTACTATGAAAACCTTGGTTATTATTTTGAAATCCTTGATTTTGACCATTAAAATTCCCTTTTTTGCATTCCCTTGAAAATTCCCTTGATTTTGGTTAAAACCCCTTGTATTTGAATTCCCTTGAAAATTACCCATTTGAGGACCTTGGTTCCTATTTTGGTATTAGGTATTTTGGGCGGGTGGGGGTGGTCTTTGTGGAGCTATAAAACCCGGGGGAGCCAAATAGTTAGTACTCTTATAAGACAAATGGTTAACATCAACATTTGGTTTGAATTGAACCCGCTAATTTTCATTGTTGTTATAAGCATAAACTTGTTGTTGTTGATTGTAAACCTTGTCACAATTAAAATACGAATGTGGTCCACCACAAGTCTCACACGTTTCACAAGTCTCTTTTAACGCATTTACTTGATCATTGATGGCTTTGGTATTGTTAGCGGTTTGTAGAGCAATTGATTCAACAAGCGAAGTAAGCTTATCAATTCTCTTGTCGTTCTCACTAGAACTAGCACTTGCCATATTAGCCCTAACACTCTTGGTTTGTACTTTTACCTTATTTTCAATTATTGCCCAAGCCTCGTTCATGGATTTCACAAGAATATTGCCCCCCGCGGCACTATTAAGTGAGTCTTGGTCATTAAGAGTTAAACCATTGTAAAACGTATTAATTTGATGCACTTTAGTGAAACCATGTTGTGGACATTTTCTTAAAAGCTCTTTAAACGATCCCAAGACTCACTAAACGTTTCCCCATATTTTTGTTCAAAGGTAATGATGTCATTTCTTAAAGAGGTGGCCCGTGATGGTGGAAAAAAGTAGTTAATGAACTTTGTCTCTAAATCAATCCATGTAGTGATACTTTGGGGTGGTTCCTTATCAAGCCAAATCTGGGCTTGTCCCTCGAGGGAAAAAGGAAAGAGTTGTAAACGAATGGCCTCTTGTGGCACCCAATTGTATTTGACGGTGTTTGCCAATTGTATGAAACGTTTGATACGAGCGTGTGGGTCATCATTAGTACAGCCTAAAAATGGTGTAGCGGAAACCATTTGAATAAAACTCGTTTTAATTTCAAAATTATTCGCTCCAATATCCGGTACCACAATCGCGTCATCGTTTCCTTCAACGTGAGATTGTAGAATCTCAATCATTGGTCGATTATCTGTTGCCATCATGATGTTCAAAGCTCGATTCTCGGGATCGGCTTGATTGACGGTCTTTTTGTTTTTCTTCTTCTTCTTTTTGAAAGAATTAGAAGTATTTGGTACACCAATCGGTATGTATGTACGCGCGCGAGTGCGTATACAATTAAAACTTGGAATGAGGTAGGAAACCTCGGTCGACTTTGAGAGGAAAAGGATTATCCCTCTCGAGGTGCAATATTAAAAACTACAAAAATATATACTTAATACTACTTGAGTTGGCAAACCAATAATCGGTCGTCCCTCTCAATATACACACAAGCAAGCGGGGAAACGAGGTGGCACAAAGCACTTAAAAACCTTTTTCCTTAGACGGCCTTTTATAGCACGTCGCCTTATACCCACCTTATAGTTTGTATAAATCGAGTTCAAACGTCTTACTAGTATTTATCTATTTTGCCCTTTTTCCTTGTTTAGGATTCGAATACAATAGTTAGGTGATGAAATCCCAACTAAGGTCTTATTTGAAAAGTAGGTAAATTAATTGTGCTACGTAATATAATATAGAAATTCATTACAATACTTTTGAAAGGAAATTACAATTAATCTAAATCTAATTTTTGTAGAAAAGAAAAATTGTTTGATGGAAGAAACTCGTAAAGAAATGTAAGACTTAAATTAGGGCTTTTGTTGTCATGAACATTTATCACCCTCAAGTATCACGTTCCCCACACCATGCTTAAAAACAAGATCATTGTTATTATAAGTTAGTAAAGCTAACACTTACTCATGTGGCTCAATTATTAACTTAGACCCCCTTATTCCTACGGTGTATCTCTTGTATTTTATTTTGTCTTGAATGATCAAGAGGATGCATTCATAACTTATTTTGATAGTTTATTAAGGCCGAAAATAAAGTAGGACGATTTAATCCATACTTAGCTAAAGGACAAAATCTTTTAAAACGGCTTCTTGAGATCTCATAAAGTTCATATCTTGGCATAACTCGTTTCACGATTTGAGACCTTTCTCGGACCGATATTTGGCATTTACTTCATACTTCAAATCTTGAGAGACGTTCTTGAAATAATGGTCTTCTATTCATATGTGGAATTTCTTCACTTGAAGTTTTTTTAGAGATTCTTCAAACTTGGACCACGACTTCTTCATTTTTCTTCAATATTTATTTGGGATTTTGATACACAACGATCCACCTCCTTTTCGGACTTGGATCTATTTATCCTCATACCTTGTTAGGGTCTTTTTGGATGGACTTATCCATGATCTTTATGGGAGTAATTGCTTCTCGTCGTGTGTCTCGATCCTTCATATTGATTTTTTGAATAATGATTCTTCACATCATTTTGGATCTTTAGCAAAAAAATGGAGCCCTCATGCCTTGTTAGGGCCTTTTTGGACTCGCCAATCTTCGCATCCCGTTTCAATAAGTTATACCTTGGCTATGAACTCTAATTAATCCCGAACAACTTTTAAACGATCTTGGACTAGAAGCTAAGTATGTTTTCAAATCGTACAACCTTATTTATTGCATTTATTTATTGACAAGTGATGGGAGAAAAAGCTTATAATTAACTCAAATAAGTTCACGAAAGAATACAAAAGTTATAATTGACTCTATCATTTCTCGTTCTCCACAATTTAAAATCTTAAAGAATGAGACTCGTGGATGCTTAGCCTAATAAACCAATTAAGGTCCATATGCTTAAGGATACTAGCTAGAGTAAACTCAAATAAGTGAACTCGGGTTGAGTCAAAATATTCACGACGGGCCTAATATATCAAAGACATCTAAACTTGTTAAAACCATTTTATTTAATAATTTTTTTTGACTTTATTCTTGAAATGAAATAAATACATAAAATGAAAGAAGGTAACGATAACGAAGGAAAATACTACTAGGCCAAAATAGATCAAAAATTTGAAAAATGTCGAAAAATAAAAATTTTCCGGTTAAAATGAGGCCAAATTCATGGAAAAGCCCATTTAACTTCGATAGAAGTCTCCCCTACACTTAATATAAGAATTGTCCTCAATGTTTAAGCATGTGGAAGTAAACTCCCCTACACTTAGGACATTGTGCACGTTGTTTAAATCGTGCTAAGGAAGAGACAACTAAAGTGATTCCCATTTCAACATTTTTGGATATAAAATATTGAATCACAGGAGTTTAGGAGAGAACCGGGAAGACGAGTACAAGAAATCACGGGTTGTCAAAAGTCATCAAAACTGGATCTTTGAAAGCTCTAATCCCTTCACATCATAAGAAATAACAAAACAACAAACACCTACTTGGCTCCCCTACACTTATTATGGAAAACGGATAAAGAAAGATAGATCGTCGGGTTGCCTCCCGAGAAGTGCTTGTTTTTGTTAACCGAGTCACGAGCCTGACTCGACCCCGAATACTATGGTTGAAAGTTAATAGAAAACCTTGAAGTAAATCCGCCGGGGTAAAAGACGTAGTTTTCATCCAACAAGTAGCATAACCTAAGGTGAACAACACAAGCCAAAGTAGAGTAGGCGAGGTTCCATTAAGAAAAAGTTGAGCACGGTGATAGAAGGTATAGTAAGGTGAAAGCGTAGCTCCACATATTCCAAAAGTCTTTCCTTTTGTTTCATCAGATGGATACTGAGATGGCTCAAAAACTACGATACCCGGATCGAACACCTTTTCCTTTAGGGGAAAATAAGAAAGACACTTAGTAGACCTTGAAGAATATTCGCCCATATACCTCACAATCTCATCCCAAGAAGGTGGAAAGAGAGGTGTTAAAACATAAGTGTTGCGAATGTTGGTGTCGTCCGGTTTCTTTTCCTTTGAAACGGGTTTCTTAAAGTCCGAAGGAGGGTAAAGGTCATAATCAAAATCCAATGGAGGAGAATCATGCTCATTAGGAAAGTAATTATTGAGAAAGGTGGCGAAATCTTCCTCAAAAGAGTAATCCTCTAAAGTAGAATCAAGCGTTGTTGGTGGAGGATCCTCATCAAAGATAGGAGCAAAAACATCATCAGAAGACAAAGCGGTTGAAGAATCACTCGAAAGTGTGTCATCATCATCAAAGTCATCATAAATCGCATATCTTCATACTCGGAGGTAAAATCATCATAATCATCATAAATTGGTGGATCATCCAAATCAGAAAGAGAATCATTAAAATCATCCACATGTTCTTGAAAAAGTGGATTATCATGGAAAGACTCGAAAAGAGGATAGGTGTGTATCACAAAATCATTGACATCAATCTTTGTAGTTTCCAAAGGAGTTGTAACAAGATCGACTTGAAGCACATCAATCATTTTTTCCGATTCTTTTCCATTGTATTTTCTTGTAATCTTCCCCATTTTAAACACTTGTTGATCATTCTCGACCCTAAGAATTAGTTCACTTTCAACAACATCGACTAAAGCTTTTACGGTTCACAAGAATGGGCGTCCAAGTATTAACGGAATACGAGGATCCATCTCATAATCAACAACAACAAAATCAACCGGAAAAGTGAAGGTACCAACTTTAACGAAAACATCTTCAGCAATACCAACGGGGTAAGCGAGAGTTCGATTTGCTAGCTCAAGAGTCACACGGGTTGGTATAAGATCGGGTAATGATAACTTTTTCCAAACAATTAATGGCATTAAATTGAGACTAGCCCCGAGATCTACTAAGGCAGTACAATATTTGATTTGAGAAAATGAACAAGGTAACACAAAACGACCGTGATCTCCAAGTTTCTCCGGAAGTTCTTTGAAAATGGATGCAGAACAGTTTTCATTTAATCGAGTATTAACAAACTCGGCCATCTTCTCCTTCTTACTAAGCAACTCCTTGAACACTTTAACAAATTTCGGCATTTGGACAAGTGCTTCAACAAGGCTAATGTTAAAGTTCATTTGTGTGATCATCATCAAAAAGGAAGTAACTGTTGATCCCAAACTTAGATCAATTTAGCTTTATGTATACGAGATTAGATCAAGTTATACACGTAGAGAAACCTTTGTATATGTATAAAGTAATCTAAGTGTTATGCGGAATTAACACTTAAACAAGAACACACAAAGATGTAAACAAACTTTCACTTGATTAATGATAACAAACTTGCTTACAATGAAAGTGTTTAACTTATGAAAACTTATATTGAACATTAACCTAAAGGTCTTCTTTTATAGACATAAGAAGCCTTGTACAAGAGTCTACGTATCAACTATTCTAGGTAAAGATAATTATAGAAAATACAATGTTGAACTTATCTTTACTAGAAACAAACTAGAAACAATATACGCGTAGACTAAATCTTTCCATCAGTGCTTGTCTTCAATGTATCAACGCTTGACTTCTTCTTGTCAACGCTTGATCTGTCAGCGTTTGTTTTCTTCCTATCAACGCTTGTTTTCCTCTTGTCAGCGCTCAAGTAGACTGGCTATATTTTATTCCCAACAATCCTCCCCTAAACTTGATATCTACTCTAGTAATCAAGTTTCTGAATAAACATTAAGAACTAGGAGGAATCTTACAAACTTGTTCATATTGGTAATAAATATGTCTGATAAAATCTTTGGCCACGTCACTTGAATAATCAATCTCCAGCTGTGTTGTCTTCATCTTCTCCAAGACTTCCTTGGACATGGAATACTGAGCATCTACAAGAAGATACTCAACAAACTTTGTATAACTCAAGTAATATACACCAGCAGCTGAATACAAACGCCATTGAAGACCACTGAGGTCATCTTCAAGATCCTTCCAAATAGCAGGATCTTCATCTCTTGGTCCACACATTCTCTTGAATGTTGACCACAGTTTTATTGCATTGACTGAAGTAGGAGCTTCAGTCTCATAATTGGCTTCTAACAACCTCCAAAGGTCTACCAAGTCTTCTCTATCAAAACTTGCAAACAAAGATATAAGAGTGGTAAAAGTGTGAACCTCTTTCCCATACCTGCCAATCTTCCAAAACCTACATTCATCTTCTTCATAGCTTATAATAGGGTTTCGGGAATCAAGAGGTAACACTTGTACTATATCTGAAGCTTCCAATGGTGAGAGCTTGAGGCTCCTTCTTATAACAGTTTCACTTGGATTTAACCTATCCATATCTTTGGGAAACTCAAGAGGGACTCCCTTCTTCAAAGGTCTGGGAACAATCATTGCCTTCTTAAGCTCCATCTCTTCTGCAAGTTCTTCTTTGCTTTCATCAGAAAGAAGTCTTAGAGTGTTTTCTTCCTCCACTCTTTCCCAAATGGGATAAGCTTTGAACTCCAACTCTTTAAATGTCAATCCAATCAATTTCTTATAAGTCCATCCTGTTCCATGACATCTGAGCAGCATGTAGTACAACTCCCTTCTATCCCTTTTCAGCAATGAGAGAATATTGCTAGCTTTGTGTTTCAGAATTACCTTGTAGTATTTTTGTACTCTTAGAAGAATCTCCAAACCCCATATCTGGTCTAAAATAGTCAAATGTGGATTCTCCATACACCTATCTTCCTAAGCATGGTACATCTGAACAAATTCTGGCATGTCAAAATCTACTTGCACTTTCAACTCATTCAACTTCTCTCTTGCCAATTCATCACAATACTCAAGTCTTTCTGGTTGTTCTATTATCATTACACTTGAGTCTGAACTAGCTTCATCACTCCCTTCTTGTTCTTCTGAAGTGACAACAAAAGGTGATTCACCGACCTTCTTTCTTTCTTGTTCCACAATTTGTGCAGCCAACCTTCTATCAAACTCAACCTGTGCTGCATCCTTTGGAACATCTACTTCTACCATGATTCCCTTACCCTTATCTAATGGATCAATTATGGGTAAGGTAGATGGTAATACCTGTGAAGAAACTTATTTGATGATGGATGATGACTTGAATACATCTACCTCATCTGCAGGTCTGTCAACGCTCAAATTTGCTTTGTCAACGCCCAATTTACTCATGTCAGCGTTCAAATCTTGCTTGTCAACGCCCAAATTACCTGTCTCAGCGCCTCTTGTAATTTCTTCCAACATGGCTGTAAATGACAAGTTTAAGTTTGTAGGAGTAACTAGAGACGTATCAAAACCTGGTTATTTCTTCAAACTAGTTAGGGCCTCAGCAACACCCAAAGATTCACCATCATGTGAGCCCTTATCACTCACATTTATCTGCTCATCCTCCCCGTTGGAAGATTCCTCCATCCCACGCCTTGTGCTAGCATTTTCCAAAATAACAATCCTCTCCCTCAATTGCTTGAGTTCAAGGCCTTGTGTATTGACAATTTGTACCAAGTCTGCATTTTGCTTTTGCAAGCTAATGCAGACAGCCGCCAATTCTATTAATGTCATTGGTTCCAATCTTCCCTCCTCTAAAATGAGTATTTGACCTCCCAAGTTAGATTCATGGGGCATGGATGAGGTCTTAAAGATGTTAGGACTGTCTTGGCCTGCATCTAAGCCAGAACCAATAGTCCCAGCCTCATCCATAGCACCAACCACACTTGTGGTGGTGGTTCTCTCTGCTACATGGCTAGGACCACTAGAGGAGAACACTCCAGTAGTCCTTTGGCGTTTTTGCAACCTATATTGTGTTGGGGGAGAAGATGATGTGGATTGGGTGGATGTGGGTTGGTTAAGGGGTGTTTAGGTCTGTGAAGGATTGGTGTCAACGTTTGGATTAGGCATGTCAACGCCAACATTTAATGTGTCATCGTCTAAGGGTTCTTGGTCAATTTGCATGTGTTGTGGTGAAGGTAAAGGTTTTGGAATTGGGTCAAGTTGGGGTTGTGGGTCTGGTTGGGGTTGTGTTGCCTCAATGACAGCAATCATAGCTGGGGTGAGAGGTAAGTCACGGTGAGGAGGTGAGTTCATCTTTGTAAAAATAGCTTTCTTTTGCACAGGGATCTCATAAAAATCATCATGATCCCTTGTGTAGTAATTTTAGACATCAAAAACCATTTGTAAAAATCTGGGATAAGCTAATGTCATCTTATTCCCTTTGTTCTTACACATGCCCTCAAAAATCATTTGGGAATAATTAAACTTTTGCCCAGTAGCAATGCATACTATAGCACTAGCAATAGATCTATTGATCTTATTGTGTGCAGTACACTTGGGACTCAAACATTGCAAGAGGACATGTATTAGGTACTTCCAGGCTGAGGGAAACTCCTATTTATGATATTTGTTTAAAGTTCCCTCATCAGGGAAAGGATAAACCAAAGCCCTTAGTCCTTGTTCCATTTCATTAATGTTGAGGGTGGTTATACCATCTGCATCATCAAGATGCAAAGCCTGGCGAACCAAAGCTTCAGTAACCACCCATGTGCGCCCATGAACAATAGATGATAACACTGTTCCAAAACTGCTTAATATGTGTGACAGGGATGAGAGGAGCATGAGAAAGAGCATACCTAATAGGAGATGCATTCAAATACGCCACCATCTGTGTGTATTGGGGAAACAGAGTATCATCAGCGTCCAAATATGCTATCATGTTGTGTTGACTCCTGAATCCCAATTCCAAATCACTTGGTTTAAATTTTGGTGCCATTGTTGAAAGATGTTTGAATGATTGATAAAGATGAAGTATAGGAGAAAATATTGTTAGACAAGAATGATAGGTACCCTGTTTAAAAAATAGGAGCCAAATATATAGGAGAGAAATATGCATGTGATTGGTCAAAAATTAGGCAACTATTTTCAAAATATAATCATGAAAATATTGAAAAGAAATAAGTTTATCTCATGCATTAATTGAAAGTTATCTGCTCCCAAAATTACGGCCCAAAAATTCGTCAAAAAGTAACAACTGGGTAGGTCCCATTGAGTGTCAACGGTCAAAAATAACCCATCAACGCCCAACGACTATATTCTTGTCAACGTTTGCCAAAGCCATGTCAGCGTCTAAATTGGTCACAACAACGCTTGGAAAAATACTTGTCAGCGTCCAAAAATAAAAATTTATAAAAATGAAAAATGACCTTAACAAAGTAATTTATCCTAGAGAAGATAACCTATAAGTCGATAATTATTATAGGGCGGCAAGCACTGTCCAGTTATGCACACTTGTTTATGCAAGATAGACATAACATTCCTCTAGTGTCCCTTGCTAACCAAAATTCGTAACAACTAAGTTATCTCATAAAATTCCTTGTTACTCCTAGGTAAAACCCATGATAAAAGCATTCCCAAGTCTCCCAACATACCACAACCAACTCTAGGCCAAAAATGTCTTGGCATCATGCATAGTATATCAACTTTGCATGCTACAGTACCTCATGATTTAGTTAAACTAACTCATACTCACCTGTGGACAAAATCTAGAATTGTGATAAGAGTATCATAAGGAAATCCAAAAGTCCTAAAGGTTCCTAAAACCTCCGCTTAAACTATGATACATATGTTGCCAAAAATATGCATGAACATAAAAAGTTTATGTCAAGATAGGAATAGAAAATTCCAACCATCATCCATAAATAAAAACATGCTCAAATGATTCTCCAATGATCCATAAGCAACTCTGTATCCAATGGTATAATGCTAACACCACCTTCACATTTAGATTAAAAACCACAAAACTAACATTGTTGCTGACAACGTCCCGATAACACTTGTCAGCGTTAAGGAAACATTTGTCAGCGTTAGACAAATATATTGCTGACAACGTCACAATAACACTTATCAGCGTTAAGGCAACCTCTGCCAGTGTTAGAAAAATATAGTGGAAAATCTAAATCCTCAAAAAGACCAATAACAATGCATTATCGTGTACATACTTTTACAAAAAGACCCCAAAACACATATTATGTGAGATTGATCATTCCAATACTTGTTACCAAGTATTGGAACCTTCCAGCATCAAAAGATTTAGTTAGTAAATCAGACATATTTTCTTCTGTGTCAACCCTATCTGGTTATATTAAACCCTTTTCAAAACAATCCCTTATAAAATGGTGTCTAATTTCTATGTGTTTTGTTTTAGAATGATGTACAGGATTCTTAATAATGCATAAAGTGCTGTTATTGTCAACAAATATCTTGGTATGCATGAAATTATACCCATAATCCAACAGCTGGTTCTGAATCCATAAGACTTGCCCACAACAAGCAGCTGCAGCAACGTACTCTGCTTCAGTTGTAGAATTAGCCACCACTGTTTGTTTCTTGCATTTCCAAGATATCAACCTACTCCCAAGAAACTGACATCCACCAGTTGTGGATTTTCTATCAAACTTATCACCTCCATAATCACTGTCTGAATATGCAATAAGCTCCAATGGTGAATCCTTTGGGTACCACAAGCCAAGATTAGGATAACATCTTAGGTACCTAAAGATTCTCTTGACAGCATAAAGGTGACATTCTTTGGGAGTCACTTGATGGCGAGCACATGCACACACAACAAACATGATATCAGGTCTTGAGGCTGTGAGATACATCAATGAACCAATCATTGATCTATAGTGCCTGACATCCACATCTTTTCCATCTCCAACCTTTCCCCAATGGTGTTCTCTATCCATAGGAGTAGTAGCCCTCTTTTCATGTGGAGAAAAACCAAACTTCTTCAAGATCTCTGCTACATACTTATACTGGGAGATGAAGATACCATCTTCTTTCTGCTGAACTTGTAACCCTAGAAAGAAGTTCATCTCCCCCATTGCACTCATCTTGAATTTGTCTGTCATAAGCTTGGAAACGTCCTCACTCATCTTTGGATTTGTAGATCCAAAAATGATATCATCAACATAAACCTAAACAAGCAAGACATCCTTTCCAGCCTTCTTGGTAAATAATGTCTGGTCTATGGTGCCCCTTTTGAATCCATTTTCCACCAAATAAGTGGATAATGTGCCATACCATGCTCTTGGGGCTTGATGAAGTCCATACATAGCCTTCTTGACTTTATACACCTTGTCTGGATTCTCTGGATCTTCAAAACCAGGAGGCTGCATCACATACACCTCCTCAACAATTATTCCATAGAGGAAGGCACTCTTCACATCCATTTGATAGACAGTGAAGCCCATGCAGGAAGCATAGGCTAGAAATATCCTTATAGCTTCAATCCTTGCAACTGGTGCAAAGACCTCCTCATAGTCTATCCCTTCCTCTTGTGTATATCCCTGAGCCACCAAACGTGCCTTGTTTCTGACCACAATGCCTCTTTCATCTCTCTTGTTTCTTAGAACCCATCTTGTCCCAATAGGTCTGACATATCTAGGACAATCAACCAGCTCCCAAACATCCTGAATTGCAAATTGGTGAAGCTCATCTTGCATTGCTTCCACCCAACTTGGTTCTTTGAGAGCATCAAAGATCTTCTTGGGTTCCTGTTGGGACAGAAAAAAGGCAAACAAACATGCTTGCACAAGAGGGGTATCAACCTTCTTGTAAATATTAGCAATAAATCCACCAAGACTTTGATGAGATCTTCTAGTCTGAACATGAGTCATAATATTACCAATGATTTGAGAAGTAGGGTGATTCTTCATAGTGGAAGTAAGAACTCCTCCTTCAAAAAGTCTGGTGTCTTCAATCTCATTATCTAAGTTGCCAATATCTTCATCAGACTCTCTTTCATCAATAGTAGGATGAACCTCTTCATATAAATTGGAAGGTTCACCTTGTTCAAAATTAGAAGAGAAAATATGCTCAGAAGTGTTGTCAACGCCTGAACCTTGGTTGTCAGCGTTTGGGTTATCAACGCTTGAAACGTTGTTGTCAACGTTTGAGCCATCAACGTCTGAATTTGTCCTGTCAGCGCTAGATTTGCCTTTGTCAGCGCCTGAAGGATCATGCATGTTGTTAACTGGTGGTACTTGGGGACCACCATTATCCTTTCCTGCATTAGCAGCAGCAGCAAAAGCATCTGTCCATATGGGAATTATAACATACTCTTGTATGGGAGATGACTTGTCTGCTTGTGATCCAACCTCCTCATTAACCTGTGTACCTGAAACATCAACAACTTGTTCTTCCACAACATTTGAAGTTACCTTCACAATGTCTGGATTAGTGACATGCATATAATTTAAAGTCCTAGATAGAGGTTCCAAGTCAAACAACCAATTTGGACCACTTTCAGGATCACTAGGTTTACTCTCTAAAAACCTAACATGTACTCTTTCAAGTATACGTTTTTCCTTCTTAAGGTGAACCCTATATCCCTTACTCTGCACTGAATAACCCATGAAGTAACCTTCATCACCTTTTGCACTAAATTTACCTAAGGCATCACTAGTATCAAGGACAACTACATGACAACCAAAAGGTTTAAGAAAACCAATATTAGGTTTTCTCCCCCAAAGTAACTCATAAGGTGTTTTGTTCTGTATTTTGTTGACCAATGCTCTATTCTGAACATAGCATGCTGTATTCACAGCCTCAGCCCAAAAAGCTATGGCAAAGTGTGCATCAGCCAACATAGTTCTGGCTGCTTCAATTAGGGTTCTATTCTTTCTCTCAGCAACCCCATTTTGCTGTGGGGTTCTGGTAACACTAAACTGCCTAGTAATCCCTTTCTTGGCACAAAAATCATCTAAAAGCTTATTTCGAAACTCACCACCATTGTCACTTCTAAGCATTTTAACTTCATTACCTGTTTTCTTTTCTATCTGAGTAATAAAGTCAATTAAAGTGTCAGCAGTGTCACTTTTCATAGCTAAAAAGAAAGTCCAAGTAAACCTAGAAAAGTCATATGTGATGACAAAGCAGTATGATTTACCATTCAAACTCTCTATATTAGTTGGACCAAATAGGTCCATATGCATCAAGTGAAGTGGTCTAGTACTAGAATGCACCTGTTTAGACTTGAATGAGACCTTGTGCTGCTTGCCTTTAAGACATGCAACACAAGAGTGGTCATTTTGGAAAGCCTTTTCAGGCAAACCATCAACCAAGCCATGTCTCACAAGCCTGTTTGTATTCTTAAAGTTTATGTGCCCTAGTCTCCTGTGCCATAGATTACTCTCATCTACTGAAGCTTTAGCATAAAAACATGACATATTATTATTCATCCTAATTCCATTAAGATTCACATTATAGATGTCTTTATGTCTAGGTGTTCTATAGTCAATATATTTCTCATCTGGGATCTTATAATCCTTGCTTAACACCAAGCATTCGGTATCAGTAAACAAAACTTTATTTTTGTTATCACAAACTTGTGATACACTAAAAAGATTGTAATCAAGTTCCTTTACCAGAAATACGTTCTCAAAACGCAAGTTCTTGGTGATAAGAGTTCCTTTGCCTGTGATAGTTCCATATCCGCCTCCAAAGTAAACCTTATCACCATCCTTAATGGGAGTGAAGTTAGTTAAGTAATCTTCCTTCCCTGTCATGTGCCTGGAGCATCCACTGTCCCAATATCCATAATCATTTACCTGTTTTTGAATGCCATGCACATAAAGAAAACAAATTAGTTTTCTTTGGGAACCCAATCCTTAGCAGACTTGGATTCATCTGGTTGTTCAACAAGAACATACTTAGTTCTCATAACAAGCCCTTGTTCATCCCTCTTTGGATGAAATACCCAGTTAACCCTAATAGGTTTTGTAATGACCTTTGAAATATAATTAAACCTGTTGTAGGACATAGAAATCCCATTATCATTAGGGTTTTGATCTTGTTTAGGTCTCCATCTCAAGCTTGAAGAAGCTTTAGACCCCTTATCCTGTGGTTGCAAATATTTAGGTCTGGTCACGTTTCTGTCAGCATTGGATTTGGTCTTGTCAACTCTGAAATTACCCTTGTCAGCGTTGAACCTAGGGTTTGCTACAGAAACCCATTGCTTATTAGACCAAGTATTGGTCTTTTTAAATGGTCTTTGCCCATGAGTGTTAGACCCTCTAGTGAAGAATGGGGCAGGTCTAACAACTTGTGGACTTTGCTCCACAAAGGTTTTAGGTCTGCCAACGTTTGAATTTTTAACAACGTTGACCTTGTAAGCGTTGACACACTTATATGCTAAATGTGAAAAGCTACCACAAGTGTAACAGGCTTTTCTAGACACAACCCTAGGTCTAGAAGATAAGAAGCTTGTTCCATCATTACTAACTTGGCTTTTAGGTGACCTAGTATTCCTATACATTTCTGCATACTTGATGCTAGGTTTTCTAACAGTGTTTGAGCCAAGGTCAATAGTCTTACCAGTGATTGGGTTTGTTACCTTAATAGGAGTTGACTCATTTGGACTTTCACATAACAAGCCACCCTTAACAAACAAGGTAGGGTTGGCTTTCTTCCATTCATTCAAGTCAGTCAACTTGTGTTGATACTCTTCAACTAGGGTAATGACTCTTGGTGGAGGAATAAATTCCTCCTCTTGGAGTTCTGGTAGACCAGTCCAAGATAGGTCCTTTCTTTGGACACCATAGAAGTCCCCAGCTGGTGGTGGAACCACAGTATAGTCTTTCATCCCAATCCCAGTCATGTCCTTAGGATCCCTTTGTTTATTAAAACATTCTCCTAGGGTTTGTGTGGCCTTATCAAATCTCTAAATTTTAAGGCCAACATTATCCTTATTCTTAATGGCCTCATCTAACTTAGCCTGTAACTCACCATTAACCCTTTCCATGATGTTCCTAACATCATTACTAGCATTTAACTCATGTTTTAAGATATTTATTTTATCTTTTAAGTCAAATTCCATTTTCTTGTACTCAGAAACTGTCTTCTCAGTTTGAGTGAGAGCAATTTGATAGTTAGACAGTTTGCATCTTTTAGTACTCACATCATCTAATAATCTTAACACCTCTTTGTTAAGTTTCTTAGTATTTAACCTACAACCCTTACTACAAAAAGCATCATCGTATACCTCATTATCTGATGAAGAGGAGGAGTGTGCCATGAGAGCATATTGAACATGCTCTTCTTCTTCTATCTCAGCAACCAAAGCTTTATCCTCTTCCCCATCCTTAGCCAAATAGCTCCAATCCCATCCCATACCATCAAATTCTTGCACTTCAACCATGGCCTTAGGATCATGAGCCTTAACAATTTGGCTTGAGGATTTGCCAGCATCAAATCTTCTTGGAGATCTACATTCCCTCATGAAGTGCCCCATACGATGACAATTGTAGCACTCAACTTTGGATTTATCAAATCCAGCAGTGTCCTTTGCATTAAAGGTCATCTTCTTCTTAAACCTTCTATTCCACCTGTTTGCTCTTATACTAGTAAGAGCCATGTTCCCCTTAATATCCATCTCTTCCAAGTGCTCATCACTTATTTGCTCAAGCTCCTCATATGTAATCACTGAACCATTGGGCAAAGAAGCAATGTATGCACACACAGTATCCAGATCCAAACCAGCAGGCTTAACTCTTGGAGAATCACTTTTGTATGTGTCAGCGTCTGAATATGAGGCGTTGACAGGACATGATCCAGCGTTGACACATGTTGATCCAGTAACTGGGTGCATGTAAGAGTCCTTTTGATCAAATTGGCCTTCACTATGTGAGAAGAAGGCCATGTTACTATTGATAGACTTACTTCCATGCTCCAAAAGAGTTTCATTCTCCAACAGCCTTAGTTTATTGTAGATATCATCAAAAGTAGAACTTTTTTGAGTGTTATTGGCAAGTATAGATCTTGCCTCAATCTTCCATGCATCACCAAGACTTTTAAGAAAAGTGGCATTAATGTCAACATCACCAAGTTGTGTCCCCATGAAGGACAGCTTGCTTGTAATGTCAAGCAGTCTGCTTCTCACACTACTAAGCTTCTCATTAGGTTGAGCCTTGAAAACAGCATACTCATGCATGAGTTGCTTCTTCTTCTCTTCCCTAGTATCATCATTGCCACCATATGCAACTTCAAGAGCTGTCTAAAGGTCTTTTGCAGAATCATAACCTCTGTATTTATGCTGGTTCTCTTGTCCCAAAGAGAGTTTCAGAATGTTTAGGGTTTTCATATCAACCCTTCTCTTTGCTATGTCTTCAGCAGACACAGCTCTACCATCACCAGGTTTTTCTTTCTTATCTGCTTCTGGACATCCAGCAACAACAGTTCTTGTAGCAATGGCAGCAGCAACCTTTTCAGCTTTATTGTATGTGTTTCCA
This sequence comes from Glebionis coronaria, assembly GCA_025667525.1. Taxonomy (NCBI): domain Eukaryota; kingdom Viridiplantae; phylum Streptophyta; class Magnoliopsida; order Asterales; family Asteraceae; genus Glebionis; species Glebionis coronaria. Next base: position 675,824,760 of record CM046876.1, read on the forward strand.
TATTCAATTATCTCCCAGAGAGTGTAGTCATAGATTCCCAGATATTGCTCAAAGTTAAATTTCCACAACTCGAAGTTGGTTGCATCAAGCATGGGAATCTTGATGTTTGGTAAAGGCGAGGAGGAGGAGGTTACTTCTGGATTTTACATGATGTTTTTAGGGTTTTGTGAAAATTAGGGTTTTGGTGATTTTAGGGTTCTTGTGTTCTTTAAGATCAAAAGTTTCTCAACAAGCTCTGATACCACTTGTTGATCCCAAACTTAGATCGATTTAGCTTTATGTATACGAGATTAGATCAAGTTATACACGTAGAGAAACCTTTGTATATGTATAAAGTAATCTAAGTGTTATGCGGAATTAACACTTAAACAAGAACACACAAAGATGTAAACAAACTTTCACTTGATTAATGATAACAAACTTGCTTACAATGAAAGTGTTTAACCTATGAAAACTTATATTGAACATTAACCTAAAGGTCTTCTTTTATAGACATAAGAAGCCTTGTACAAGAGTCTACGTATCGACTATTCTAGGTAAAGATAATTATAGAAAATACAATGTTGAACTTATCTTTACTAGAAACAAACTAGAAACAATATACGCGTAGACTAAATCTTTCCATCAGTGCTTGTCTTCAATGTATCAATGCTTGACTTCTTCTTGTCAACGCTTGATCTGTCAGCGTTTGTTTTCTTCCTATCAATGCTTGTTTTCCTCTTGTCAGCGCTCAAGTAGACTAGCTATATTTTATTCCCAACAGTAACTTGAGTATCCTCCTTAGTGATCACTTTTCACTTGTCTAACCGAGAAGGATAAGGAATATTGGGCTTAGGAGGTATAGGTGGAGAAGGTGAAGGTTGAGATGTTGAAGGTTGAGAGGTTAAAGGGTTATAGGGTGAAGGTGGAGATGGTGAAGGGTTTTTCTTGTGTACAACTTCAGTAAGAGGTGGAGACGGTAATTTCCCCGGAAAGACGGAAAAACCCCTTTCTGGAGAACTAGTACTAGGCGTGGTAGTAGGAGGGATAAATAGGGGTGGAGGAGGTGAAACTGGAGTAACTGGGGGGAGGGATAGAAGGTCCTACTAAAGTTACTCCACTGCGTGTAGTAATAGCACTCACATTAGCTCTAGGGTTGGTTTTGGTTGTTGAAGGAAGAGCACCTTGGGGACGAAGGGCTTGAAATATTTGAACGAATTTCCTATCTGTGGACTCTTGCATTTCCTTTAATTTCTTATCTTGTTCCCAAATCTTTTGAAGAACTAAGTCCATTTGTGGATTAGGTAAATGGAACCCTTGTTGTGGAAAACCTTGGTTTTGGTATTGGTTGTATGGCGGAAAACTTTGAGGATTAAAACCTTGGTTTGGATAGCCTTGATTTTTCACTTGATAATTTCCTTGATTTGCATTGTAGCCCCGCACGTTTGTATTTCCTTGAAAATTAGCTCTTGGTGGACCTTGGTTGTTATGGGTGGGTGGGGGTGGTCTTTGTTGAAAAATGGTTGGAGCCAAATAATTAGTGGAATTATAGGACAAATGATTAAAATCGACATTCGGCTTGAAATGAACCCTCTTAGTGTTGTTATAAGCATACACTTCCCCTTGAGATTGGTAATAAGCCTTATCATAATTAACGTACGAGTGTGGCCCACCACATGTTTCACAAGTCGCATTGAGGGTATTCACATGTTGAATAGGAGTGTTTTGCACATGTAAGGCAAGTTTTGTCACAATTGACGTAAGTGCTTGAATTTGATTAGTAGTCTCACTATCACTAGTACTAGCCATAGTAGCCCTTACACTTTTAGTTTGAACTTTGGATTTATTTTTAATTATATCCCAAGCGACTTGTGTTGTTTTAACTAGAATGTTACCCTCCGAAGCACTATTTAGTGAATCTTGGTCATTCAAACTTATCCATTGTAAAAAGTATTAATTTGATGCACTTTAGTAAAACCGTGTTGTGGACACTTTCTCAAATGTTCCTTAAAACGATCCCAAGATTCACTAAACGTCTCACCGTACTTTTCTTCAAAATTAATGATATCATTCCACAAAGCTGTAATACGTGAGGGTGGAAAGAAGTAATTAATGAATTTAGTCTCTAAGTCCGCCCATATGGGAATACTTTGGGGTGTTTCCTTATCAAGCCAAGTTCGGGCTTGTCCCTCGAGAGAGAAAGGAAAGAAGAGCAAACAAATTGCCTCTTGTGAGACCCCATTGTATTTCACAGTATTAGTTAAGTGTACAAACCTCTTGATATGATCGTGAGGATCATCATGAGTGCGGCCCAAGAAAGGTGTTGTAGAGACCAGCTGAATAAAACTAGTTTTGAGCTCAAAGTTGTTGGTTCCAATATCTGGCACCACAATTGCATCATCATTTCCTTCAACATGTGATTGCAAGAGCTCGATCAATGGTCAGTTATCCATGGTGTCAATAGCACGAGCCTCGATATCGGCTTGAGTAGTTTTCCTCTTAAACGCACGAGTACGCATACACCTACAAAAGAAAAAGATGGAAAAGAAATAGAAAAAGAATTAAGGTTAATGTAAAAAGAAAATATTTTTGGTGCAAAACTTTAGAAAAGAAATGATTTTTATGATTTTTTAAATATTTTTGGGTTTTTGAAATTTTTGATTTTGTTTGAAAATTTTTGAAATTTTTGCAAGAAAAATAACGTTCACGAGTGAACGGGTCCCAAAATCCAACGCGTCTCTCACAAAAAACGGTTAATCTTTACGAAAAGAGCATGGAGCGGCGCCATTTTAATAACCGATTTTTAATAAGAAAAATGTTCTTAATTGGTCTTATCGTTCTCGGTATCTAATCGAATTGATCCCGGTTTAAAAGTGTGACTCAGTCGTTTTTTGTGGATAAAAGAAAATATGATTATCTATTTCTACTTAAAAAAAATTAAAACTTGACAAATAAAAATAAAACGCGAAAAATATATTAAAAATAGACGAACTAAAACTTAATAAAAGTAATAAAGAAAATAAACAAATTAAAACTTAATAAAAAGTAATAAAGAAAAATGGTAAAAATAAAAATAAAAATAAAAATAAAGATAAAACAAAACAATTCGGAATAAAAATTATTTCGGAATATCAAACTAAAACATATACGGAATTGTAAACTATGAATTTAAGTCGGAATGTATCATTTTAAAACAATTCAGAATTTGAAATTTTAAGGCAATTCGGAATGAAAATTATATTACAATTCGGAATTTGAAATCCTAAAACAATTCGGAATTTGAAAATTGTATTACAATTCAGAATTTGAAATGCTAAAACAATTCGGAATTTGAAAAGGGTATTACAATTCAGAATTTGAAATCCTAAAACAATTCGGAATTTGAAAATTGTATTACAATTCGGAATATGCAATAAAGTGGTAATTCGGAATATGTTCTATGAGTTTAATTCAGAATAAAAAAATCTTTGAACAATTCAGAATAATGAAAATGAAGCACTATTCGGAATAAAAGGGTTTTGAATAATTCGGGAAATAGAAAAATTAAGCTAAAACAAATTAAGAAAATAAGAAAAAATAAGCTAAACTAATTTATAAAATAAGCAAAACAAGACACAAATTAAAACTCTAAAAAGGAACAATTAAGCAAAATAAATAAAATCTATCTTAAAAACATTAAGCTACCAAATCTACTTGAATGAAAAATAAGCCAAACATAAAATAAGCAATAAACCCAATAAGCTATAAAAATCAACCACATAAAAAATAATAAAAACAAAAAATAAGCAACTCAATCAAATAAGCAATAATATCAAATAAGCTAACATGGTGATTAACCAAATCAAACACAATTAAAACAAGAAAGGAAGAATGAGATTAATTGAAAAGCTTGAAATTAAAAATGAAGATTAAAGGTTTAACAATTAAAAGATTAAAGATGAAAGATAAAAAACTTGAAAGAAAAAACTAGAGAGAATTATTCTACTCCTAATTACCTTAAAATAAAACTAAAAAAAAACTAACTTCTAATGAAAAATTAACTAAAAAACTAACTAACAAATGAAGGAAATTAGATATATTTATAGTGGAGAGTCGTTGGTGTGGTGCTTTCTTCTTTCTTTTGTCTTCTCGTCTTTTTAATTAATTCGTCATTCTCGACTTTGTCTCGGGATTTGTCGATAAATAAAATGAACCCGTCTTATATTTCTTCTTTTATTAGATTTGGTTCTTCGACTTATTAAACTTCCGTCTTTGGTCATTTTCTTCAATAAATCTTCAAAATAGGCCTTTGACTTCCGTTCTTTTTGCACTTTTGATATTTTGACATTGTCTTTTGTCTTTTTCTTCGATAAAAGCCCGTGATAGCCCATGTTTTCTTCCTTTTTCATCTTTTGGTCCTAAAACACAATAAAAAACAAACCACACGTAATTCCGACTTTTACGACTTTAAACACATGTTTTGGTTTCATTTTTATTTGTTTTAAGTGGTAAAAGGATAAGTGTTTTCACACTTATTAATCATCATGATTGAAAGTACGAACAAATTTACCACATTTAACACAAAAAAATTCAACATTCGAAGTCTTAGCATTCAAACTGTCATTACATGCAGTTACAGACGTTTTATTCTTAGAAAATTTAAAATTCCTAAGGTGGTCTTCTACTTCCATCTTCTTCCCTTGACTATTGTTTGGCATGACTCTATCTTGCATTCTAACACTAGTAGTAGGATTTACTCCTGTAGAAGAAGACACACGTTGATTAGTTTTCCTAATATTCTGAGGTAACCGCGATGTTCCAGTTTGTGTGGACCTAGTGTTCATCTTATATATTCCAGGTGCTATCAAATTTGTGCTCTTATAAGTTCCTAGCTTAAGCAAAGTCTGTGGGGGTTTTCCTAAAATAGATGATTTAGGGCATTTAACCACATTCGGTTGATGAACGACGGATGTTTTACCCAATTCTGACTTTCCTTTCATTTTCTCAATGAGTTTTTTGTAGCCCAATGATGGCTATGTCCCTTTCTTGTAGCTGAGCTTTCAAATCATTTATTTCGAAACCTTTTTCATTTAATTGACGAACCGAAGAAGCTGCGAGTTCTTGACACTTTTTATGATTATGAGATTTATCACAATTTTGTAAAGCAAGTTCAAGAGAAATGGAGTGTTTCTCAAGTTGAGAAAAACTTTTCGAAAGTTTGTTATATGAATGAATTTGTTTCGAAAGCTCAACTTCAAGATTTTGACATTTCTCGTTCGTTTATGACAATATGCTACAGGACAATATTGATCAAGATCGGTATACACACCAAGTATAGCATTTATATGGTTAGCATAAAAGTATTCCTTTAAAAGTCAATCAATTTCGTTAGAAAGTTGGTGTTCTTGTGTCTTTAATTTCGTTTGAAGAAAATCAACTTCATCTTCAAGAGATTTAACATATCTTAAATTAGTTATCATTTCCTCAGTGAGAGCGTTATAAAACATTTCCATATTTCCACATTTCCACATGTATGATGTAAGTTTCTCAATCCTACGTAGTATAAATATGCTATAAAGTATTTGATGAAAATTGGTTAACGTAATCTAGACACGCTCTTTAACGCCTGTAGATTTTACCATATCTAAGTAAATTAGTTTAGCATATATAAAATAATTAAATTAAGTTTGTTGCTTTATTAGTTTACTAAAAGATTATTGCAAATCGGCTAATAAGAGCACTAGGTGCACTAAAGACCTAAGTTTGTTACTCCGAGCCGCATGCAGATGAGACTGATAACATTAAAATGTGGTTATCTTTAAAAATGATAAATTGAATATAAATTAGGTAACATAATAATAAATATTAAAATGATATTTATCTTTCATTATAACCATAAAGAGGACGTTCGAAACCATAGTTTATTTTTGAAATTAGTCAAATGAGACTTCTCCCATTATTCTCTGCATACATTTGCAACTAATACTATTACAATAAAAAAATTGTCAACCTCACAGTTGCCCTAATTCCCTCAACACCGCCCCATCACTCTATTTCCTCTTAATATCCAAAACACAACCGCCATGGAAACAAACGAATGTTGATACTATCTCAGCCACCCAACCTTATATATCATTTTTCATTTTCTGTCAAAAGAAAAACATTGACCTTGTTTTTTTCTCATTTTTAATCAATAGGAAAGACATTTATTGGTTACAAAACAAAAAATTGCCACCTTTTCTCTTTAATACAAACCCACAAAGTACAAATAAGATTTTAGCTTCAAGATCTCGTTAAAAGTATCGGTAGGTAGACTGTTGCATTTTTCCAGCTAAAACAACCTGTCACATCAGTTACAATGTTTAGAATATTACTAAAGCAATTCACAATTCATATATCTCTAAAGAAAGTCACTGATAAGTGATAACCCTAATCACATTCACAATATTAGCCACCCCTTTCTTTCTTCTCCCATCCAAACGCAGTCAGCACCTATTCTTTTCAAACATCCGATGATTGTACTTGCACCAAATAATCAAATAGCCGATGATTCTACCACACAAACTCCTATTTTTTCTTCGTAAAATCAGTTCAAGATCAAAAGAGGCTTCAAGATCTATCAAAAGTTCTAAGGTAGGTTTGAATAAAAGATCGAATGTAACATATTTGTTATGATTCGATCTTTAATTTCGTATATAAAAGAGAGATTTTTTGTCCCACAAATCTATGATGGCATCTTACATCTTTCTTTATACTCGAACATCTCAGACGGTTTATACCTTGTCACGGATCTGTGATGACTTCTTCTTTCGTGTATAGGATCTTTAAAGGTCTTGATTAATATTGTATTACATGAAAGAACGAACTGAGATCTTATCATTCATTTTTTGCTTCAAGTAAGCTTTATTAATTTATTGAAGTCTAGTTTTGTTTTTTTATTCCAAATAATTGGTTGTGATATGGTATACTCGAATTTAATTTTTTTTTGACAATTGAAGATGCAGTTTGTTGGTATTTTCATTTTGCATGAAGGAAAAATTTGGAGGTTATATTGTTTTTTGATTGTTTGTTCCCTTTTTATAAGAGAGTATAATACATATGGCTTTTTTTCATGGCTATAAAAATTCTTAACTGCCAAAACATTTCATCTTTTAGTGGTGTCATGTAACTCTAGAAACCCTTCATATGCAAACATTGATTAGATTTGTGATGAAAAATAAATTAAACCATATAGCAGTCTAAGCAAATAATATTATTACTGCCCATTTATTATAGGAACTGGATCATTAGATATAATAGATTATGAGTAAATAATTGTTGGAAGGAGTTTCATGTACTTTTAATAGATCATCCTCAATGAAATACATATGTCTCGATTTTTGTTGTAATTAGGTCGTTGTTTTACAACATGTTATAAACACGCTTTAAAATTATTCTTTTTTTGTTTCACCGAATGTCGGGTCTAACATATAGATAGATGAAGTTTTTGATTCACGATATTTAGTAATTTGATAAGATGGCTAAGGTAATTCCTATTCTCATGTTCATAATTAATTATATATAGAAAGTTAACGATCTCTTCATAATGACATAAAAGATACGTAGTATTATATATTGACTAAATTATATGTTATTTGTTGAATGTCAGTTTTTTTCTGGGTGATGACTATGATTTTAGTTTAGTATTATATAGAAAGTATCATAATTTTTTTCTTTATGAATAAATATAGAAACTAAAATCATAGTCGTCACCAAGAAAAAAACTGACATTCAACAAATATCATATAGTTCAGTCAATATATAATACTCAGTATCTTTTATGTCATTATGAAGAGATCGTTATCTTTCAATATGTGATTAATTATGAACATGAAAATAGTAATTACCTTAGCTGTCGTATCAAATCACTAAATATCATGAATAAAAAACTTCATTCGTCTGTTTGTTAGACCTGGATTCAGTGAAACAAAAAAATAATAATTCTAGAGTGTGTTGATAAAGTGTTGTAAACCAACGACCTAATAGAAACATGAATCGAGACATATGTATTTCATTGAGGATGATCTGTTACAAGTACATGAAACTTCTTCCAACAATTATTTACTCATAATCTATTATACCTAAAGAAGAAGTCATCACAGATCCGTGACAAAGTATAAACAGTCTTTGATGTTCAAACGTAAAGAAAGATGTAAAATGTCATCATAGAATTGTGGGATTAAAAATCCCTCTTATATATATGAAATTAAAGATCGAATCATAACAAATATGTTACATTCGATCTTTTATTTGCACCTACCGTAGACCATTTGATAGATCTTGAAGCCTCTTTCGATCTTCAAATGAATTTACGAAGAAAAAATAGGAGGTTGTGTGGTTAGAATCATCGGCTGTTTGATTATTTCTTGCAAGTACAATCATCAGCATATTGAAAAAAATAGGTGTTGACTGAGATTGGGTGGGAGAAGAAATAAAGGGGCGACTGTCATTGTGAATGTGATTAGGGTTATCATTTATCAGTGACTTTCTTTAGAGATATAGAAATTTTGAATTGCTTTAGTAATATTCTAAAGATTGTAACTGACGTGACGAGTTGTTTTATCAGGAAAAAAGCAATAGTATACCTACCGAGACATTTAACGAGATCTTGAAGCGAAAATCTTATTTTTACTTCGTGGCTTTGTATTAAAGAGAAAAGGTAGCAATTTTTTGTTTCGAAACCAATAAATGTTGTTCGTATTGATTAAAAATGAAAAAACCAACATCAATGTTTTTGTTTTTGTTTTGACAGAAGATGAAAGATGATATATAAGGTTGGATGGCTAAGGTAGTATCAAGAGCAAAACAAAGAGATGGGGCGGTGTTGAGGGAATTAGGGCAACAGAGAGGTTGACAATTTTTATACTAATAGTATTAGTTTGGAAATGTATGCCGAGAATAATGGGATGAAGTGTCATTTGACTAATTTCAAAAATAAACTATGGTTTCGAACGTCCTCTTTATGGTTATAATGAAACATTAATATCACTTTAATATTTATTATTATGTTACCTACTTTCTATTCAATTTGTCATTTATTTTAATGTTATCAATCTCATCTGCATGCGGCTCGGAGTAACAAACTTGGGTCGTTAGTGCACCCGGTGCTCTTATTAGCCGATTTGCAATAACATTTTAGTAAACTAATAAAGCGACAAACTTAATTTAATTTTTTTATATATGCTAAACTAATTTACTAAGCAATGGTAAAATCAATAGGTCGTTAAAGAGCGTATCTAGATTATTTTAACGAGTTTTCATCAAATACTTATAGTATATGTATCCTACGTATGATTGAGAAACTTACATCATATATGTAAGCGAATGAGGATTTAAAGAACATAGAGTAGCGAAATTTGTGAACTAATGGAGTGACTTTTGTAAAATTTATGAAGGATGATCAACTTCGGCGGATTTTTGTGAAGATGATCTACATGAAATGTCTTTTATTTACGACTTCACACCAAATGCTTTTTAGATTGATAAGTTACTTAACTTTCCGTATTTGTTCATTTAAGTTACTAATCTATTTTTTCTTTTTTTCTTTTTTTCTAATTTGGGTGTAATTGTTTAATTTTTATATCGATCTATTGGTGATCGGTTGTTAGTGTTGATTCCTCGATTGTATTGTGAGTATGGAATTTAGAAAGCTTATTTTTTGTAATTTGAGGATGGAAATAACAAAAATAATATTGGGTATTGTAAACTGATGGGTATAAACCCAACTAGCTTTTTCTTATTTTCTCATTAGTAATTTTTGTGAATGTGGGGCAATTATGATGAGAATTTGTTTTTAGCATAAAACTTTTAATTAGCACTACATATATTGTTCGCTTGAATTTCTTCAACGTAGTTAGTATTATTTAATGCTAAAAATGTTCACATTTATTTTCTCAATCAATAAAACACATAAACATTTTACCTCTATTATAATTGTAAGCTTACAAATTTAAAGAGACCATTTGGTTTTGAGTATATAATTCATCAATAGAGATCAATTGTCTTGATCGATTTACCACTTAATGATTTATCCGAATAAACACTTCACATAAGGTAAGTTGTATCTTCAAATACTCGACCAATTGCACTTACCAACCTGATGCAATTTTCTTATTAAACAAACATGAACAATAAAAAATAGATCGTTTACGCCAGCGTGTCCGTTATTTACCCAGTTAAACAAACTAACCTTTTGTTGATACGTAATTTAAAAAAATTATTGGAAACCAGTGCAAGATATGCTTAACGTTATTGACCTTGCGTGTAGTGAATGACTTTCTAAAAGTAGGTTAATGGTGAGCGTTTAAAAAACTAAAGCCATCAACAAAAGTTTGTCATCATTAAGTGATGTTATATTCGCTTTAGCAAGGAAGGAAGATGATGTTCCTTTTTGTAACTCGAAAGTTACTTATCTTCTTCAGACATAACACCTAATGATCAATATTTTTTATATATATGGTGGATTTGAACCGCCTTTACGGCTAAGGCAATCATATCCGTAACTCAAATAGAATAGACCCTTTAGAAATTATCACCACTATGAAAAATTTAATTGTTTTCAACACTGTTTATATAGGACAAGAAATTTTAAATGAACCCGCCATGTTTGTTGGGTCAAAAAGTTGATGTGGCAGAAACTCAAAATGAAGAAACAAGACATTTGTTCAAGTGACGGTGACATGTGAAAGCTAGGCGTTGATACATGTATTTTGGACGTTGACACGTGAAAGCTAAGTGTTGATGGATTTCTACGGTTTAATAGAATCTTCTATTTACGGAATATATTGAATATATTATTTATAATATATTTAGTATATAGTTATCTAAATAAAAGATATACATGTTATTCATAGTTATCTCTTGTAAAACCCTAATCCTTACACTATAAAAGGAACCAAGGGTTATTAGGTTTTTCATAACTTTCATTCACAATGTAAACCTAAAGCGTGTGTTGCACTAGACGTGTGATTAATGTATACACGTGTAGTGGTTGTTGATTATTAATATAATTAGCAACCCTTTGATTAATTCTTGTGTTATTGTGCCCAAACACCTTGTTACATGATTATTGTTCTTTTCCTCTTTAATTATTAATCATATGAACAATGGTTATGCCTAGCAGCTAAAAGATTCGAGGAAACCAAGGTTTCCACAGTTGGTATCAGAGCCTCGTGGCTTGTGATGCTAGGACCAACAAGGTGTTCGTAATGATGAGAAGGAAGAAAAATCCGTCTAGGTTTTTCTGGACGTTTTTGTGTGCGCAACAGTATTCAGGAAGGCATAACTTTTTATAGAACCGTTAGATCGTCACGAAATATTTTTTGTGTGTTCTACACACATATATCTAGACATCTAACGGAGGGATTGTGAAGATCTATCTTTAAGAAAAAGTTATGAGGCGTCAAAGTTGGCTGTTGAGATGAGTTTTTGTTTTTAGGGTTTGGATTAAAAACACTAGAATTATTGTTCACCATTACTGGATTAATGTGACATGTTGTTAGCTTTGGGGAGTTGATTCTTCATGAGTCAATGATGAGCCTAGCAGCATGTTATGACTCCTTACACAACAGTTTGTTCCACTTGTGATTGTTAGGGTTTTTGTGAAACCCTAGATCTGGTGTTGTTCGAACAGTAGGTGTACTTTGTATTATGGCTGCACGTTTGTGGAAAGGTTTGTACTTACAAAGATAAAGCACACATGATAACAGTAGAAGGTACATCACGTTTATGTTTGCTGTCTAACAAAGGCTTGAAGGGTAGAAGCTATATTACGTCATGTGTAATATTCTGTGTAAGAATTGATATGGTCCAGTTAATTCTTATTGGTGGAAAAACTTTATGTTCACATGAACTAATATTAGTTTATGATCACATGGTTCAAATTTTAATCACAAGATCATGTGTGATTCAAGAAGTTTGCATACATCACGTATTGCTAAAATTATAGGATGTATACACACGATTGCTTTTGGAAAACAACCTGGATCAAAGACGTGGTTTTTGGTCGCTAATTTATAGGGATATTTATATTCAGTTTCCTATTTTTGTGGGAAAAAAATGGTTAAGTGATGGTTTGTTTCAAAAGAGGGAATTATTTGTTTCTATTAGTCAAGATATATTCATTACGTGGGTATTGCAGAACGTATGTTTTGACTTTTATTGTGGCAAATTGGTCACGTAATCTGAAGACAGCTAAGAATATCCATGGTATTGATTTTATAGTTTTATATTTACTATCATTTTGGATTTATTCAGTCATTGAAGATCGTAACCCTAGAAGACGTCAGCAGCATATGCTGACATTTGTTAATTCGACGCTGACAAGAATAAGTTAAGCACTGTTGGGAAGCGCTGGCACTTGTTGTCCAATATATAAATTTTCAAACGCTGATAAGTGTTGTCCGATATTGGACAACACACAGTGGTGATATATTGGATAAAGGTGGATATTGGACAACAAAAGGAATAGCTGCTGTTTGGAAAATTGATAGGATTTTGGCACACAAAAAGAGGTATTTACACACGAAGGAACATGGGATCTCCATTTTTATACAGAATATCAAGTTGATATTTATGGCTCGGATATTTTTAAAAAAGGATTAATGATTTTAATGTGAGTTAGCAACAATTCGTGAAGTAATTTATTGGATTTGATTATGTAATCGGGGTATCCTTGTAAAAGAGTTATCCGTCCTAATGCTTTTACATATGATATGAAGATTAAGAATCGTCATGAAGAGGTGTTGGCTTAAGGGGAAGAATTCTTATGGTAAGTTTGATGTTCGAAGAAGATTTTCGCGAGTTTGTGTTCTATCATATCTTTAAAGATGGTGCCTAGTCAACATTACTCTTTAGATGTAACTTGTTCATGCTTACACGGTTGGTGACGAAGACTTGTCATAACTTGAAGGAGTTACATTATCGTGCTCAGTATCTCACAAAGGATGAGAATTTTGACAAAGGGATCGAGGTCTACTTATACTTCGCCATTGGTATAAGTTCTTTGTCACATGTTTAATGCAAGACATGGAACACAAGTTTGGGTTATTCTACTTCTACATCAAGATTACTTTATTTATTTTTCTTCAAGATCATTACATAGAGCCTACATTTGGAGAATCTTCGATTGCATACTTTGTTTCCTTCCCTATTGATGTGACAAAAAGGGGAAGACATGCATGCTACACTTGAGGGAAAGCAATTTAAAGATGATGTACCACTTACAAGAGATACACAAAGAGTTTTTCCGACATTAACTAGGGGAAGATTGTTGGGTCAAAATGTTGATGTGGCAGAAACTCAAAATGAAGAAACAAGACATTTGTTCAAGTGACACTGACATGTGAAAGCTAGGCGTTGATACATGTATTTTGGACGCTGACACGTGAAAGATAAGCATTGATGGATGTCTACGGTTTAATAGAATCTTTTATTTAGGGAATATATTGAATATATTATTTATAATATATTTAGTATATAGTTATCTAAATAGAAGATATACATGTTATTCATAGTTATCTCTTGTAAAACCCTAATCCTTACACTATAAAAGAAACAAAGCGTTATTAGGTTTTTCATAACTTTCATTTACAATGTAAACCTAAAGCGTGTGTTGCACTAGACGTGGGATTAATGTATACACGTCTAGTGGTTTTTGATTATTAATATAATTGGCAACCCTTTGATTAATTCTTGTTTTATTGTGCCCAAACACCTTGTTACATGATTATTGTTCTTTTCCTCTTTGATTATTAATCATATGAACAATGGTTATGCCTAGCAGCTAAAAGATTCGAGGAAACCAAGGTTTCCACAAATATGAATAAGGGCACTAAATTTGGTAGATACAAAGCTCCTATCAGCACCCGAATCAAATAGAGCAACATCATAATGATTGTTGAGTAAAAACGTACCAGTAACGACATTCGGGTCCTTCTTAACATCAACCGTCCCAAGTTGATAAGCACCACCCTGGTTGTTTCTTCCTTGCCCATTCTTTTTCAACTTTGGACAATCTGGTTTCTTATGGCCCTCTTCTCCACAATTATAACAAACAACTCCCCTCTTACACTTTTCCACTTTGTGTCCTAGCTTTCAACAATTTCTGCACTTCCAGGAATCACCAGCATGCCTCTTATTACCATACTTTGAACACTTTTCATCATTACGCGGTGCGTTGTTGGTCAGAGCGTTTGCATTTCCCCCTTCTTTGATTTTGACGACGATTGAAACTTTGCCTATTGTTACCTCAACCTCCACGATCGCCTTCACCCTTTCTCTTCTCACCAACATGTGCTTCATCCTCCTTTTCCTGAATGATTTGTCCAATGAGCTGGTAAGCCATTCGCACCGCATCATCAATGGTTGATGGCTTTGACGATGTCACATCCCCTCGGATATTTTTGGTCAACCCCTTAATGTATTGCTCAATTCTTATCTCCTCAGGTTCAACCAACCGGAGACACAACAAAGCCAACTCATGGAATCGATTTGTGTATCCATAAATATCCACTCCTTTCATTTTCAAATGAGTCAACTCTTGTTCCAACCTTATAATCACACTACAAGGACAAAACTCCTAAGTCATCCACTTTTTAATTTCAACCCATGGAGTAGCATTAGCAACATCAATGCCCATAAAAGCAATCCTCCCATTCCACCAAGTCAATGCACGACCTCTAAGAGTAGCCATAGAAAAAGTCACCTTATCTTCCTCCTTACATTTACTGATGTGAAACACATACTCAATCTTTCAATCCATTGACTTAATCCTACCGCGCCTTCAGTTCCATTAAAAGGGAGTGGGTCACATTTCATGAATGTCACATAAGTACAGCCACCGACTTCGGGTGCATTAAGTCCAGGTCCTCCAATATTTCATCCACCATTAACATTCACACCATTACCGGCTCCATTACCGCCAACTCCACTACCGCCAGCTCTACTACAGCCAGCTCCACTACCACCAGCTCCACTACCGCCAGCTCCACTACCGCCAGCTCCACTACCGCCAACTCTACTTCTAGCATTTGCCATAAACTCAGCCATAGATGCAGCAACTTGCTCCGCAATGATCCTGTGCACTTATTCCTCAGTCACGGTTTTCTTGGGCGGCATGATTCTATCATCGCATACTTCAAAGTATGATAAGCATTCACTCAATAATGGATTTAAATAAAAGGGTTGAATTGATAATCAAGGAAGCAAAATATAAATAAGGCACGACATGGAATTTAAGACAAAATATACATATTTCATTAGATCACAAACAACTACATCATCTTAGTTAACTTTCCACATGATAATCCTAGCACTATACAAGCCCAAAATTTGTGCTAGATCTACTAACCGACATACCGATTTAGTTAAGGTTTTACAAAAGATACAAAGATACTACTAACGATAAACTAGTCTACTAAGAACTGCTAGAGGGTCCATCATTCTTCTTCTTTGGTATCTTCCTCGGACGATCACAAGACTCATCATCATCAGTTGGGCGCCTAGGAATCACTCATCTCTCAACCATCTCAGCATAAAACCTACTGTTCCAATCAACAGACACCTGTGACTCTCTTTCCGCCTTCTCGCGCATTGCGCGAGCCACATTCAAATAAATCTCCATCGAGTTCACCTTTTTCTTCAGCTCCGCATATTCACCACTTTCCAATACAAACAATCTCCTAAACACTTCATTCAAACTATGCTCTATATCAGTCAAACCCAAATCAAGCAACTCTCGCTCTTTCTCACCAATCTTTGTTTTCGACTCCAATAAAGCAACATGAGTCTGACAAACACCTAAACCAATCTATGTCATACTACCTTGAACTCGGGAAGCATCTAAATCACGTCTTAAAGCCCAAGGTGTAAGTCCATCAATATGAGTCCCTCTCGAACCCTCGACGACTCTCCTATCACATGCACACTCCTTTGAAAGTCATTCTTATCAATCAGCCTTCGGTTAGTAGTCCCATTAGTTCCATCAGGTGCATCATCATCCTCATCATCCTTTGACTCAAACTCAGACGATTCATCACTAGGTAACTCAGAATCAGAATCAGACCACTCAATTGGAGGGGGTAAAATCTCACCATCCTCTACATCAGAAGAAAAAATAAGCTCCGCCTCATCATCATCGATCTCATCACCTATATCTACCTCCTCCTCGACATCATCATCGTCGTCCTCATTACCTACAACATCTATATCAACCTCATCATCTTCCTCGACACCAACATTACCATCCTCTACTATATCAACCTGTGGGGCAATCTGATCTCCTACTCCTATTTGGGGCTCAGGATCCTCGAATGGTTCCTCCTCTTCTTCCTCCATATCTTCTTCTACATTATAATCCACTAAGTCTAGGTAAGGGTTATCATCTAGGTTAGGTTCAGGAATAGCGGGGTTCTCTACGGGAATGTTAGGGTCTGCCATGAAAAATCTGCATTATATAATATATCTCGTATTAGCATAAAATAATTATTAAATAGTTATATACTGAAATCACGATATATATAATTTAGATTATATATCAAAATATATATCTTCTCAATAAGGCTTGCTGGCAACATCGGAGATCTTCGGCACCGTTATAGTCAAAAGATATTTTAAACATTTTACTCAAAATATTTATTTAAAAATATTTATTGTTAAAAGATTTTTGAAATGTTTTATTCAAAACCTTGGTTTTAAAAATCTTTCGTTCTCTATAACGAGAGCTCTGGTACCAAACTGTAAAACTCTTAAATTTCGTATCGGTACAGCGGAAGGGTCAATAGAGTGTTACGGGTTAGCACAATAACTCAAATCATCGACAACACACAAAAAGGGTTGTACAAAGCTAAACATACATTCATCCGAATAAAAGTTTAAAGTTTACACAAGGTCCCTAGTTTTTACAGTCTTAAAGTTACAAAACATCTTTCGAATGAATATTATTATTAAGTGGGCCATCAGAGTCGATCTCCGTCCAAGTTACCTTCAAGCACCTGAGATAAAACATGCGAAAAATAAATCAGCGAATGTCGAGTGAATTCATAGTGTTTAGTAAAAACCGTTATATTAGAACAGTTATGAAAAGCAGAACACAAGCATAATATCAGTAATAAGACCCCATATTGCTAGTCAGGCAATATATTATAATTCAAATCATATATCATACACTCTCCCTATTACCATTATCGGTATTATTATCGGATTATTATAAGCCGCATGACATTGTTACCTTTCTATAATATACAACGGGTCGCGAACCCAACAATTATTTGCCCATATAAATCAGCGTGTTGTCACTAAAATCACGCTATATAAACCCTCTCATACATAAATTTGCTTTCCAATCAATGTGACATGACGGGGATCAACCGTCAAGACGCGAACTGTGGTGATCTTCCCCAAATAGTACTATTATATGCATAAGCGTCTACCAACTCCCGGTAGTTCACAGTTCATGCTAATGGGACATATAGTGACATAAGCTAACTAATAATAATCCATTTCAATCATTCATTGGGTCATCTAATCAAACGGGACCATATCAATAAGCATACAATCGGGACCACTTATGTTCTATATTTATTAAAACTAGCATGTTATCTCCCTCGCGGGTTTATAAATCATTTCATAAAATATTTAAAAGAGTGCGAGGCTATGAACTCACGTTGTTTTGGAAAGGCGGGTTATCGGCATTAAGGCGTACGGTGTGCGTCGCGATCACGGGATACCTAACAAATAATACTCGGTCTTAGACTATGTCGAATAATATTTATAAAAAGTTGTTATGTATATGTAATCAAGTCATAAACATGATGATCAAGTGGGATTTTATCACTTTACACAACATTATTAGCTGTTAAGCATCTAGTTAACTTAGTCCAATTACACTAATTTTAGCCCATTTATATGTTAAGGCCCAATAGGCCCAATAAGAGTCCAATAAGTTTTATTAGTCCATTTATCTATTTAGGACCAGGCCTCTACTCATATGTTAGGCGCAAGCGGGTTGAGCCCATGAGCAAGTCCAATAGTGCTAAACCAAACTAGTTGGGCCTAGTGGTCCAACAAGGCTAATTTGGTCCGTTACAGGTCCATATGTTACAAAGCTCGGGTTTGTCGGTTTTTACTTGTTAAAAGTGTTCATATACCAGTATATGTTCTATAAAAACCTTACATTAGATGGGTCCGACCATCTAAGCTTTATTTGGCGAAAACGCCATCCTTTCGGTTTAAGCCGAAAAGACGTAAAAGTCATATATATATATATATATATAGTTTGTAGTTAGAAAACTAGTTGAGTTTTATTTTTATGAAGTGTGATATTTATTTATTATAGTATATAAACATATTTTTATAATATTTATTATAAAATATTTACCTTTTTCATATTTACTTATATAAAATTTTACCTCATGTTGTCTTTTAGCATTAAATATCTTATTGTGAAATCTGATGTAAAATCTTATGTTCACCATTTTTAGCATATCATGAGTTCTATAATGACATAGAACCCCAAATGTTTGCTGTAGAAACTAAATAATATGCTCTACAATTTACTCTTTTATGGCTCCTTCTCAAACAGTCTCTAATATAAGTTTTAATTCGTCCAAAACAGACTAGTCAGATTAGTACATCAAAAGTATTTTGGCCATATCTTGCTCATTTTTAACATTCCATTGTGTGGCCAATTAAGAACTTGTGTAAAAATCATTTATCTATCATTATATCAAAAATCTAATCCATTTAATCAACTAAAAATATTGAAACTTACTGTTTTTCACAGCCTACTTATCTAGTTAAGATTTTATCATCTTTTACTTGTAGATTTAGCCTTATTAACTTATTCTAATGACACAAAATCCCCATACAACACTTTGATCATCATTCATAACTATCATACATATACATTTGGATGTAAATAGACAAGTATATTTACAAAAATAATAGGATGATAGAAAGAAACAATCTTTATACCAACCAAATGATGGAAAATGATGAGATTTGGATAAACAAGGCTTGATCTTTGTATCCAAATCTTTAACTTCTCAAAGCAACTTTTTGTGACCTTCAAATATATAAACTTCTCTTGAGAAATCAGCCCAAAAACTCCATGGAAACCGTGACAATCCATCAATTTATGGTCGATATTTTATTCTCAAGTATTATTTAAAATTATTACTTTAATGTTATATTATGAACTCACTCATTTTTGAAAAGAAATTTGGGTTTACATCTTAAAGTAGCATCAACTACGTCTAAACCGGAGAACTATACGTTACGTGCTTACTTTTACATACACCGTTTTGTGACAGTCCGACATTTCAGGAAATAAATTTATTCTCGAATATTATTTTAGAATTTTAATTTGTTTTGGTTCATAAACTCACAAATTTACGAGAAGAAATTAGGACGTACGTGCATAATTTAACGTCCTTTACGACTAAACCGGAAACCCTAGGTTTACGTATTTACGTTTTTGAACTCCGTTTTTGATGAGACAATTTTTATTAGAATCGTTTTGTGCCGTAGATTCATAATTTATAAAAACGTTTTTCATAAAATGACCCGAGGGCACGCAAATCGAGGAAACTAGAATCGAGGAGTACCCGTAAATTAATAAGGGGATGAAACAAGTTATACTTGTCCCACCCCCTATAATGGGTGGACAAAACCATGGGCTAACACCCTTGGTGTTAAGTTAAACAAGTCCCATGAGACACTTGTCACAATACTTGCAAGACACAAAAACCTCTAGCCTCTCTCACACACACACACACACACTCTCATGCAATGTTAATCAAAAGTTCACCAAAACTCTCTCTTCCTCCCTCTTATTTCCGCCCCATCTACACCAACAAAACACCACCATTGATCAAAATTTACACCATAAATCATATGTATAACTTGCATATGATGATAACCTAATGAAGGCTTGATGATTTGAGGTGATCCTAACAACTAAAAAGGAGTTTACATGGAGTTCAAGGGCTGATTTCATGAAGGTGTTCATTCATTTGAAGGACCCAAGAAGTTTTCTTTAAAGGTTGAAGATTTGGTGGCAAGATCAAGCCTTATCCATCCAATATCTCATCCTTTCCATCATATAGATTGGTATAGAGATAAATTTCTTTCTATCACCCTATTGCTTTGAATATGTAATTATGTATTTTATTTCTAAATTTATATGGATTATGATGATAAATGATGATCAAAGTATTACGTGAGACAAAAATCTACATGTAAAGATGTTAAAATCATGGTTAAATTTATAGGCTGTATAAAACAGTAAGTAACCATATGATAACCTGATAAAATGACTTAGATTATTGAATATACAGTAAGATATATGATTTTTATATATGTGGAGAGTTGGCCACTCAATGGAATCAATAAAATGAGCAAGATATGATCAAAATACTATTAAGGTTCAAATATGTATAGTATGTTTTGGACGAATTATTAGGGACACTTATAGGATGATTGAGCAGTAGCTAAAACGGAGTTAATTGTAGCACACATATTATGTAGTTTGTGCTGCCCAAATTTGAGCTTCTATCTCCTTGTAGAACTCAAGATATGGCAAAAATGGTGAAAGTGAGTTTGATAATCACATTTGGAAATAAAAGTATATAATATAAAATAAGCACTCAAGTAATATTATTATAAAATACATATGTAAAACCCACTAACTTATGATAATACTTATAAAATAAGTTATATAATTTGATAAATAAGTATGGCATTTTTATAAAAATACAAACTCAAATGTTTTTTAAAGTTATAAAACTATATATATGAGTTTTACGTCTTTTCGGCTAAAACCAAAAAATTAACGTTTTTGCCGAATAAAACTTAGACGGTCGGATCCGTCTAATGTAAACTTTTTATAACTCATCTACTGATATGTAAGTACATTTGGCAAGTAAAAACCGATAAAACCCGAGCTTTATAACATATGGACATTAACGGGCCAAAGTAGCCTTATTGGACTGATGAGACTGCTTTTATACATAGTCTCATCGTCCAAATCGGGCTTAAAACGCTTAAAATATCATCAAAATACCTCTATATATGCTTGTATTTGTGTCTTGTGTATTTTAGGTACGGATATCATGTAATCAACAAAATAATCACAAGAATGGAGCAAAAACGAACACGGGAAACGAAGCCGCACAAAGAACCGGACCCAAGTTAGGAATTTCCAAAATTACCCTTGAATTTTTGAAGAATGTCAAGTTTGGTCCCTCAAATTTGAAGATTTGGCAAGAAAAGTCCTTGGAGAATTCATTTGAACAAGTTTAATCCTTGAAGTTTGAAGACATTACAAGAATGGCCCTTGAAGAATGCAATTTGTGCATTTAAAACCCTTGGAAAAAGTTTATAACAAGTTGTGCCAAAAATGACAACTTTGGCAAAGTTGTCACAAGTTAAAAAGGGCGTTGATGGTTGTTTAATACAACATGAACAAAACATGAAACATGGGGGGGCATTACTGCCAGACAGCCAAACCTTTACCACCACTCACACCATTACACGTCAGCCTAACCCGACCGTACCCACTATCCATTACCCATATCCAGGCCAAACCCGAACCATACCCAATACCAGGTTTATTAAATAAACATGGTCAAAACTCACCAATCAACCCTTAATTTTTTCCCACTAAACAGGTAATTTAAAAACTTAATCTCCCAAAACCGATTAAAACTCACCTGCTAATCCTCCTCAACCCCATAAACCCTAATTCCCCATTTTCCTTAATTCAAAGGGGTTTTTGCCCATGATTTACAGAATATTAATTAGGGGTAAGTTAAACCCAAACCCACCTTTATCCACCCATCACCATCAGCCAAGGCCCCCAACCCACATGACCCCTGCAACTAGAAGACAAGTCGCAACAGTGATCCTACGGCTTATGATGACTCCTTGCTCCCAAAGCATTATCAAACGTCCCTGATCACCCAACACACCCTGGCAACTCACATGCTACATGGCGGATGATCACAAGCCAAAAATTTGACCAAGACCATTTTCAAACCAAGGGTATTTTTGGCATTCATCAAGTAGGGTTTTAGCTTAAAGCTTTTGTTTCTAGAATCTTGTATGCTGTTATATAAAGCACCATAGGGGTTTCATTTTTTCTTGTTCCAATTATTATTCAGAATTTTTGTATGAGACGATCTTTTGAATAAAATTGAGTTCCAACCTTTAAATTTCATTGCAATTTACTTACCTGCACTTTTAAATATCAGTCATCTTTATTTACTTTGCAAAAGTCTCATTTCCAAGTTCATTTATCACAAACCAAGGTTTTGTTGAGAGGTTACTGTAGCATAAGCTACACTCAAGCTTATTTGACACATAAGCTTGAATGTGTGCTTGTTAGGATTGTTCACTTTCCACTGGTTCAAGTTTTCAAGAAGGAAGATTGGTTCTTGAAGAGGTTTTACTTTTGGTGTTTCAAGCTTTGTTAAGTAGCTTAAAGCTTTTAAGCATAAGCTGGATAATTGGATAAGCTGGTTTGAAGTGTTGATAATAAGTCCAAGAGTGGTGGTAGAGGCTTATAGTAAGATTAGTTAGAAGTTTTAGAGCTTTGGACTCAATGTAAGTCTCCCTATTTTCTTTTGACTTATTTAAAAATCCAAACTGCTTACTTGATTGATAGCTTGTTTGTGCTTATTTGGTGTCTTTAAACTGCTTATTTGGTATCTTTTATGTTTCTATTTTATATTCATGTTGAGTTACTGCTTAATTTTGCAATAAAAGTCCACTATTCTTTGTTAAAACTTGATTGCTGAATATAAGGGGGTGTTTGGATCTGCTTATTGTTTTAAACTTGTGACAGATTTAGACTTGTAACCTGTTTGAACACACCCCTTTTGTTTATATTAGGCCATTGGTCAACTGTTTTGTTAGGTTAGTAGACATACAAGGTAAATTTGCATGTTCAAAACTTGGTAAAGTATAGCCAAAAGCAGTAGGTCCCTTACTTGACTGCTTTTTGTTGAATTGGATCATCAAGTTCTGAAAATTGTTAGGAGATAGTATAATCTAGGGTTTCATCTAGTTTATATGAGATTTGGTAGGGTTTTGTGCAAGATTTTGGCCTTTAAAACTCACCATATGACCAATTAGATCAGCTACTGTTCACAGCCCCATAAGAGTATATTCAGTGACTGATTTTGGCAAATTTGTGCTTGATTGGTATTGTGATTGTGTGTTTGTTTTGTTTAATCTGACTCCCCACACTTCCATGAGTGTGGGGGTGCCCCTCTTGTCCATCAAAACCAATCCAAGCTCTAGTTATAGATCAAAAACCATGCAGAACCGTTTTTTATAACTAGCAGTGGGAACCAATTTCCCACTGCCAGTGTTAAAGTTCCCCTTGCTTGGCTACAAAACAAAAACAATCAAGGTGTCACTTTCAGCTTTTGACTTTTTTGTCTTTTGTGGTGAAAAATAGGTTTTAGGGTTTGATTCTTTTTTCATTATTTTTCTTATTTTATTCTTGATTTTTCTGTTTAATTATTTTTTTATTTTACTGATCATTTTATAATTTTTAGATTAAATAGCTTATTTAATTACTTTTTAATTACTGTTTTTTGGAATTTAGTGTAAAAAATTATTATTTTTCACTTTTAAAATTTTTCCTAGACTTAGAATAATGTTTTAAGATTTTTGGTATAAAAAGTTTTCACTGTTCATCTTTTATTTATTTTGTAGAATTAATTTAGTTTAATTAGGGTTTTATTTAAAACTGTTTTTGTCTTTTAGTGAAAAATTTATTATTTTTCAAACTTTTTTATTTTTCTTCTGTTTATTAGAGTAAAATAGGATTTTTAAAATTGGTAAATTATTTTTAGCATTATTTAATTATTTTTTATAATTATTTTAGATTTAAAATAGTTTTTAGGCATTTAAAAATAGGAAAATAGTTTTTAAAAATTAGGAAAAATACTTTTTAGTTTATAAATAATATAAGTAAGTTATTTGTTCAATAAAATATTATTTTGGACATTTTGATTAATTATATTTAATTTTAGGGCTTTAATTAGCATTTAAAAATTGAATATTTAATTAATAAAAGGTTTAAAAATATATTTATTGGATTTTTATCCTTATTTATATTATTGTGAACTACTTTTTCATTTTTAATTTGTTTTTAGCTTAAAATTTTTAAATTTTCACGTTTTACGTACTTACGTTCGCGTTTTACGTCATTCGTCGTAATTAATTGTAATCGTAGTTCGTCTCTAGTTTTCTTTCTTTTCTTATCCAAAAACGACACTACCCTAAACCTTTGATTATATATTTTGGCACATTAATCCACACACCTCCTCGAGAACGAACCCGCATTTGTTCGGTTTCGCGTTTTTCCTAAAACGTGCAACTTAATACTTGCCCCCATTATACGCTCTTTTTCCTAAAAGACGTATTTCTACGACTATCAAA
The DNA here is from genome assembly GCA_025667525.1 of Glebionis coronaria. NCBI lineage: Eukaryota > Viridiplantae > Streptophyta > Magnoliopsida > Asterales > Asteraceae > Glebionis > Glebionis coronaria. Next base: position 675,849,207 of record CM046876.1, read on the forward strand.
ATGGCGCCGCTGCCGGGGAGGTGTTTTTAGTGTGCCATTATTAGTATCGTGTTTTTGAGAGTGGTGCGTTTTTGCTTTTCACATATTGAAAAGCGTGAATATCGTACATACTCATTTTTGTTATTTTTCCTTATTATATTATAGTATCCAAATAAATTGTGTTTAGTTTTCCTAAATTAAACACACAACATCATTTTACTATATTGTAGATATATTGGTTTTCGTTTTTATTGTGAATATTATTAATATATTGTATTTACGTAGAACAATAAAAATACAAGTACTCCAAATACGTGAGAAATCACAACCTTGATTCGGGATTTCATCACTCGATCATTGTATTCGAATCCAAAGCAAAAGTAAAAGGGCAAAATAGATAAATACTTTCGTGAGGCTTAATTTCAATTAACACAAACTATAAGGTGGGTATAAGGCGGTTGTATTTCACGACCTAAGGGAAAAAGGCTCTTAAGTGCTTAGCGCCGCCTCGTTTCCCCCGCTTGCTTGTGCGTGTTTTGAGAAAAAGGGCTAATCGAGGGTTTGCCAACCAAAGTATTATCTACGTACATATATTTGCTTGTGTTTTCAAGATTAAACCCTCTTGAACGTTTTGGTGTTCCACCAACGTTCTAAAGTCATCGAAAGCGTTCACTCCACGTGATCGTTTTCATTCTTTGAGGCTCCTTTAATCGAGAAAGTCGATTCGGGGGGAGATTTGTAGATTTGTGTCTACGTAATACAATCAAAAATCCAAAAAAGTAAAAAAAACAATCAAAAGCACAAAAATAATCTTCCACATTCCCTCTAATTTCATAATTCTCTTCTTTCACCCTCTATAACGTTTAATTCTCGTAACACCGTTCTCGTTGCATTATGTCGAATGATAGTGGATATTATTCGTGTCCATATTGTGGAGGCCCGCCCGATGGTGCCAATTGTTTTAATTGTAAGGTTATTGGAGGTCGAGAGGGCTATATCTATAACTCCGCTCCACGTGATCATGGTGATAATTTTCAATCTTATGACCAAGATCACCCATCGTCTTCGTTCTACTCGTCATATGATTCGTCTTTTAATTGTGATCAAAATCAAAATGATGAAATGAATCAAAACGCCTTTTGTGACTATGTGAGACGCAATAATGCAAACTTAATGATGATTCAAGAACAAGTTAGGAACCTTAAGGAACATCACGAAAAACAATTGGAAACTCAAAAGGAATTTTACTTAAAGGAAATGGCCTCCATGAGAACCGAGTTGGAAAATGAATATGATGCCGCTTTTAAAGAACGAGAACGTCTATCTGAACAAGTTGACGAGAGACGGGATAAAATTGTTGATAAAGTTGTGGAGGCTTACACTAATAAGCAAAATGAACTTCTTTCAACGATTGAGACCTTAGAGAAAAAAGTAGCTTCGTACGAGTCAAGTTCTTCATCGTGTTGGGAATAAATTATGGGTCAGTTCACTAGACGCTGATAAGAAGAATTCAAGCGCTGATAGGATGACATTGGACGCTGACAGCCAAGCGTTGACATTGAAGAAGTCAACGCTGACAGCCTTGAAGATTAGCACTGATGGAATATATCTTCATACGAATCTTTTTGTTTATTTGTTTCTTTATTTTTGTATGGTAAAGATAAGCTCGACATTGTATTTTTTATTATTATCTTTACCTAGAATAGTTGATTCGTAGCTTATTGTACAAGACTTCTTAATCTATAAAAGAAGATCTTTTAGGTTAATGTTAATCATCAGTTTTCATAAGTTTTTGCAAGTTAAACCTCTTTCATTGTAATCAAGTTCGATCATTCTAATACAAGTGAAAGTTTGTTTAACATCTTTGTGTTTTAGATTAAGTGTTAATTCCGCATAACACTTAGTTACTTTATTCATAAGCAAAGGTTTCTCTACGTGTATTACTTGATCTAATCTCGTATACACAAAGCTTAATCGATCTAAGTTTGGGATCAACAAGTGGTATCAGAGCTTGTTGAGAAACTTTTGATCTTTAAGTAACGCAAGAACCCTAAAACACCAAAAACCCCCTAAAATTCTCAAAACCCTAAAAACATCATGTCTGGCACAGATCAACCTGCTGCTTTGCTACAAAACAACTCCACAAATCCTAGTATCAAAATTCCCATGTTTGATGCCAGGAACTTCGAGCTTTGGAAGTCCAATTTTGAGCAATATATAGCTATTCATGACTACACTCTTTGGGAGATTGTTGAATATGGGAACACATTCGACAAAGCGCAAAAGATTGCCAATGCTATTGCCACAAGGATAGCTGTTCCTAATTGTCCTGAAGCTGATAAGAAGGAAAAGCCTGGAGATGGAAGAGCTGTATCTGTTGAAGATATAGCCAAGAAAAGGGTGGACATGAAAATCTTGAACATCATGAAACACGCCTTAGGTCATGAGAATCAGCACAAGTACAAACGCTTTGAGTCTGCAAAAGAGCTTTGGGAAGCTCTTGAAGTAGCACATGGTGGCAATGCTGACACAAAAGAAGAAAAGAAGAAGCAACTCTTGCATGAGTATGCTGTCTTTAAGGCTCAACCCAATGAGAATCTCAGCAGTGTGAGAAGTAGACTGCTTGACATCACAAGTCAACTTTCCTTCATGGGAACACAGATTGATGACCCTGACTTGAATGCTACTTTTCTCAAAAGCCTTGGTGATGTATGGAAGATTGAGACAAGATCCATTCTTGTCAATAACACCCACAAGACTTCCAGGTTTGATGACATCTTCAACAAACTAAGACTGTTGGAGAATGAATGGCTTTTGGAGAGTGATAATAAATCTTCCAGCAGCAACATGGCCTTCTTCTCACAAAGTGAAGGCCAATTTGATTCCATGAACTCCTATGGACATCCAGTCACTGGATCTCAATGTGTCAACGCTGGATCACAGCCTGTCAGCGCTGGATCATATCCTGTCAACGCTTTATACTCAAGCGCTGACACTCACAACTTTGGCGCTGATAGAATTAAACCTGCTGGTTTAGATCTAGATACTGTGTGTGCATTCATTGCTTCTTTGCCCAGTGATTCAAGGATTACATATGAAGATCTTGAGCAGATAAGTGATGAGCAATTGGAAGAGATGGACATCAAGTGGACTATGGCTCTTGTAAGTTTAAGAGCAAACAGGTTTAATAAAAGGTTCAAGAAGAAGATGACCTTTAATGCTAAGGATGTTGCTGGATTTGACAAATCTAAAGTTGAGTGCTACAATTGTCATCGGATGGGGCACTTTATGAGGGAATGTAGATCTCCAAGAAGATCTGATGCTGGTAAGCCCTCAAGCCAAATGGTTAAGAGCCAAGATCCCAAGGCCATGGTTGTTGTTCAACAAATTGATGGTGTTGGAGGATGGGACTGGAGCTGGAACTTTATGGCTAAGGATGAGGAAGAGGACAGAGCTTTGGTTGCTGAAGTTAAAGAAGAGCATGTTGAATATGCTCTCATGGCACACTCCTCCTCTTCATCAGATAATGAGGTATATGATGATGCTTTCTGTTCTAAGGGTTGTCGTTTAAATACTGAAAAACTAAATCAAGAGATAGTAAAATTATTAGATGAGGCAAGTACTGAAAGATGCAAAGTATCTAATTATCAAATTGCTCTTACCCAAACAGAAAAGACAGTAGCTGAGTATAAGAAAATGGAGTTTGATTTAAAGGATAAAATAAATATCTTAAATCATGAGTTACATCAAAGTAAAGATATTCAAGATATCATAAACAGGGTTAATCTTGATTTGATAGCTCAGTTAGAAGAGGCTAACAAAAATAAAGATAATGTGAGTCTTAAAATCCAGAGGTTTGATAAAGCCACACAATCCCTAGGAGAGTGTGTTAGTAAACAAAGAGACTCTAAGGACATGAGTGGAATTGGGATGAAAGATTATACTGGTGTTCCACCACCAGCTGGGGATTTCTATGGTGTCCAATCAAAGGACTTATCTTGGACTGGCTTGCCAGAACTCCAAGAGAAGGAATTCATTCCTCCACCTAGAGTGACTTCCCCAGTTGAAGAATACAAACAAAAACTGACTGACCTAGATGAGTGGAAGAAAGCTAACCACACTTTGTTTGTTAAGGGAGGGTTGTTGTATGAAAGTCCAAATGAGCCCACACCAATCAAGAGCCATGATCCTTCACCTATAAAAATCACACACCCTACCACTGGCAAAGCTGTTGACCTTGGCCCACAAACTGTTAGAAAACCTAGTGTTAAGTATGCAGAGATGTATAGGAATACTAGGTCACCAAAAAGCCAAGTTAGTAACCATGGAACAGGCTTCTTTGCTTCTAGACCTAAGACTATGTCTAGAAAAGCTTGTTATTCATGTGGTAGCTTTTCACATTTGGCATACAAATGTGTCAACGCTTCCAATGTCAACGCTGATAGGAACCATTTCAGCGCTGACAAAAGTCAACATAGGTCAAACACTGTCAGACCCAATACCTTTGTGAACAAAAGTTCACAAGTTGTTAGACCAGCCCCATTCTTTTCTAGAGGGTCTAACACACAAGGCCTAAGACCTTTCCAAAAGTCAAACACTTGGTCCAATAGGCAATGGGTTCCTGTAGCAAACCCTAGGTTCAACGCTGATAAAGGCAATCGGGGCGCTGACAAGAACAATTTCAGCGCTGACAGACACACTGCCAAACCTAGGTATTTGCAACCACAGGGAAATAGGTCTAAAGCTTCTACTAGCTTAACATGGAGACCAAAACAAAGCCAAAACTCTAATTCTACTGGTGTTTCTATGACATGCAACAGGTTTCATTATATTTCAAAGGCCATGTCAACACCAGTTGGGGTTAACTGGGAATTTCATTCAAAAAGGGATGAAAATGGGGTTGTTATGAGAACCAAGTCTGTTCTTGTTGAACAACCAGATGAATCCAAGTCTTCCAAGGCTTGGGTTCCCAAAGAAAACTAATGTGTTTTCTTTATGTGCAGGGCATTCAGAAGAAGATCAATGATTATGGATATTGGGATAGTGGATGCTCAAGGCACATGACAGGAAAGGAAGACTATCTGACAAACTTCACTCCTATTCAAGATGGTGATAAGGTATACTTTGGAGGGGGCTATGGCACCATCACAGGAAAAGGAACCCTTGTCACCAACAATCTACGGTTTGAGAATGTCTTCCTGGTAAAAGAACTGGATTATAATTTGTTTAGTGTATCACAAGTGTGTGATAACAAAAATAAGGTTCTTTTTACTGATACTGAGTGCTTGGTGTTAAGCAAAGATTACAAGCTCCCTGAGGAGAAATACATAGAATTTAGAACACCAAGTCATAAAGACATATATAATGTGAATCTTAATGGAATTAAGATAAATAATAAAATGATGTCATGTCTTTATGCTAAAGCCTCAGTAGATGAAAGTAATCTTTGGCACAGGAGATTAGGGCACATAAACTTTAAAAATATCAATAGACTTGTGAGGCTTGGTTTAGTTGATGGTTTGCCTGAAAAGGCTTTCCACAATGACCACTCTTGTGTTGCATGTCTTAAGGGCAAGCAGCACAAGGTCTCATTCAAATCTAAACAGGTGCACTCTAGTTCTAGACCACTTCACTTATTGCATATGGACCTCTTTGGTCCAACTAATATAGAAAGTTTGAAGGGTAAATCATATTGTTTTGTTATCACTGATGATTTTTCCAGGTTTACATGGACTTTCTTTTTAGCCAAGAAAAGTGAAACTGCCTAAAGTCTGATTAATTTCATTACCCAGATTAAGAAGAAGAATGGTAATGAGGTCAAAATTATTAGAAGTGACAATGGGGGTGAGTTTAGAAATCAATTCTTAGATGATTTTTGTGCCAAGAAAGGGATTACTAGGCAGTTTAGCATAGCTAGAACCCCACAGCAAAATGGGGTTGCTGAAAGGAAGAATAGAACCCTTATTGAAGCAGCCAGAACCATGTTGGCTGATGCCCACTTTCCTATAGCCTTTTGGGCTGAAGCTGTTAACACAACTTGTTATGTTCAAAATAGGGCATTGGTCAACAAAATACATAATAAGACACCTTATGAGTTACTTTGGGGAAGGAAGCCAAATATTGGCTTTCTCAAGCCTTTTGGTTGTCATGTAGTTGTTTTAGAAACTAGTGATGCCCTAGGTAAATTTGATTCAAAAGGTGATGAAGGCTACTTCATGGGTTATTCAGTGCAGAGAAAAGGATATATGGTTTACATTAAAAAGGAAAAACGTATACTTGAAAAAGTACATGTTAGGTTTTTAGAGAGTAAACCTAGTGATCCTGAAAGTGGTCCAAATTGGTTGTTTGACTTGGAACCTTTATCTAGAGCTTTAAATTATATGCCTGTTACTGATCCAGACATTGTGAAGGTAACTTCAAGTGTTTTGGAAAAGAGAATTGGTAATGTTTCAGGTATACAGGGGTAATGTTTCAGGTATACAGGTTGCTAAGAAGGATGGACTACCAGCAGTTGAGTCATCTCCCACACAAGAATATGTTACACTTCCTATATGGACAGATGAGTATTATGCTGCTGCTGCTGCTAGAAAAGATAATGGTGGTTTCCAAATACCACCAAATACAAACATGCATGGTTCTTCAGGCGCTGACAAAGGGAAATCAAGCGCTGACAAGAGCAATTCAGACGCTGATGGATCAGACGCTGACACCAACAGTTCAAGCGTTGTTAGCCCAAGCGCTGACAAACAAGGTTCAGACTTTGACAACACCTTTGCACATCTTTTCTCTTCCCATTTTGAACAAGGTGGACCTTCCAATGTCCATGAAGAGATTTCTGTTGATCAAAGAGAGTCTGATGAAGGAGATATTGGCAACATGGAGCGTGAAGTTGAGGACACCAGACTTTTTGAAGGAGGAGTTCTCACTTCCACAGCAAAGGATCACCCCTCATCTCAGATCATTGGTGATGTTATGGCTCCAGTTCAGACAAGAAGATCCTATCAAAATCTTGGTGGATTTATTGCCAATATACACAAGAAGGTTGATACCCCTCTTGTACAAGCATGTTTGTTTGCATGTTTTCTGTCACAAGAAGAACCCAAGAAGATTTTTGATGCTCTCAAAGAACCTAGTTGGGTGGAAGCAATGCCAGATGAGCTTCACCAATTTGCTATACAGGATGTTTGGGAGCTGGTTGATTGTCCTAGATATGTGAGACCAATTAGGACAAGATGGGTTCTAAGGAACAAGAGAGATGAAAGGGGTATTGTGGTCAGAAACAAGGCACGTTTGGTAGCTCAGGGATATACACAAGAGGAAGGTATAGATTATGAAGAAGTTTTTGCTCCAGTTGCAAGAATTAAAGCTATCAGAATTTTCCTAGCTTATGCCTCTTGCATGAACTTCACTGTTTATCAAATGGATGTGAAGAGTGCTTTCCTCTATGGAACAATTGTTGAGGAGGTATATGTCATGCAACCTCCTGGTTTTGAAGATCCTGAGAATCTAGACAAGGTTTATAGAGTGAAGAAAGCTATGTATGGACTTCATCAGGCCCCAAGAGCATGGTATGGTACATTGTCCACCTACTTGGTGGAAAATGGTTTTAAAAGGGGCACCATAGATCAGACATTGTTCACCAAAAAGAAAGGTAAGGATGTCTTACTTGTCCAGGTCTATGTTGATGATATCATTTTTGGATCCACAAATCCAAAAATGAGTGAAGACTTTTCCAAGCTTATGACAGATAAATTCAAGATGAGTGCAATGGGTGAGATGAACTTCTTTCTAGGCTTACAAGTTCAGCAGAAAGAAGATGGTATCTTCATCTCCCAAGACAAATATGTAGCTGAAATCTTGAAGAAATATGGTTTTTCTCCACATGAAAAGAGTGCTTCCACTCCTATGGATAGGGAAAACCCTTGGGGAAAAATTGGAGCTGGAAAGGATGTGGATGTTAGGCACTATAGATCAATGATTGGTTCATTGATGTATCTTACAGCCTCAAGACCTGACATCATGTTTGCTGTGTGTGCTTGTGCACGCCATCAAGTGACTCCCAAAGAGTGTCACCTTTTTGCTGTGAAAAGAATTTTTAGGTACCTAAGATGTTATCCAGATCTTGGCCTATGGTACCCAAAAGATTCTCCATTGGAGCTTATTGCATATTCAGACAGTGACTATGGTGGTGACAAGTTTGATAGAAAATCCACAACTGGTGGATGTCAATTTCTTGGGAGTAGATTGATATCTTGGCAATGCAAGAAACAAACAGTGGTGGCCAACTCTACAACTGAAGCAGAATATGTGGCAGCAGCTGCTTGTTGTGGACAAGTCTTATGGATTCAGAACCAGCTGTTGGATTATGGGTATAATTTCATGCATACCAAGATTTTTGTAGACAATAACAGTACTTTATGCATTATTAAAAATCCTGTACATCATTCTAAAACCAAACACATAGAAATTAGACATCATTTTATAAGAGATTGCTTTGAGAAAGGTTTAATACAACCAGCTAGGGTAGCCACAGAGGATAATGTGGCTGATTTATTAACTAAATCTTTTGATACTGGAAGATTTCAATATTTGGTAACAAATATTGGAATGGTTAATCTCACTTAATATGTGTTTTGGAACCTTTTTGTAAAAGTATGTACAGGATAATGCATTGTTATTGGTCTTTGTGATGATTTAGATTTTTCCACTTTATTTTTCTAACACTGACAAAGGTAAATGTAACGCTGATAAGTGTTATTTTGCCGTTGTTAGAGATATTATTGTCTAACGCTGACAAGAGTTCCTTCAACGCTGATATGTGTTGTCGGGGCGCTGTCAGCAACAAATGTTAGTTTTGTGGTTTTCAATCTAAATGTGTAGGTGGTGGTAGCTTTATGCCATTGGATACAGAGTTGCTTATGGATCTTTGAAGAGCTATTTGGACATGTTTTTGTTTATGGATGATGGTTGGAATATTTATATTCCTATCTTGACATAAATTTTTAATGTTCATATATATTTTGAGAAACTCATGTATCATAGTTTGAGGGGAGGTTTAAGGAACCTTTAGGACTCTTGGGTATTCTTACAATACTCTCATCACAATTCTAGATTGTGTCCACAGGTGAGTATGGGTTAGTTTTACTAAACCATGAGGCACTGTAGCATGCAAAGTTGACAAACTATGCATGCTGCCAAGACATTTTTGGCCTAGAATTGGTTGTGGTCTGATGGGAGACTTGGGAATAGTTTTGTTATGGGTTTACCTGGGAGTTACAAAGAATTTTGTGAAATAACTTTGTTGGTAAGTATTTTGGTTAGCAAGGGACACTAGAGGACGTTTGTGTCTATCTTGCTTAAGCAAGTGTGCATAAATGGACAGTGCTTGCCGCCCAGTAATTATTATCAACTTGTAAGATATTTCCCTTAGGATAAATTACTTTGTTAAGGTCTTTTTCTTTTTAAATATTTTTATTTTTATTTTTAGACGCTGACAAGTTTTTCTCCAAACGCTGTTACGTCCAATCGTGACGCTGACAAGGCTTTAGGCAAACGCTGACAAGAAAATATAGCCGTTGGGCGCTGATGGGCTATTTTTGACCGTTGACACCTAGTGGGCCCTACCCAGTTGTTATTTTTGACTAATCTTTGGCCGTAATTTTGGGGAGTTGTTACTTTTAATTAATGCATGAGATAAGTTATATTTGATTCAATATTTTCATCATTACTCTTTGAATATAACTGCCTCATTTTTGACCAATCAAACTCATGCATCTCTCCTATAAATTTGGCTAATCTTTTTATTCTGGGTATTCATATTTTCTTGTCTAACATTTTTCTCCTAGATTTTTCCCATATCACATAACCTAAACAGCTTTCAACATGGCACCAAAGTTCAACTCAAAGAAATTAACATTGGATTTCAAGAGCCAACATAATATGGTAGCTTACTTGGCCGCTGATAATGATTTGTTCCCTCAGTATTCACAAATGGTGGCATTTTTAAATGCATCCTCCTTAAGGTATGCACTTTCTCATGAACCATTGGTCCCTGTCGCACACATTAGACAGTTTTGGAATAATGCTAGTTCCACAACAGCTAATGGAGTGACCACATTAACATCTACTGTTCATGGAAGAACATGGGTGGTCACTGAAGCCTTGGTTCGCCAAGCTTTGCGTCTTAATGACGCTGATGGTGTGACTACCCTTGCCATTGCAACAATAGAACAAGGTCTTAGGGAATTGGGTTATCCTATTCCTGCTGATGTCACTTTAAATAAATATCATAAGCAGGAATTTCCCTCTGACTGGAAATATTTGATACATGTCCTTCTCCAATGCTTAAGTCCAAAATGTACTTCTTTTAATGAAATAAACAGGTCAATTGCAAGTGCTTTGGTTTGTATAACACGTGGGCTTAAGTATAATTTTTCAAAAATGATTTTTGACGGGATGTGTAAAAATAAGGGAAGTAAAATGACTTTGGCTTACCCAAGATTTTTGCAAATGGTCTTTGATTTACAAGAATATTGTACTAGGGATCATGACACTTTTTATGAGATCCCTAAGCAACAGAAAACCATTTTTACCAAAATGAGCTCCACAAACAGATCTATCCCTCTCACCCAAGCTATGCTTGAAGTAATTCAGGCTGCTCAACCACAACCAGACCCTGCACCTCAACCTGAGCCTATCCATGAACCATTACCTTCACCTGACCACATGGACGTTGACCAACCTAATGTCAACGCTGACACTCAAAATGTTGGCGCTGACACAGCCAATCTCAACGCTGATGACATCCCTGAACAATCCCAAACACCCCTTAACCAACCAACACCCACACAATCTACCTCATCTTCCACCCCATTACAATCTAGGTTGAATAAACACCAAAGGACTACTGGAGTGTTCTCCTTTAGTGGTCCTAGCCTTGTAGCAGAGAGAACCACCTCCACAAGTGTGGCTGGTGACATGGATGAGGCTGGGGCTATTGACACAGGCTTAGAAGCTGGTCAAGACAGTCCCAACATTATTAAGACCTCATCCACGCCCTATGATTCTATTTTGGGAGGTCAAATCCCCATTCTAGCTGAGGGCAGATTGGAACCTATGACATTGAATGAATTGACGGCTGCTGTCATTAGCTTGCAAAAGCAAAATGTCAGCCTTGTACAAATTGTCAATAATCAGGGCCGTGAACTCCAAGTATTGAGGGAGCGGGTAACTGTTTTGGAGAATCTAAGTAGCAGGAGTAGAATGGAGGAATCTTCCAAAGGGGAGGATGAAGAGGATGAGCTGATTCATACAGCCAGTGAGAAGAGTTCACAATTTAGTGAATCTTTAAATGTTGCTGAAATACTCACCAACTTGAAGAAGCACCCAATTATTGATACATCCAAGGTAACTCCATTGAACTTGGAAGGATCTTTCACAGCAACAATGGGCGCTGATACAGGTTTGAACGCTGACACATCCAGCGCTGACAAAGGTAATCGGGGCGCTGATAAAGGTAACTTGAACGCTGATAAAGTTGCAGGTGGTGTTGATGTATTCCAGTCATCAACAATCATCAAAGATGTGTCCACACAGGTTTCTTCTTCTACCTTACCTATTATTGATCCAAAAGACAAGGGTAAGGGGATTCTGGTTGAAGAAGATGTTCCAAAGAAAGATGCAGCACAAATTGCATTTGATGAACAGTTGGCTGCACAACTTTTGGAAAGAGATTTGAAGAGGAGTGGTAGATCACCATTTGTTGCCACTTCTGAGAGTGAGGAAGAAAGTGATGATGGAAAAGGAGATAGCTCAGATTCAAGTGTTCAAATTATTGAAGATCCAGAAAGACTTGAATATGGGGATGAGTTGGCAAAGGAAAGATTGAGTGATTTGAAGAATCAGATTGATTGGGACCTTCCAGAAATCACCAGAATGTACCATGCTTGGGAAGACAAGGTGATGGACAACCCAGGAATGAGTTTGTCAGATCAAATTTGGGGGTTGGAAGTCCTTCTCAGGGTACAAGATGATATAAAGGTGATTTTGAGGTTTAATGCACAAGAGGTCAAGACTTGGCTTAAAAGAGATAGAAGGCAGTTGTATTACAAGTTGCTTAGATGCCATCAACCTAGATGGACATACAAGAAGTTGCTGGCCTTATCTTTTGAGGAGTTAGAATATAGGGCACATCCTATTTGGAGGAATGTGCAAGAAAATAATGTCTATCAGTTTCTTTCAGAAGAAAGGAAACAAGAGCTTGCTGAGGAAATGCAGATTCAAAAGGAGATGAGGATTGCTCAAAGACCAGTGAAGAAAGGAGATCCTTTCCAATTTCCCAAAAATATGGATGTGTATTATCCAACTGAAAATGTCATAAGGAAGCATCTCAAGCTTTCTCCATTGGAAGCTTCAGATTTGGTTAATGTAGTACCTCTAGATGACAGAAATCCAATCATCAGTTTTGATGAAGATGAGTGTGGATTTTGGAAGATTGGCAGGTTTGGAAAGGAGGTACACACTTTCACTTCTATTATTTCTATTTTTGCAAGCATAGACAGAGAAGACTTGGTGCATCTATGGAGATTAATAAAGGCCAAGTATACAGCTGAAGCACCTACTTCAGCAAATGGAATAAGACTATGGAACACATTTTTGACTTTGTGTGGTCCAAGGGAAGCAGATCCTACCATATGGAAGGATCTTGAAGATGACCTCAGTAATCTTCATTGGAGGCTTTATTCTACTTGTGGTGTATTTCATTTGAGCTCTACAAAGTTTTCAGAGTATCTACTTGTGGATGCTGACTATTTCTTGTCCAAAGAAGTATTGGAGAAGATGAAGGAGACACCCTTGGAGATTGATTATACTAGTGACGTGGCCAAGGACTTGATTAGATATGTTTATCATCAACATAAAAAGTTTTTGCAAGATTCCTCCTAAGCATTAAGTTTTTATTCAGAAACTTGATCATTGGAATAGATATCAAGTTTAGGGGAGGATTGTTGGGAATAAATTATGGGTCAGTTCACTAGACGCTGATAAGAAGAATTCAAGCGCTGATAGGATGACATTGGACGCTGATAGCCAAGCGTTGACATTGAAGAAGTCAACGCTGACAGCCTTGAAGATTAGCACTGATGGAATATATCTTCATACGAATCTTTTTGTTTATTTGTTTCTTTATTTGTGTATGGTAAAGATAAGCTTGACATTGTATTTTTTATTATTATCTTTACCTAGAATAGTTGATTCGTAGCTTATTGTACAAGACTTCTTAATCTATAAAAGAAGATCTTTTAGGTTAATGTTAATCATCAGTTTTCATAAGTTTTTGCAAGTTAAACCTCTTTCATTGTAATCAAGTTCGATCATTCTAATACAAGTGGAAGTTTGTTTAACATCTTTGTGTTTTAGATTAAGTGTTAATTCCGCATAACACTTAGTTACTTTATTCATAAGCAAAGGTTTCTCTACGTGTATTACTTGATCTAATCTCGTATACACAAAGCTTAATCGATCTAAGTTTGGGATCAACACATCGAACGTCACCAATCCTAAACTCGAGGGAGAGGTCCAAGTTATTTCGACTCCTAAGACTCGTACGTCTCGTATTGATCCCAATCTCTCAAATTTTAGAGTCGTGCAACCTTCGTCGTCTTGCAAAAACGTAGAGGAAACAAAAACGTCATCCAACGAAGTTTTGAAAAATGTTTTTGAAAATAAACCAAAGGAAAAACTCGTAGGATACTTGGGATATTTAAATCTTGTACCTTCTAAACCTAATTTTTCTAATGAGGATGAAATTATTGAGGATTTTCTAAATCAATATACACTTGATCTTGACAAAGAAATTCCATTAAGTGATTTTAAAGAAGAAAAATGTGAAAAGGTTTTTAAGGAAATCATTGAACCCTCGCTTTTACAAGATGAACAAAAATTAATTCCGAAGGGACGTGTTTGTAATTTTGCTAAAATGTTTGAAAACCCACGTTCGATCCCTTCGAAGGACAAGGTTGAAACCGTCAAGGCAAAATCGTCACGAGACGAGCCTTTTACTCCTAATCCCACACCGAGTAAGATTTTGGACTTATCATGTGAGAAGTCCGCCGGTGGCCTTGCTCACATCGATACGTTTTTCGATGTCAAGGTCGAAACGACAAAGGCAAAATCTTCAATCGAAGAGCCTTCTATTCCTAGTTTCACGACGGTTGAAGCTCGCGACTCGATTATCGACGATTTTATTGCTCAACCTCTTCCACGAGGAAGAGAAGACGTTTTTGATCCCGATGGTGATTTTTCCGAGATCAAACGTATTCTTGATGATCCGCCTTCTATTTTTGAGTTTGATGAGGACCGTTGCGTTATCCCGGAGGGGGATGTTTTATTGATCGATTCACGTTTTAAAAATTCAAATCCTCCTCCCGCCTTCAAGATAAATGTGAAAATTTTAAGTGTGCCTAGAATTGTTTTGGAAACACCAAATATTTTCAATTTAATCAACTTGGGTTTTCGTAACAATGAGTTAAAAAATGAAAAAAGGAATGATTTTACAATTGATTTGAAAATTTTTCCAAAGTTAACTCCGTCATCACCTCGCTTAATTGAGCTTGCTACAAACGCGTCTACTTCTTTTGACGACGTTTTGTGTGGATCTAGTATGGGGGAAGCCCCATATGTTCCCTCACACTTCTCCACCGAGGACGAGATTTTTGACCCCGGTATCACGTTTAAGATAAAATCTCGGTCTTTTACCGAAGTAGTCACTAGAAGATCCTTCTACACTTACGGTATGAGTTTACCTCGAGTGACTCGATTTTTATGCCCAACCAATGTCCCACCCTTCTCTTCTTATGCTATTTTCTTGTGTCCCTTTGGGACGTTGTTACCTGAAGTCGTGTTGTTTCGTTTATCATCCGAAAACGAAGACACGATCTTTGATCCCGGTATAGAGGTTTTACCTTTATACACGGTCGCTTTTGGGCCTTGATTACATGTAAGTCCCACCAAAAATGACCGAACCAAGGATATCCCTAAATGATCACATTTATGGGGATTCGAGTCGAGCTTTTGACTCGGTTATCAAAAACAAGGTGCCTCGTGGGGGATTCCCATGCTTATCCATGTACATATTATTGCTTTCTTAGTTTAATGTAACGAGGGGACTTGTGCTCTTCCAACCTTTGTTTCGTGGTTGTTTGTGATTGTGATTCATTAGGTTCATCGTCATCATTGAAGCCTTTCGTGTTCGTTTTATGGATCACTTGAGCTTCGATCGTTGCCTTTGGAGATTCCGATATCCGATGATATCCTTTTATGTTCTAACGTTTATCTTATTAGCATAATTCATAAACGGCTATAGGTTATTCGTTTTACCCTTTCCATGCTCGAGATTAAGCATTCGACTTCGTCTCTAGTATGGGGGTGTTTACACCCCTAGACTCGAAACATTGAGGACAATGTTTAGTTTTAGTATGGGGGGTGAGTAGATACTTCACCTTGCCTATGTCAACACGCTATCCAATATTCATCTTTTTGTTATCGTTTTATGCAAAATAAGGCTAAAAATGGCCAAATTTTAAATTTTTTCTTGTTTTTCATAAGTGTTTAAGACATGAATGTAGGTTTTCCGATGGTGAGAATAAGAGTAATTTTTGACTCGACCGTGCGTGTTGAGCACTTAGCTTCGATTCCTTAACTTTTTAGGCTAAGTCTCTTAAATGAGGACGAGAAATGATAGAGTTATTTATAAGTCTCTGATGTAGAGTTTTTGCAACCCTTTAGGAAAAGGAAGGCAAAAGCGGCAAGTATTAAGCGTACGTTTAGGAAAACGTAAACACTTATGACCCTTAATGGGGATCGTTCTCTCGAGGAGGCACGTGTGTTGTGTAATGAATGATGATTAATGTTTTTGATTATTAACAAGAAGAAAAGAGAAGAGAAAATGACGAAGACGTAAAAAATAAAAATTAACAAAAACTACTACTAGAAAGTTAAGACGTAGAAACGTAAAAACCACGAAAATTAAAAATTTAACCTAAAAAATTCCTAAAAATTACTAAAAATCCACAATAAAATTCTAAGAGTTTACAAAAAATCCAAACTTGCTAAAACCTTTTAATTAATTAAATAATGACTTTTTAATGCTAATTAAAGCCCTAAAAATCACTTTTAATTATTAAAAAGCCTTAAACAAGATTTTATAGTTTGTAAACCTTAAAAATAACCTATTTAAGCTAAAAACTATTTTTAAAAATTTTAAAACCAAATTAAACTATTTTTAAACTCCTAAAAACTATTAAAATCTATTAAATCTTAAATTAATTCTAGAAAATAAATGAAAAGCCTAAAAATTAATTGGAAAGTGAAAAAGTTCCTAATTTAATGTCTATAACCTAGGAAAAATGAAAAAAGTAGAAAAAACAAACTTTAAATTTTTACTAATAAAATAATATTAAAATATTCTAAAAAATTAAAAGTTTATAAATAAATTCTAAAAAATTATCAGAAATCCTAAATATTCTAACTAAGACAAAAATGCAAGTTAAAGTTCCTAAAACCTTTTTATTAATTTTATATTAATTTTTAAAGTTGTCTAAAAACCCTAAAATCAAATAAAATCAAAAATAAGGTTTTTTGAAAACTTTTTGGAATGTAAACCTCAAATTACATAAATAAAACCTAAAAACTATTTTTTTGGATTTTTAAAATACTGTTTACTATTTTTAAATTACTTTCTAAAATTAAATCTAAAAATAATCCTAATAAATAATTAAATAAAGGGAAAAATCTACTTCTTAAACAGAAAAATCTAAAATGACAATAGAAGCCTAGGAAAAATAAGCTAAACCAAATAAGCTTAATAAATAAGCTGAAAAGCCCAAATAAGCTACGGCTTATTTAAGATAAGCCAAAACAAAATCACCTTAAATAACTATTGAAATGGAACATAAACATAAAAACCCATCTAGATCACTGGTTAACACGTTACTCCTCCATAAGAGAGGTCGCGTGTTCGAGCCCAGGCAAGGTGAGGTTTTGCAATTTTTTTTTTCTTTTTTTTTTTAACTTTTACAAACACAATCCACTAACCTTTTTACTTACTAAAACACAACTTAAATCCAAAATGACCAAGAATTAAACAAAAGAGAACCAAAAACGTGCCCTGGTTCTGCTTCTTGACTGATGAACAAGTGTGTTCTTTTCACTTGTGAATATAGAACCAAGAGGGCTTGGTTTATGCTGTTTGGTGGTGATTTATTGGACAAGCAGGCACCCCTATACTCTTTGGAGTATAGGGAGTCAAAGGCAAACACAAAAAACACAAACTCTTGGCAAGAATCAAGCACACACAAGCAAAACAAGTTGCTGATAAGACTAGATGTAGGTCTGAGAGTTTTTAAGCAGGTTTAGATGCACAAGAGTGAATTTTAAAGGCTTAACTTTTGCAACCAAGCTACTCAAATCTCATAGAACTGAAACACAATCCTAGAATACCCTATAAACTAACAGACTTATAAGTTTGGTGACCAAATTCACACAAAACAAGCAGGAAAAAATGACTAAACTGATTTTAAGCTATTTTTTAACTTTTTATCATGCAAGCTGATCAAAATTTGTTCAAACTCAAAGCCAAACACACTAAACATCTAACACTAACCTAAGGAATGCATCTAACATGTTTTTAACTCAAAATTCAGTTACAAATTTTGCTTAAAACACAAATCCAAACACCCCTTAAGAAACTGGAATACAATTTTAACAAAGCAAACTCTTACAAATCAAATCCAAACTGACTTAGCAACTCCTAAACATGCATAACACACCAAATAAAACAATATCCAACCCTCAAATGCACAAATTTCTAGCTTTCATGTAAAATCATACCAATTCATATAATTTTCAGAAACTGAAAATGGAAAAAGGTTTTACCTTGAGGGACTTACATCCAAGTCCCTCGGTGACTGTTTGTCACCTCCTTCAGGCTGGGGCCTGAGCTGATCCTTGATCAACAACAAATATCAACCAATCAATCCTGCTAAGAAAAAGTTAAAAGAAACAAGCACAAATATAACTTTCTGATTTTACCAAAACTTATAAACCTTGAAACCACTTGAACCTTGGAACTTAACACGTTTTTAAGACAATCACAAGATCAAAAATCCAGGACTCTTATCCACTTTCACTTCAAAAAGCCTTGGATTTCAGAAACCTATCAAACCTTTTTCAAAAACCTTTTTGAAACTTAAACACTCAAAGTGTTTCACAAATATGATGGAACTCATATTTTTCACTCAACAATCATTTACCAACTTTTAAAACAAGTAAAAAGGGATTACAATTTCAACACAAGAAAAATACCAAACTTTTAATTAATTTAAAAAGGAATTACAAGTTGGAGTAAAAAATCTGGAACAAGAGATAAGGGTCACAAGTCGACTCCTTATATACTAACTAAGAGAACTATCTAGAATCACTAAAACCCTAATGCTGAAATGCCAATAAAGCCCTTGAACTTTTGACTTAAAATGTGACAAATCTAACATTTTCAGGTAGTGAAATATTTTCTCGTATAATATTTTAAAACTTATTTTTGTGTTGGTTGACGAACTCACAATTTACGGATTTAAATTTGGGCTTACGTGCATAATTTGGCGTCTTTTACGACTAAACCAGAAACCTTAGGATTACATATTTACGTTTTTGAACTCCGTTTTTGATGAGACAATTTTTATTGGATTCGTTTTGTGACGGTGATTCATAATTTATAAAAACATTTTTCGTAAAACGACCCGAGGGCACGCAAATCGAGAAAACTAGAATCGAGAAATACCCGTAAACTAGTGAGATGGGAAAAAACACTTTGCCCCATCCCACTAGCTTATATGGGACGGCATTATGGACACACCACACATAGGTGGCACAAGTTTTTGCTAGTTTGCACAAGTGTAAGCTTGTGCTTACACTTTAAGCTAACTACTTCCACCACTAAACAAAACTAGCTAATGGTTTTCACTTCTACCATTTCTATCCATGCAATTCACTCTCAAAACTCTCTCTACTCCACCCTTGTGCCGTCCCACATCAAGCAACAAACACCATCTTTGATCTTTTCTAGCTACAAACCACATGTTTACTAGTCCTATTAAGGTGTTTCCTTGAAGCCTTGATCATTTGGTGGCCATATAAACAACTTTGGAGGTAATTTGCTTGTGTCCTAGGGCTGATTTTCCAACATATGATCTTGATATTTGATGGTTTTGGAGATACTTGTTGTGTTCATCAAGTTCTTGCCTTCCTAAAACAAGAAATCCACTTGGATTGGTAAAGAAGATCATCCTCTACATTTTTCTCTTATTATTTTGTAAATAACAAATGTATTTTCTTTTATTTTGCATATGTATATGATGTATATATGATGATAAAAATGTTGTGTGGGGATCAAGTGTTGATAAATATGCTTAAAAATGATGATAACCATAAGAAATGAAGCTAAAATCATGACTAATTAGTTGGCTGTATAAAAACAGTAGATAACTAAATGATGAACTGATAAAAATGCATGGTTTGATCTATTTACAGTAAGTAGGTGATGTTATACACATGTGAGAGTTGGCCATGCAATGGAATCAAAATAATGAGTGAGATATGATCAAAACAAGTTAGGTGGTACAATCTGAATAAGCAGTTTTGTAGGGACTGTTAAGACAACTTAGACTCAAATTGGGCAGTAGCTATAACTAAGTTATATGTGGCAAATATTATGAAGAAGTTGTCATCCAAAAATGAGCTTCTAATTCATTGTAGAACTCTAGATATGGTAAAAATGGTAAACATGAAGTTAAAAATCAGATTTTAGAAATAATGTTTATTATTATTATATAAGCACTCACTTTATAATGTATAAAATGTAAAATACAAACCCACTAACTTATAAAACTTATTTATATAAATGTATAAAAGGTTAATTAAATAGGTAAATTATATAAATGGTGGTAAAAATAATATTTATAAGTAATAAAAACTATAAACTTGATTTTTACGACTTTTTCGGCTATTGCCGTGAAATTAACGTTTTTCATCAAATAAAACGTAGACGACCAAACCCGTCTAATGTAAAGTTTATAAAAGTTATATACTTATGTATAAGTAACTAAGACAAGTAAAAACCGATAAAACCCGAACTATAAGAATTACGGACATTTACGAGCTAACTAAACCTATTAGACTAATAATTGGACTTAATAAGATAAATACTTGTAAAAAGAATTATTTGGGCTTAACCCATTAGGGCCCAACATGAAAAGTATATATACTGATCATATAGGTATAAAATGGGTAAAAACAAGTTAAAGAATTTATAAAAGACTTAATGAACTTAAAATAGGTAAAATCGGTAAAACTAGTGAACTAGTAAGACGATACTAAAACGTAAACACTAAAATGAGTAAATGAGGATTTATAAACCCACTTGATCATCATCATATGTACAAAATCATATATATGTATATTGTTATTTTGATAAAAGTCATTGGACCGAGTCTAAGACCGATTATTATTTATATAGGTTTCCGTGACCGAAGCACGCCCGTAGCCGATAATCCGCCTTTCATTAACAACGTGAGTTCATAGCCTCGCACTCTTTTAAATGTTTTATAAAATGATTTGTAAACCCGCGAGGGAGATAACATGCTAGATTTTTATAAAAATAGAACACAAGTAGTCCCGATTGTATGCTAAATGATATGGACCCGAATGATGCTATGACCCTATATTCGAGACTAAAAGGATTATTAGTAGTTAGGTTATGTCACTTAAAGTCCCATTAGCATGAATTGTGAACTACCAGGATTTGGTAGACGCTTATGCATTTGATAGTACTATTTGTGGACGATCACCCCAGTTCGCGCCTTGACGGTTGATCCCCGTCGTACCACATTGATTGGTAAGCGAATTTATGTATGAGAAGATTCCATAGCGTGATTTTTGTGACGACACGCTAACTTAGATGGGCAAATTGTTTGTCGGGTTCGCGGCCCGCTGTTTTCACAGTAAGGTAACAATGTCATGCGGCTAATAATAATCCTAATTCAGATACTATAATCTATACAACCTAATTCAAATAAGAATGTATCCTATATATGATAACGACGCTATTAACGATGAATATATTATCTATCATGGTAATATAGAGACTACGGTCTCATGGACGGTTTCAGATGTATGCTTGATTTATATATTGCCTGACTAGCAATATGTGGACTTACTTCAGATATTATACTTGTGTTCTGATTTTAAATGATTGTAAATGATTGTTTTATATAACGGTTTTCATTAAACTCTATGAATTCACTCGGCATTCGCTGATATGATTTTTGCATGTTTTCTATCTCAGGTGCTTGAAGGTAATCCGGATGGAGATCGACTCTGATGGCCCACACTTAATATTAAAAATGTTCATTCGATCTGTGTTTTGTAAACTTAATGACCTGTATAATTTGGGACCTGTTGTACACTTTTAAACCTTTTTATCGAATGAATGTTTATTAATCCTTGTACAACCATTTTTATGTGTTGTCTATGATTGGAGTTATTGTGCTATCCCGTAACACTCTAAAAGACCCTTCCGCTGTACCGATACGAAAAATGAGAGTGTTACAGTTTGGTACCAGAGCTCTCGTTGTAGAGAACAAATGATTTTAAAAACCAAGGTTTTGAACAAAACTTTTCAAAATATTTTGACAATGAACATTTAAGAAAATATTTGAAAAATCTTTTGACTATAACGGTGCCAGAGATCTCCGACGTTACCAACAAGCCCTATTGAGAAGATATATATTTTGATATATATAATTTAATTTATATATATGTATATATATCGTGATTTCATTATGTAATTGTTTAACTAGTATGTTATCCTAATACGAGATAAATATATATAAATGCAGATTGTCATGGCTGACCCTAATATTCCTGTAGAAAACCATGCTATTCCCGAACCTAATATAGAAGATGATCCTTATTTAGACTTAGTAGATTTTGATATTGATGATGAGGAGGAACCATTTGAGGATCCCGAGCCCGAGTTAGGACTAGGAGATCAGATTGCCCCTCAGGTTGACTTAGTAGAGAATGAGATTGAGAATGTGGATATTGAGAATGTAGGTAATGAGAATGTGGATATTGAGAATGCTGATATTGAGAATGAGGATGAGATTGGGTTAGATGAGTTAGATGATGAGATTGACGACGAGGATGTCGAGGAGGACGTAGGTATAGATGTTGAGGTTGATGACGATGAGGAAGCTGAGCTTATTTATCCGTATGATGTTCCAGAGGGCGAGCCTTTGCCCCCACCGGTTTGTTTTTCTGATTCTGAGGATGAGTTACCTAGGGACGAAATGTCTGAATCGTCTGAATCTGATTCTGAATCAGAGGAGGATGAGGATGACGATGCACCTGACGGTACTGATGGTATTGCTACTCGTAGACGTGAGATAGGAGAGTCGTCTAGTGCTCGAGAGGCTACTCATATTGATGGTCTTGCACCATGGGCCTTGAGACGTGATCTAGATGCTTCCCGTGTTAAGAGTTGTATGACAGAGGTTGGATTAGGTGTTGTTCAGACTCAGGTTGCTTATTTGGAGTCGAAGGCTAAGGTTGGCGAGAAAGAGCGAGAATTGCTTAGTTTGGATTTGAGTGATGTAGAACGTGGTTTGAATGAGGCTTTTAGGAGGTTATCAGTATTAGAAAGTGGTGAGTATGCTGCTATGAAGAGAAAGGTGAATTCTATGGAAATTCAGTTGAGTGTGGCTCGTGCGATGCGTGAGAAAGCCGAAAAGGAGTTGAATATATCTGTGGGTTGGAACAGTAGATTTTATGCTGACATGGTTGAAAGAGGAGTAATCCGTAAGCGCCCAGCTGAAGATGTGTCTAGTGATCGTCCGGCGAAGATCCAGAAGACGATGGATGATGGACCATCTGGCGGTTCTCAGTAGACCAGTCTGTATTTAGTAGTGACCTTTATATCTTTTGTGTTTGTAGCTTTGACTAAACCGACTTGTTAGTTGTAGACTTGGCACGAATTTTGAGTGTATATAATGTTAGAACTTTGATATGGATGTACTAAGACAATACTTTAGTTTCAGATCGAATGAAATATGTATCTTGTCTTGAATTCCATATTGTGCCTTATTTGTATCTTGATTATAAATTCGATCCATATTATATGAATCCTTTGTTGGATGAATGCTTAATACTTTGAAATTGTGGAATTATAGAACTATGCCGCCCAAGAAGGCTGTGACTGAGGATGATGTACGTAGGATTATTACGGAGCAAGTTACCGCATCTATGACTGAATTTATGGCAAATGCTAGAAATGAAGCTGGCGGTAGTGGAGCTGGCGGTAGTAGAGCTGGCGGTAGTGGAGCTGGCGGTAGTGGAATTGGCGGTACTAATGTGAATGTGAATGCTAATAATGTGAATGCTAATGCTGGAGGAAATATAGGAGGACTTGGAACGAATGCACCTGAAGTTGGTGGCTGTACTTATGTGACGTTCATGAAGTGTGAACCTCTACCTTTTAATGGAACTGAAGGTGTTGTAGGACTAAGCCAGTGGATCGAGAAGATTGAATCGGTGTTTAGGATTAGTAAGTGTAAGGAGGAAGATAAGGTGACTTTTGCTATGGCTACTCTTAAAGGTCGTGCGTTGACTTGGTGGAACGGGAGAATTGCTTTCATGGGTCTTGATGCTGCTAATGCTACTCCTTGGGCTGAAATCAAGAAGTGGATGACTTTGGAGTTTTGTCCTCGTAGTGTGATCATTAGGTTAGAACAAGAGTTGATTCATTTGAGAATGAAAGGTGTGGACATTGATAGTTACACGAACCGATTCCATGAGTTGGCCTTGCTATGTCCTCGATTGGTTGAACCCGAAGAGATCCGAATTGAGCAATATGTGAAAGGGTTGACCAGGAATATCCGGGGGGACGTGACATCATCTAAACCACTGACCATTGATGATGCTGTTTGAATGGCTTACCAACTCATTGGACAGATAATTCAGGATAAGGAAGATGAAGCCCGTGTTGGTGAGAAAAGAAAGGGAGACGGTGAGCGTGTAGATAGAGGTGATAATAGGAAGAATTTCAATCGCCGTCAGAACAAGAGAAAGGGGAATGCAAATGCTATTACCAACAATGCACCGCGCAACGATGATAGATGTCCTAAGTGTGGCAACAAGAGGCATCCTGGCGACTGCTGGAAGTGCCGAAATTGCGGAAAGCTTGGACACAAGGTTGAAAGGTGTAAGAAGGGAACGATTTGCTTCAACTGTAATGAAGAAGGTCATAGGAAATCGGAATGCCCCAAGTTGAAAGTGATTGTACCTGGAAGAAACCCCCAGGGTGGTATCTACCAACTTGGAACAATTGAGGTGAAGAAAGAGGATCCGAATGTCGTTACCGGTACGTTTTTACTCAACAATCATTATGCTGTTGCTTTATTCGATTCGGGTGCCGATAGGAGCTTTGTATCCACTAAATTTAGTGCCCTTATTGATATTGAACCTGTTGAGATAAGTACCAGTTACGAGGTGGAATTGGCTGATGGTAAATTAGTGAAAACTAATAAGCTATTAGAAGGATGCTCTCTAAATCTCTTGAACCATTCCTTTCCGATTAATTTGATGTTGATAGAATTAGGTAGTTTCGATATTATTATTGGTATGGATTGGTTGTCATTGAATAATGCTACTATTTTATGTGGAGAGAAGAAGGTTAAGATTCCTCTTAGGAATAGGACGCTAGTAATTGATGGTAGTCGAGGTGAATCCCGTTTGAAAATCGTTTCATGTATTAAAGTCCAAAAGTACATCAGGAACGGTTGTGAGTTATTCTTAGCTCAAGTGACCGGGAATGAGTCTAGGGAGAAACGATTGGAAGATGTACCTATTATTTGTGAATTTCCTGAGGTATTTCCTAAAGATTTACCAGGACTTCCACCGATAAGGCAAGTAGAGTTTCGAATCGATTTAATTCCTGGTGCTGCACCGGTGGCACGTGCGCCTTACCGATTAGCCCCTTCTGAATTAAAGGAGTTATCTGAGCAACTTAAGGAGTTGTCTGATAAAGGTTTTATTCGACCGAGCTCGTCGCCTTGGGGAGCTCCAGTCTTGTTCGTTAAGAAGAAGGATGGATCTTTTCGTATGTGCATTGATTATAGGGAACTGAATAAGTTGACAATTAAGAATCGATATCCTTTACCTAGGATTGATGATTTGTTTGATCAACTGCAAGGATCTAGTGTGTATTCTAAGATAGATTTGCGGTCAGGATATCACCAACTTCGCGTCCGTGAAGAAGATATTCCTATAACTGCATTTAGAACTCGTTATGGACACTATGAATTTCAAGTAATGTCATTTGGGTTAACTAACGCACCTGCGGTTTTCATGGATTTAATGAATCGAGTGTGCAAGCCCTACTTGGATAAATTTGTGATTGTGTTTATTGACGATATTCTAATCTATTCTAAGAATGAAGATGAACATAGAGAACATTTGAGGATTGTTTTGAAGTTGTTGAAGGATGAAAGGTTGTATGCTAAGTTTTCGAAGTGTGATTTCTGGTTGGATTCTGTGCAATTTCTTGGTCATGTGATTAACAGAGATGGAATTCATGTTGATCCTGCAAAGGTTGAAGCTATTAAGAATTGGTCTGCACCGACAACGCCAACGGAAGTGCGACAGTTCTTAGGATTGGCTGGCTATTATAGGCGATTCATTAAAGAATTTTCTTTGATAGCTAAACCCTTGACTAAGCTTACTCAGAAGAATAAACCTTTCGTTTGGGGAAGTGATGAAGATGGAGCATTTCAGACATTGAAGCAAAAATTATGTAGTGCGCCAATCTTATCATTACCCGACGGGAGTGAAGATTTTGTAGTGTATTGTGATGCATATCTTAGAGGTTATGGAGCTGTTTTGATGCAGAGAGAGAAAGTGATAGCTTATGCTTCTAGGCAATTAAGGAAGAATGAGGAGAATTATACTACTCATGATCTTGAGTTAGGAGTTGTGGTCTTTGCTCTTAGGTTGTGGAGACATTATCTGTATGGCACCAAGTGTACGGTATTCACCGATCACAAAAGCCTACAGTATATTCTCGACCAGAAGGAATTAAACATGAGGCAACGAAGATGGATAGAGTTGTTAAGTGATTATGATTGTGATATAAAGTATCACCCAGGAAAAGCCAATGTTGTTGCTGATGCGTTGAGTAGGAAAGATAGAGAGCCTATCAGGGTGCGTTCTCTAGTCTTGACCGTGCACAATAATTTGCCTGAGCAAATTAGAAATGCGCTAATAGAAGCTTGTAAGAAGGAGAATTTTGTTAATGAAGGGTTCCGAGGAGAAGGAGATCCTTTAGAGGTTAGAGCTGATGGAGTGAAATGCTTAAGAGGTCGTATGTGGATACCTAAGTTTGGAGGCTTAAGAGATTTGATTATGTTAGAATCCCATAAATCTAAGTATTCCATTCATCCGGGATCTGATAAGATGTACCATGATTTGAAGAAGTTGTATTGGTGGCCGAATATGAAAGCTGACATAGCTATGTATGTTCTTCAATGCTTGACTTGTGCTAGAGTTAAAGTTGAACATCAAAAGCCATCAGGACTACTTCAACAGCCAAAGATTCCTGAATGGAAGTGGGAGCGAATTACGATGGACTTTATCACCAAGCTTCCTAGAACATCATCTGGAAACAATTCGATTTGGGTTATTGTCGATAGACTGACCAAATCAGCACACTTCATTCCGGTTAAGGAGCAGTTCTCACTGGAGAAGCTGACTCGAATATACCTTGATAATGTTGTATGCAAGCATGGAGTGCCTGTATCGATCATTTCAGATCGAGATCCTAGATTCGCATCGAATTTTTGGAAATCTCTCCAAAGATCTTTGGGAACGAATCTCGACATGAGCACTGCTTATCACCCCCAGACTGATGGGCAGAGCGAAAGGACGATACAAACACTGGAAGATATGTTGAGAGCTTGTGTGTTAGACTTTGGTAAGAATTGGGATAAACATTTGTCGTTAGCAGAGTTTTCGTATAACAATAGTTACCATTCTAGTATTAAGGCTGCACCGTTTGAAGCTTTGTATGGTAGGAAGTGTAGATCTCCTGTATGTTGGAGTGAAGTTGGGGATACCCAGCTCACGGGACCGGAATTGATCCGGGAGACTACGGAGATGATAGTTCAGATTAAGAAGAGGTTGTTGACTGCCCGTAGTAGACAGAAAAGTTACGCGGATGTGCGGCGGAAGCCAATGGAGTTTGAAGTGGGTGACCGAGTAATGTTGAAAGTATCGCCATGGAAAGGCGTTATTAGATTTGGAAAACGAGGAAAATTGAATCCCCGTTATATTGGACCCTTTAAGATTTTATCTAGAGTAGGTCCGGTGGCTTACAAACTAGAGTTACCCCCAGAACTTCATGGTGTTCACAACACATTCCATGTATCTAATCTGAATAAATGTCTGGCAGTGAGTGATGAGAAAATTCCGTTAGGTAAGGTTCGAATAGATGGGAAGTTGCATTTTATCGAAGAGCCCGTAGAAGTTATGGACCGTGAGGTAAAGCAACTGAAACAAAGTCGGATACCTATTGTCAAGATCCGATGGAATTCAAAGCATGGACCGGAGTATACTTGGGAACGAGAGGATGAAATGTGGAAGAAATATCCGCACCTCTTCGATTTTAATAAGAAACGGACATCCAAATGAAATGGATCACGAGGACGTTGATCCCTTTTAGGAGGAAAAGCTGTGACAAATCTAACATTTTCAGGTAGTGAAATATTTTCTCGTATAATATTTTGAAACTTATTTTTGTGTTGGTTGACGAACTCACAATTTACGGATTTAAATTTGGGCTTACGTGCATAATTTGGCGTCTTTTACGACTAAACCGGAAACCTTAGGATTACATATTTACATTTTTGAACTCCGTTTTTGATGAGACAATTTTTATTGGATTCGTTTTGTGACGGTGATTCATAATTTATAAAAACGTTTTTCGTAAAACGAACCGAGGGCACGCAAATCGAGAAAACTAGAATCGAGAAATACCCGTAAACTAGTGAGATGGGACAAAACACTTTGCCCCATCCCACTAGCTTATATGGGACGGCATTATGGACACACCACACATAGGTGGCACAAGTTTTTGCTAGTTTGCACAAGTGTAAGCTTGTGCTTACACTTTAAGCTAACTACTTCCACCACTAAACAAAACTAGCTAATGGTTTTCACTTCTACCATTTCTATCCATGCAATTCACTCTCAAAACTCTCTCTACTCCACCCTTGTGCCGTCCCACATCAAGCAACAAACACCATCTTTGATCTTTTCTAGCTACAAACCACATGTTTACTAGTCCTATTAAGGTGTTTTCTTGAAGCCTTGATCATTTGGTGGCCATATAAACAACTTTGGAGGTGATTTGCTTGTGTCCTAGGGCTGATTTTCCAACATATGATCTTGATATTTGATGGTTTTGGAGATACTTGTTGTGTTCATCAAGTTCTTGCCTTCCTAAAACAAGAAATCCACATAGATTGGTAAAGAAGATCATCCTCTACATTTTTCTCTTATTATTTGGTAAATAACAAATGTATTTTCTTTTATTTTGTATATGTATATGATGTATATATGATGATAAAAATGTTGTGTGGGGATCAAGTGTTGATAAATATGCTTAAAAATGATGATAACCATAAGAAATGAAGCTAAAATCATGACTAATTAGTTGGCTGTATAAAAACAGTAGATAACTAAATGATGAACTGATAAAAATGCATGGTTTGATCTATTTACAGTAAGTAGGTGATGTTATACACATGTGAGAGTTGGCCATGCAATGGAATCAAAATAATGAGTGAGATATGATCAAAACAAGTTAGGTGGTACAATCTGAATAAGCAGTTTTGTAGGGACTGTTAAGACAACTTAGACTCAAATTGGGCAGTAGCTATAACTAAGTTATATGTAGCACATATTATGAAGAAGTTGTCATCCAAAAATGAGCTTCTAAGTCATTGTAGAACTCTAGATATGGTAAAAATGGTAAACATGAAGTTAAAAATCAGATTTTGGAAATAATGTTTATTATTATTATATAAGCACTCACTAACTTATAAAATGTAAAATACAAACCCACTAACTTATAAAACTTATTTATATAAATGTATAAAAGGTTAATTAAATGGGTAAATTATATAAATGGTGGTAAAAATAATATTTATAAGTAATAAAAACTATAAACTTGATTTTTACGACTTTTTCGGCTATTGCCGTGAAATTAACGTTTTTCATCAAATAAAACTTAGACGACCAAACCCGTCTAATGTAAAGTTTATAAAAGTTATATACTGATGTATAAGTAACTAAGACAAGTAAACACCGATAAAACCCAAACTATAAGAATTAGGTTTGAATGGTCCTTTCACTTTGACCGTCAGTTTGGGGATGGTACGCAGTGCTCATATCCAACTGCGTTCCCAATGCCTTCTGCAGTGACTTCCAAAACTGCGAAGTAAATCGGCTGTCTCGGTCGGAGATTATAGACACAGGCACACCATGCTTCGTGACTACTTCCTCCAAGTACGTTCTTGCTAACTTATCCATTCCATTAGTCTCCTTGATGGGTAGGAAATGAGCCGATTTGGTGAGTCGGTCGACGATTACCCAAATCGTGTCGAATCCGGCTGCGGTCTTTGGTAGCTTGGTAATGAAATCCATAGTAATCCTTTCCCACTTCCATTCTGGCAGTTCGGGTTGGACCAATAATCCTGATGGTTTCATATGTTCGGCTTTGACCTTGGCACAAGTCAAGCACTTGCTAACGTATGTAGCAATATCCGCCTACATGTTCGACCACCAATACAACATCTTCAGATCATGATACATTTTGTCAGATCCCGGATGTATGGAGTATTTTGACTTATGCGACTCATGCATAATCAAAGATCGTAGGTCACCATGGCATGGTAACCAACTCCTATTATCAAGGCATAACGTTCCATCCGAGCGTGCTTCTAACTTCTTTATCATTCCTTCAACATCTTCAGTCTTGAGAATTTCTTCCTCGACTGCCTCTTTCTGAGCCTTGAGAACTAAGGATGGAAGGTCTAAGTCAATGGTCATCACCAAAGCCTTCACCCTAAGAACTCTCTCCTTTCGACTCAAAGCGTCGGCCACGACATTTGCCTTGCCCGGGTGATAACGGATCTCGCAATCGTAATCACTGAGCAACTCTAGCCAACGTCGTTGTCTCATGTTGAGTTCCTTTTGATTCAAAATATGTTGTAGACTCTTATGATCGGTGAATACAACACACTTAGTACCATAAAGGTAGTGTCTCCAAATCTTCAAGGCAAACACCACTGCTCCCAACTCTAGGTCATGAGTTGTGTAGTTCTTCTCGTGCACTTTTAGTTGTCTTGATGCGTAAGCTATGACCTTAGTCCTTTGCATCAGTACTGCACCTAACTCTTTTATGGATGCATCACAATACACCACAAAGTCTTCATTACCCTCGGGTAGGGCTAGTATAGGTGCTTCACACAACATCTGCTTCAATGTCTGGAATGCCAAATCTTGATCCTCTTTCCACTCAAACTTCTTGTCCTTTTGAGTCAATTCCGTCATTGGTTTAGCTATCTTGAAGAAACCTTCAATGAATCTCCTATAGTAACCAGCAAGACCTAAAAATTGGCGGATCTCCGTGGGTGTTGTTGGAGTCGTCCAATCCTTCACGGCCTCGATCTTAGCAGGATCAACGTGAATACCACTGCTGTCGATTACATGCCCAAGGAACTGCACTGTGTTTATCCAAAACTCACATTTGGAAAACTTTGCATATAACTTCTCCTTCCTTAGCAGCTCTAGTATGGTCTTCAAATGTTCCTTGTGTTCTTCTTCATTACGAGAATAGATGAGAATATCATCAATAAATACAATCACAAACTTGTCCAAGTATGGTTTGCAAACTCGGTTCATGAGATCCATGAATACCGCAGGCGCGTTTGTCAAACCGAAAGGCATAACTTGGAACTCGTAGTGTCCGTACCGGGTTCTAAAAGCCGTCTTATGAACGTCTTCCTCTCTAACCCTTAGTTGATGATATCCTAACCTCAAATCGATCTTCGAGTATATGCTAGATCCTTGCAATTGATCGAAAAGATCGTCAATTCTTGGCAATGGGTAACGGTTCTTTATCGTCAGCTTATTCAATTCTCGGTAATCGATACACATTCTAAAGGATCCATCTTTCTTTTGGACAAACAAGACCGGCGCTCCCCAAGGTGAGGAACTTGGTCTAATGAAACCTTTGTCAGAAAGTTCCTTTATCTGTTCAGCTAACTCTGTCATCTCGGCCGGTGCTAGACGGTATGGGGCTCTAGCAACAGGCGCGGCTCCTGGTGTAAGCTCGATGTGAAACTCCACTTGCCGTGCTGGTGGTAGTCCTGGTAATTCCTCTGGGAATACGTCCGGAAAGTCTCTAACGATCGGTACATCTTCCACCTTCTTCTCGTGATCTTCTTCTCCGTCCTTTTGTGTTATTTGAACCAAGAATACTGGACATCCCTTCTCAATGTATCTTTGGGTCCTAATACATGAGATGACTTCCAGTCTTGATCCATTCTTCACTCCACTCCTTTCGCCTTGTATGATTAGTACATCGTTTCCATTAGGAACACGGACGCACTTCTCATGACATATAATTTCCGCGTGATGCTTCGACATCCAATCCATTCCAATGATGACGTCGAAACTTCCCAATTCTATAGGGAGTAGGTCGATACTGACGAACGACCTTGTAACCTTACACTACATCCTTTCAGAATAACGTCGGTGGTTACTGACTTTCCATCGGCTAATTCTACATTATACTTAACGTCTAACGCAGTAGGGGTAACATTTAGGCGTTCACTAAATATAGACGACACAAAACTCCTATCCGCACCAGAATCAAATAGTACTGAAGCATAGTTGTTATTGACTAGAAACGTACCAGTCACAACATTGTTGTCTTGCACTGCAGCTTCAGCACAGAGGTGATACACTTTGCTAGGTGCCGTGAATCCTCCAGGAGTACTAGTTGTGGCTCGGTTATTCCCTCCTCGGTTCCCTTGATTCTGCCTCTGGTTCCCTTGGTTGTGATTTTGATTGCCTCAAATCTGGTTACCACGACCTTGGTTCCCACTGCTTGGACACTTGTTCTTGTAGTGACCTTTCTCTCCACATCCAAAGCAAGTGACATTTGCTCCTTGGCCACCTTGCGTTCCAGGTCCTCTTTGGTTAGTAGGACGAGGTGGTGCTCGACATTCCTTTGCCTTATGTCCGGCCTTCCCACAATTGTAGCACGTAGGGGGACATGCTCCTTCGTGGTGTCGGCCACATTTTCCGCAGAAAGGAAGTCTTCCAGCGTAGTTTCCAGTATTACCTTGTCCAGCAGTAAACACCCTTGCTACTTCTT
Source organism: Glebionis coronaria (assembly GCA_025667525.1). NCBI lineage: Eukaryota > Viridiplantae > Streptophyta > Magnoliopsida > Asterales > Asteraceae > Glebionis > Glebionis coronaria. The sequence continues at coordinate 675,881,734 of CM046876.1, forward strand.
GTCGCTTGTTCTGGTTGTAGTTGTTTGTGTTGTTGCTGTTGTTGGTATTGTTGGTATTGTTGTTGTAGTGGTTGCCAGACCACTTCCTTTTATCTCCAGTATACTCTCCTAACTCTTGTACCACTTGGTACATCAGACTCTGAGCCATGTCGATTGCCTCGTGCAAATCAGTTGGCTTGGATGAAGTCAAATTCCCTTTGATGCTCAAAGGTAGTCCTTCAATGTATCGCTCCAACAATCGGTCGTCGTTGGGCACCATTTCAGGACATAACAAGATCAGCTCTTGAAAGCGCTGATTGTAAGCAGTAAGAGCTGTTGGGTCGAATTATTGAGTTGATAAGTCAAAACACAACAAAATAAGAAGACAAGGGCTAAAAAGTACAAGTTGCAAAAGAACAAGCCGTTGGAGTCTTTTTATTACTTTAGCTTTCTTTGTAAGCTATGTTTTCTAGTATATAAAGAAAACATAGGACGTAGGTTTTAAATATATTATTCATTCACAATGTAAACCTAAAGTGTGTGTCGCACTAGACGTGGGATTCAATGTATACACGTCTAGTGGATGTTTGTTATTAATATAATGAACATCCCAATTGTTTTAATTCGTGTCTTTGTGCCTAAACACCTTGTCATGATCATTGTTCTTTTCCGCTATGTTATCATATGAATGATGATCAACCTAGATATAATGGTTGTTAACCATCGAGTCTAACGATTATAGGACTCATCAATTGGTATCAGAGCCTAAGGCTCGTGATATCTAGGTCCGACGAGGTGTTCGTGTATGGTGAAGAAGAAAAATTCGTATTGAATTTTTCTGGACGTTTTTGTGTGCGCAACAGTATTCAGAAGGTCATAACTTTTGATTGAACCGTTGGATCGTCACGAAATTTTAGATGTGTGTTCTACATACATAGATCTAAACATCCACTGGAGGGATTGTCGAGTTTTATCCCCAGGCAAAAGTTATTAAGCGTCGAAGTTGGCTGATGGCAGATTTTCAGTTTTCTGCTTTCACATGAAATCATGAACTAGGGTTTCTTCAAACCCTAGATCTACATAAAAAGCAGAATTTTGTGAGATTGGTGGCTGTTAATTCAGGATCTAAGGTTTATTTACAAACCCTAATTAGGGTTTTGGTGCTTAAAGTTTTAAAACCCTAGATCGAGGCTTGTAACGTAGCAGCATCTGGTGATTCGTGAATCATGAAGATGGTATACACGCTTGGATCTTGCTGATTTCCATGGTATTTATTCAGCCGTATACTCGAAAAAGATTCCAATATTAAACAAAGGATTAATACGCATGTCTGCAAGTGACGACGTAGGGTTTCAGTTTCTGTTCACACGAGCTGCGTTAATTTTAGCGTGCATTCACATGGCTTAAACCCTAAGTTGTTATCTAGATTTGATCCTCTACGTGCTGGTTCACTGTATTACCGTGGGTTCACTCATTCCTATTGGTGAAAAACGGTGTGTTCACATGATACTTGATAGATGATTGGTCAAAGGATATTTGTTCACACGGTCAAAAGAAGTACACTATAATTGCAATTGTGTTCATACGGTTTAGAAGATGTGATTGGTCAAAACCAATTGTGTTCACACGGAATATTAAGACTATTTGGATCAGTATTTGTTGATAACTTGTTATCATTATAGTATACTGGTCTCTTTATCCTTATACGTTGATAGGAGATGTGGCCCTAGATGACGTCAGCAGACGAGGCACTGACAAGATATTTAGACGCTGACAGGTTATTACGTAGACGCTGACGTTTGTTATTTGGGCGCTGACAGGAAGGGTTTCGACGCTGACAGGAATAAGTCAACACTGATAGGTTGACAGTGTTGTCCGAGATATGAGTTTCAAACGCTGATACGTGTTGTCCGATATCGGGCAATACACATGAAAGGATATTGGACAAAGGAGGATCTCGGGTAACACACTGTTTGCTGCTGTTTGAGAAAATTTGACGTTTTGAGCACACAAAAAGGAGAATTATACACACAAAGGTACATGGAATCTCCGTTTTAATATAGAATATCATGTTGATATTTATGGCTCGGATATTTTTAAATGGATTAATGATTTTAAAGCGAGTTAGCAATTATTTGTGGGATTTGATGGATATTTTAAACTATGTAAGAGTTATCCATAACTGGCTTTTACATATGGTATGAAGATGTGATTCCATTAAAATCATCATGAAGAAGTGTTAGCTTAAGGGGAAGAATTCTTATGGGAAGTTTGATGTTTGAAGAAGATTTTCACAAGTTTGTGTTCTATCATATCTTAAAGTCGTGGTGTTTCCTGTGGCACTCACACTTTAAAGGTAACTTGTTCGTGCTTTACATGGATGGTGATGAAGACTTGTCATAACACTTGAAGGAGTTACATTATCGTGCTCAGTGTCTCACAAAGGATGAGAATATTGACAAGGGATCGAGGTCTACTTATATTTTTTCAATCTGGTATAAGTTCTTCATCACATGGATAAACAAGACATGGAATATAAGTTTGGGTTATTTTACTTCAACATCAAGAATACTTTATTTATTTTTCTTCAGGATCATTACATAGAGCTACTTTTGGAGAATCTACAAGATTGCATACTTTCACATATTCCCTATTGATATGTCAAAAAGGGGAAGAATATGTGCTATACTTAAGGGGAAGCTTCTTGGAGATCATGTACTACATACAAAGGATTCATGCTTAAGAAGAGTGTTTTGACATCATCAACTAGGGGAAGATTGTTGGGTCGAATTATTGAGTTGATAAGTCAAAACACAACAAAATAAGAAGACAAGGGCTAAAAAGTACAAGTTGCAAAAGAACAAGCCGTTGGAGTCTTTTTATTACTTTAGCTTTCTTTGTAAGCTATGTTTTCTAGTATATAAAGAAAACATAGGACGTAGGTTTTAAATATATTATTCATTCACAATGTAAACCTAAAGTGTGTGTCGCACTAGACGTGGGATTCAATGTATACACGTCTAGTGGATGTTTGTTATTAATATAATGAACATCCCAATTGTTTTAATTCGTGTCTTTGTGCCTAAACACCTTGTCATGATCATTGTTCTTTTCCGCTATGTTATCATATGAATGATGATCAACCTAGATATAATGGTTGTTAACCATCGAGTCTAACGATTATAGGACTCATCAAGAGCAGTACCCTTGACCTTCAGGTTCCACAGCTCAACTTCCATCTGCTTGACTGTGGGCAGTATTTCCTCACAAACATAGCTTTAAATTCACTCCAGGGCGTCGCTTGGGCAACGTCAATGGTCACTGCACGAGCATAGACGTTCCACCAAGTCAAAGCACCATCCACTAACATGCTTGACGCAAACTTCACCTTATCAGCTTCAGCAACATTGCTAATCCCAAATTGGGATTCTAGCTTCTCAAACCATCTGGTTAATCCTACTGCTCCTTCAGTACCGCGGAAACTTACTTGCGTAACTGCACGAAATTCCTTGTAGGTACAAGTCCGTGCAATAGCATTAGTAGCTCCTTGGTTGGTCTCCTCCTGTGTGCTAGCTGTACGATTTTCTTCGGCTGTTGCGAGTGCCTCGGCCACTCGTTCGGCTATCATTTGACTTAGCATGACGGTGTCAATTCCACCGGTAGCGGCTGGTGGATTCTGCGTTTCGGATCTTCTAACTGGCGCCATAATCTAAAAAGGTAATTGGACAATGAGTTTTGCCAGACATAACATGCATGGCACGCACAATACAATTATGAAATGCTCCAAGGTATAATACACGATATATAATGATCTCACAATTTTTGTAACCCACAATATCATTCATAGAATTGTTTGGTAGTACATCATAGTTTGTCATACATAGTATAATAAAAGAAAATAAAATGCCAACTAGCTAAGATAAACTTCAAAGCTTAGTGGTCATACAAGGATAAGTCAATGGTACAAGATAAATCTAACTAGTGCCCTCACGGCGTTGATGAAGCTCTCTCTCCAACTCTGCTAACCTCCTCTCAACCACGATCTCACGAGCCTGGGAATATCTAAGTCTAACATCGGTATCATAACAAGCGGCTCTAAACCTCTTATCCAAGTCTGCAACAGGGTCCTCCACTGGTGCCTCTAGTCCGCCTGTCTCAACCAATGGCTCTACTCCCCAACGGGTCATCAGGCTCTCGATCTCCTCAAGACGAGCATTCGACATGGATTCCATCTGATCAAGAACAGTATGAAGCTGTCCTCGTAGACGGGTCACACATACCGTCAACACTGTCTCATCCCTAACTGGACTCTTCTTTGCCAGTGCCTCCAACTTATCCTGCACTTCATTATACTCTTCACCTAAAGCCTCTACAGCATCTTCCAACCTATTTAATCGTGTCGTCACACATCCATCTGCTGCCCCAAGCATCACCACCGTCGATGTAGCTCTCCTAGGAAGAGGAGTCGTAGCTCTCGGCCCAGTAGAGATGCTAGCATCAGTAAGCATCTCCTGGTACACAGTAGGTACAGTCTCTGGTGGTGGTAGTAGTATCTCTGGGACAGGACTGGCAGGTGTGCGGGCTGCATGCCTGTCAGTGGCAGTAAAAGGTATGAGGGGTCGGTAAGGTGAAAGTGGTGGTCGAGCAGCTCTCCCCCGAAGACGTCGTCTCATATAGTAGAAAGGTAGAGTACCAGGTGCTGGAGCAGGAATAGCAGTCCTCTCTCCTTCGTCTTCAGATGAAGATGAGGAGATGTGTGCTAGGGAAACCTCAGGAGTAGCAGCATACGCAGTAGGAGGTTCCTCAGTGTCTGTGACCTCCATATGCTCTCCTTCCCCATCTGTGAACTCCATCTCATCATCCTCTGTCTCCTCTACCGTCTCATCTCTAGTAACTGATGTCTGACCTGGTGACTGCACCACATCAGCGTCTAAGTCATCTTCTCCTCTGCCTTCTAGGCTAAGTACGTCGTCAGCTGATGCATCAGGAATGCGGATCGGTGAACGACGAACCTCCTCAGTCTCTCTCTCTGTATCATCATCTGAAACCATCCGGTACCACGGATATCCTGATGGTGATCCTCTAGGTAGTCCTACTGATGAACTGATAGTCGACTGTGAACTACGGTTGTAGTACGCTCCTGTAGACGTGGAATCATCAGAAGAAGACATCGCTGTAATCATAAACAAAATAAATGTGTGTAAATATCTTATAAAATTAGTCCGTAAAAAGGACATTAACATAACATAGCAATCATTGTTGAATCCACATGTATCCCATATAACATAATTCAGATTTTGTTGTTGCACATGTAACCCATGTAAATATACCTCGTAATTGTTAAATCACATGTATCCCATTTATTACTTATCTATGTTCATGTATCTACATATACTTAATACTTACAATCCGTATGATAATCGATTAAACATATAGCAGTTATAGTCTAGAGTTACTAAATGCAACCTAGTTCTCTATAACCATGGCTCTGATACCAATCTGTCACACTCCCAAAATATCAGAGTATAATGGCGACAAGGGAGTGGTGACGTCATGATTATCATACACACACAGTTACAAAGAACGACCTCTAAATGAGACGTTCGGAAAATAGATCACTTGTAGTTAATAAAATCAATAGTTTTAACAAAGTGCGGAAGCATAAAACTGGATACAGTTACAAAACATTGTTTTCTCAAATGGTACAAATGATCTTTGTTTCAAAGAAATGACGGCAATGCATGAGACCTCACTTAGCATCTTCCTTCTTAATACCTGAGAAAAACATTGCTAAAGTGTCAACATAAAGTTGGTGAGTTCATAGGTTTAGTTAATTTGAAATGTTTAATGAACCACAAGATTTTCCCAAAAGTGATGACAATATAACAGATACAAAGTCATCCCAAAAGTATTTATTACAGTCTAAGCTCGTGACACCGAAGCGTTAACATCACCGGCAGTATAATCATATAAATGTAGCCCAACTAGATGCCTAAACCCACGACATCCTATCTCAGACTCAAATGAAACTGTGCCCGCTTGTCCCCTTGTTGGACAAGACAGACAGGGACGTCAATCCCGATAGATCTATCCATAACATTCGCGCTTACACAAAGTAATTAACGGTTCACGATTCACGGGCCAAAGCAACTGGGTTTTTTTAGTGGGACTTAGACTAATATATAAATCAGTAAGTGTACTCGTGTTCATACGTTAAAATCAAGCAATGTCTCACCCCAAAAAGCAATAAAAATAGTTAAGTATGGGGCTACAAACTCACCTCGTAATTCAGCAAAAAGGACGAAGGTAAAAGTAGCTCGAGAGTACGGTTACGCTAGCCGCGACCTATTTGATTATAAGGATCGGGTTACGATATGAAAAGTTATACTAATAAAAGACACGACACCCTAGTTGTGCTTGACAAAACCTTACGTTTACGGAAAAATACGACACATAAAAGTCGGTTATTAAACGGTCGAGGTTTACGGGTTAAATTATACCCTTAAGTTACCAAATTCGTTTTTGGGCTTTAAATAAACCCAAAACATAACACTGGCCCAAAATGAGTCCATTATCCCCACCCACAATCCGGCCCAAGGGTCATATGACCCGGCCCGGTCCAGGCGATACAAACAAGGAATCCAGGGGAGTAAATACGTGTGTTTATTCACACACTTCTCAAAAACAGAGAGTTATCTCTCTCTCTCTTCTCTCGAAACATACCCACCGCCCCACTCTCATCTCTCTTTCTAATCTGGATCGGATCATCTCTCTCCCTTGGTTATCATGTTTTCAGTTTGAATATATCAATCATTTGGGGATGTTTAGTGATGAATAGATCGCGTGAGATGTGGGGTTTCATCCCCACATCAAACCGATTCGGTTATTGATGGTGTTCATCCTCGTGGTTAAGGTGTTTCGTCTTCAATCAAAGATAAGTTACTCATCCTCATTTTCTTTTAATAATAGTTAATTGATTTTCGTTTTATAAAAGATCAGTGGGTTTGAATAACTTGTATAAACTTGTTGAGAACCAATGGCTCTCGGATTTGAAAATAAATAAATTAGGGTTTCGAAATATTTGGGGGTTTCTCTAAATCTCGGGTTTAAATACGATTAATTAATGTTTTCTTGTATAAAATCATGTTAATTTCAACATATAATCGGTTTTATAAAAGTTAGGGTTTCGGTTAATTGGGGGTTTTTGCATATCTCGTTTTCAGTCAAATTAACTATTGGATTCGGGTTTATATTGGGTTTAATTAGAGTTTTAATTAATAAAATTAAATTAGGGTTTATATAAAATTGGGGGTTTTTACATTCGGTTGATTAATCATGATTAAGTGGCATTTTTGGAATATAGAAAGTATTAATTTCATGTTTAAAAAGGTTTTCAGATTTTAGGGTTTCGATTTGAAAAAGGGGGTTTTATACCCGCGACATAATTGGGGGTTTTTATGATGTTTCTGTAAAATAAAAATGGTTAAGACATTTGGATTATGGTGACATTGATTGATGATGGTTTCGGCAGAAAACAAGCAACTTGGTTGGCTTGGTTTGGTTCTCGGTTTGGCCTCGGTTTGGGTCTCGGTTGGGGTCTCGGTTTGGTTTGGTTTGGATCTCGGTTTGGTTCTCGGTTTGGTCTTGATTGGGGTCTCGGTTTGGTTTAGGTCGGGGTCTCGGTTTGGTTGACAGAAAAATAAGGGTCATGGTCATGTTCAAGTAATAATTGCTATAGTTTAACCCTTTCAGTTTTTAATTAAAATAAGACCGTGACGAATACTAACACATTCATTTGATTTTTCGCAGGTTTGTCAAAGACGAGCACAACTAAGATTTCATTCAGAAAATAAGAGATGGTTTAAAAGACTCACAAAGGGGTGCTAAGTTTCGGTTTGCAGGTGTGGACGAGACGGATGGCTTGACTCTCTCGGTTTGCAGGTGTGGACGAGGTGTATGGGTCGGCTGGACACTTTCTTCACTTTACCCAGGAATTTGTATTTGAAAACTTGTCCAGAATTTGTGATTGTAATATTGGACTGTGAAAAACTTTGTGTGTTATGTTTGGACATTGGGTAAACTTTGGATTTGTATTTAATCATGTATTATTAGTCTAGGGTTAGATTCAAGCTGAAATTGGTAAACTTGTGATATACCCAATTTGGGTAAACTTGGCATGTGTGCTGTCTTGTAGTGCTTAGTGGGTAATAAACTATGGGATTAAATTGTGACTGGAAATGGGACTCTTGTTAAGCAAGTTTTTGAAATAAAAGTGAATAAAGGTTTATACTTAAATGTTTGTACATGGTGTATCTGTTATACTACTCGACTCGGGTTCGACGGGTATTTAAGTTTAGACGCGAAACTGAATAAGCACGACTCTATAACCGTTTGACACACGATCCAAAACAAAGACAATTATGCGAGACTTCACGGGATTAAGTAAGTACATCAAATAAACATGCGGCAAACATAATACGCCCACCAATTTCGTGTATTGCATTCAAACTTAATAGACGCGAAAAACTCGAGATGTTACATATGCTCTCCCTAAAAAGGGCTTTGTCCGCAAAGCAAAATAATTAACGCATTCATGTCGACAACTCGTCGGTAAATACTTAAAGTACTCTTACTATATGAATAATTTAAGATGAAAATTTGACGGATGTCACAGTATGCATCATGAAAGCTAAAGACAAAGTTACATCTTTATATGGATAAACGACTCTCATGTTTATGATTTCACATGATGTTGAAAATAACTCCTTGATTTATAGAGATGATGATTGATAGGTGTGTAAACACCCATCCTTTTACCACTTATTTCGTACTAAAACAAGACCAAAACACGTATTTAATATCATTTGTTTGGAATTATGCGTGGTTTTTGTGTTTATTGTGTTTTCAGAGTCAACCGGATGAATATTGAAGAAAGCATGGGATTGCACGGGTTTTATCAAGGAAAAAGACTCAAGACGAAGTCTATTGTCCAAGAGATGCAAAAGATTTTAATTCAATGGGCCTATTTGAAGATTTATCGAAGAAAAGGACCAAAAGTGGAAGATTTACATATGTCGAAAGAACTCAAGTCTATTAAACGAAGAAATTAAAAGACGAGTTGAATTTATTCGACGACAAATCCCGAATCAGAATCGAAAACGTCCACTTTTCTGAAAAGACGAGAAGAAAAGAAGAAAGGGAGAAAACCCACTCACCAACCAAGGACAAGGCATATATATAGAGCTCCCTTCACACATTTTGGCCAGTTTTTAGTTTTTAGTTTTTCTCTTTTCTTTCTCTTTGTTTCGTAGGGAAGAAGCCAACACCACTAAGGTGTTGGTGATTTTGATTCTTGTTTTTACAAATCTTGTAGTTTTAATCTTTTCCTTTGATTGTTTAAACCTTAATCATCAATATCATCTTTCCATTAATCTTGTTCATCTTCATCTTTTTCATTTAAAGTTCTAAAGTTCTTATTGGGTTGATTTGATCTTCAAAAGTTAGTGGGTTTTGTGTTTTTATTGTTGGGATTTGATGTTTACGGTTAGTAGATGATTGGTGATTAGTTTCTGTTTAAGTTTTGGTTAAAATCTTGGCTGATTTTTGGTAGAATCGTATTCCCTGTTTTTTTAGTTCTTCATATTTCCCCAGATTCCGCATAAGAAATTTTATTCAGTATCAAAACCTTCTCTATCCGGAATGTTTTATATTCCGGATTAACTCCTTCCATCCGGAATAATCTAATATTCCGGATCAACGTTGTCTATTCGGAATATCCAATATTCCGCATAAGCTCTTTATTCCGCATAAGCCCTTTATTCCGCATGACCTTTTATTCCGAGTAGAACCTTATTCCGCATCATCCATTTATTCCGGATCACCTATTTATTCCGGATAGCACTTTTATTCCGAGTAGAACTTTATTCCGAGTAGAACTTTATTCCGAGTAGAACCTTTATTCCGCATGGACCCTTTATTCCGCATGGAGCTTTTATTCCGGATAAACCTTTTATTCCGAATGAACTATTCTTATTGATTATTCCGGATAGAGCATTTCTTCAGTTATTCCGCATCAACAAAATTCCGAATCAAGCTTTTATCTTGGGTATTCCGAATCAAGCATACATTCCGAATCAAGCAACATTTTCAGCAAGGTTATTCTACTGTTTAATTGTTTAATAGTTTAATTTCAATTCAAGTTTTATTATTATTGATTAACTGCTTCTAGTTTATTTTTAATTACTTCACTCATTAACATTTTAGTAGAATAGAAAACCAAACCCTTTATTTGTCACCAAGAACAATCATTCCACTTTGAGCTGTGATCAATTCGAGAGGATTCCGAGAGATATAATCTGAACCCAATGAAAACCATTGTATCAAATTGCGCCGCTGCCGGCTCTTCTCGTTAAGATTAAAAGTTTTTGTGAGAACTTGGATTTTGGGATCCGTACGCCGTGAACGTTACTTTTTCATAAAACTTTTCAAAAATCCAAAAAAATATAAAATTTTCAAAAATCCAAAAAAATAAAAAAAACATAAAAACCAAAAATATTTCTTGTTTGCTTTGTTAGTTCTTTTGCAGGTGCATGCGTACACGATCAACGTCTTATCAATAGCCCGAGCCTCTCGAAGACTTAGACATGGCCGGTGTACACAACAACAACAATAACCCACCTCAAAACAATAACATAAATAACAATCCACCTCTCAACAACAATAATAACAAAAACAATGAACCTCTACAGGACAATCGCCCTATGATTGAACTTTTGAAAGCACATGTAGACGGCAACAATGACCCAACTGTCATACCCGCGATTGCAACCAACAACTTTGAGCTCAAATCCGGCTTTATTCAGATGGTCTCTGCTCAACCATTCTTGGGGCGTACCATTGATGATCCACATGACCACATCAAGAGATTCCTGCAACTCACGAATACGGTCAAATTCAATGGTGTTCCACAAGAGGTAATCCGTTTACAACTTTTTCCTTTCCCCTTAGAGGGACAAGCCCGTCATTGGCTTGCAAAGGAACCGCCACAAAGTATTCTTACGTGGACGGATTTGGAGACCAAATTTATCAACTACTTTTTCCCACCCTCTCGTACTACCGCTTTGCGGAATGAAATTATTAATTTTGAACAAAAGTACGATGAGTCTTTTAGTGAATCTTGATACCGTTTTAAAGATCTTTTAAGAAAGTGCCCACAACATGGTTTTACCAAAGTGCACCAAATTAATACTTTTTATAATGGTTTAAGCATGAATGACCAAGATTCACTAAACAGTGCCTCGGGGGTAATATTTTGGTTAAGACTTCTAATGCCGCTTGGGATATTACCGAGAATAAGTCTCGTGTGCAAACCAAGAGTGTTCGGACCAATGTCGCTAGTGCTAGTACTAGTGACAACGACAAGCGACTTGATAAAATCACTACGCTTCTTGAATCGCTTGCTACCCAAACCGCTAGCAACACCAACAGCATCAATGCTAAAAATGCTCAAGTCAATGCTGTCAGCCAACCATGTGAAATATGCGGTGGTCCTCACTCTTACACCACTTGTACCACCACCCAAGACTATCCTTCTGAGAATGTTAATGCAGCATACGGTACCTATCCTCCGGCCGCTTGTCAAGCTCATCCTCAAGGTGACCGCAACTTGCTTAGCTACCGCTCAAACAACTTTCTTTCACCGCCCGGTTTTCCTCCTAACAACCCAAACCAACAACAAAACCTCAACCGCCCTCCTCAACAACAACCTCGTGCACCATACCAACCACCTCAAAGACAACCATATCCACCTCAAAGAAACAACCAAGTTTACCAACAACCTGCTTATCAACCACCCGCCTACCATGCTCCTCCTCCCAACCAACCCACCGCATTAAACCAAGATGTTGAAACCTACATGAGGACTAATGATGTGATCGTGTAAAATCTCCAGCGGGAAGTGCTCAACTTGAAAGCAGACATGGTGAAACAAGGGAACGATCTGAGAGCTGATATGAGAAACACTTTGGCAAGTCAAACGAATGACTTAAGGAACATGATGGATGGTTTCTTCCAAGGTAATCAATCCTCTTCTTCGGGTACTCTTCCGAGTAACACCGTTGCGAATCCAAGAGGGGAGATGAAAGCAATCACCACTCGTAGTGGCAAAGGTACCAAGGAACCCGAGCTTCCTATACCTCCACCGGTGATTGTGACTAAGGAAAACGAGTCACCTGCTCCTATTCCTCAATCTTCTACTTCCCCAATTCCTCCACCTCTTACTTCTACCCCTCATCCACCCAAGGATGTGAGTGATCCTACTATCCCAAAGACTTCCTCTTCTTCCGATATACCTTATCCCTCAAGGTTGAGGAAAGAGAAGCTCAAAAGCAAGGACGATATTCAGGTTTCGAACTTTCTCAAAATGTTTAAACAATTGAATTTCAACATCTCCTTCGCTGAGGCTCTCGCTCACATGCCCAAATACGCGAAAATGTTCAAAGATCTTCTTAGCGACAAGGAAAAGCTTCTTGATATCGCTAACACCCAACTTAATGAGAATTGCTCTGTAGTGCTCTTAAGGAAATTGCCAACCAAGCTTGGTGATCCGGGTCGCTTCTTAATCCCTTGCAACTTCCCGGGAGTAGAGAATTGCATGGCCCTAGCCGATCTAGGTGCCAGTATTAACTTAATGCCTTTAAGTGTGTGGAAGAAATTATCTCTCCCTAAGCTAGTCCCCACCAAAATGACTTTGGAATTAGCTAACCGTACGGTTACTTATCCAGTGGGGATAGCCGAATACGTTTTTGTAGGAGTCGACAAATTCACTTTTCCTGCCGATTTCGTTGTCATTGATTACGACATGGACCCTCGTGTGCCATTGATCGTTGGTCGTCCATTCTTGAGGACCAGTCGCACTCTCATCGATGTTGAAGCGGGAGAGCTTATCATGAGAGTGGGTGACGATAAAATTGTCTTCAACATAGGAAAGCTTTTTAAACAGCCTTATTCATACGAGAGTGTTAATTGTATCGACGTTCTTGATGAGGCTTGTGAAGAACACTTCAAAGATGCTTGTAAAAGTATTCCTACCTCTCTTCCCAATGTTGAGACCGTTTCCTCTATTGATTCATCACTATCTCTATTTGGAGAAAGTGATTTCCTTTGGAAAGATTTGGAAGCCACCATGGGAGATGTGAACTTAGAAAATGACGATTCTCCTACCGATTGGGATGAAGACATTCGTCTCATTGCGAACCTTCTCAAAGAAGACAATATTTCTCCACCATCTCCCAAGGCTATTGTTATCGATGAACCGACTTTGAATACGCCTCCCATTGAAAATCCTCCGGATTTGGAACGTAAGGAGTTGCCGTCCCATCTCGAGTATGTGTTCCTTGAAGAAGAGAAGAATTCGCCCGTCATCATTGCGAAGGACTTGAAAGAAGAAGAGAAATCTCGCCTCATCGCCGTGCTTAAAGATCATAAGAAGGCAATTGCTTGGAAAATTTCCGATATCTGCGGAATTCATCCGAACTTTTGTACTCACAAGATTCTCATAGAAGATGAATTTAAACCCGCAATCCAGAGCCAAAGAAGGGTTAATCCGCGCATTCATGACGTCATCAAACAAGAGGTTATCAAACTACTTGATGCCGGCTTGATTTACCCTATTTCGGATTCGCCATAGGTAAGTCCCGTCCATTGTGTGCCCAAGAAGGGCAGAATAACTGTTGTTCCCAATGAACACAACGAGTTGATTCCCACTCGTCTCGTTACTGGGTGGAGAGTTTGTATCGACTATCGCAAGATCAATGATGCCACGAGAAAAGATCACTTTCCTCTTCCTTTCATGGATCAAATGCTCGAGCGTCTAACGGGCAATGACTATTACTGCTTTTTAGACGGTTTCTCTGGGTATTTTCAAATTCCCATCGATCCCAAAGACCAAGAAAAGACCACATTCACTTGTCCCTACGGAACATTTGCTTACAAACGCATGCCTTTCGGTTTATGCAATGCTCCTGGGACGTTCCAAAGGTGTATGATGGCTATCTTCCATGACATGGTTGAAGAAACTATGGAAGTCTTCATGGACGATTTCTCGGTTTATGGCGATTCTTTCTCTGCTTGCCTTGCCAATTTAGAACGTATGCTGAAGCGGTGTGAAGACACTCGCCTTGTTCTTAATTGGGAAAAATGTCATTTCATGGTAAAAGAGGGCATCGTGCTAGGACACAAGATCTCCAAATCCGGTCTTGAAGTGGATCGTGCTAAAGTCGATGTTATCGCTAAGTTGCCTCCACCTTCAATCGTGAAGGGTGTGAGAAGTTTCCTCGGTCATGCGGGCTTCTACCGTCGCATTATCAAAGATTTTTCTAAAATCGCTCGCCCGATGACCCACCTCTTGGAAAAAGATACTCCTTTTATCTTTTCCACAGAGTGTCTTGAAGCCTTTAACTTGCTTAAGGATAAGCTAACTAAGGCACCGGTCTTGGTTACCCCTAATTGGGAGCTTCCCTTTGAGTTGATGTGCGATGCTAGTGACTTTGCTATTGGAGCGGTTTTGGGCCAAAGAGTGAACAAACACTTCCAACCGATCCATTACGCTAGCAAGACAATGACGGGGGCTCAATTGAATTACACGACAACCGAAAAAGAGCTTTTAGCTGTTGTCTATGCCTTTGAAAAGTTCTGCCCCTATCTTGTCCTTTCTACCACCATCGTGTATACCGATCATTCCGCGTTGAAATACTTGTTGACTAAGCAAGATTCCAAACCAAGACTTCTTCGCTGGGTTTTGCTACTCCAAGAATTTAAAATCGAAATTCACGATAAGAAAGGAGCTGAAAACCTAGCCGCGGATCATCTCAGTAGACTTGAGGATCCTTATCAAGGGGATCATCCGAACAAAGAGATCAATGACTCTTTTCCCCTGGAGACCTTAATGTCTATCAACTCGACTTCTGATGAAACCCCGTGGTTTGTGGACATTGCAAACTACTTGGCGGGTGGAATTCTCGTTGACGGGTTAACATCCCAACAAAAGAAGAAGTTCTTCAAAGACATTAAAACTTACTTTTGGGATGACCCGTATCTATTCAAACAATGTGCTGATTTGATTATTCGCCGATGTGTTGATGGACCGACAACTTTAGATATTCTCGAAGCTTGCCACAAAGGACCCATCGGTGGTCACTTTGGTCCCAACTACACCGCCAAAAAAGTGTTTGACTCGGGATTTTATTGGCCCACCATTTATCGTGATGCTCACGAGATGGTTAAACATTGTGATGCTTGTCAAAAACAAGGCAAGATCACACATAAAGACCAGATGCCTCAGAATTTCATACAAGAATGTGAAATCTTTGTTGTTTGGGGTATCGAGTTTATGGGGCCATTCCCTTCCTCTAAAGGAAACAAATACATCCTTGTAGTCGTTGGCTACGTCTCAAAATGGGTTAAAGCCAAAGCTTTACCTACTAATTACGCAAGGGTGGTTTGTAACTTTTTGAAGTCGCTATTCGCTAGATTCGGTGTGCCTCGTGCCATTATTAGTGATCGCGGGACTCATTTTTGCAATGATCAATTTGCTAGAGTCATGGCTAAGTATGGTGTAAATCATTGTCTTTCCACCGCATACCACCCACAAACTAATGGCCAGGCTGAAATCTCTAACCGAGGATTAAAGCGAATTCTAGAAAGAACCGTGGGAGAGCATCGTGCCTCATGGGCCGATAAACTTGATGATGCTCTGTGGGCTTTTCGTACCGCATACAAGACTCCGATTGGTTGTACACCATATCGTCTCGTGTACGGGAAAGCATGCCACCTCCCCATTGAGTTGGAGCACAAGGCTTACTGGGCCTTGAAGTAGGCTAACTTCGACATCAACAAAGCCGGTGACCTACGCAAGATCCAACTCAATGAGCTGAATGAACTCCGGAATGAGGCTTATCAAAATTCTTTGATATATAAGGAAAGGACTAAGCTCATTCACGACTCTAAGATTAAAAACCGAGAGTTCCAAGTTGGAGACAAAGTTTTACTCTTTAACTCTCGGTTGAAAATCTTTTCGGGCAAGCTGAAATCTCGTTGGTCCGGCCCATTCACCATTGCCCAAATTTTTCCATATGGTACTCTCGAGCTTGCTCAACCTAATGGACCTAATTTTAAGGTGAATAGCCAACGAGTGAAGTTGCACTTTGGTGAGGACATCTCTCATGAGATGATTCCATCCCTCACCATCTTTCCTATGAACTAATTTTGGGTCGAGTCAGGCTCGTGACACGGTTATAAAAAACAAGCGCTCCTCGGGAGGCAGCCCGAGTATCTATCCTTTTCCGTTTTAACCTCCTAAGTGTAGGGGGCCTCTATAGGTTCTTTGTGTTTGTGTGGTGATGTGATTACAGGGATAAGTGCACTCTTGGAGTCTCTGAAGAACCTTGCTCCCGTGTTATCCGAAATCCGGTTCTATCTCTCAACTATAGTGATTCAATTTTCTTCATACTCACATTTGAAATTGATCACTTTACTCGTCTCTTCCTTAACTTGATTTAACCAACGTGCACAGTGTCATAAGTGTAGGGGAGACTTTTCCCACATGCTTAAACATTGAGGACAATGTTTATCTTAAGTGTAGGGGGACTTCTATCGAAGTTTTAAGTGGACTTTTCCATGAAAATGCCTTCATTTAACCGAAAAATCATCTTTTTCAACATTTTTCAAATTTTTTATTAACTTTGGCCATTTAGTCGTAATTTTTAAATTTTTATCGTTGCTTTCATATGTATATATCCCGCAATAAAGTCAAAAATATTAATAAAGTGGTGTAGCTAGTTTTGAAATCTTTGACATATTAGGCCCGTTGTGATTATTTTGACTCAACCCGAATAGACTTATCCAAATTTATTCTAGCCAGTATCCTTAACCATGTAGACCTTAATTGGTTTATTAGGCTAAGCATCCACGAGTCTCATTACTTGAGATTTTAAATTGTGGAGGACGAGAAATGATACAGTCAATTATAAGTCGGTATTCTTGCACAAGCTCACTTGGTGTAATTATTTTCCTATTCTCCCATCACTTGCTAATAATTTATCTGCAATAAGTAAGGTCGTACGATTTGAAAAGTTACTTAGCTTCTAGCCCAAGATCGTCTAAAAGTTGCTCGGTAATGATAAGAGTTCATAGCCAAGGCATAACTTATGAAGCGGGGCGCGAAGATTGGCGAGTCCGAAAAGGCCCTAACAAGGCATGAGGATTCAATCTTATTGCTAAAGATCCAAGGTGATGTGAAAAGCATTATTCCCAAAATCAATATGAAGGATCAAGACTCACGACGAAAAGCAATCAACTCCCATAAAGATCATGGAGAAGTCTACCCGAAAAGACCCTAACAAGGTATGAGGATAAATAGATCCAAGTCCGAAAAGGAGGCGGATCGTTGTATCTCAAAATCCCAATTAGCGATTGAAGAAATAATCATGAAGTCGTGGTCAACAAAGTTGGATTACCCCTCAAAATTCTCCAAGTGAAGAAACTCTATTAACGAAGAGAAGACCATTATCTCAAGAACGTCTCTCAAGATATGAAGTATGAAGTACATGCCAAATATCGGCCCGAGAAAGGTCTCAAATCGTGAAGCGAGTTATGCCAAGATATGAACTTTTTGATATCCCGAGAAGCAGTTTTAAGAGATTTTGTCCTTTAGCTAACTATTGATCAAATCGTCCTACTTTGCTTTCAGCCTAAATAAACTATCGAAATAAGTCCAAAAATGCATCTTCATGATCATTCTAAGACAAAAATAAAATATAAGAGATACACCTAGGAATAAGGGAGTTTAAGCATATAATTAAGGCATGTGTGTAAGTGTTTGATTTGCTAACTTATAATAACAATGATCTCGTTTTTGAGCTTAGTTTGGGGAACGTGAAACTTGAGGGTGATAAATCATCGCAGCACCAAAGCCCTAATGTAAGTCCTTGATCTCTTTGCAAGTTATTTCCATGTAGCTATTTTCAAGTGAAAATGGTTTTCTATCCTTTTGTTTACTTTAAACTTTTAATTTCTCTTAGTACTTTAATTTTTGTTTAGTAGTATGTTAATAAGGCCAAGGTTGATTGATTATGAGAAAAGTGTAAAATTGCTTTATCACTAAGCATTGCATGAGGGCATGGCAATGGTTAAGTGTAGGGGATTTGATAGGTGTGTAAACACCCATCCTTTTACCACTTATTTCTTACTAAAACAAGACCAAAACACGTATTTAATATCATTTGTTTGGAATTATGCGTGGTTTTTGTGTTTATTGTGTTTTAAGAGTGAACCGGATGAATATTGAAGAAAGCATGGGATTGCACGGGTTTTATCAAGGAAAAAGACTCAAGACGAAGTCTATTGTCCAAGAGATGCAAAAGATTTGAAGTCAATGGGCCTATTTGAAGATTTATCGAAGAAAAGGACCAAAGATGGAAGATTTACATATGTCGAAAGAACTCAAGTCTATTAAACGAAGAAATTAAAAGACGAGTTGAATTTATTCGACGACAAATCCCGAATCAGAATCGAAAACGTCCACTTTTCTGAAAAGACGAGAAGAAAAGAAGAAAGGGAGAAAGCCCACTCAACAACCAAGGACAAGAAATATATATAGAGCTCCCTTCACACATTTTGGCCAGTTTTTAGTTTTTAGTTTTTCTCTTTTCTTTCTCTTTGTTTCGTAGGGAAGAAGCCAACACCACTAAGGTGTTGGTGATTTTGATTCTTGTTTTTACAAATCTTGTAGTTTTAATCTTTTCCTTTGATTGTTTAAACCTTAATCATCAATATCATCTTTCCATTAATCTTGTTCATCTTCATCTTTTTCATTTAAAGTTCTAAAGTTCTTATTTGGTTGATTTGATCTTCAAAAGTTAGTGGGTTTTGTGTGTTTATTGTTGGGATTTGATGTTTACGGTTAGTAGATGATTGGTGATTAGTTTTTGTTTAAGTTTTGGTTAAAATCTTGGCTGATTTTTGGTAGAATCGTATTCCCTGTTTTTTTAGTTCTTCATATTTCTCCAGATTCCGCATAAGCAATTTTATTCAGTATCAAAACCTTCTCTATCCGGAATATTTTATATTCCGGATTAACTCCTTCCATCCGGAATAATCTAATATTCCGGATCAACGTTGTCTATTCGGAATATCCAATATTCCGCATAAGCTCTTTATTCCGCATAAGCCCTTTATTCCGCATGACCTTTTATTCCGAGTAGAACCTTATTCCGCATCACCCATTTATTCCGGATCACCTATTTATTCCGGATAGCACTTTTATTCCGAGTAGAACTTTATTCCGAGTAGAACTTTATTCGGAGTAGAACCTTTATTCCGCATGGACCCTTTATTCCGCATGGAGCTTTTATTCCGGATAAACCTTTTATTCCGAATGAACTATTCTTATTGATTATTCCGGATAGAGCATTTCTTCAGTTATTCCGCATCAACAAAATTATTCCGAATCAAGCTTTTATCTTGGGTATTCTGAATCAAGCATACATTCCGAATCAAGCAACATGTTCAGCAAGGTTATTATACTGTTTAATTGTTTAATAACTTAATTTGAATTCAAGTTTTATTTTTATTGATTAACTACTTCTAGTTTATTTTTAATTACTTCACTCATTAACATTTTAGTAGAATAGAAACCAAACCCTTTATTTGTCACCAAGAACAATCATTCCACTTTGAGCTGTGATCAATTCGAGAGGATTCCGAGAGATATAATCTGAACCCAATGAAAACCATTGTATCAATGATCACCATATCGATGTAGATAAGTCATACTACAATGTGTATGAACGATTCAATTTTTGCTAAGGGCCATACTTAGTGTTGGCAATAAATAACTTGCAAAGTTTAATGATAAACTTAAATGAGAAGCATGGCGTATGTATATGCAAACAATATGTGTAAAGAGTGTTTATTCATGTGATTTTATCAAGATACTTTAATGTGCATTTCAGTGACTCAATGAGCTTAAGTGATGTGATCATTAGGGGGAGAGAATATACGCGTTGCACTCTTTTTCCCTTGACCATGGTTTTGTCCCCACAGGGTTTTCCGGCAAGGTTTTAATGAGACAACATTTCGAGCGTATAAAGGAGTTATGTACTCTTTTCCCTTCATTAGATTTTTGTCCCGCTGGGTTTTATCTAATAAGGTTTTCCCGAGGCATAATCCTCATATGAAAATACAAGAAGGATTGTTATTGATAAATATGGATGCATGTCCATATCTTTTATTTTAGATGTTATTTAAATCATGAATTTTTCCTTCACTAGATTTTTTCCTAATGGGTTTTGTCTTGTAAGGTTCTTAAGATGACATATTTTCAAGTGTAATCATTATTAAGACTACTTCATCAATCATACAAAGATTCTAAGAAGAAGAGAACAGATTTTTTATGAAGATAATAAAGCATGCAAAAGAGGTTGCATTAAAGACGACAAGACATTTAGTTCAAGCAATAATTTGGAGGATTTATTTATCAAGAGTCTTCCTACCTCAACATTAGGAAGTTAACCTACTACAACGAAATGTGTCGACTCAAAGATCTAACGTGATGTAGTCATCAGAAGGAGATAATATACGTTGCACTATTTTCCTTCGTCATGGTTTTGTCCCACTCGTTGGAATTTTGAAATGTTATGGATAATTATGTATGGATGTTTAGAATAAGGCCCATGTCCAAATAATAATTAAAGTTTACCCTAATATTTTCTTATAAATACTCATTGTATTTATCATGTATCAATATCAATTGAAAAATACAAATATTCTTTACTTTTATTCGTAACAACATACACATTTATTTAGCTTTATTTTTTTTGTTATAGTCGGCTAGAAGAAGTGTTTTATCATCCTTATCAACAACCATCCGATTCAATCAATCAGTAAGTTTTTCAATTTCAATATTTTCTGTTTGTTTTATAATAATTCAATCAATCGGTAGGTAGGGTTTTATTGGATTAAAAAAGTTGTTTATTGTTTTTATCTTTCTTGTACGTACCGATTATTACTTCATGGGCTGTTTGTTTTGCCTGCTGGCTTATTTTAATAAGTCTAAAAAAAAATATGAAATTTCGGATATTCATTAAGTTATCTTTAATTAAAAGACCACTTAATCAGTTTTCATATAAACTTATTTATTGTCTTTTTCAGCTTTCTGAATTACTTGTCACATGTTTTCACATAAATCTGGATGTAGTAATTAGATGAACTAAAATGCTGATTATTTTATTTGTTGCCAATCAACAGGTACACATGACTAGTACATCTGCTAGCGTCATAGATAAAATCTCTTTGGACAGGGATGTTCTTACAGAATTACTCACTAAAAATGGCGATGAAATCCCGTTCAGCACTTTTGAGCACCTCTTCAAGGATAAGTGTAACGACTTTGGTTTTACCGATCTTTATGAGCTTTGTGCTTTCTTTAAAGATATTGTGATGGTGGAAGTAAACGACTCAGGAGAGGAGGTGTTAAGGAAGACCACCAAACTGGCAGTTATCGCCGAGAATATTGACATCTTGCTTCAATATTCTCATTTGGGAGTTGCATGGTCTGATTTGTCTGATCATATAGAGCCCGGTTACCAGCTACTGTTCAACACACGACTGGACTATAACTCCCTTGGTGTGATGGATATTCAGGACCTCTTTCTCCAGCTGGTCGAACAAAAAAAGGTGGCGGTGCTTACAAATCCAGAAACCAAGGAAAAATATGTGATGTCTGTTAGTATGGCAAAATTGAAACAAAAAGCCTCTTTGACACATATTGTTAAAGAATTACTCGCGAAGCATGGTGGTGAAATCGCATTCAGTTCTTTTGAGGATTTCTACAAGGGTATGTTTCATGTAGAATGGAACCCTGATTACTATGGTTTGACCGATCTTGATCAGCTTTGTCATGTCTTGAAAAATATTGTGATCCTGAATGTAAACGACTCAGGAGATAAGGTGATGAAGACCAAATTAGACTCCTCAAGACAGGCAGTAGTTATCAGGGAGATTGAAGAGATACTTGAAACATGTCCTTGGGGAATTAGAATTGATGATTTGTCTTGCATAGAGTGCAGTTACCAGCTAAGGCATCTCAAACCACTGGACTATGAGTCCTTTGGTGTGGATAATATTGAGGACCTCTTTGACGAGCTTGAAACTCATGGTAAGGTGGTGTCACTTGATAGGACAAAGGTCGACGATACGTTTGTGATGTCTTTTCGTTTGGCAGCATCACAACATAGAGACAGTTTGAAGTCTGTTGTTGAAGAATTACTCCGTATATATGATGGTGAAATCAGGTTCGGCTCTTTTCCGCATTACTACTGTAAGAGATATAAGCGGCAATGGATCCCTGATGACTATGGTTTGACCAATCATCGTCAGCTTTGTGATGTCTTGAAAGATATTGTGATGATGGAAGTAAACGACTCAGGAGAGGAGGTGATAAAAGCGGTCAACGAGGACTCTAAGGACAGGCGGCCTACAATTTAAGATAAAGGAAGACAAAAATGAATAGAGAGGGTTTGCAGATGATATTTTACTTTCTCTTTGGCCTAATAAATTACTACTGTAGTATTTTTGTTTGACCATTTCAGAAGCATTCTTCTATTTTAGTTTTATGGGTTCAAATGATTATTATTATTATTATACTTCCATGTCAAAGTTATATGTTTATGTTTTCAAACCTTAGCTTGTTTAAGACTCCTCGTTTTGTTTTGTTCAGTCAATTGAAAGTTTTATTTGTTAATCACTATGGAGCATATGATCTGATTGAATGTTGATATCCTATCGTCCTTTACGATAGATAGTTCCAAGGCCTAGCTACTTTTTTTGCTTACCATTCATCTGGTTGTCAATGGCTTGGGTGAAATTATGCTGGATATAGTTGAATAATCAGTATGTTGAATAATCACCATGGAGCATATGATCTGTTTAAATGTTGCTATCTGATCGTTCTTTACGATAGACAATTGCAACCGTGATAAGTCCTGGCTACTTTTAGTTTACCATTCATCTGGTTGTGGGAAATCACCGACTGATCCACACTAAACACTAGATTTAACCAATGGCTAACATATAACGATGGTTAGTCATTGTCAGACGTTAATTTTATAGACGATTTGCAGCATCCTTGTAACAACTATTCAAATTCAACCTTTACAGTTGCATATGTTGCAACAAAAGGAGATAAGGTACATCTTAAGATCTACCAGTCTAACAAATTCAAAAGGCCAAAGAAAGGTCCTTCTGTCCATCCACCCTAATTAACTACGGGGTCTCTTAAAGGTTCTGGTTAACAATCATCCTAGCATCATTCGACAAGGGTGTTATCAAAGAATGCTAAGAATATATGTGCAGAAAACATGATTTCTACATGAAAATAACTTTAGGGCTGGTAGAATTATGAACGATGACGCTATGTGCTATATATCCTTATTTACCCCCTTCCAACACATAAGTGTAACCAAACAGCACCAAAACTTGTACATTTAATATGTCGGTATAGCAGATAATAAGTCGGTATAGCACTGTACAATAATGATCATGACTCGATAATTAGATTCACCATAAGATTGTATGTGGATGGTTCAGCATACTTACTTTTAAAAGACATAACAGCAAAAACTAAAGCCAGTTTGATGACGACATATAAACAAACACTGATAAGGTGCCATGGGTTTCCAGATATAACTTTGAAAAACAAGGAGTCTGAAACGATCTGACAAGGTTTAAAAAACATAAAGAGATAACTTTGACTTGAAAGTATAATAATCATTGAACTGATAAAACTAAGATAGAAGCGTGCTTCTGAAAATAGATGAGCTCCTAATGTCCCGGTCTGGTCCTTCAGCCTACGGATTGTACTCCTAACCGTCGGTACTGTTGCAAAAAAGAACATCAGTAGTTGCAACACGAGACTACTAAAGGTGAACTTATTGAGGATTGGATTGTTACTAATTACTTCAAGGTGTAAGCACCACCTGCTTTGACTTTGCCACAGTCCTAGCACAACTCCAAATTCCAACAGCCTTTTTCTTCACTGCATACTGTGATTTATTTCCTTGTAAATGAATTTAGTAAAAGAAGCAAACAATAACTGAGAAATTGTACTAACCTAAAGAATACCTTGCCGCATAATTCACAAAAGTAGTTGCTGTGCTGGCTGTTTACCCTTTTCTTGATCTGCTTTCATACACTAGCGCCATAACGGGTACCTGACAAAGCATTGTAAGAAAATTGTAAAACAAACATCATGATAGTTTTAGTATTTGTTTAAGCTAGTAATAAAATGCTATCCTACGGATAAACCCATGATTGTATGCTTTACTGAATAATAAGGTGATGAACTTGTAAGGATTACTAGCTGATATAAATCAATATCTCTTTGAAGAAGAAACTTTTGAGTGCGATACGATGCGACCCAATGCTCATTTGTTTCTTACGAACTAAAGGAAGTTGAGATTAAACCCAATTTCCATAACAAATGAAAACATTTGGTCCATATTTGTCAGTCCTTTTAAATTCACAACTTTTTAAATGCGGTTCATGACTTCTATTCATGGTGACGAACCTTCAAATAGAAATGGCATGTACCCTATTGCATTTCTGTATCTCTGTTGAACCTGAGATTTTATCAATCTGTTCAGATAACATAATCAAAGAACAAGATTCATAGCCTCTCAAAAAAAAAAACCGCGAGACTAACCTGAAGGATTTGTTCACTGCTTCGCAAGCAATTCCTACCAATGACACAAAATGATGCCACTAGATCCACCACCAGTGATTTTTGCCCCGTATAAGATTCCATCTCCAGAAACAGATGGTTTTCTGTGCTGCATTTCATGAACTAATTGTACAAGTCTATCCGTCCCATCTGACCCTAATCTGCAAGCACTATAACTGTAACGGCACTGCATAACGACCAACCAATTTACCCGTAAGCAAGTTACCATAGAAAAGGCCTGTCTTTTAAGATGATAAAAGTACCCGATACATTAGTTCGCCGAGAGCAGTGAGTTGCTCTTCTGACGAAGCTGATGGTAGTAGTGCTTTAAAGCTATGTTGCACGGGGCCGGATACTACAACGGGGACGGGTACTTAGAAACGCCAATGTCCAAGAATTTATGAAACGGGTACGGCAACAATCGTTTGTGTATTTTATATTTTTTTTATATATATTTATTAATAAAATAAAATATATACTACTCCGAGATCAAATTGGAACAGCCAAAGATAACATTTGATAAAATTTGGTATGGTCCCATTACCCAAAACATAAAAATATATCGAAAACTAGATTTTAAATACTTGTATGTATACAGTAAAAAAACTATACAAAATGACAAAACACAATTAACATTCACTATATCTCTTATGATTAACACATTTAATATTTTAATTAATATTATTAGTTTATTACTTCCCTCTCCACCCATATCATCTTCTTCCCTGCAACAATCATCGTCTTGTTTTTTAAATCTACTAATTTTAGAGCTGTGACAAACAATAACTTTTAGGCCAGAAACGCAATCCTAAGCCCAGAAACGTTTCCGAAACGTTTCTGTCTCAACACCAAACGTTTCCATTCCACCTGAAACGTTTCTCTTTCTCTTTTCTCAGAAACGTTTCCGGCACGTTTCCAGGCGTTTTCCGTTTCCGAAACGTTTTGGATACGGGAAACGGCACTCTAGAGGCGTTTCCGTGCAACATAGCTTTAAAGGCCTGGCACATATAAAAATATCAGTATGCTGATAAGAAAATTCAAATGTTCTTTTATCCTTGAAAATAGACCAACCTTCACGCGGAAATTTTCATAAATAGGATGTCTAGTGGCTGCTTTGACTCCATATGCACGTTTCTTATCAATCAGTGTCACGGGATCGTTGTGATGACGTTTCACCGCTCAGCGTATCCGGAAGGTTATTAGAATACATACCTTTAAATCTAAAGGATGCAAGAAACATGTATTAGACTCGCTACATGATTAAAAACAATAATTCATAGGATTTTTATTTGAGGTGACAAATCATGCTCACTTTGTTAAATATGGGGCCTTTTTTGATACTTTTCTAAAAAGGATGGGACACTTTTTGATACTTTTCTAAACGGGCGCACAAGTAAGACATTAAATGGGCTTAATGGGCCTATGTAAGATTTTTTTTTTGAAAGGCAATATATTTCAAACCAAACAAATCTACAAACAAAAGCGTCCACTACCTTAACAAGATACTTAAAAATAGTGGAACCAAGAAGAAATAAGATACAAGATGAGCACAAGGGCTTGACAAACTAACCTAAGACACAAAACAAACACACAACAAGAGACACTAAGCCAAATACAGGGCAGCCTAAGCCAAAATGCCATAAAATACAAAAGGAGCAGACATGGACATGCTGTAGCCTGGTGCATCACCTCAATAGACAAACCAAACCAAAAATCACACTAACTGTATATTATCACAGAGCATATCTGATCCAAAAATTGAACTCGACATTTAATCGGATCAAAAAGCCATTCTAGCCAATTCATTTCACTTTTTTTAACAGGATGATCACAGAGCATACCTGATATCACATAGCATATCAGATACAAGATGAGCACATGGGCGTATGTAAGATACTAATTAGGATACTCGGCTAATCTTTTAAACTTAATTTTTTATCCCCGGCTTTCAAACAAGTATTATTATTTTTATATTTTTATGTTTTTATATATGTTTTCTTCCCATTTTAGCTTGCGCCTGTTTAGCCTGCCCGTTTAGCCCGTGCCCACACGTTTTGCCACCTATACTTTTTATGATTGTCTTAGTGTAAAGATTGCATAAATAATCTAAAGATGCTTTCATCATGAAGCAGTTCAATTCCGTACTCTTCTAACTCATCAAGATTATTCCCGTTACCATTTGAATATGATTGCGAAGAGATATCAGATGCAGAATATGATTGCGAAGAGATATCAGATGCAGTGGACTTGATCATTTTGCAACCCATAAAGGCTCCTATTCTAAATGATCCATAGTCAGCACCCCCGATATTGTGTCGTAAACCAGAGGATTCGCCAAAACCGTATATTAATGGTTATAGAGTTCATAACAATTATTTAAAACCCTAATATGGATCAAAGAGCGCATAGCGGAAGCGATTAACAAGATCATTAATTTAACACAATTATATTAATCAAGATTAGGGTTACATACCTTTATCCTAGCAAGATCCACAAGACGACGGAACGAACGACAACTAAGGTTGATCACGAACAATACCAAGAATATAATCTAAAGGAAGATTATATCACGCTCTTGTACACACGTAATACGGCGAGTTAACCGTGAGTCTAGCACGAGCAAACCGAGCTTCAACGCTTATGGATTATCTACCCAATAACTCTAGAGAGGGATTAGGACTAGATATTTAGCTAAATCGAAAACCAACCGAAACCCTAAGATGGTGAGGGTGTGGCGATCGCAGGAAGAGAAGAGAAGGGGAGGGACAAAAATTATGAAGGCCTTGGGGTTGTTTATATAGGCTTGGCAATTCTTGGGCTCCAAGTAATAAACAAGAATTAGGAAACAAAAAGTTTCCCTCTCCCCCCTTTGGTTTTGGCCGACGGCTACACCACCCCCAAGGGGTGTTTGTGTAGTTTTTCCTATTCCTTCTTTTAGCTTCTATTTAGTTTCCATAACGGTCGTTATAACTTAACTCTTATTTATTACGATCGTTAGTTAAGCTTTGGCTTGATTTAATAAATTTATATAAAATATATTTAATAAATAAATTAACCCTTTACGTTATGTGTGCAATCTCGTGATCCCGAGTTCGACCCTATCTCACGACTATTAATTTTAAGTCCATAAAATTTCAGCTCCCACTTGGACAAAATTCTAATATCGTGATCACATTGACTAGCGTCTAGTTACACTAGCAATGTCACTAGTACAAACCGGGTAAGGTCTCCTGGACAAGAACCTTTTAATGATTACATCATTATTATTATCCTTTCATTTCAAATACGCTTGTTAATAAGGATATGGATCTCAGTCATTCCTTCATTAACCATTCTGTTTCTTGTTTACGGATATAGCAAGATTACCAAAACAAATTTAGGTGTGGCCACACAAACATCTTACTACTCCCCCAAGGGGTCCAGTTGTATTTATACTTCAAACATAATTTGAAGGAAACGAATCCCATTTTGACTACAGCAAAACACATGAACTTCGCAACACTTCTGAAAATAACCCTTATAACTACCAGTTACGTTTAGCGTTAGGTTATCTCACAGAAATGCACTACATTCAATGCAGTTTTCTGGTATCTCAGGTCTAAGGATAACTATTTATGATTTACTTAATGACAAAGATCCATAAAGTAAAATCACATAGTTGGGATAAGTCCAATATTTGATCCATCAAATATCATCCAAAATTGACCAATATACTTCCAAGTATACCCTGTCACCATTTTGAATTGTCTTAGTTTAATAATATTCCCATATTATTAATCGACAATGGACATTTAGAAACATCAAAATGCTCATGGATTAAAACATGTAAAATAGGATACAAAATCAAATAACAGAAAAATAAACGAAACCCAATCTTTATTTCATCAATTCAATAATGTCTTACATCCTTTATCCAAATACTAATCAACAGATTTATTGCATGAATTCGCTAGCTAGTTGCAGCCCAATTGCCTTGGCATGCTTAACTACCTTTGGCCTAGATAAAGCCTTAGTAAAAGGATCAGCTACGTTATCATCTGTGTGAACTTTTATCAATTTTACTTCTCGAGCTTCCACTTGTTCTCAAACGTAGTGATATCTACGTTGAAAGTGTCTGGCGCACTTCATGACTCCAGGGTCATTGGCGAATATTATTGCCGCAGAATTGTCGCAATATATATCAAAAGGTTCTTTAATTGAAGGCATCACTCCAAGATCTCCAATAAACTTCCTAATCCAAACAGCTTCCATTGCTGCTTCTAAAGCGGCCATGTACTCAGATTGAGTTGCATGCATAGCAATGGTTTTCTGCTTACTGCTCTTCCAGTCTACTGCTCCTCCATTGATGACAAACACGTAACCCGTCTGAGACTTCGTATCGTCTTTATCACATTGCCAGGACGCATCACAGAATCCTGTTACATTCAGTTCTGTGTTTGGTTTACCCCCGAATACCAAAAACATATCTTTCGTACTCCTCAAATACTTTAGAATATGTTTAACAGCAGTCCAGTGGAACTTTCCTGGATTCTGTTGGTATCTACTGACCAAGTTCTGAGCAAACGCCACATCAGGCCTTGTGCATCTTACAGCATACATAATAGATCCTACTGCCGAAGCATAAGGCACCTTCTTCATGTAAGCCACCTCTTCAGGTGATGATGCATCTTTCTCATGACTTAACTCATGCTTAACCTCCATCGGTAAGAAACCTTTCTTAGAGTTATGCATGTTATATTTCTTTAATATCTTATCAATATAAGCATCTTGACTAAGACCAATTAACCGTCTACTCCTATCTTGATAGATTTTAATTCCCAGAATATATGCAGCATCTCCAAAATCTTTCATAGAAAAACATTTACCAAGATAATCCTTAACTTTCTTAAGTCTTGGAATGTTACTTCCCATGATCAATATGTCATCGACATATAGAATTAGGAACACTACATTACTCCCACTAGCTTTGCGGTATACACATGGCTCATCACGATTTTGAATAAATTCGAACTTTTTGATTTCTTCATCAAATCGCTTAGTCTATTGACGTGATGCTTGCTTCAAACCATAAATGGATCTTTGAAGTTTGCACACGCGCTTTGGATATTTAGGATCAACATACCCTTCTGGTTGTTGCATATAGATATCTTCATCTAAGCGACCGTTCAAGAAGGCAGTTTTAACATCCATTTGCCATATCTCATGGTCATAGTATGCTGCTATAGCTATGAGAATCCTAATAGCTCGTAAGTCTGCTACAGGAGAAAATGTCTCCTCGTAGTCTACGCTAAAAGTTTGAGTAAAACCTTTAGACACTAAACGTGCTTTATAGGATTGTACATCACCACCCATGTCAGTTTTCTTCTTATAGATCCACCTATTTTTCACTACTTTAGCATTTTTAGGTGCGTCTACAAGAATCCAAACATCATTGATTTCCATGGATTTCATTTCCTCATTCATCGCAACTATCCATTTTGACTTTTCTGGATCAGACATTGCGGACCGATAGTTAGCAGGTTCACCAAGATCCCCTACTTCCTCCCCATCATCCTCTATGTAAAGACATAGTTTGTCCGGCGCACGTATAGTCCTTTGAGACCTACGTGGAGGAATTAATTCCGGCGGAACACTCAGACTTTCTGGTTCTACAGGAATTTCTTCGCTAGTATTTTCAGAAGGCAATGTATCTTCTTGAATTTCTTCAAGATCATAATTTCTCCCAATGAATTCTTGATTTACAAGATCATTTTCAAGGAAGTCTCCATACCGAGCCACAACTATTTTGTTCTCAGCCGGATAATAAAAGTAGTAACCCATAGTTTCCTTAGGGTAACCTACAAAGATATATTTTACTGAGCGTTGTTGGAGTTTATATCCAGAGTCACGTTTCACATACGCCTCACAACCCCAGACTTTTAAATAAGACAAATATGGCTTCTTGCCATGCCATAGTTCATATGGTGTCTTATCTACCTTCTTAGTGGGAACCATATTTAGAATACGAACAACAGATTCAAGAGCATAATCCCAAAAAGATAATGGTAAAGTTGTAAGATTAAACATAGATCGTACCATATCCAATAATGTACGATTTCTCCTTTCAGATACACCATTTTATTGTGTACTATACGGAGAATTAAGTTTCTGAACAATTCCATTCTCACTTAAATAATCTTTAAACTCTTGACTTAAATATTCACCACCACGGTCAGAACGAAGAGCTTTAATCTTCTTTCCCAGTTGTAACTCTACTTCAGCTTTAAACGTTTTGAATGTTTCAAATACCTCATGTTTATGCTTAAGTAAATAAACATAACCATAACGGCTATAATCATCCGTAAACGTCAAGAAGTAGCTAGCACCTTTCCTTGACACATGTCTAAGTGGTCCACACACATCAGTATGTATCAACCCAAGTAGTTCAGTAGCCCTTTCAATATTGCTATTAAAAGGTTTCTTGGTCATCTTTCCAGAGATACAAGATTCACATTTATCGAATGATTCATCATTGATACTTTCCAAAAGCCCATCACATTGTAGCTTTTGTATGCGAGTCTTCCAAATATGGGCAAGCCTACAA
Source organism: Glebionis coronaria (assembly GCA_025667525.1). Lineage (NCBI taxonomy): Eukaryota > Viridiplantae > Streptophyta > Magnoliopsida > Asterales > Asteraceae > Glebionis > Glebionis coronaria. The sequence continues at coordinate 675,913,071 of CM046876.1, forward strand.
TGCCAAAGATAAGAAGAGTTCTTGTCTAACTTACTCTTCTTATTCATGCTAAAAACAGAATTATTTTTCCTCTTGGAATTTTTATCATGCATGTTTATTTCAAAAACACCATTCACAGAAATTGCATCAAAATAGAATAAGCCATCTTTGAAAACAGAAATTCTATTATTATCAATCGTGTGAATAAATCCAAGATCCAACATACAAGAAAAGGAAATGATACCCCTAACAATTGTAGGTGCATAGTGACAATTATTTAAAAACAGTACTAAACCCGAAGGTAAAACTAATTTAAATATTCCTATAGCTTCAACCGCTGCTTGTGCGCCATTGCCCACTTGCAGAAATTGTTCCCCATAGGTAAGCCTCCTTTTCAACTCAAATCCCTGCAGGGTATTACAAATGTTAATACCATATCCCGTATCATATACCCAGGAGTTTGATTTGTATGAAAGATTAAATAACTCTATCATAAATAAGTTACCAGAAGATGGTGCTGCAGCAGCTTGCTCAGCCTTCTTCTTGTTTTCTGCCATTTCATAGAGATAGAGAGAGCAATTCCTCTTCCAGTGTCCAGTCATCTTGCAGTGGTGACAAGTCTCATCTTTCAGAGATTTCTTAGCAAAGTTATTCTTAGGTTTTGATGTAGTCGCAACTTGCTTGCTCTTATCAACCTTGCCTTTGCCTTTCTGCTTCTTATTCCCTTGCGGTTTTGGTTTCGACACTCTACCCTTTTGTACAAGAAGTACTTAAGGTGTAGCAGTGGATGCCTTATCTTTCAAACCCTTTTCAAAGTCAATGAGCATTGCATGCAAATCATTAACTGTCTTCCCCGTGCAATGCATATTATAGTTATGAACGAAATCATTGAAGTCCTTATTAAGGGACCTATTGATCAAGTTAATAGCCATATTATGATCAAAGGGTTGTCCTAGTGCGATGAGTTGCTCCATATAACCCCTCATCTCCATATAATGAGCACTTACGGACTTTCCAGGAGCTTGCTTGCAACTATGTAGAGCATCAACCAGATCATAGATCTCTACAGCTTGCGGCGTTTCATACACAGCCTTGAGTTCATCAAGCATTTGCTGAGGTGAAGCTATCTCATACTTCCTTTGAAGTGATGGAGCCATTCTTCCTAACATTACAGCAGCCACCACATGGTGCTTCTTAACGTTAGCAGCGTGTTGAAGCCTTTCCGCATCAGTTGCTCCTTCAGCAAGATCCTCCGGAAAAGGAGTTTCCAAGATATTGATAGTACCCGCTGCTCTCAGAACAACTCTTAGTGAGCGGTACCAATAATTGAAATTAGGACCAGTAAGTTCAGGCCGTTCAACCGAGCTTATTGTCAGATTGTTTTCGGGTTGAGCCATTTCTACAAAAATAAGTTCAAACATTAGTATTTTCGATAATACAATTCAAGAAAATAAAATTACCCCGGTAATAAAACCATAGTATTTTCCTTGAAAAACTAGAATCCATATTGACATAGATTTATCACATCAGTTGATCTGCTAGTGACAAATGTATTCAACACAGTAACTTGTCGAACAATAATTGCCAAATCAAATTGCAATTTCTAGATATGTCAGGGATTTACATTGCCAAAATCATTTGCATTGTAAACATGTTTTATCCCTTCTTTATGCCTTAAGTTTCCAGTTCTCACTGAGTAACTCAATTAAGTCGACTAATCTAAAGAACGTAAAACCTTCATGTGCAATCTTATTCAGTCATGAAGTTTTCTCTCCATTACAACATCGTCCGATATCTTATATGACGACAATTGTAACTTCAAGTGTTCGTCAATTAGAGGGCATATGACTTAAATTTTAGGGTATAGATTTTGGTGTCAAAATCATGTATGGAGAAGCATGCATTCATCTCCATAACATAATTTAATAAAACATTTAGTAAACTTTTTGGTGAGACTAAAAGTTCATCATATACTTGCAAGGTTGAGGTATTGGTTAAACCAATTAAAGATTTTACACACAACTAAATTTACACCGTACTTTTTCTAGAACGTTAGTTATAGCACAAAGCAATAACCTTATTCATTGTGTTTCGGATGTGAATTAATGTAGTTAAATCAACCTTAACGAATTGTACCAATAACAACCGTAGACAATACCAATTTGACGCACAGGCGAGCCGGGAATTTGGTCAGCGCTGAAGCATAACACCTCATTCCTTAACCGGGTACATGACCAGCGGTGCGTTATACCCACTTTATAGTTTCCCAAAATTGAGTAGCCGTTAAGTTGCTATTGCAATTCTAATCAACGAAAATCATATGAATTTTACATCTCAAAACAATTCATTAATTTTGATAAGGTTTAGTCCATATTATTTTCTTGGAAAAAAATACCCTTGTTTACAACATACAATATAAAAAACGTATGAAAACAAGTAGTACAAAAAAAAAACTAAATCAAATAGCCACATGCATAACAATTTATTCAAAGAACATCAAATCTAGGGTTTTTATAAACATAAAAAGTCTTCCCTAATTTTAAAACTTTGAATCAAATAAAGCAAATAGCAATCAAAATTATATGATCCGTAAGAAACATGCATTTTTATTACGGATCTCCCACATTCTCTTAACAATTAAAAAACTACGGATCGTAACCACGCATGACATAACAATTAATTCATGCAAAAACGTCTAAAGTTAATTACCATGCAATTTTAGGGTTTACAAAATATTTTTTTTTTTTTTATAAAAAATTCGACTAAAGTCGATTTTAATAATAAAAAAAAACAAAACCCTAATTTTTCATAAAACCTAAAAAACAACATGTAATTTTTAACACAAATCATTATTAGTTAAAAAACTTTAGATCTTGATAATTATAATCATGCTAAAACGGCTCTCGATGCCACTAATGGTTATAGAGTTCATAACAATTATTTAAAACCCTAATATGGATCAAAGAGCGCATATCGGAAGCGATTAACAAGATCATTAATTTAACACAATTATATTAATCAAGATTAGGGTTATATACCTTTATCCTAGCAAGATCCACAAGACGACGGAACGAACGGCAACTAAGGTTGATCACGAACAATACCAAGAATATAATCTAAAGGAAGATTATATCACGCTCTTGTACACACGTAATACGGCGAGTTAACCGTGAGTCTAGCACGAGCAAACCGAGCTTCAACGCTTATGGATTATCTACCCAATAACCCTAGAGAGGGATTAGGACTAGATATTTAGCTAAATCGAAAACCAACCGAAACCCTAAGATGGTGAGGGTGTGGCGATCGCAGGAAGAGAAGAGAAGGGGAGGGACAAAAATTATGAAGGCCTTGGGGTTGTTTATATAGGCTTGGCAATCCTTGGGCTCCAAGTAATAAACAAGAATTAGGAAACAAAAAGTTTCCCTCTCCCCCCTTTGGTTTTGGCCGACGGCTACACCACCCCCAAGGGGTGTTTGTGTAGTTTTTCCTATTCCTTCTTTTAGCTTCTATTTAGTTTCCATAACGGTCGTTATAACTTAACTCTTATTTATTAACGATCGTTAGTTAAGCTTTGGTTTGATTTAATAAATATATATAAAATATATTTAATAAACAAATTAACCCTTTACGTTATGTGTGCAATCCCGTGATCCCGAGTTCGACCCTATCTCACGACTATTAATTTTAAGTCCATAAACTTTCATATATGACTAGGAATGTCCACCAAGCCCAATACCTCAGCAGGCTACAAGAAACTTTCACCACATAGGAAACTTAGCCAAAAGTTTACCACATCATGGTAAATATAACATGCTTCTAAAACGATGAAATCTAAAAGATCAGCTAGACATGGAACAGGTCAAGCCGGTCAACAGTCACCAATAATGTGTTTTTAACAGTGAAAACCTACTAAACTTTTAATCAAGTCATTGGTATTACTGAGTATATCTTAATAGGAAGTGTTCAAGGTCGGACCGAACCATTTGGCCATGTACAAAATTTTGACCTGTCAATCAACTTGCATGAACAGCCATTAGAAATTTAGAATCATGTTACCTAGCAAACCATTGCGAGAAGCTTGTTAGCTTCACCACACGCAGAAGCCATCTGATCCATCACACCACATGGAGCTCTAACAACTTGTGTTCTACCTGTAGAATAATAATGTAACATTTCAGAGATAGCTTCTACTTTATAGTGGTTTAAAAAAAAACATGTTTGATGATTTATACCTTTTGGTAGAGCAAAGCAAGCTCTCTTAAACTGATATTTAAGCCCTTGAAACGAAGATAAAACTTTAAAATCCAAATAATTAGCTTTATATATGCCATAGTTCTGTACATACCATGATGCATGCTAGCAACCTCCACTGAGACAGAAGATGATACACCTTTGCCTTCAAGAAACCTGTATATTTTCAAAATTCAATGAATTTTCAGAACCACCTACGAAACTTAAAGAGAAAAATAATACTTTTGTAACGGGTCACGCGCAAAGAAACTTCTGGCCTTCTCGTATGAAATTGGCTTATCACCATCATAAAATCTGACATGTCCATATCAAATGTTGGACCACGGTTGCTCAATTCGGATCCATATGACACCTGATAAAGATTTTCACGAATGAGAAGAGTGAAATGAATGCATAATATAGATGAGAAATTTATTTTATATAAGTTGATTACAATTTCGAGCACGTGTGTAGGTCCTTATCCTTTGGCATTCTGCCGAGCCTGTGCATGCTTCCATAGCCTTCGTTTACTGGGATGAATTTTTTGAACAACAACATGACAGGCTTCTCTAATAGGCATCTGCGAGGTATATGATTTAAATCAGTATAAGATAAAAACGCAAGGTGGAACAATGTATCAAAACGAGCCATGTGCATAGTTTAGCAATATTTCTGGGGCATGTGAATTTTACCCTATTTCTATTCATGATGTAAGTTCAAAGGACAAACACTAAATGCTGTTGATTATCCGCTACAACTGCAGGTAAGAAAAGTCGATGATAAATATATAAATACTATTGTATGCATACATATATGACTGCTTGTTTACTTACTGCGTAATGCCTACCAATTCAAGGATCTAAACAACCCTTAAGTTATAACAGCTTCTACAACATTGTGTGTCTTTGATGGTTATTAGGTGATCAGAAATGCGAGCTAGGCACTAAGAACCAACAAACCACATATTTAATTCAACCAAAAACTTCGTATCTTACATGTCCAGAGATCATAGAGACAATTTCATAGAAATTCAAACGGGCTTTCAGCTTGACGTCAGAACGCTCACAAATTATAAAACACATGCAGTTTTGAGTCATTACGGATTTCCGTACGTTAAGTAACGCATATAAAAATAACCTCTACTTACTCTCTTCCATAATTTTTAGTTACATATGTCGTTTAGGTGGAATGACGCACAATGTTGGCTACCACATCATTCTGCATAGAAAGAAAGAGGGAGTTAGATAAGGTTCCTTTAAAGCATAATCACACTTAGGCTAAGTGAGTTTGACTATATACACCATAACATCCCAAAGGATTTAAAAGCAAAGGTTTTTTCCTTTCAAATTAATCAATTACGATGAGCAGAAACAATCTGGAATGGGCCTGTTAACCCACAAACCCATTTATGTCAACGTTTTGAAAACCTATACAATGAACCAATATGTTGATTATGGCATTTTTTTCATATCATACCTGAGCCTGCTACGAGATCCTAGCTGCAATTTTTTTAAAGAGTCACACAAACGGCTTGAATTCGCCAATTAGCTGCAAATTATACAAATTTTACCTATCAAATACCATCACCACCTGGAACAAAACTTGTGTACGACATATACCTCAACTAATCTCCATCGTCTCCACAATCATGATCGTTTTCCCAAAAGGAAAACTTTAACACTAATAATCAACTTATGTACATATATTACGCTATAAGCATAAAGGAATATGTACACGTAAATAATATATGTCCGGAAGTCGTCCCGAGCCTAAGGTAACGCACGCGTTAATACGTAAAACAATTATACGTTAATATATTTTTCATAATATATTAATTAGTGATAAGCTATTACCGACGTTAATTAATTAGTTACTTAACGAGAATTTATAATAATAATTAAACGTTAATTATTATATAAAACAAATAAAAGGATATTTGTATTAATGTCTTTTTTACTTTAGCTACAAGTCTTGGTTTCCTATTTGGTTTAGGAACCGACTATGCTGTACATGTATATATAATGATGGGTCTTCATCATTAATAATCGATCCATGCAATTGATAGATTCCCTACAAGCAAAAAAAAGTAAAAGACGATTCAATATTCTTTGGTTTTACTATTTTGCGATCAACTAAATATTATTGAATATTAGTTGTGTTATCACTATAAGTACTAGCACACTTAGTTGTTTGCTATAACGTATTGTGTGCGTATTCTTAGAGAGATCATACTTTGATCTTTATTGGTGGTTCGATAAAGGTGTTTAATCCATCGCTAAAAGGTACGCGTTTCTTTATACTTTATGTTAATTACTTGTCTATACGTGATCCTATAATCCGCTGCGTACTCGTGATTATTAATGTGTTAATATGATAAAAGGTTTTTTTATAAATTCTAACAGTGGCATCACGAGCCGTTCGTATAGCTTTTAATTACATTAAAAATAACGAAAGAGATAAAATTATGTAAACTTACTATGATGGCGTTTGAAATATTTTATTTGAAGATTACACTACAACATTCGCGCCCTACCCCAGCGATATTTTTGGTGTTTCCCCAGCGACATGTCGCTGGGGAACTATATCCCCAGCGACATGTCGCTGGGGTATATTCGCTGGGGTACGCTAGTTGTTAAAAGTATCCCCAGCGACTTCCCCCAGCGACACGTGGGCCCCACAGACTTTTCTTGGAAGAACAGATGCCACGGTGGCAATATTTTTCTCCAGCGATATGTCGCTGGGGAAAATCCTTATTAAATAAAAAAAAATTAAGTTAAACTTAACCATTTTAGCTAATTACAAAGTTTCCCCAGCGACAAGTCGCTGGGGAAACTTTCCTTTCATTTGACTTGTCAACGCGTTGCCGTTGACTTGTCAACGCTTTCCAAAGTTTCCCCAGCGACATGTCGCTGGGTAAACTCTTGATACATTTGACTTGTCAACGATTTGCGTTTGACTTGTCAACGAATAACCAATGTTTCCCCAGCGACATGTCGCTGGGGAAGAGTCTGCAGGTTTTTTTTTTTAAATTTCCTGCATAGCAGGCGTTTCCAGATTTTTTCCGGAATTTTTCCGGAAAAAATCTACCAAAACCTGTATTTGCTCACCAAAAGACACATATAAAGTAAACTTGAAATACAAATCAACAAAAACGCGGAATAAGTTCAAACTTGCAACTAAATATAATATAACGTTCTAATGATCACATGGATACTAGGAATAAGTCGGGATAGTTAAGGATACTAGGGAAACAAGCGTTCTAATTTAGGATAATAGGGAAACAAGTCAAGATGAACATAAAGAAACTATGTACCATACTAACAAACACATATATGACACGACTAGCTCGCGTCATCGCCACCCTCCCGATCCTCAGCATCATCACCCGGGCGACTCCCGCTCCCGCTGGCACCAGCATCATCACCCGGGCGACTCCCACTCCCGCTGGCACCACCACTCTCATATGCGGCAAAAAGATCGCCATACCTGGGGTCGTTTCTGAACAAGCCCATCATGAAATCAACATCCCGATCCCGACGAGTCTCAGGGGGTGGTGGCGAAAAGCACGGGGGAGTACTGGTGTATCCCGGCAATACCATACCCACGCCAGGATGGTGGCCGCGAAACTTGCCTCCTCGCACCATCCTGTTGATCTCGGCAGTGGTGTGCTCACCCGTCGCCTCTAGCTCCCTCATCTGATCCTGTGTGGTGACAATAACACAAGATAGTAAATATATTAGTCGGGTTGCTAGATTATTAATCAATGATTCATTAAAGTGTGTTTTGAAAAGAATACTTACATACAACTGGAGAGACTGCTCATCTACAAATACACCATTTTCATTTGTGTGCAGACGATAGAACATGTCGATCTCTGTAGGCTCCTGTTGGGTTTCGGACGCCTTTTGTTGTACATACACACGTAAGTAAGATCAATCTAATTAAATGCGGCAATAATAATATGTATGTAAAATAAATAATGATAATAATAAAATAATAAAAATAAAAAACAATAATAATAATAAAAAAATAAAAAAATAAAAAAAAACCATAATAATGTAAAATCAATAATAATAATAATAATAATAATTACCATGAGATGTCGAGTGCGAGGGATCGACCGAGAACCATGTCGGGAGACAAGTGTTTCCTTAGACCGATTTTGGCTGTTTGTTGAGGATCGCTTCATGTTAGCTTCGTCAGTCCAAAACTCTATCTGTTTCTCCCACACTTCAGGTGTGTGCTCGTCGGGTCTGTTCCGCCTAATTTGATCCAAATCGTATTCTCCAGTCTCGGGGTCTTTTACACAGTAATCTCGCTTCAGCCTAGCCTTGCTGGTGTTGTATGATTTTTGTAGCTGTGCATTAATGGTATCATAAATACTCTTCCACCGAGGGGTGTTCACGTACGGCGTGAGATCATAATTTTTTTGCAATCAAATACAACACATTGAAAACAGAGTTAGAAATATAATTTATATATTTATTTAAATTCGTTTATTTATTTATATGATATAAATAAATAAACGAATTTAAATGAATATACACAATACAACACATTGAAAACAGAGTTAGAAATATAATTTACATATTTATTTAAATTCGTTTATTTATTTATATGATATAAATAAATAAACGAATTTAAATGAATATACACAATACAACACATTGAAAACAGAGTTAGAAATATAATTTATATATTTATTTAAATTTGTTTATTTATTTATATGATATAAATAAATAAATAAATTTAAATAAATATACACAATATAACACATTGAAAACAGAGTTAGAAATATAATTTATATATTTATTTGAATTATTTTATTTATTTATATGATATAAATAAAAAAACAAATTTAAATAAATATATACAATTAAATAAATGAACACGAAAATTAAATAAATATAAAATGATAACTTACCCCAATAGCTGCCCGGGCCGCCGCCTTGTACCCTTCGGGGACCTTGCTCCATGAAGGGTAATACAAAGGTATTTCCCTAACGACACACCCGAATAAGTTTCCCCAATGATCTGCGTAGGGGCCGACAGGTATAACAAGGTTACCTCTACCGGGTACAAAGTCGTTCTCGACCGGCCGGTTTTGATTCTCGGCCACCGCATCCAGTAATTTCAGGCAGCGGGTCTTCTCCCGGGTATTCTGCCTGCCGGCTCTCCTCCCGCCCAAATTGGGCTTTTTCTTTCCTTTTCCTGCAAAATCAAGTGAGTGATAAAGTCATAAAAGTTAAGGCAAACAAGTTAAATATGTGTATCAAATTTGTATTACAATAATCCAGAAATTCTTACCCCGGTTGACGAAGCAACCCCCGCAACCGAATGATGGAGGACGTGGACGTGAAGGATCCTCGCCACCACCGTCCCCGCCGTGGCCTCGTGCAACATCAGTCATCTGTATACAGGTACAATTAGCATAACATGTAGAAATTCATGAACAAAATAATACAAGCATGCACAAATCTAAATATCAAAATAAATTTACACATTTAAATAATCCACAACAATTTCATTCATTCATTCATTCAAATATATAAGTGTATTTTACAAGTTACAACACAAAGTTAATCTTCTTCGTCACTAGAATAAAATTTCTCAACACCATCATCATCTTTGATGAGGTCTTCAACATCAGAATCTGCTAAATCATGAGGAAGGGGGTCTTCATCATCATCGTCTTCATTAGGAACATCATCGCTATCTGGCGGTGCGTCAACCTCCGTTGATTCACCATCTATATGCAAATCTATATAGAAGGTGTAATTACCGAAGTCATTCCCACTAGTAGAAGGTGGGAGATGACTAGTAGAAGGTTGGAGATCACTAGTAGAAGGTGGGAGATCAGATGAGTTGTCCAAATGTATAATATCAGGTTCGTTCTCTACCACGATTACACCGTTGTTCAAAAACTTTTTATGATTAACATGTTCGACGACCTTCACGTTGGGTTTGGCTGGATCTACAAGGTAGAAGACTTGTTTGACTTGTGTTGCGAGGATGTATTGTTCACTTTTCCACGACTCACCAGAGCCGACGATTTGTGTCATTCCGTTTCTAACGATAAGTTTCTTGACTCTACCAACAGTGTTGCGAGTGTCGAACCACTTAACTTTGAACAACGCAACTTTAAACGACAAATAGTCAAACTCGAGGATTTCTTGAAGCCGACCATAAGTGTTAGTTTTCCCGTCAGGATCAGTCGAATAAACGCCGCTATTTTGAGTTACGCGACGTTCATCGCGGCTCTGCACGACATACCTCACACCATCTACTACGCAACAGTTTACTGACATTGGAGCCCTTAATGGTCCATTAGCCAAAGCGAATAACTCGCTGGTTGGGCTAAACTCTGGGTCTTGGGGATTTTGTGCGTGACGTTCAAAGATCTATGAAGAAGATAGGATTAGATAGAAAACTAAAAATATGATATTGTTATTTTTACACTTAAGTACACAAAATAAGTGTTAGTTTACCAGCGTCTTAAACCAGTGGGGGAATTCTTCTAGCTTGTCTTTTTCTGGAAATAACCTGAAAAACGTTCATGCTATTAGAATAAGACGTCGAAATGATAAGTTAAGAAAAAAAAGTTACAAAATTAAAAAACGCGTACCTCCGGAACTGGTCTTGGTACGTGTCGATCTCAGGACTGTTGTTAAGTACATACCATCTCACTTTCTTGTACTCGTCGGTAGGAAAATGAGGAAAGGACAGTAAACCAATCGGCTTGCATAGCGATCGGAACACCTGAAACTTACACGTTGAGGGAGGGGGTCCACATTACGATCGGGATGATTAAATTTCGTGGTAACACCCCGAAAATATTGAGAACTTATAGTCAATGCTTCTTCTGCAACATAACCATCCGCGATCGAACCTTCCGGCTTAGCTTTATTTCTTACATAACCTTTTAGCTTCTTCATGAATCTTTCAAATGGATACATCCACCGGGGTTGAATAGGCCCGCCTTCAAGAGCCTCTAGAGCTAAATGGATGGGCAAGTGAATCATAATGTCAAAGAAAGCAGGAGGATATATGTGCTCAAGCTCGCATAGAATTTCAACCACCTTGACCGAAGCTTTCAACATGTCCTCCTCCATGAAAGTTGTAGAGCAGAGTTGCTTAAACAAGGAACACAGTGCAATTATTGGTTTTGCAATATGTTCGGGCAAGTAACTTTGAAGTCCGTAAGGAAGTAAACGTTGCATCATTATATGACAGTCATGAGACTTCAGGCCCGTTATATTTGTATCATTATCGGTCACTTTGTGCTTGAAGCATGATCCGAACCCATCTGGTAGTTTAACACTTTTGATGTACTGACAAAACTTTTTTCGGTTCTCTGGTATTAAAGAATACGCAGCCTGGGGCTTCACAGTCTTCCCCTTGTGGTTTACGGTTAGCCACAAAGGTCTTCGAATGCCCATCTTTTTCAAGTCTTGTCTTGCTTTTGCGGTGTCTTTACTTTTGTCATTCATTAACAAAATGTTCAAGATGGCCTCCAACACATTTTTTTCGATATGCATGATGTCTAAATTGTGTCTTAGTGAAATAAAAGGCCAATACTCAAGCTCGTAAAAAATAGACCGTTTAGTCCAGTTAAGCTCGACTGTAACATTGCGGGAAATCTTCACACCCCCATATTTCGGATGTTTACCCGGCTTACTCCTTAGCAATATAGCATGTTGCGCTTCGATTACATCCGGTTGGTTATAATCTTTAGGTGGATCTTTCTGTTCAGTTTGGCCATTGAAGTCAACAAGTGAACTCCTCCATTTATGGGGCTTCTTTAACCATCTTCTATGGCCAACATAAGCTATTTTGCTTGTGACAGGAATAGATGGAGTTTCTAGGTTACATGTAGGGCATGCATAGTAACCTTGCCCACTCCACCCAGACAAACTACTTCGAGCAGGAAAATCATTTATAGTCCATAAAAGCATCGCTCTCATCTTGAACTGCTTTTGTGAAATAATGTCTATAGTATCAACACCGTTCTTGTGCCACAAAGTCTTCAGGTCTTTAATCAAAGGCTGCAAGTAAATATCAATGTCCTTGCCCGAGGATTTAGGGCCAGGAATTAACAACGTCAGCATAAAGTTACTTTCTTTCATACATAACCAAGGAGGCAGATTGTATGTTGTCAATACCACCGGCCACATGGTGTAGGTCTGACTAAGGTTGCCGAACGGATTGAAACCATCAGCACACAACCCTAGTCGAACATTTCTTGGTTCTGCTGCAAACTCTGGATACTTCAAGTCAAACTTCTTCCAAGTCGCGCCATCAACCGGGTGTTGCATCTTACCAGGCTCCGCACACTTTCCAGTAGCATGCCAAGTCATGTCTTTTGCAGTGTGTCTAGACTTGTACAAACGTTGTAGTCTAGGAATGATCGGAAAGTAACGCAACACCTTCCTAGGAACTTTCTTCCCTGGTGTGTTAGTGTCTTTCCATCTACTCGTTTTACACACCGGATAGAATTGCAGATTGTTATTATCCTCCCAAAACAAGCAGCAGTCGTGTTCACAAGCATGTATCGACTCATAACCTAACCCGATCGTTTTAAATGTCTTCTTTATTTCATAGTAGTTCAGTGGGAACTTGAATCCTTTACTAACGGGTAACATATATCGGAGAAACTCTAATATTTCATTGAATAAAGAATCTGTCATTTTTCCTTTAGCCTTAAAATAGGTAAATTTTGCCATAAAGTCTAGTCGAGACACATGTTCACAACCATCATACAGCGCCTCGTTGGCAATTGCATACAACTCTTCAAACTCGGTACGAGTGGCTTGAGGCGGTTGAGTCGGTTGGTTACTAGTCTCACCAATATTATCTCCTTGTGTTGGTTCATTCGAAAGAATATAGCTAAAATCATTGAGTAACGCTGTCATGTCACTCATCATAGGTTCTCCTAGGTTATCTATCACTGGCGCACGTGGAGCCGGTTCACCGTGTTTGAGCCATGTGGTATAAAGTGGGTCCCACCCGTTTATAGCAATTTCCTCTCCAATCTAATCGATGGGTTTCCATAATACATTTCGACATTTTTTGCATGGACATCTAATTTTCCCCGCAGAATTCACCAACGGCCGGCAATGATTGACGAACTTTGTAAGACCGGCATTAAATTATTTGGAAAGTTTTGGTTTGTTTATCCAACTCTTATCAGCGAATACCATAACTGTGTTTTATCCGTATATTTAGTTATTATTACATGGAAGGCAATTATGGAAAGCAATCCTAGATGTTTTGTTAACCTAGTGCAACTATGGAAGGCAATCCTAACCCACTCTTTGATGCTTCGTCTCATATATGAATGCGTATAACCGATTTACTATTTGAGAAAATTTCGGCAGCATTTCCCCTCAACTCCCCAAATATGTGTTTAAAGACATATTCGTGGGAGTAAAGGAGAAACACTGTCGAAATCATCTCAAATAGTAAACCAGTTATACGCATTCATATCCTAAATGAGACAAAACAATCAAAAAGCAGTCCCAAACAGGGGACTTTCCGAAGTTAATTCCTATTAAATTAACTTCGGACGGGTTTTCTATAGGTTGATCAATTTCAGACGGGAATTTTCTGAAATTAATCGCTAAAATCCTAAAACATTCCTAAGGTTTAATTCAATAAAATATTTATATCAAACAGCTTATTCTGATAAGTTTTATCAGAATAAGTTGTTTTCAAACAACTTATCCTGATAAGCTTATCAGGATAAGCTGTTTGAAAACAGCTGGATAAGCTGTTTTGAAACAGATTATTCCGATAAGCTTATCAGGATAGACTGTATTCAAACAACTTATCCTGATAAGCTTATCAGGATAAGCTGTTTGAAAACAGTTTATTCGGATAAGCTGATCAGGATAAACTGTTTGAAAACAGCTTATCCTGATAAGCTTATCAGAATAAGCTGTTTTCAAACAGCTTATTCCGCTAAGCTTATCGGGATAAGCTGTTTCAAACAGCTTATCCTGATAAGCTTATCAGAATAAGCTGTTTTCAAACAGCTTAATCCGCTAAGCTTATCGGGATAAGCTGTTTCAAACAGCTTATCCTGATAAGCATAAGCTGTTTGAAGTAGCTTATCCCGATAAGCTTAGCGGAATAAGATGTTTGAAAACAGCTTATTCTGATAAGCTTATCAGAAAAAGCTGTTCTGATAAGCTTATACGAATAAGCTGTTGGAAAACAGCTTATATCAAAATAAAGTGTTCTCTTCGGGTAGGCATCATATATAAGGAGTGTCTGGATTTAAATTTAAAACAAGAAAATAACATTTTTAAATCCCCAACGACATGTCGCTGGGGAAACCAAACGAAATTTTTTATATAAAATATACCTTCCCGCTGCTTGCCGCTGCTACAGTTGCCTACCGCTGTCTGCCGCCGCCTACCGCTACCTACGCTGCCTACTGCCGCCTACCGCTTCCTACGCTGCCTACCGCTACCTACGCTGCCTACTACTACTGCTACCTACGCTGCCTACCCCGCTGAAATTATATAAAAATTAATATTAATTATATAAAAACGAATTTTAATTATTATAAATAACTCAATTAAGAAAAATATACCTTTAATTATCAATTAGAGAGAAAAGAGGGTGATGTGGTGGTGGTGGTGGTGATGACGTTCGGTGGTGGTGTGTTGGCGGCGATGTTGGTGGTGATTCTTGGTGGGTTATGTGGTGGGGATGGCTGGTGAAGACATTCTGGTGGTGGTGTGAATGGTGGTGATGATTGGTGGTGATGAATGGTGGTGATGATTCTTTGTGGGTTATGTGGTGGGGATGGAGGAGATGAATGGTGGTGATGATTCTTGGTGGTAGTGGTGATGATTGATGATTTGGTGGTAGTGGTGATGATTGTTGGTGAGTTTGTTCGCAGGTTTGGTGAGTTTGTTCGCAGGTTTGAGAGAATGATTTGGTGTGGGGAGATAAGTGATGTTTCTGTAAATCGAATAAGGATAAGGTCTGGTCAAAAGTTTCCCCAGCGACATGTCGCTGGGGAAACTTTCCTTTTCTTGACGAACGTTTCCCCAGCGACATGTCGCTGGGGAAACCTTAGACTTTGTCGTTTTGCGCAGCTGGTTTAATAAACGTTAGAAAATTGTGTTTTGTCGCTTTGTGAAAGAAGCGCGTTAATGAAAATTTTTGGAGGGATTTCTAAAACTGGTAAACGAAACTTACCCCAGCGACATGTCGCTGGGGAAACCAATTATTTTATATGCTTTTAAATGATTAATAATAATAATTTTATATATTTGTATATTTTACTTTTATATAATTAAAAATAATAATTTTATATATTTGTATATTTTACTTTTATATAATTAAAAATAATAATTTTATATATTTGTATATTTTACTTTTATATAATTAAAAATAATAATTTTATATATTTGTATATTTTACTTTTATATAATTAAAAATAATAATTTTATATATTTGTATATTTTACTTTTATATAATTAAAAATAATAATTTTATATATTTGTATATTTTACTTTTATATAATTAAAAATAATTAGTTTTATATAATTGTATATTTTTTATATAAGATATTTATGTAAATTAGTTTTAAATGATTGATAATAATACGTTTTATATAATTATATATTTATATAATAAGTTTGATTGATAATAATACGTTTTATATAATTATATATTTATATAAAAATTATATATTTAACAATTTATGATATTTACTTTTAAATGATTAATAATAATAATTTTATATAATTGTATTATTATAATTTTATATAATTAAAAATAATAAGTTTTATATAATTTTATATTTTACTTTTATATAATTAAAAATAATAAGTGATTAATAGAGTTCATCATTATAGGTTCAATGTATTAGATACGTTTCATCCTTAGAGGTTCAATGTATTAGATAGGGTTCAACATTATAGGTTCAATGTATTAGATAGGGTTCAACATTATAGGTTCAATGTATTAGATAGGGTTCAACATTATAGGTTCAATGTATTAGATACGTTTCATCATCAGAGGTTCAATGTATTTGATAGGGTTCAACATTATAGGTTCAATGTATTAGATATGGTTCATCATTATAGGTTCAATGCATTAGATACGTTTCATCATTAGAGGTTCAATGTATTAGATAGGGTTCAACATTATAGGTTCAATGTATTAGATAGGGTTCAACATTATAGGTTCAATGTATTAGATAGGGTTCATCGTTATAGGTTCAATGTATTAGATAGGGTTCATCATTATAGGTTCAATGTATTAGATACGTTTCATCATTATAAGTTCAATGTATTAGATAGGGTTCAACATTATAGGTTCAATGTATTAGATACGTTTCATCATTAGAGGTTCAATGTATTAGATAGGGTTCATCATTATGGGTTCAATGTATTAGATAGGTTTCATCATTATAGGTTTAATGTATTAGATAGGGTTCAACATTATAGGTTCAATGTATTAGATAGGGTTCAACATTATAGGTTCAATGTATTAGATAGGGTTCAACATTATAGGTTCAATGTATTAGATAGGGTTCAACATTATAGGTTCAATGTATTAGATAGGGTTCATCATTATAGGTTCAATGTATTAGATAGGGTTCATCATTATAGGTTCAATGTATTAGATAGGGTTCATCATTATAGGTTCAATGTATTAGATAGGGTTCATCATTATAGGTTCAATGTATTAGATAGGGTTCAACATTATAGGTTCAATGTATTAGATAGGGTTCAACATTATAGGTTCAATGTATTAGATACGTTTCATCACTAGAGGTTCAATGTATTAGATAGGGTTCAACATTATAGGTTCAATGTATTAGATAGGGTTCAACATTATAGGTTCAATGTATTAGATAGGGTTCATCATTATAAGTTCAATGTATTAGATAGGGTTCAACATTATAGGTTCAATGTATTAGATAGGGTTCAACATTATAGGTTCAATGTATTAGATACGTTTCATCATCAGAGGTTCAATATATTTGATAGGGTTCAACATTATAGGTTCAATGTATTAGATATGGTTCATCATTATAGGTTCAATGCATTAGATACGTTTCATCATTAGAGGTTCAATGTATTAGATAGGGTTCAACATTATAGGTTCAATGTATTAGATAGGGTTCAACATTATAGGTTCAATGTATTAGATAGGGTTCATCGTTATAGGTTCAATGTATTAGATAGGGTTCATCATTATAGGTTCAATGTATTAGATACGTTTCATCATTATAAGTTCAATGTATTAGATAGGGTTCAACATTATAGGTTCAATGTATTAGATACGTTTCATCATTAGAGGTTCAATGTATTAGATAGGGTTCATCATTATGGGTTCAATGTATTAGATAGGTTTCATCATTATAGGTTTAATGTATTAGATAGGGTTCAACATTATAGGTTCAATGTATTAGATAGGGTTCAACATTATAGGTTCAATGTATTAGATAGGGTTCAACATTATAGGTTCAATGTATTAGATAGGGTTCAACATTATAGGTTCAATGTATTAGATAGGGTTCAACATTATAGGTTCAATGTATTAGATAGGGTTCAACATTATAGGTTCAATGTATTAGATAGGGTTCAACATTATAGGTTCAATGTATTAGATAGGGTTCAACATTATAGGTTCAATGTATTAGATAGGGTTCATCATTATAGGTTCAATGTATTAGATAGGGTTCATCATTATAGGTTCAATGTATTAGATAGGGTTCAACATTATAGGTTCAATGTATTAGATAGGGTTCAACATTATAGGTTCAATGTATTAGATACGTTTCATCATTAGAGGTTCAATGTATTAGATAGGGTTCAACATTATAGGTTCAATGTATTAGATAGGGTTCAACATTATAGGTTCAATGTATTAGATAGGGTTCATCATTATAAGTTCAATGTATTAGATAGGGTTCATCATTATAGGTTCAATGTATTAGATACGTTTCATCATTATAGGTTCAATGTATTAGATAGGGTTCATCATTATAGGTTCAATGTATTAGATAGGGTTCATCATTATAGGTTCAATGTATTAGATAGGGTTCAACATTATAGGTTCAATGTATTAGATAGGGTTCAACATTATAGGTTCAATGTATTAGATAGGGTTCAACATTATAGGTTCAATGTATTAGATAGGGTTCAACATTATAGGTTCAATGTATTAGATAGGGTTCATCATTATAGGTTCAATGTATTAGATAGGGTTCATCATTATAGGTTCAATGTATTAGATAGGGTTCATCATTATAGGTTCAATGTATTATATAGGGTTCATCATTATAGGTTCAATGTATTAGATAGGGTTCAACATTATAGGTTCAATGTATTAGATAGGGTTCAACATTATAGGTTCAATGTATTAGATACGTTTCATCATTAGAGGTTCAATGTATTAGATAGGGTTCATCATTATAGGTTCAGTGTATTAGATACGTTTCATCATTAGAGGTTCAATGTATTAGATAGGGTTCAACATTATAGGTTCAATGTATTAGATAGGGTTCATCATTATAGGTTCAATGTATTAGATAGGGTTCATCATTATAGGTTCAATGTATTAGATAGGGTTCATCATTATAGGTTCAATGTATTAGATAGGGTTCATCATTATAGGTTCAATGTATTAGATAGGGTTCAACATTATAGGTTCAATGTATTAGATAGGGTTCAACATTATAGGTTCAATGTATTAGATACGTTTCATCATTAGAGGTTCAATGTATTAGATAGGGTTCAACATTATAGGTTCAATGTATTAGATAGGGTTCATCATTATAGGTTCAATGTATTAGATAGGGTTCATCATTATAGGTTCAATGTATTAGATAGGGTTCAACATTATAGGTTCAATGTATTAGATAGGGTTCATCATTATAGGTTCAATGTATTAGATACGTTTCATCATTAGAGGTTCAATGTATTAGATAGGGTTCAACATTATAGGTTCAATGTATTAGATAGGGTTCAACATTATAGGTTCAATGTATAAGATAGGCTTCATCATTATAGGTTCAATGTATTAGATAGGGTTCATCATTATAGGTTCAATGTATTAGATAGGGTTCATTATTATAGGTTCAATGTATTAGATAGGGTTCATCATTATAGGTTCAATGTATTAGATAGGGTTCAACATTATAGGTTCAATGTATTAGATAGGGTTCAACATTATAGGTTCAATGTATTAGATACGTTTCATCTTTAGAGGTTCAATGTATTAGATAGGGTTCATCATCAGAGGTTTAATGTATTAGATAGGGTTCATCATTATAGGTTCAATGTATTAGATAGGGTTCATCATTATAGGTTCAATGTATTAGATAGGGTTCATCATCAGAGGTTCAATGTATTAGATAGGGTTCATCATTAGAGGTTCAACGTATTAGATGTTCATTGGAGGGAAAACATTGGAGGGAAAACATTGGAGGGAAAATGTTAACAATTTCCCTCACTTTTTTAGCATAAAAAGAGAACCACACACACTCCTTATCATCACAACCACCAGCATATTACACACACTTATCATCATAAACAAATTGTTATTATGTACAGGTTGAAGCATGAAGCTTTTCTGTGCAGGTGTGGACATGGAGATGTAGTTCTTCGAGAATCGTGGACAACTGAAAACTTTGGTAGACTGTACTATGCTTGTCCATGTTCACGGGTTCAACCTCCAGTTTTATATGGATGCAAATTTTTTTTATGGAAAGACGAACGCGTGCAACTACTAATCAAATCTCTTGGAGGTTCAATGAGCTTTTCTCCTCCAAGCTCTTCTTCAAGACCTTCAACGAGCTTTTCTCCTCCAAGCTCTTCTACCAGACCTTCAACGATTCCAATTTCTTCTCCAAGCTCTTCAGCGTGTGCAAACTGTGTGCGCTTGAATGGAATGATAATGGTACTTGAGCGTACGATAGAGTTGTACCGCAACTCCGATAGGCACACATTGGATTCAGCTACACTACTTCACGACCTTTACGATGACATGGGGAACATTCGTTTGAACTAGTTTATGATGTATCTGTTTTCGTGTTTATGAGTCTATTATCGGTTTAATATCCATGTTTAATTAAGCGCGTGTTTAAGTGTCAGTGTAGAATAAAGTTAGGTTTAGGCGTGTCTGTTTGTAAGCCTCAATGAATGTTAACAATTTTTAATTAATATTAACAATGAATGTTAACAATTATCAGTGAATGTTAACTTTTGGAGGGAAAACATTGCCGGGAAAATTAACCATTTGTCTCACTTTTTTTTATCATAAAAAGAGATATACTATTTTAAATTTTAATAACTATATTTTTTAATATATATATTATATTTACTAAAATATTATATAGACATTACACATTTTTTGAAAATTGGTGGTCAAATAGAAGTCAACGTATCCCCAGCGACATGTCGCTGGGGAAAGATTTGTTCTTTTTTGTAAAATAGGCGCGTTAACTGTATATCTTTGGAGGGAATCCTAAACGTTTCCCCAGCGAGTTGTCGCTGGGGAAAAATTTTGGCACAAATTAAACAACGCATTAACGCTAATCACTTGGATTAGACGTGGGAGAAAGTTTCCCCAGCGACATGTCGCTGGGGAAAAGTTGGCGGGTTAATCTCCCGCTTGCATTAATTGTGAAGTAGTTTGGTCAAAATTCAGTCAACTTTTCCCCAGCGACATGTCGCTGGGGAAAAGTTTCTTTATTTTTTGGTCAAATTTTTTTCGAGAAAGTTTGCCACGTCAGAAAGTTTTTGTCGTTTAGCGACTTTTCCCCAGCGACATCATGTCGCTGGGGAAAACCCCGATGGGGAAGGGCTGGATTGTTGTAGTGTTAGTTTTTCATAAACCCTAATTAGGGTTAATAAAATTAATTAGACAAACCCTAAGTTGTATGCAATTTTTGTTGATAAATATGTTGTTAATTGTTAATTAGTCGTTGTTAATTGTTAATTAGTCATTATTTATCACGTTGTTAATTGTTAAATTTATGGTTCGATCCATGGGAATCATGCAAGTTTACCATGGATCATGTGTTCTTAATTAATTGATTTAATTGAAGTCATGATAGATGTGGTATGCATGAAGTATGTGATTAATTGTTAATTGGGTATATGTTTTAGGTTAATGTTTATTTCTTTTGCTTTTGATTATAATTGTTATGTATCATGGTTCAAGCAAAGGGTTTTTCGAAAAATAAAAATAAACCGGACTAAAACTATATGAAATTTGATTTATTATAATCTTGTTCTTGCACGATCATATGTGGCAACAAACGAGTCGCCCTTACATGGTTTTAAATCTAACTCACGCCGTGATTAGCAAGAATCAAGTTTATAATTTGTTTTCTATTTTAAAGTTGTAAAATTTTATTTATGACGTAATTTGCAAAAGTACTATCTAGTTGCAAGGCTAAGGTTCGGGAAGACTCATCAAGACATCGGTCTTGTAGATACCATTGCCCTATAATGCCTGACTACTTGTAGTCTCCTTATCTTGCATACTATTTAGGAAGCCGCTAATGGTCTAGGGTTTGAATGATTTTAATCATTCTTTAATCTTTTATTGTGATAAAATTAAACTTCTTTAAATAGAATAAATGTTGAATCGTCAATTTTTATGATATCACTATTTATACAATTGAACTGTAAGTTAAATAAGTGATATTTGTAAATAACGAATTGAGTAAATTTTATAAATCATTGATACAAAGATGTTGCATGCTTCTTTGTACATGTTTTTGAATTGTCAAAATTTATACCCTTTGCAATAAGTTTATTTGCCATCCAACGTGTAAAAGCACTTGCACTTACTCTTTCATCATACGTGAGACTGTGGTGATTTTGTAACCCAAGGTGATATAATACACTCGGTTGTGAGACGTCGGTGCTATATAATCACGGTTTTTGGTTGGACGACTTAAACAAGTTAAGATAGGTGAGACCTTAACTCGTGGCAATAGATGAGATAAACATGCTCGCTTTTTCACTTTTGAATTGTCACAAGTGATGTATATAAAGTTGAGTCCCATAATTCTAGAAGTTGTATTGGATGCAATTATTGAACGTCAATTACCCCTTGAATATCATCATCACTAGCAGATCAACTGATGCGGTGGTGGTATGTCTTGGTGGATTCTAGCTTTTAGAAAATTAATTGTTTATTTATAGACATGTGTATTTAATTTTCTATAAAGGAAGTATTATCGAAAATACTAAAATTATTGAACTTTGTTTATTTGTAGATGGCAATGAATAATGCCCAAACCAAACAAAACAGTTCGGCTTTCAGGTCGATGCTTGAGAAGCAACAAATTACTGGTCCTAACTTCAATGAGTGGTTACGCGCGCTCAAACTAGTTGTGCGTGTGGAGAAACTAGAGGATGTGTATGACAATCCTTTGCCTGCCCATCCTGGTGCTAATGCTACTAATGAACAATTAGTAGAATGGAATGCTCTTTATGATCGTCATAATGAAGTTGCTTGTTTAATGCTTGGAACTATGAGTCCAAAACTGTATTAGCAATTTGAATACAAAAGTCCTAAGGACATGATAACTGAGCTCCAAAAGATGTATGGAAAGCCTCCTGGTGTCGAACTACAAGAGTTAGTACACACTTTCCATTCATACAAGCAGGAAGAGGTTCAATCCGTTAGCGATTATGTTCTATTGATGAAAAGCTATTTGGATCATTTGGCAACTCTCAACTATGTTCTTCCAGAAGCTATCTCTGTCAGCTTGATCCTCAATTCACTTTCAAGTGATTTTGAGGGCTTTGTGCAAAATTACAATATGCAAAGCATGGGGAAGACAATTAGTAAAGTTCATTCTTTGCTTATTGAATTTGAGAAAGGAGTTAAGAAGAACAAGAAGTCAAATGTTGCATCTTCTTCTACACCACAAGTGATGGCAATCCAAGGTGGTAGGATCCAGAAGTACAAACCGCAAGGAGGTAAGTCTAAAGGTAAAGGTAAGGATAAGGGTCCTAAAAATTCTTATCCTCCTAAACCTAAAAAGCCTCAACCTTATAAGAAAGAGCATCCGGCAAAAGATTCCATATGTCACCACTGCAAAGAGGTTGGACATTGGAAGAGGAATTGTCCTGTTTATCTAGCTGAGTTGATGAAAAAGAAGAAGCAAGTTGGATCGTTCACTTCTTCATGAAGGTATTTATACTATTGAATTATTTGCTTGTTCTAAAAATTCCTGGGTGTATGACACTGGTTGTGGTACTAATATTTGTAACACAAAACAGGGACTTAGAGGAGCAAAGAAGCTGAAGCAAGGTGCTGTCTACTTGTATGTTGGAAACGGCGTACGTGCGGAAGTAGAAGCTATTGGAAGTTTTGACTTAGTTTTACCTAATGGTTTAATTCTTGTTTTGGATGATTGTCATTATGCACCTACTATTACTAGAGGTGTTGTTTCAGTTTCTTGTTTGCAGGATAAAGGATTTATTCATAAATTTACGGATTCTGGTATGACCGTTTCTTTTAATGATATGATTTATTTTAATTGTATCCGTTTTAATGGTATTTATGAAATTGATATGCACGATCCTACTTTGCAAATTGTGAATTCAATGTATTCGATTAGCAATAAGAAATCTAAAGCAAGTTTAGATTCGACTTATCTTTGGCATTGTCGACTTGCTCATATTAGCAAGAAGCGAATTGAAAAGTTGCAACATGATGGACTTTTAAACTCAACGAATAATGAACCGTTTGATCAATGCGTTTCTTGTATATCTGGCAAGATGACAAGGAAATCCTTTCCGCATAAAACGGAAAAGGTGAAAGATCTACTTGGATTAATCCATGCCGATGTATGTGGTCCACTTAGACATGTGTCAAAGCAAGGTGCTACGTACTTCATTACCTTTACTGATGATTATAGTCGTTATGTTTATGTTTATTTGCTTAAACATAAACATGAAGTCTTTGAAACATTCAAGGTATTCAAAAATGAAGTAGAAAATCAACTCGGGAAGACTATTAAAGCCATTCGATCGTATCATGGTGGTGAATATATTAGTCAAGAATTTAAAGATTATCTAAAGGCTAGTGGAATTGTCCAACAGCTGACTCCTCCTTACACACCACAAAACAATGGTGTTTCTGAGAGGAGAAATCGAACTTTGCTAAACATGGTTCGATCAATGATGAGTCTTTCTACTTTGCCACTATCCTTTTGGGATTATGCTCTAGAGACTGCTGCACGTATTCTCAATATGGTTCCAACCAAGAAGGTTGACAAGACTCCATATGAACTATGGCATGGAAAAGTTCCTAACTTGTCTTACTTAAAGGTCTGGGGTTGTGAGGCACATATGAAACGTCACACGCCTGATAAACTTCAATCAAGATCGGTTAAGTGTGTCTTCATAGGTTACCCTAAGGAAACTATGGGTTACTATTTCTACTACCCGCCTGAAAACAAAATAGTTGTTGAGAGGTATGCAGATTTCTTTGAAAAGAATCTCATAGTTCAAAAAGAGAGTGGGAGGATTGTAGAACTAGAGGATGAAGATATTTTACCTTCTGAAACTACTAGAGAACATCCAATTGAGGAAGAAAGTCTTGCACCTGATGTAACTCAAGAAGAGGATGTTGTCCCCATTCGTAAATCAAAAAGAACAATCAAAGCACCTGAACGACTATTTCTAAATGTAGAAGTCGAGGAACATAGTTAAGGGGATCTGATAGGTGTGAAAACACCCATCTTTTCTACCACTTAATTACATTAAAACGGGACCTAAACGTGTATTTTATGTCGTAAATGGCAGAATTATGCGTGGTTTATGTTTTTATTGTGTTTTAGGGTCGAGAAGGTGAAAAGTGGAGAAAACACGGCTTTCACGGGCTTTTATTGAAGAAAAAGACAAAAGACGAAGTTGAAAGATCAAGAGTGGAAAAAGAACGGAAGTCCAAAACCAATTCTGAAGATTTATCGAAGAAAAAGTCAAAAGACGGAAGTTTACTAAAAAGACGAAGAACTCAGGTTTAAATTATGAAGAAATTACAAGACGAGTTCAAAGAAATCCCGAGACGAAGTCTTAGAAGTCGAAGAATTTGAGAAGACTGAAAGACTGAAAGACTGAGGACCAAGATAGAAAGAAATAGGAAGCCACCAACCACTCCCCTCTCCTATAAATACCACCCTCACAACATGTGAGAGGGTTGGTTAGTTTTAGTTTAGCTTTAGGATTAGATTAGGTAGGTAGTTTCTCTCTCTAAACTTATGCTTTCTCTCTCTAGATTAATTTGTGCTTTAAACTTTTGTTATTGAATCCTTACTTTTTAAGTAAGCTTTTAATTCATCATCTTCATCCTTTCTTGTCAATTTGTTCTTAATCTTTGTGTTCATGTTCTTGAGTTTTCTTATTTTCAATCAAGTGGATTTTGATTGATTTGGCTTTGTTTGTTAGTTTTGATGATTTGTTTCGATTGATTATTGTTAGTTGATGTTTATTGGTTGTTTTGGTTTAATCTTTAGGTTTGTTTTGGTTAGATTTGGTCAAATTCGTGTTCTAGTTCATCTACTGTTTTCTCAAGTTTCATGTTACTGTTCTTCAGCCCAGAATATTCCGAATAGCCGCTTTATTTTCCTTCTATGCGGAATATTTCTATTATTCCGAATAGACTGTCTTTGCATTCTTCTATGCGGAATATTAGGTATTTCGTATAGAACCCCTATTCGGAATATCTGGATATTCCGAATAGAGACCCTTACTCGGAATGTCTGATTATTCCGAATAGAATTTTCTATTCGGAATATTTTGATTATTCCGAGTAGAGTCTTCTATTCGGAATGTTCAAGTATTCCGAATAGGCCTACTTTTTCCGCATAGTATTTTTATTCCAAGTAGAATTTTATTCCGCATAGAGTAGCTTTTTATTATTCCGCATAACCTTTATTCCGCATAGGGCATTTTTCCATTTATTCCGCATAGGGCTTATATTCCGAGTAGAGTGTTTTTCCATTTTTATTCCGCATAGTTTAAACATTCCGAATAGCTTTTTATTGAATTTTTAGTTTTCAGTTTTTAAACTTTATTTTTCCCACCATTTTCTTTACTTGCACTTTTACTTGCTTTCCTTTCTATTTAAGTTTTAATTTGAGTCATTTACTTTTATTTGCCTTTCAAATTTGTCGTCATTTATTTCCCGTTAAGTTTTTAATCTTTCATTATTGTTTCCTTACTTTATTTTTAATTGTTCCAAGTCTTTATTTTTAATTAGTTTTAGACAACGACAACTCTTTCATTTGATTCACCAAGAACAACTGAGTCACACAATTAACCCGAGATCAATTCGAAGAGATACCGAGAAAACGAACTTTTCAACTAGTAAAAATCAAATATAAAATGGCGCCGCTGCCGGCTCTTTTCGTGAAGATCGAAGGTTTTTTGTGAGTGACGCGTTGGATTTTGGGATCCGTTCACTTGTGAACGTTATTTTTCTTGTCAAAAATTTTCAAAAATCCAAAAACATTTGAAAAATCATAAAAAGCATTTCTTTTTCAAAGTTTTGCACCAAAAATATTCTTCTTGCTTATCTATCTTTCTTTATGGATTTTTAGGTCCATTGCGTCCGGTGTGGGAAACAATTATCTGGGAACAACTCCTGTCAATGGTGTACATGTGAGCGGTGCGGAAACGTTATCGACTACACACAATTCGGATTTTGTCCCTTGTGCAACTCGACTAATTCACTCTTTTTGAACCCACCTCCTGTTCCCCCGTGCATCTATTGTGGAAGCGATTCTCATTGGCATGTTTCGTGCCCGGTTCAATACCCGTCTAGACACGGGCAAGAACCGGGGTACAATTATGACAATGATAATAGCTATCCACAAGATGCACTTCCTTTTTCTCCATATCCGGTTTGCAACAACTGTGGGGGTCCTCACGATACCTATTTTTGTCAACCAATGAATTATTATGAGCAAAATCCGTGTCCTCAGTTTTCTTCACCTATGGATTATTATGAACCAAACCCGGTTTCTAATTCTTCTCAACCGATGAACAACTATGAGCCACAACCTTACTATAATTCAGGTTTTCAACACTTTGAGCCCCCACATCACACCCTCAATCATCAATCCTCTCAACAAATTAATCTTGACCCACAACTCACTGCCTTGAATGAAGAAACACACTCCATTGTTTTGCAACTTCAAGAAGCCGTTGTTTTGCTTAAAGAACTTAGGGACGAGGAAAAGCGACTGCAACAAGAGCAAGTATCTAATCTTAGTGATTATACCCCTCCTCTTGTGCATCAATACTATTACGATGATGATGACGATGAGCCTACTATTTCTTGGAATGATCTTACTGCTCAATGTCCTAGTGCTATTGTCATCCCTCCTCTCAATTTCCCCAACGCCTCTAAGGATTGTGAAACTTCGAGTGAGATTAGTGATTTCGGTCTTGATAAATTCTTTGATGAGGTTTGTGATGTGCTAACTTTTGAGGAGCTTACGGATGAGGTCGCTCTTAATGATGATGTTCCTTCCACCAACACTTTAGGAGATGATTCTTTGGCTTTCTCTAATCCTCTTTTCGATCAAGATGATGATTTTACTTCTAGTGATGACGAGTCACTATCCGATGAAGACGTTCTGCATGAAACTTTCAAGATTTATTCGAACCCTTTATTTGATTTTGATGACGCCTACATATCTAGTGAAGTGAATCCGCTCTTTGACGAAGGGATTGAGGACATTGATAGCGCTGCTTCTCTTGCTATTAATGAGCATACTTTGTTAGCCATACCTCCTTCTATCCCAGAGGTGGAAAGACGTGAATCTACTGAAAAAGAGACGCAGGTGGAAGGTAATTGTTCTCATACCCCTCATATTATATTGCCACATCATCCTACCACGTGCACACCCAAGCGGGTGATGTATCACTTTTACTCTCCTCATTTCATACCGGGAAATGAGGATGAGTGCTTTGACCCGGGAGGTGACAATGACAATTCTATAATTGATACCCTCACGGCTTTGCCGAGTGCTCAACATCCATTGTATTTGGGGGATGACAATGTGCTTACTTTACCCACCCCACCTCCCGTGGATCTTGAATTAACATACTTCTCGTATGTCGAAAGGGTTTTTCTCCCATTCAAGACTTATCCCCCCGCCTCTCCTTTATTAATATCCTCCGGGAACGAGGACAAAGTCTTTGATCCCGGTATCACATTCGAGGCTTCCCCATGGACTATTTAATTCGGGGACGAGTCAGGCTCGTGACTCGGTTAACAAAAACAAGCGCTTTTTGGGAGGCAACCCAATTATCTATCTATTTTCACCATAAGTGTAGGGGGGAGCCCCGTGGTGTTTCTTGCTTTCTTTCTTATCATTGCAGGGATTCGAGCTTCAAAGACACACTCTTGATGACTTCTGACGAACCGTGATTCCGTGTTCCTTTCTTCCTGGTTCTATCCTAAACTCTTTGTGATTCACTATTTTATATTTCTCAATATTAAAATAGGAATCTCTTTAGTTGTCTTTTCCTTCGCGAGATTTAAACAACGTGCACAATGTCCTAAGTGTAGGGGAGTTTACTCCCACATGCTGAAACATTGAGGACAATGTTTATATTAAGTGTAGGGGGGACTTCTATCGAAGTTAAGTGGCCTTTTCCTTATATTTGTCCTCATTTTAACCGAAAAATCAATTTTTCGACATTTTTCAAAATTTTTAATCTATTTTGGCCCAGTTATAGTTCCCATTATTTTTGCTACTTCTCTCCTATTTTAATAAAATGGTTTTAGCAAGTTTAGATATCTTAGATATATTAGGCCCGTTGTGAATATTTTGACTCAACCCGAGTTTACTTATCCAAGTTCACTCTAGCTAGTATCCTTAACCATGTAGACCTTAATTGGTTTATTAGGCTAAGCATCCACGAGTCTCATTACTTGAGAGTTTAAATTGTGGAGGACGAGAAATGATAGATTCAGTTACAAGTTTGGTATTCTCTCATTAACTTATGTGAGTTAATTATGATCTTTTCCTCCCATCACTTGCTAATAATTTATCTGCAATAAGTAAGGTCGTACGATTTGAAAAGTTACTTAGCTTCTAGCCCAAGATCGTTTAAAAGTTGCTCGGTAATGACGAGAGTTCATAGCCAAGGCATAACTTATGAAGCGGGGCGCGAAGATTGGCGAGTCCGAAAAGGCCCTAACAAGGCATGAGGATTCAATTTTATTGCTGAAGATCCAAAAGTGATGTGAAAAGCATTATTCCCAAAATCAATATGAAGGATCAAGACTCACGACGAAAAGCAATCAACTCCCATAAAGATCATGGAGAAGTCTATCAGAAAAGACCCTAACAAGGTATGAGGATAAATAGATCCAAGTCCGAAAAGGAGGCGGATCGTTGTATCTCAAAATCCCAATTAGAGATTGAAGAAATAATCATGAAGTCGTGGTCAACAAAGTTGGAGTACCCCTCAAA
This sequence comes from Glebionis coronaria, assembly GCA_025667525.1. Classification (NCBI taxonomy): domain Eukaryota; kingdom Viridiplantae; phylum Streptophyta; class Magnoliopsida; order Asterales; family Asteraceae; genus Glebionis; species Glebionis coronaria. The sequence goes on from CM046876.1 coordinate 675,942,769, forward strand.
AGTCTCCAAAGTGAAGAAACTCTATTATGATGAGAAGACCATTATCTCAAGAACGTCTCTCGAAGATATGAAGTATGAAGTACATGCCAAATATCGGCCCGAGAAAGGTCTCAAATCGTGAACCAAGTTATGCCAAGATATGAACTTTTTGATATCCCGAGAAGCAGTTTTAAGAGATTTTGTCCTTTAGCTAACTATTGATCAAATCGTCCTACTTTGCTTTCAGCTTAAATAAATTATCGAAATAAATCAACAATGCATCCTCGTGATCATTCAAGACATCAATAAAACATAAGAGATACCCATAGGAATAAGGGAGTTTAAGTGATTAATTGAACCGCATGAGTAAATGTTTGTTATGCTAACTTGTACTAACAATGATCTTGTTTTTAAGCTTGGCATGGGGAACGTGAAACTTGAGGGTGATAAACATTCATGACACACAAGCCCTGATGTAAGTCTTAGATTTCTTTACATGTTTCTTCCTTGTAGCATCTTGTTATTTTCTATCTTTTTGATTTTCCTTAGTTGTTTAATAAAGGCCAAGGTAGGTTGATTATGATGGAAAGTGTAAACCTTGCTTTATCACTAAGCATTGCATGAGGGCATTGCAATGGTTAAGTGTAGGGGATTTGATAGGTGTGAAAACACCCATCTTTTCTACCACTTAATTACATTAAAACGGGACCTAAACGTGTATTTTATGTCGTAAATGGCAGAATTATGCGTGGTTTGTGTTTTTATTGTGTTTTAGGGTCGAGAAGGTGAAAAGTGGAGAAAACACGGCTTTCACGGGCTTTTATTGAAGAAAAAGACAAAAGACGAAGTTGAAAGATCAAGAGTGGAAAAAGAACGGAAGTCCAAAACCAATTCTGAAGATTTATCGAAGAAAAAGTCAAAAGACGGAAGTTTACTAAAAAGCCGAAGAACTCAGGTTTAAATTATGAAGAAATTACAAGACGAGTTCAAAGAAATCCCAAGACGAAGTCTTAGAAGTCGAAGAATTTGAGAAGACTGAAAGACTGAAAGACTGAGGACCAAGATAGAAAGAAAGATTAAGCCACCAACCACTCCCCTCTCTTATAAATACCACCCTCACAACATGTGAGAGGGTTGGTTAGTTTTAGTTTAGCTTTAGGATTAGATTAGGTAGGTAGTTTCTCTCTCTAAACTTATGCTTTCTCTCTCTAGATTAATTTGTGCTTTAAACTTTTGTTATTGAATCCTTACTTTTTAAGTAAGCTTTTAATTCATCATCTTCATCCTTTCTTGTCAATTTGTTCTTAATCTTTGTGTTCATGTTCTTGAGTTTTCTTATTTTCAATCAAGTGGGTTTTGATTGATTTGGCTTTGTTTGTTAGTTTTGATGATTTGTTTCGATTGATTATTGTTAGTTGATGTTTATTGGTTGTTTTAGTTTAATCTTTAGGTTTGTTTTTGTTAGATTTGGTCAAATTCGTGTTCTAGTTCATCTACTGTTTTCTCAAGTTTCATGTTACTGTTCTTCAGCCCAGAATATTCCGAATAGCCGCTTTATTTTCCTTCTATGAGGAATATTTCTATTATTCTGAATAGATTGTCTTTGCATTCTTCTATGCGGAATATTAGGTATTCCGTATAGAACCCCTATTCGGAATATCTGGATATTCCGAATAGAGACCCTTACTCGGAATGTCTGATTATTCCGAATAGAATTTTCTATTCGGAATATTTTGATTATTCCGAGTAGAGTCTTCTATTCGGAATGTTCAAGTATTCCGAATAGGCCTACTTTTTCCGCAGAGTATTTTTATTCCAAGTAGAATTTTATTCCGCATAGAGTAGCTTTTTATTATTCCGCATAACCTTTATTCCGCATAGGGCATTTTTCCATTTATTCCGCATAGGGCTTATATTCCGAGTAGAGTGTTTTTCCATTTTTATTCCGCATAGTTTAAACATTCCGAATAGCTTTTTATTGAATTTTTAGTTTTCAGTTTTTAAACTTTATTTTTCCCACCATTTTCTTTACTTGCACTTTTACTTGCTTTCCTTTCTATTTAAGTTTTAATTTGAGTCATTTACTTTTATTTGCCTTTTAATTTCTCGTCATTTATTTCCCGTTAAGTTTTTAATCTTTCATTATTGTTTCCTTACTTTATTTTTAATTGTTCCAAGTCTTTATTTTTAATTAGTTTTAGACAACGACAACTCTTTTATTTGATTCACCAAGAACAACTGAGTCACACAATTAACCCGAGATCAATTCGAAGAGATACCGAGAAAACGAACTTTTCAACTAGTAAAAATCAAATATAAGGATCTTAATGAACCCACTGACTATAGAGATGCAATATTGGACTCTGAATCCGATAAGTGGATTGTTGCTATAAATGCGGAAATGCAATCTATGTATGATAATCAAGTCTTGAGACTTGTAGATTTACCACCCAATGCGAAGGTCGTAAAGGGTAAATGGATTTACAAGAAGAAGACGGACATGGATGGCATTGTACACACCTATAAAGCTCGATTTGTAGCAAAAGGGTTTACACAAGCTTATGGTGTTGACTATGAGGAAACCTTTTCTCCTGTTGCAGATTTGAGAGCTATTAGGATTCTCATAGCTATAGCAGCGTACTATGATTATGAGATATGGCAAATGGATGTAAAAACCGCGTTCTTGAATGGTTACTTAGAAGAAGAAATCTATATGGAACAACCGGAAGGTTTTATTGATCCTAAGCATCCCAGAAAAGTATGTAGGCTTCAAAGATCCATTTATGGACTTAAGCAAGCATCAAGAAGCTGGAATAAAAGATTTGATGAAGAAATCAAAAAGTTTGGTTTTGATCAAAATCTAGATGAGCCATGTGTATATCAAAAAGCTAGTGGGAGTAATGTTGTTTTCCTAATCTTGTACGTTGATGACATAATCATTATGGGAAATCATATTCCAAGTTTACAGGAGGTAAAGACCTATCTTGGGAAGTGTTTTTCTATGAAAGATTTAGGGGAAGCGGCATTTATTCTTGGAATCAAAATCTATAGAGATAGATCGAAGCGGTTAATTGGACTAAGTCAAAATGCATATCTTGATAAGATCTTGAAGAAGTATAGAATGGATAATTCCAAGCGTGGTCTCATTCCTATGCAAGTGCACACTGACTTAAATAAAACACAAGGTGCTACTACATCTGAAGAGATGAAGCGTATGCAAAATGTTCCTTATGCTTCGGCTGTAGGTTCTATTATGTATGCTGTGAGATGCACAATACCTGATGTTGCGTTTGCGCAAAATATTACAAGCCGATTTCAGCAAAATCCAGGTGAAAGTCACTGGACTGCTGTGAAAAATATTCTTAAGTATTTAAGACATACTAAGGATACGTTTTTGGTTTATGGTGGAAATCCGGAAGCTACTGAGCTACAAGTTAATTGTTATTGTGATGCTGGATTTGAAACTGATAGAGATGACACTAAATCTCAAACTGGGTATGTTTTCGTTTTGAACGGAGGCGCGGTAGTATGGAAGAGCTCCAAACAAAGTACTACTGCACAATCTGCCACAGAAGTTGAATATATCGCTGCTTCTGAAGCTGTTTGCATGAGGAAGTTTATTGGAGAACTTGGGGTAGTTCCTACCAATGAAGTACCTATAAAGATGTATTGTGACAATTGAAGTGCAATCATCATAGCTAATGAACCGGGAGTTCAGAGAGACGCCAGGCACTATCAAAGGAGATATCACTATGTTCGAGAATGTATCGAATTGGGTGAAATTGATCTAGTTAAAGTTCATACAGATAATAATCTAGCAGATCCTTTTACGAAGGCTTTACCTGGTAAAAAGCTTACTCAACATGCTAGGAGCATGGGACTTCGTCCTGCTAGTAGTTTCATGTAATATGTTTTAGTATTTGGATAAAGGATATTGTTAAACAATATTTATTTTATGAATTGAAGTATTGGATATATTCGTTTTCTTTAATATTTATTGGTCCTATTTTTGCTTGTTTAAATCCTTGAATAATATGTTATTCTAAATTGTCTGTGTCAATTAATTATATGGGAATATAATTAAATTAAGACATATATGAGAGATGGTAATATTCGTAGAATATGCAAGAACGGTTCACCAACTCATACGATATCCAAAAGTTGTATATTGGACATCTCCTACTAACGAGTCAATCACTTTATGGATCGGCGTCTTTAAGTGAAACTTGTAAATGATTTACATTACTAAATCCTTTGACTTGAGATGCAAGCAGGTCTTATATATGTGGATGGTACTTTTTGCTATAGATCTAACGCTATCCTGAATAAGGTAGTAATAAAGACTATAATCATTTGTATCTTGAAGCATGTAAGAGGCACGTGTAGTCAAGATAGAATTGGTTCATTCAACTAGGATTGAAGAATAATGCTACTGGGCCCCTCGTTAATTAATTAGATGTTTGTATGGCCATACCCAATGGTAATCTAGATCTGTCTCGATTAAATTGGTAATCTATATTAATTTTGTAATGCGAGAAACAAAATAGTTAAAATGGAATGACTTTGATCCATATCCATTATTAACATGGCATTTGAGAAACAAAGGGATTATAAATGTTCAAGTCATTTAAATGTACTTTATGGAAAACTACACTCGAGAGTTTCCGGGAGCATTAGCGTGTTGCTAGACGCTAACCAATGTTATTATATTATATTATTGTACATGTCCAAGTGGGAGCTGAAGGAATATGTACACGTAAATAATATATGTCCGGAAGTCGTCCCGAGCCTAAGGAGACGCACGCGTTAATACGTAAAACAATTATACGTTAATATATTTTTCATAATATATTAATTAGTGATAAGCTATTACCGACGTTAATTAATTAATTACTTAACGGGAATTTATAATAATAATTAAACGTTAATTATTATATAAAACAAATAAAAGGATATTTGTATTAATGTCTTTTTTACTTTAGCTACAAGTCTTGGTTTCCTATTTGGTTTAGGAACCGACTATGCTGTACATGTATATATAATGATGGGTCTTCATCATTAATAATCGATCCATGTAATTGATAGATTCCCTACAAGCAAAAAAAGTAAAAGACGATTCAATTTTCTTTGGTTTTACTATTTTGCGATCAACTAAATATTATTGAATATTAGTTGTGTTATCACTATAAGTACTAGCATACTTAATTGTTTGCTATAACGTATTGTGTGGGTATTCTTAGAGAGATCATACTTTGATCTTTATTGGTGGTTCGATAAAGGTGTTTAATCCATCGCTAAAAGGTACGCGTTTCTTTATAGTTTATGTTAATTACTTGTCTATACGTGATCCTATAATGCACTGCGTACTCGTGATTATTAATGTGTTAATATGATAAAAGGTTTTTTTATAAATTCCAACAAAGCATACCTAGAATATGCAATTATAAACACCCCTTTATTAGCTAGTAGTCTATGGTGATATTTAAACATCATGTGCTTAAATTTAACTAATAATCAAGTTCTTCAAGTCTGGATTCATGGATAAGTCTGAGTCGATCTTCCCCATAACCACACTGATCGACATTGTAACCAAGAAGCTGACAGTTGCCGGTAACTAAAATAAAGTAAACCAAATCCCTGGAATGACTAACGATAGACAGTTGTAAAATAAATTGTGTCACCCGTAGTCCAAAAATGACTTAACAGTAAGCGTTCGTAAGAATCAGCTTAACGGATGGCAATAACGAAAACCTTATAACTACCAGAGTCGATCTTGCGCAATTAACACCGCAAAAACTAAATCCCTAGAATCACTTTGCGTCACCCGTATCGCTAAGAGGCATTCCTAAGAATCAGCTAAACAGGTGGCAATAACTAATCCTAAATCCCTACAATCGCAACCTAATCGAAGTTCCTAAACAGCTACGATGTACACAAACCATTGAAAGACAAATTGGGGTTACAATCCATATGAATAGCTACAATTATTAACAACATCCAAAGAAACCCGAATCAAATCAAAGTGGGTTGGGCGCGTGAAAAAAATACATAACCAACACTTACTATTAAATACATAACAATTTAAGGTAATATAAGGTAGAGAAGTCTGACCTCATTCCCCATTTCTCGCAAGCTATTTACAAAATAGGAAACTACAATGACGATGTCACTAATCACAATCGCCCAAAAGTCGGTATACTTTGTGAAATCGCCTGATAAAGATAATAGATAAGCTGTCATAAGATGATGTCAAACCAAGTAGAGGAAAAATGCGAAAAATATATTTACCATTGGCTGTCAACCAAACTCGATCCAGCCATGTCTATGTTGAGATCCAAATGTTTCTAAACTTTTCTTTATACATCTTCTTCAGTTATGGGCTCTATTTTTCCATCACTTAGGAATTCAACACAATGAGAATCAACATCATGTGAAATAAAAAATCTTGAACAGTATATGCCGTGCATCAAAAGATATGTTCCTAAAATCGCCTTTTTTAACACCTAGAATGACAAACGAATGAAAGACCATAGGAAGTTAAGATAACAATAGCATGAAAATAAGCTTTCAAATCTAACCTTTACACAAAATTTGCTTTGAACTTGTCAATAAAAAACCCCTCATGATAAATGCCATACGACTGCTTCTTCTAAGATTGAAGAGCTCGAAACAATGTTAGCTCAACAATCAAAAGATCCTGAGAACGCCAAACTTGAATTTTCAAAGAAAACTGAAAAGTTTGAAACATATTTTGAAAAACTTGAAAAGGAGAATGTGTTTCAGAACAACGATTGGATCGTAAATTTCAAGATGCTAAAGCTGAAAAGGATCAATTTCTAAAACAAATTAATTTGTTAGAATCTAAGTTGGCTTCTCAAGAGAAATTACATAAAGAGAATGAGACTTTACATGCTCAAGTTCAGGAGAAGGCTTTTGCAATAGTTGCACTAAAAACGAGTTGAGGAATATTCAAGGAACTAGTGCGAACACTAAGTTCAAAAAATCATCAATCTTGGGGAAACCACCCAAAATTGCATCAGTTAGACAACCGACAACATTCAGATCTGAGAGAGCTAACTCCTCGAGATCGCGGTTTACCTCCCAAGTTGATGTTAATAGATTTTCAAAACCAGTCACTCCTCAGACGAGACAACATGCCTTTGCAAAACCTCGCCATGTGATAGAAGTTAGCTCCTCTAGGAATAGTTCTAAGAACATGTCTCAAATTAGTTCAAAGGACATTTCTCATAAGCACCATTTATAGGGGGTAAGAAAAAGACACAAGAAAAAACTAAGAATCATAAACCCAATAAGATGCCTTCTAGGAACGGGTCTGCATCAAACATAGTTATGATCAAAGAACTACAATCCCAGTGTGTCACACCCCCAAATTCATCGCAGCGGAAGACTGGCTTTGGGAGGTTGTGACTTCATGAGTAATCGAGAGCTTGATCCGAGAACGACCTCTACATGCCAAAACCACATAGCAGACTCCAAATAATCCATAATTGAGTACCTGAAATACATGCTTAAAAATGTCAACATAAAGTTGGCGAGTTCATAAGTTTGTTTTAAAACGTTTATGAAAAATTATAGTTTTACCGACCACTGCACCTTGTAGTAAAAATGTAATAGTTTGATAAAATATGTTTCTTGATGAAAAACGTAGTTTATTAATAATAACTGATGACGTATAGTCCCCAGCCGGGTCAGGAACCCGGCCCACGGGTACTACCCGTATCCAGCCCATCACAGATGGGTGGTGATATTGTCATTTGAGCTTATGGGCTTGAATAAACAGTAACCGCACACATGTGTGCGGCCCACGGCCCTGCATGGCCGGTACAGGGTTAGACAGAATCATATTCTGTCTATGATTAGGATTTGCCCCAATAAAGAGGATATTCACTCACCATATTTAGAAGATAACAATCAATCTAATTCTGGTGCTTATCCTTTCCTTGGGGCCGAAGTATCAGTGACATCCCATTAGGGTTTCACTGCCTATAAAAGGAACCCCCAAGGGTTCCACAAAGGTATTACGTTCTATATACTCTCAACTCACTCGACTCCTATAAACCCTTACCGATTACTTACTCTCACGCTGGAGCCTAATCGTGGGAAACATTCCCATGGTAAGCCTAACACAGCCATACAGTTCACTTGGTGCAGGAGCTGGAACCCAGCCAACCCGAATTAAGCCTAATTCGGGTCTAGCAAGGATCACCCAACTTTTGCATCAACAAGTTGGCGCCTTCCGTGGGACCCATTACACTAAGCTAGAGCAAAATCTCATCTTGAACTCTCAATGACGAAGGGGCATCTGCAAGCTAATCCCAGGAACATAAATCCTGGAAATCGGAAGTCCCAAGGGGAAGGGATACTCATCCCCAATCAATCCCCTAGCCGTCCAATGGGCGGACAGAACAACCGCAGTGGTTTTCAGTCGATGGGAGTGACGAGCACGATCTCTATGACTCCTCCACCTACTTCGACCCTGGACAACCCTGACCCAGGGAGTGCGCCCAATCCCCTAACAAGGAGCCGCGCAGACCGTCGATTGAGGAAGAAGTAGAAGTCCAACCACTCAGCGAGGAAGATCTCACTCGGGTTCTCACATAGAACTTTGATAGGATCATCCCAGGGATTGCATCAAGGTTGAATCAAGGAAGGAACCTCCAATCTAGACTCAACTTTGGCAATGCCAGACCAAGCACCTCTTCCCAAAATCAGAGGAAAAGGAAGACCCGGCCTCAGGAGCGGAGCCTCTTCGAGGAAACTCCCTAACCTAGGAATGTGTTTGAGCGCATAGGAGATCGCCTCATGCAGGAACTAACGCAGTCTCGGGAAGGGGGAGAGAAGTCCGACGGTTTACCTGAGCGACCAGATCTGGAACTGACCAGAGCCACTCGCCGCACAAGTGTGTGGGATAGGATGAACACTGGAAAGAAGGCTCCCGGCTCTTCTCAATAGAGCGGTCCTCACCCAAGAGATGGGGCACCACCCCCCTCTCTAGATCCATCAGGGGAGGACTCAGATGACCATCCGCCCAAGCGCCGCCGACCTAGGCGTACCCCTCCACCACCACCAAACAATGATGAGTATTATGGTGGCCCCTATTATCAAGAGGCAGAAGCGGAGGATCTTTCCCGCTCGTGGTGTGACCCGTGGGAAGACCCTAGGCTCACCCGTCCGTGGGCGGATCCCAGGGAAGATCCTTTTACTCTCCGCATACGGAACTACTCCGAGGACACAAAACGTCGCATGCCGGCGTGTGTCAAGACTTATGATGGAACTGGTGATCCGGATGATCACCTCAAAATATTTGATACGCAGGCTAAGATCGGGCGATGGCCCATTCCTATATGGTGCCAAATGTTCAATTCAACTTTGATCGGCAATGCTCGTGACTGGTTTGACGGACTCCCTCCGCGAAGTATTGATAGCTTCACTGAACTACGCACTGCGTTCAAGAATAATTATACTCAGCGGAAAAAGTATAATAGGGATCCGGTCTCATTGGCAACTGTCAAGCAACGGTCGGGAGAGTCTAAAGAAGCTTTCACTGAACGCTTCAACGACGAGTGCACACGCACGAAAACAATGCCGGAACTCCTGAAAATTTCCGACTACATGCATGCCATAACAGACAGGGAATTAATCAGGCGTCTCAATGACAAGCGTTTGGAGAGGTATGATGACCTCATGGAAAGGGTCAGAAACTTCATAGAGGGAGAAACAGCGGTTGCTGCGGCCTACCCTTCCAAAGGAAACGGCTACCGATCAAACGACCAGTCCAGGAGACAGTCGGGCGGTCAAAGCAACCAGAACAATAGCAGGGGCTCAGATTACAAGATCCAAAACAAAGGAGGACGGCCGGACGATAAGTTTACCCCTCTAAAGATGTCCTACCGGGAGATCTTGCTAACGGAAGAGGTAAATTTTCCGAGGCCTCCCCCAATGACGACTCCGCTGGACCGTCGCCAAGGAAATCGTTTCTGCGAGTTCCATAACGACAAGGGACATGGCACGGAGGAGTGTATCCAGCTCAAGAAGCATATTGAGTCACTGATCAAATCAGGTAAACTCAAGCATTTGGTTAAAGATTGGAAGGATGGAAAAGACAACAAGAAGTATGACAAGAAGGATCCCCAAAAGGACAAACCTTCGACCATATACATGATCCAATCCAGACAACGCCGCACGAGGCAGAAAATTGGTCAAAAATTTTCACGCGGCAGGGAAATATCATTCCCTCCCATCACAGCAAGCGATGTGATTGATGCGCCTCTCACTATTGAAATAAGCATTGGAACACACAATGTTCGTCGCATGTATGTGGATGGAGGGTCATCAGCAGAAGTACTGTATGAACATTGTTTTGTGCAGTTACAACCAGAAATAAGATGCCAATTGGTACCGGCCATGGCGCCGCTCGTTGGTTTTAGTGGAGACACCATCTGGCCGATAGGGCAACTGCGTCTGCTTGTAACCATTGGGAATGAGGAACACTCCACCACTGCGTGGATGAACTTTATGGTGATACGCTCATATTCTCCATACAATGGGATCATAGGCAGGCCATGTATTCTGGCCATACGTGCGGTACCTTCCACGGCACACGGAATGATCAAGTTCCCTATAGAAGGAGGAATCGTCACCATTTACAACACAATCATACCAGCATCCGAGTGTCATACCGTGACAACACCGGTTCCGCCCATTCCACCCAAGGATGGATCACCACCTCCCAATTGGAAGGTGGCAATCCATCCTGATTATCCGGAACAGGAGGTATCCATAGGAGGAACGCTCTCGGATAGCGGCAAGAGGGCCATGTGTTGATCCCAAACTTAGATCGATTAAGCTTTGTGTATACGAGATTAGATCAAGTACTACACGTAGAGAAACCTTTGCTTATGAATAAAGTAACAAAGTGTTATGCGGAATTAACACTTGATCTAAAACACAAAGATGTTAAACAAACTTTCACTTGTATTAGAATGATCGTACTTGATTACAATGAAAGAGGTTTAACTTGCGAATACTTATGAAAACTGATATATTAACTTTAACCTAAAAGACCTTCTTTTATAGATCAAGAAGTCTTGTACAATAAGCTACGAATCAACTATTCTAGGTAAAGATAATAATAGAAAATACAATGTCGAGCTTATCTTTACCATACACATATAAAGAAACAAATAAACAAAAAGATTCGTATGAAGATATTCCATCAGTGTCAATCTTCAAGGCTGTCAGCGTTGACTTCTTCTTTGTCAACGCTTGGCTGTCAGCGTCCAATGTCTTCTTATCAGCGTTGACATTCTTCTTATCAGCGTCTAGTGAACTGACCCATATTTTATTCCCAACAATCCTCCCCTAAACTTGATATCTATTCCAATGATCAAGTTTCTGAATAAAAACTTAAGACTTAGGAGGAATCTTGCAAAAACTTCTTATGTTGGTGATAAACATATCTAATCAAGTCCTTGGCCACGTCACTAGTATAATCAATCTCCAAGGGTGTCTCTAGCATCTTCTCCAACACTTCTTTGGACAAGAAATAGCCAGCATCCACAAGTAGATACTCTGAAAACTTTGTAGAGCTCAAATGAAATACACCACAAGTAGAATAAAGCCTCCAATGAAGATTACTGAGATCATCTTCAAGATCCTTCCATATGGCAGGATCTGCTTCTCTTGGACTACACAAAGTCAAAAATGTATTCCAAAGTCTTATTCCATTTGCTGAAGTAGGTGCTTCAGCTGTATACTTGGCCTCTATTAATCTCCATAGATGCACCAAGTCTTCTCTGTCTATGCTTGCAAATATAGAAATAACTGAGGTAAAAGTATGTACCTCCTTTCCAAATCTGCCAATCTTCCAAAATCCACACTCATCTTCATCAAAACTGATGATTGGATTTCTGTCATCTAGAGGTACTACATTAACCAAATCTGAAGCTTCCAATGGAGAAAGCTTGAGATGCTTCCTTATGACACCTTCAGTTGGAAAATACACATCCATATCTTTGGGAAATTGAAAAGGATCTCCTTTCTTTACTGGTCTTTGAGCACTCCTCATTTCCTTTTGAATCTGCATTTCCTCAGCAAGCTCTTGTTTCCTTTCTTCTGAAAGAAACTTGTAGACATTATTTTCTTGCACATTCCTCCAAATAGGATGTGCCCTATACTCTAACTCCTCAAAAGATAAAGCCAGCAACTTCTTGTATGTCCATCTAGGTTGATGGCATCTAAGCAACTTGTAATACAACTGCCTTCTATCTCTTTTGAGCCAGGTCTTGACCTCTTGTGCATTAAACCTCATAATCACCTTTATGTCATCTTGTACCCTGAGAAGAACTTCCAACCCCCAAATTTGATCTGACAAACTCATCCCTGGGTTGTCCATAACCTTGTCTTCCCAAGCATGGTACATTCTGGTGATTTCAGGAAGGTCCCAATCAATCTGATTTTTCAAATCACTCAACCTTTCCTTTGCTAACTCATCCCCATATTCAAGTCTTTCTGGATCTTCAATAATTTGAACACTTGAATCTGAGCTATCCTCTTCTTTTTCACCACCACTCTCTTCCTCACTCTCAGAAGTGGCAATAAATGGTGATCTACCACTCCTCTTCAAATCTCTTTCCAAAAGTTGTGCAGCCAACTGTTCATCAAATGCAATTTGTGCTGCATCTTTCTTTGGAACATCTTCTTCAACCAATTTTCCTTTACCTTTGTCTTTTGGATCAATAATAGGTAAAGTAGAAGAAAGAACCTGTGTGGACACATCTTTGATGATTGTTGATGACTGGAATACATCAACACCACCTGCAACTTTGTCAGCGTTCAAGTTACCTCTATCAGCGCCACGATTACCTTTGTCAGCGCTGGATGTGTCAGCGTTCAAACCTGTATCAGCGCCCATTGTTTCTTTGAAAGATCCTTCCAAGTTTAATGGTGTCACCTTGGATGTATCAGTAACTGGGTGCTTCTTCAAGTTGGTGAGTGCTTCAGCAACCTATAAAGATTCACTAAATTGTGAACTCTTCTCTGAACTCTTCTCACTAGCTGTATGAATCAGCTCATCCTCTTCATCCTCTTCATCCTCCCCTTTGGAAGATTCCTCCATTAGACTTCTGCTACTTGTATTTTCCAAAACAGTTACCCGCTCCCTCAATACTTGGAGTTCACGGCCCTGGTTGTTGACAATTTGTACAAGGCTGACATTTTGCTTTTGTAAGCTAATGACAGCAGCCGTCAATTCAGTCAATGTCATAGTTTCCAATCTGCCCTCAGCTAGAATGGGAATTTGACCTCCCAAAATAGAATCATAGGGCATGGATGAGGTCTTAATGATGTTGGGACTGTCTTGACCAGCATCTAAGCCTGTGTCAATAGCCCCAGCCTCATCCATGTCACCAGCCACACTTGTGGAGGTGGTTCTCTCTGCTACAAGTCTAGGACCACTAGAGGAGAACACTCCAGTAGTCCTTTGGCGTTTATTCAACCTAGATTGTAATGGGGTGGAAGATGAAGTAGATTGTGTGGGTGTTGGTTGGTTAAGGGGTGTTTGGGATTGTTCAGGGATGGTATCAGCGTTGGGATTGGCTGTGTCAGCGCCAACATCTTGAGTGTCAGCGTTGGGTTGGTCAATGTCCATGTGATCAGGGGAAGGTAATGATTCATTAATAGGCTCAAGTTGAGGTGCAGGTTCTGGTTGTGGTTGAGCAGCCTGAATTACTTCAAGCATGGCTTGGGTGAGAGGTATGGATCTGTTTGTGGAGCTCATTTTAGCAAAAATGGTTTTCTGTTGTTTAGGGATCTCATAAAAAGTGTCATGATCCCTAGAACAATATTCTTGTAAATCAAAGACCATTTGCAAAAATCTTGGGTAAGCCAAAGTCATTTTACTTCCCTTATTTTTACACATCCCTTCAAAAATCATTTTTGAAAAATTATACTTAAGCCCACGTGTTATACAAACCAAAGCACTTGCAATTGACCTGTTTATTTCATTAAAAGAAGTACATTTTGGACTTAAGCATTGTAAAAGGACATGAATCAAATATTTCCAGTCAGAGGGAAATTCCTGCTTATGATATTTATTTAAAGTGACATCAGCAGGAATAGGATAACCCAATTCCCTAAGACCTTGTTCTATTGTTGCAATGGCAAGGGTAGTCACACCATCAGCGTCATCAAGACGCAAAGCTTGGCGAACCAAGGCTTCAGTGACCACCCATGTTCTTCCATGAACAGTAGATGTTAATGTGGTCACTCCATTAGCTGTTGTGGAACTAGCATTGTTCCAAAACTGTCTAATGTGTGCGACAGGGACTAATGGTATATGAGAAAGTGCATACCTTAATTAGGATGCATTTAAAAATGCAACCATTTGTGAATACTGAGGGAACAAATCATTATCAGCAGTCAAGTAAGCTACCATATTATGTTGGCTCTTGAACTCCAATGTTAAATTCTTTGAGTTGAACTTGGGTGCCATGGTTGAAAGGTGTTTAGGTTATGTGATATAGGAAAAATCTAGGAGAAAAGTGTTAGACAAGAAAATATGAATACCCAGAATAAAAACTTTAACCAAATTTATAGGAGAGATGCATGATTTTGATTGGTCAAAAATGAGGCGGTTATATTCAAAGAGCAATGATGAAAATATTGAATCAAATATAACTTATCTCATGCATTAATTAAAAGTAACAACTCCCCAAAATTACGGCCAAAGATTAGTCAAAAATAACAACTGGGTAGGGCCCACTAGGTGTCAACGGTCAAAAATAGCCCATCAGCGCCCAACGGCTATATTTTCTTGTCAGCGTTTGCCTAAAGCCTTGTCAGCGTCACGATTGGACGTAACAGCGTTTGGAGAAAAACTTGTCAGCGTCTAAAAATAAAAATATTTAAAAAGAAAAAGACCTTAACAAAGTAATTTATCCTAAGGGAAATATCTTACAAGTTGATAATAATTACTGGGCGGCAAGCACTGTCCATTTATGCACACTTGCTTAAGCAAGATAGACACAAATGTCCTCTAGTGTCACTTGCTAACCAAAATACTTACCAACAAAGTTATCTCATAAAATTCTTTGTAACTCCCAGGTAAACCCATAACAAAACTATTCCCAAGTCTCCCATCAGACCACAACCAATTCTAGGCCAAAAATGTCTTGGCAGCATGCATAGTTTATCAACTTTGCATGCTACAGTGCCTCATGGTTTAGTAAAACTAACCCATACTCACCTGTGGACACAATCTAGAATTGTGATGAGAGTATTGTAAGAATACCCAAGAGTCCTAAAGGTTCCTTAAACCTCCCCTTAAACTATGATACATGAGTTCTCAAAATATATATGAACATTAAAAATTTATGTCAAGATAGGAATATAAATATTCCAACCATCATCCATAAATAAAAACATGTCCAAATAGCTCTTCAAAGATCCATAGGCAACTCTGTATCCAATGGCATAAAGCTACCATCACCTACACATTTAGATGAAAACCACAAAACTAACATTTGTTGCTGACAGCGTCCCGACAACACTTGTCAGCGTTGAAGGAACTCTTGTCAGCGTTAGACAATAATATCTCTAACAACGGCAAAATAACACTTGACAGCGTTACATTTACCTTTGTCAGTGTTAGAAAAATAAAGTGGAAAAATCTAAATCATCACAAAGACCAATAACAATGCATTATCCTGTACATACTTTTACAAAAAGGTTCCAAAACACATATTAAGTGAGATTAACCATTCCAATATTTGTTACCAAATATTGAAATCTTCCAGCATCAAAAGGTTTAGTTAATAAATCAGCCACATTATCCTCTGTGGCTACCCTATCTGGTTGTATTAAACCTTTCTCAAAGCAATCTCTTATAAAATGATGTCTAATTTCTATGTGTTTGGTTTTAGAATGATGTACAGGATTTTTAATAATGCATAAAGTACTGTTATTGTCTACAAAAATCTTGGTATGCATAAAATTATACCCATAATCCAACAGCTGGTTCTGAATCCATAAGACTTGTCCACAACAAGCAGCTGCAGCAACATATTCTGCTTCAGTTGTAGAGTTTGCCACCACTGTTTGTTTCTTGCATTGCCAAGATATTAATCTGCTCCCAAGAAATTGACATCCACCAGTTGTGGATTTCCTATCAAACTTGTCACCACCATAGTCACTGTCTGAATATGCAATAAGATCCAATGGAGAATCTTTTGGGTACCACAAGCCAAGATCTGGATAACATCTTAGGTACCTAAAAATTCTTTTCATAGCAAAAAGGTGACATTCTTTAGGAGTCACTTGATGGCGTGCACATGCACACACAGCAAACATGATGTCAGGTCTTGAAGCTGTAAGATACATCAATGAACCAATCATTGATCTATAGTGCCTAACATCCACATCCTTTCCAGCTCCAATTTTTCCCCAAGGATGTTCCCTATCCATAGGAGTGGAAGCATCCTTTTCATGTGGAGAAAAACCATATTTCTTCAAGATTTCAGCTACATACTTGTCTTGGGAGATGAAGATACCATCTTCTTTCTGCTGAACTTGTAATCCTAGAAAGAAGTTCATCTCACCCATTGCACTCATCTTGAATTTATCTGTCATGAGCTTAGAAAAATCCTCACTCATTTTTGGATCAGTAGACCCAAAAATGATGTCATCAACATAGACCTGCACAAGCAACACATGTTTTCCTTTCTTCTTTGTAAATAGTGTCTGATCTATGGTGCCCCTCTTGAATCCATTGTCCACCAAATATGTAGACAAGGTACCATACCATGCTTTTGGGGCCTGATGAAGTCCATACATTGCTTTCTTCACTCTATAAACCTTGTCTAGATTCTCAGGATCTTCAAAACCAGGAGGTTGCATGACATATACTTCCTCAACAATTGTCCCATAGAGGAAAGCACTCTTCACATCCATTTGATAAACAGTGAAGTTCATGCAGGAGGCATAAGCTAAGAAAATTCTGATAGCTTCAATTCTTGCAACAGGAGCAAAAACATCTTCATAATCTATGCCTTCCTCTTGTGTATATCCCTGAGCTACCAAACGTGCCTTGTTTCTGACCACAATGCCTCTTTCATCTTTCTTGTTTCTTAGAACCCATCTTGTCCCAATTGGTCTCACATATCTAGGACAATCAACCAGCTCCCAAACATCTTGTATAGCAAATTGGTGAAGCTCATCCTGCATTGCTTCCACCCAACTAGGTTCTTTGAGAGCATCAAAAATCTTCTTGGGTTCTTCTTGTGACAGAAAACATGCAAACAAACATGCTTGTACAAGAGGGGTATCAACCTTCTTGTGTATATTGGCAATAAATCCACCAAGACTTTGATGGGATCTTCTTGTCTGAACTGGAGCCATAACATCACCAATGATCTGAGATGTGGGGTGATCCTTTGCTGTGGAAGTGAGAACTCCTCCTTCAAAAAGTCTGGTGTCCTCAACTTCACGCTCCATGTTGCCAATATCTTCTTCATCAGACTCTCTTTGATCAACATGAATCTCTTCATGGACATTGGAAGGTCCACCTTGTTCAAAATGTGAAGAGAAAAGATGTGCAAAGGTGTTGTCAATGTCTGAACCTTGTTTGTCAGCGCTTGGGCTAACAACGCTTGAACTGTTGGTGTCAGCGTCTGATCCATCAGCGTCTGAATTGCTCTTGTCAGCGCTTGATTTCCCTTTGTCAGCGCCTGAAGAAGTATGCATGTTTGTATTTGGTGGTATTTGAAAACCACCATTATCTTTTCTAGCAGCAGCAGCAGCAGCATAATACTCATCTATCCATATAGGAAGTGTAACATATTCTTGTGTGGGAGATGATTTAACTACTGGTGGTCCATCCTCCTTAGCAACCTGTATACCTGAAACATTACCAATTCTCTTTTCCAAAACACTTGAAGTTACCTTCACAATGTCTGGATCAGTAACAGGCATATAATTTAAAGCTCTAGATAAAGGTTCTAAGTCAAACAACCAATTTGGACCACTTTCAGGATCACTAGGTTTACTCTCTAAAAACCTAACATGTACTTTTTCAAGTATACGTTTTTCCTTTTTAATGTAAACCCTATATCCTTTGCTCTGCACTGAATAACCCATGAAGTAGCCTTCATCACCTTTTGAATCAAATTTACCTAGGGCTTCACTAGTTTCTAAAACAACTACATGACAACCAAAAGGCTTGAGAAAGCCAATATTTGGCTTCCTTCCCCAAAGTAATTCATAAGGTGTCTTATTATGTATTTTGTTGACCAATGCCCTATTTTGAACATAACAAGCTGTGTTAACAGCTTCAGCCCAAAAGGCTATAGGAAAGTGGGCATCAGCCAACATGGTTCTGGCTGCTTCAATAAGGGTTCTATTCTTCCTTTCAGCAACCCCATTTTGCTGTGGGGTTCTAGCTATGCTAAACTGCCTAGTAATCCCTTTCTTGGCACAAAAATCATCTAACAACTGATTTCTAAACTCACCCCCATTGTCACTTCTAATAATTTTGACCTCATTACCATTCTTCTTTTCAATCTGGGTAATGAAATTAATCAGACTTTGGGCAGTTTCACTTTTCTTGGCTAAAAAGAAAGTCCATGTAAACCTGGAATAATCATCAGTGATAACAAAACAATATGATTTACCCTTCAAACTTTCTATATTAGTTGGACCAAAGAGGTCCATATGCAATAAGTGAAGTGGTTTAGAACTAGAGTGCACCTGTTTAGACCTGAATGAGACCTTGTGCTGCTTGCCCTTAAGACATGCAACACAAGTGTGGTCATTGTGGAAAGCCTTTTCAGGCAAACCATCAACTAAACCAAGCCTCACAAGTCTATTGATATTCTTAAAGTTTATGTGCCCTAATCTCCTGTGCCAAAGATTACTTTCATCAACTGAGGCTTTAGCATAAAGACATGACATCATTTTATTATTTACCTTAATTCCATTAAGATTCACATTATATATGTCTTTATGCCTTGGTGTTCTAAAATCTATGTATTTTTCCTCAGGGAGCTTATAATCTTTGCTTAACACCAAGCACTCAGTATCTGTGAAAAGAACCTTATTTTTGTTATCACACACTTGTGATACACTAAACAAATTATAATCCAGTTCTTTTACCAAGAAGACATTCTCAAACCGTAGATTGTTGGTGACAAGGGTTCCTTTTCCAGTGATGGTGCCGTAGCCCCCTCCAAAGTATACCTTATCACCATCTTGAATAGGAGTGAAGTTTGTCAGATAGTCTTCCTTTCCTATCATGTGCCTTGAGCATCCACTATCCCAGTATCCATAATCATTGATCTTCTTCTGAATGCCCTGCACATAAAGAAAACACATTAGTTTTCTTTGGGAACCTAAGCCTTGGAAGACTTGGATTCATCTGGTTGTTCAACAAGAACAGACTTGGTTCTCATAACAACCCCATTTTCATCCCTTTTTGAATGAAATTCCCAGTTAACCCCAATTGGTGTTGACATTGCTTTTGAAATATAATGAAACCTGTTGCATGTCATAGAAACACCAGTAGAATTAGAGTTTTGGTCTTGTTTTGGTCTCCATGTTAAGCTAGTAGAAGCTTTAGACCTATTTCCCTGTGGTTGCAAATACCTAGGTTTGGTAGTGTGTCTGTCAGCGCTGAAATTGCTCTTGTCAGCGCCCCGATTGCCTTTATCAGTGTTGAACCTAGGGTTTGCTACAGGAACCCATTGCCTATTGGACCAAGTGTTTGACTTTTGGAAAGGTCTTAGGCCTTGTGTATTAGACCCTCTAGAAAAGAATGGGGCTGGTCTAACAACTTGTGAACTTTTGTTCACAAAGGTATTGGGTCTGACAGTGTTTGACCTATGTTGACTTTTGTCAGCGCTGAACTGGTTCCTATCAGCATTGACATTGGAAGCGTTGACACATTTGTATGCCAAATGTGAGAAGCTACCACATGTGTAACAAGCTTTTCTAGATATAGTCTTAGGTCTAGAAGCAAAGAAGCCTGTTCCATGATTACTAACTTGGCTTTTTGGTGACCTAGTATTCCTGTACATCTCTGCATACTTAACACTAGGTTTTCTAACAGTTTGTGGGCCAAAGTCAACAGCTTTGCCAGTGGTAGGGTGTGTGATCTTAATAGGTTTAGGATCATTGGACTCCACAATATTATGGCTCATGATTGGTGTGGGCTCATTTGGACTTTCACACAACAACCCTCCCTTAACAAACAAGGTGTGATTAGCTTTCTTCCACTCATCTAGGTCAGTCAGTTTTTGCTTGTATTCCTCAACTGGGGAAGTCACTCTAGGTGGAGGAATGAATTCCTTCTCTTGAAGTTCTGGCAAGCCAGTCCAAGATAAGTCCTTTGATTGGACACCATAGAAATCCCCAGCTGGTGGTGGAACACCAGTATAATCTTTCATCCCAATCCCACTCATATCCTTAGAGTCTCTTTGTTTACTAACACACTCTCCTAGGGATTGTGTGGCCTTATCAAATCTCTGGATTTTAAGACTCACATTATCTTTATTTTTGTTAGCCTCCTCTAACTGAGCTATCAAATCAAGATTAACCCTATTTACTATATCTTGAACATCTTTACTCTGATGTAACTCATGTTTTAAGATATTTATTTGATCCTTTAAATCAAACTCCATTTTCTTATACTCAGCTACTGTCTTTTCTGTTTGGGTAAGAGCAATTTGATAATTAGATACTTTGCATCTTTCAGTACTTGCCTCATCTAATAATTTTACTATCTCTTGATTTAATTTTTCAGTATTTAAACGACAACCCTTAGAACAGAAAGCATCATCATATACCTCATTATCTGATGAAGAGGAGGAGTGTGCCATGAGAGCATATTCAACATGCGCTTCTTTAACTTCAGCAATCAAAGCTCTGTCCTCTTCCTCATCCTTAGCCATAAAGTTCCAGCTCCAGTCCCATCCTCCAACACCATCAATTTGTTGAACAGCAACCATGGCCTTGGGATCTTGGCTCTTAACCATTTGGCTTGAAGGCTTACCAGCATCAGATCTTCTTGGAGATCTACATTCCCTCATAAAGTGCCCCATCCTATGACAGTTGTAGCACTCAACCTTGGACTTGTCAAATCCAGCAACATCCTTGGCATTAAAGGTCATCTTCTTCTTGAACCTTTTATTAAACCTGTTTGCTCTTAAACTTACAAGAGCCATAGTCCACTTGATGTCCATCTCTTCCAATTGTTCATCACTTATCTGCTCAAGATCTTCATATGTAATCCTTGAATCACTGGGCAAAGAAGCAATGAATGCACACACAGTATCTAGATCTAAACCAGCAGGCTTAATTCTATTAGCGCCAAAGTTGTGTGTGTCAGCGCTTGAGTATAAAGCATTGACAGGATATGATCCAGCGCTGACAGACTGAGATCCAGCGTTGACACATTGAGATCCAGTGGCTGGATGTCCATAGAAGTTCATGGAATCAAATTGGCCTTCACTTTGTGAGAAGAAGGCCATGTTACTACTGGAAGATTTATTATCATTATCCAAAAGCCATTCATTCTCCAACAGTCTTAGTTTGTTGAAGATGTCATCAAACCTGGAGGTCTTGTGGGTGTTATTGACAAGAATGGATGTTGTCTCAATCTTCCATACATCACCAAGGCTTTTGAGAAAAGTAGCATTCAATTCAGGGTCATCAATCTGTGTTCCCATGAAGGAAAGTTGACTTGTGATGTCAAGAAGTCTACTTCTCACACTGCTGAGATTCTCATTGGGTTGAGCTTTAAAGACAGCATACTCATGCAAGAGTTGCTTCTTCTTTTCTTATTTTGTGTCAGCATTGCCACCATGTGCTACTTCAAGAACTTCCCAAAGCTCTTTTGCAGACTCAAAGCGTTTGTACTTGTGCTGATTCTCATGACCTAGGGCGTGTTTCATGATGTTCAAGATTTTCATGTCCACCCTCTTCTTGGCTATATCTTCAACAGATACAGCTCTTCCATCTCCAGGCTTTTCCTTCTTATCAGCTTCAGGACAATTAGGAACAGCTGTCCTTGTGGCAATAGCAGCAGCAATCTTTTGTGCTTTGTCGAATGTGTTCCCATATTCAAAAATCTCCCAAAGAGTGTAGTCATGAATAGCTATATATTGCTCAAAATTGGACTTCCAAAGCTCGAAGTTCCTGGCATCAAACATGGGAATTTTGATACTAGGATTTGTGGAGTTGTTTTGTAGCAAAGCAGCAGGTTGATCTGTGCCAGACATGATGTTTTTAGGGTTTTGAGAATTTTAGGGTTTTTAGGGTTTTTGGTGTTTTAGGGTTCTTGCGTTACTTAAAGATCAAAAGTTTCTCAACAAGCTCTGATACCACTTGTTGATCCCAAACTTAGATCGATTAAGCTTTGTGTATACGAGATTAGATCAAGTACTACACGTAGAGAAACCTTTGCTTATGAGTAAAGTAACAAAGTGTTATGCGGAATTAACACTTGATCTAAAACACAAAGATGTTAAACAAACTTTCACTTGTATTAGAATGATCGTACTTGATTACAATGAAAGAGGTTTAACTTGCGAATACTTATGAAAACTGATATATTAACTTTAACCTAAAAGACCTTCTTTTATAGATCAAGAAGTCTTGTACAATAAGCTACGAATCAACTATTCTAGGTAAAGATAATAATAGAAAATACAATGTCGAGCTTATATTTACCATACACATATAAAGAAACAAATAAACAAAAAGATTCGTATGAAGATATTCCATCAGTGTCAATCTTCAAGGCTGTCAGCGTTGACTTCTTCTTTGTCAACGCTTGGCTGTCAGCGTCCAATGTCTTCTTATCAGCGTTGACATTCTTCTTATCAGCGTCTAGTGAACTGACCCATATTTTATTCCCAACACTCATGTAGTGCTTTGCATAGTAAAGACGCACGTCGCATGTCTAGTAAATTATAGACTTGAATGTATTTTCTCTTTTGGGTAAGACGTGGCATGTCATGCAGTATCAGTAATCGATATTTAACAAAATAAAAATACACAAGTTTCCAAATCATAACAAAATGGTCGTGGTTATCACGGACTTACATACAAAAGACAGATATTTCACACATCAGTCTTAGCCGTGTACATGCACGGACGAATAAAAGCTACAAATGTTTACAGGATAAATTACAAGGGAGGTAGGAATTCCCCTATGTCTTTCTTTCCTTCTTCGATCAGAGCACGGAGGGCCTCCCCGCGAGCGTCCTTTCCATCCTGCGCCTTGATCGCAGTCGTATCCAATGCCTCAGCAAGCAGCTTTTCACCTTTCATTACTTTCGACACGGAGTCGTAAGTAGGCAAGGTCAATTGGATGGGATCCACAGTAAGCTTGGACATTACCATCTTGTTTAGAGCATCCTTAAGCGCCTCGAGTTCATCCAGAAGAGGGTGTTGGATTTCCGCCAGTGCATCCATCGACGCGGCCAACTTGTCCGCAGCTAAAGGGTTATGGTAGGGATGCTGCATAATATTTTCGTTCTTACCTATCAATTCCGCAGCCTGGTCCAAACCCTCATGCCTACCACGGTCGATTCCATCTGACACGACCCCAACGAATGCTTGCAGCAGGTGCGGAGCTTCCATGACCTTGCTTACTGTTAGAAGTATTTAAAGTGATGGTCAAAGATGTGAAGTCACATATTATATGACCACCCCTTAGGGGGAGATTGTTAGAAGTATTTAAAGTGATGGTCATATAATATACCGTTGCGAAGCTCGTGGAAAATGCTATTCAACGGAGTCGAGAGTTCTATGTTATTGTTATGTATGTAACGGGAATTAGTCCCGAACACACAAATGAGGAAGGCCTCCTAACCTTGTAAGCCTTAGTATAAAAGGCCCATCCTCCCTCATTTGTGTGTGTGTCTCCCATTGTATCTTTTCTCTTCTTCTTGTTTTAGAGAGAGAAACTCTCCTTAGTTTCTCTCACTAGAACCATCTACCTTGTATCTTTCTAATTCTTCTTCATCTAATCTAATATTCCATTCATAGTTTTAATCTTGATCTTATCCATCTATATTTCTTATTCTATACGTCGTGTGATTAGTACTAACAAGTGGTATCATTCGCCAAGGGATTCGTGGATAGCTCTTTGGTGGTGTCCTTGTTTCTTGTTAATTCCGCGGGTTTTTGATTTTTTTACTAAAGATTCAAAAAATTTTCGTGTTTTTTGTTTTTCCAAGTATTCATGTTGTGGGTATTTTGGTTCGCTCAAAAACACGAATTTGTTGCCTCAAAGTTGCTAATTTGTTGCCTAAAAGTTGCCAAAATCGTTGCCTAAAAAGTTGGAAGAAAGTTCTCTTATTGCGATAGCTACAATTTCGGGAAAGGTAAGTACGGTTTTGATCGCAATAACCCAAGGGTTTTACTTTGCGATCTAAAGATTTCGATACCTATTCCGATCTGGGCATTCCGATCGTTCTTTGCGATCTGGGATTCCGACGGTTTTTAAGGAACTTTGAGACGCTACTCTGCCAAATTGATCTTAGCCACATTCCGATAGAAGATTCCGATCTGAACATTCCGATCTAAGCATTCCGACAGGTCATCATTGCGATCTAGGATTCCGATAGTAGGACTTTCCGATAGAAGCACATTCCGATCTAGGATTCCGATCAACACATTCCGATCTAGGATTTCGATCTACACATTCCGATCTAGGATTCCGATCTGCACATTCCGATAGAGGGACATTCCGATGGATCATTCCGATGGAAATTCTGTTTGAGTAATTTTTAGACTTAGCCACTATCTAGACTAGTCTCGGAACATACTTTACACGAAGATCAAAAAAAAAAAAAAAAAAAAGAGTTTTTTGGCGGGAAAACCATAGTAAAATTTAATTTTTCCTAGACCATTTTTAGGCCATTTAAGCTTCAATTTCAAATTTTGGCTATGCGAAAAAATTTTCGACCAAAAATTCAAATTTTCGGACCAAAATTCAAATTTTTTGGCCAAATTTCAAATTTTTAGGTTTTATTTTTATTAAAAAATTTCATTTTTTTTCAAGTTTTTTCCCTACTAGTTATTGGCTATTTCTAACTCGATTTCACATTTTAGTGTTTCAAAATTTTTTCGGATTACCGTTTTGTCGGACTGAGGAATTTTTTGTCGGGCTGAAAATTTTTGGCAAAGTTTGTTTTTGTTGACACTACAACTCACGCTTTCTACGAATTGAGATCCTGTTTTTCACACGACTTCTACTATGACTTATCAACAAGACAATGATGCTGCGGATTTTGAGCATCGTGATAGCCATGTAAGAAAGAAGAGGAATGCTGCCCATCTCCAGTCTCAGCTTCTTATAGCACAAAAGGAAGAAGCAGGAATTCAACTTCTAGCTAAAGAGTTTGATCTCATGGCATCTGCAGCAGCATATGATGAGGAACAAGAGGTGACTACCGACTCCATCTTGATGGCTAATTCGCAGCAATCATCCACATCGGTAGTTCAACCTGACAGAGCTCCTGTGTATGATTCAGACGGTTCCTCTGAGGTACACATACGTCTTAATGCTAATGAGTTATATAATATGTCTAATCAGGAGGAAGAGTATACTGAGTCACTTGAGCCTTCCACTGAGACACACGGGGTTCAAACGAATAATAGCAATATTATTTCTAATGCACTCAGTGTGAACCTTAGTGGGGATCAAGTAGCCCAACCTACAACCCTTCCTGACGAGACGCATGCGTATTATAAATCATTATTTGATAAGCTTGCCAAGGATGTTGCTCATGCGAATGTGGTTAATAATAAGTTTAGAGAAACTAATGCCAAATTGACCACTGAGCTTACGGGATATAAGGAACGGGAGAAAAGTTTTGAGATTCATCATGCTAAAATCAAGGAACTTGAACAAGCTCATGCTACATCGGTTTATCAAGAAAAATGCACCACTAAGAAATTAAATGCCTTACATTTAAGTAGTGCAAAAAAGATAAGCGAATTGAATGATGAAATCACCTCTCTTAATAAACAGCTTTCAACTGAAAAATCTATCGTTTCTGATTTAAAAGGAGAAATAAAAAAGCTGAAACATGATTTCAAAATTCGAGAAGATGGGCTTCTTGAGGATTTTTGCAATGCTCAGGATAGGATTAGGGACTTAGACAACCTTTTGGTAAAACATGGACAATCTATGCAGACGATAAATATGCTCGCACCTAAAGTGAATGAGATAAATTACACCCGTTACAAAATGGCTTTAGGTTGTCCTCTTCCTCCCAATCCAGAATATCTTAAGCAGGTTCAGGCCACAAATCAAACTCTATATAATGGTAGTGTGCTCCTGTCTGATGAGCATGATCCTCCTAGTGTGCATGATTCTGAGGAAACTACTGAACTTGCTGAAGAAACTCGTTTAAGACTGAAAAAGCTTGATAAAGAAGTGACACCTGTTTACTATCCAAAAGTTAATCCTCCAACGGTTTTTGTTCGATCTAAAACTAGTACCGAATTGCTTTTGCTACCTAGTGAGGAATTGACAGAGGATCCTCCTAAACCAAGTGTTGCACGACGATTTCTTAACAAGCTCAAAGATAATTTTGTCATTCTCAAACGGGTTGTTAACGCCAAAATGACTGGAGGAAACTTTACATCACCCGTTCATGTCGAGTTACAAAAAGTGCTTCATACAGAAATCAATCCGATTATTAATCAAGTTGATGCGAGGATAGGCAATCTTGAGAACGCTTTTCTAAAAGAACTAGCCAAATTTGTTTAAGACTTCAAATCTTTGGCGAAGGAGGCTGATGAATCTCTTGATAAAATTAAAGTTTTGGAAAGCGACCTTGCATGTCTCTCGAAAGCAAGTGACAGTGGTGATTGTGTTGATAGTAACCCCGTTGCGGTAAACATCTCTGTGTCAGACAAAGAAACCCTCCAAAATGAGCTTGATCGTACGAAAGAGAAAATGGAGTCTTATGTCATCAAAAAGGACAACGAATTCACCGATCTTTGGAATAAATATGTCAAAAAATGTGATGAATGTAAGGATGACAAACTCTCGTATGATAAAGCTTACAATGAACTGCAACAAACAATCGAACAGCTAAAAGCTCAGTTAGGAGGTGAATATCATGACAGTGAGCCTTCAACAAATGTTAATCAAAAAGAGTTCACGATTCTTCAACACCGATATGATTTTCTTCAGAAACATTGTCATTCTCTTGAACTTGCTTTGCAAACCAAAGTTGAAAAAGTTCCTGATGACAATAATTTACAAGTAAAACTCTCTGAATCATTTCGTGAATTGAATGAAAAGAGTAAGGATATTTCTGATCTGAAAGCTCAGTTGCAAGACAAAGACATCGCGATTGCTGAGTTGCAGAAACTTGTTGGAAAGATGGGTGGGAAAACTGTGGAAGCTAAGGTTGTAAAATCAGTTGTTAGTCAACCCAATGCGTACAAAGTACCAAAGCCATCTATCTTAGGAAAACCGCCTTCTAATGTTTCTAGGTTACCTCCTAATACCGATGTGCCATCGACTGTACCAAAACCAGCCATCTCACCCTATGTTCCTCCATTTAGAAAACCCACTCTTGCTAAACACAACTCTGTGAATGCACCCTGCACTACTCCTAAGAGTACTCCCAAGTGTGTGACTCTTACGCCCACAAAGGAATCTAATGGTTCAAATGACGTTGGTCAAACCAAAAACCTAGGGGATGGTAAGCAAAAAGGGAACATTCCGAAAGTAAACCATGTGTATTCAAAACCTAGTAAACCAACAACCACTAGAGTTCAACACACACCTAATGGTAATCAACCAAAACCTAGGACCCCTTCCCAACAACCTAGGAATTGGCAATCACCAATGAGTAGCCGTGTTTCGAACATAGTGCCTGAACGGTCAGCAAACCCTAGGTACACAAGACCTTTCGAGAATCCCAAACTCCCTGTATGCCCCACGTGCAAAAAGGGCATTCACCATGGAAATCATGCTCATTGCATTCTGCAATACCTCTATGAGGTAAACTCTCGTGCTTTCACACAGAGAATGAATGCAGAATCCCATAAGCCAACAAGGAGATTCCCACCCGTCACAAAGAAAAGCAATGTCAATAAATCCTCAAGGCGGATCAATGCAGGACCTAGTTTCTCTCCAAAGAAGTCTTCCGATGTGCAAGAGAACACTAATCCTAGATCTAGTCTTCAGTGGAAACCCACGGGTAGGATCTTTAAGGAAGTCGGTCTTAAGTGGATTCCCATCACGAAGAGTGATGACACCTGCTCCAGCACTAATGCGAGTGTCTTGAATGTAGAAAATGCATTTGTTACTCCTAACACTAGTATTTTTGCAAATTCTTCTTCTGTCATTGCAGGTACTTCAGCGGATTCTGAATCCATTTCTTCAAAGGGTTCCAATTCTGTACATTCGACATCACCTTCTTCTGCTGTACAAAGGTCTATTTTGGATTATTTTCGAAAACATTGAAAATCAAAATACAAAAATATAAAACTTATAAAAACAAAATAAAAAATGTGAAAATTTTTCAAAAATACCAAAAAATATTCTTCTTCGATATGTCTCTCAGCATCGATAATATGGACGCACTTAGAAATGTTGTTCAAAAACGACACGGGTACGTACATAAAGTTCGAATGAGAGTTTAAATGTTTTTCAAAACATGTCATTTCCTCTATCTTCAAATGATTTGCAGTTACCTCAGATTGTGACTCGTGCCTCAAAGAAAGGAAAGTTGATCACGGATGATCACTTATCCTTAACAACGAGAAAATAAAACTTTCTCGGTCATGAGCTTCCGATAAAAACATTCCATGTTTTAAGCTCATGTAAACAACTTACAGTTAAATGTCAGACTGTAACTCGAACTTCAAATAAAGGAGAGTGTATCTTTAAAGATAACTTATCCTAATAACGGGTAGAGCAATCTATCACGGGTTGAGCTTGTCACAAAACATTCAACGTTTTGAGCTCAACATAATGGCTTATAGTCACATGTCAGACTATAACCCGGTCCTAAATAAAGGAAAGTCTTCGACTTATCCTCAAAAACGAGAAATTCATTTTTCTCGGTCATGAGCTTATATCAAAACATTCAAAGTTTTAAGCTCATGAACATAATTTTTCTCGGACTTTTGAGCATAATTTTTCAAAGTATTTCAAAACAATGTGCTCATATACTCCCCTATTTAAATAGAATCTCTTTTCGAGGGGGAGTATAATGATTTCATAAACATTTGTTCCAAAGTTTCATGACACATTATTCTCTCCATGTTTCATCACTAGTTTCACAAAAATTTCAATTTCATGCAATTTTTGAGGGGGAGAATAGTGATTAAAATGTGTTATCTTGAATAAGATCTTTGATATAAGTGCTTTCTCTTCCTAATATGTGCAAAAAATCTCTCCTTTTATGATGCACATATGTAGGGGGGGCGTTTTTGGTGATATAGAAAACTTTCAAGGTGTAAACATTGATTTCATCAACACCTTGACTGCATTTTCAAATGATTTTCCTGGTTACGATATCTATACTCTTCAACACATAAATTCATGATGGTATTGGTGTCAAAAGGTGGTTAGGTATTCGTCCTATGATCCAACCAGAACCGGAGGGATCTTCCCAGGGACAATCCATTAGAACTTAGAAGTCCTTAGGAAAGATGGAGTAGTTGAGTGTACGGGAATAATGCCGACTAATGACTTAAGCTAGCACTGGAACAATCACAACAAGGTGCTAGCTATGACGTCTTGGTAAGCATTGAAGGGGTTGAAGAATGAAAAAGAAATGTAAGGATAAAGGGTGTAAAGAAAGAAGCCCTCCATACAACTTAGGCAGAAACCGAGTCAATACATCTATTATCAGAATCACTTTGATGATTTCTGATACTGAAGACAAAGCATCATGGACCCAGTGATGCAATGCACAACCCTTCCCAGCCTACTCAAGCTTCTCTCAAAAGAAGTTTGTTTTATTGTCACGGAGTTCAACTCATTTCTATCAACTTTCTCACTCCGAGATAGTAGATATTGAATAGGTGGCAGTCTGCTCCAGCCTCCGATCACTAAATAAACGTGCACTTATAGAGTCTAGAGCCAACGAGATTCATCTAAAATCTCATTAGGACACTTATTCCATAGATCAATTGTTGTTCATCATTAGAACACAAGCGATGATTTACAGAGTCATACGCTCTATCCTTGTGGTATTGCTAGAACATTCAGAGTGATACTCTTTAGTATTCACAGTGATGAATGGAAATCCTTCCAGTGTTAACATCAAACAGCACTGCGGTAGGTCATATGTAAGATTCACTTGAATTAAACATATGTTAACTGGAAAGCAACAGTGGTTTGATTCTTAATTGATTCAAACTCGTTCCAGGTCTCGATGCAATATCTTTATGATCTTGCCAGAACATTCAGAGTAATACTTTTCAGTATTTACAGTGACGAATGGAAATCCTTCCAATGTCATCATCAAACAGCACTGCGGTAGGTAACTTGTGCGATTCTATATGAATCAAACTTGTGTCAACTGGAAAGCAACGATGGTTTGATTCTTAATTGATTCAGACTTGTTCCAGGAAAGTAAATTGACGACCTAATCAACAGAATGGAACTGGATGATTCACTCCTTACTTTGAATTATCTTTCGATATATTCAAGTATTGAGAACGGCTACCACAGCTGGAAATCCTGTCAAGGAAGTTCTTTGAACTTACCTGATCACAGGTACAGTATTCGTACTGTATAACGGGAAACCGGTGGAATGCAAACGGTGGCGTTATCTCAAGAGTCGCAATTCAAGGCCACATATTCAGGATTATTGAAGAAAGCTCAAGAACATCTAAAGACAAAGACTTCCGCTACTCTGATGATCAAGGGAGATTGTTTACAAGCTTTCAAATCAACACAAAACATGAGTATGTGGAGAAAGACACAAGAACACAAGCTGGCAAAGCTTCAAGATCAAGTCAAGGTAAAGATCAAAGATCCAAGATCACAAGTCATGAAAGGATCGATGAAAGAACTCTCAAGACAACGAGCTTCAAAGTCTGCAACAACAAAGAAGTGAAGTCACATAATACATGACCACCACTTAGGGGGAGATTGTTAGAAGTATTTAAAGTGATGGTCAAAAAAGTGAAGTCACATATTATATGACCACCCCTTAGGGGGAGATTGTTAGAAGTATTTAAAGTGATGGTCATATAATATACCGTTGCGAAGCTCGTGGAAAATGCTATTCAACGGAGTCGAGAGTTCTATGTTATTGTTATGTATGTAACGGGAATTAGTCCCAAACACACAAATGAGGAAGGCCTCCTAACCTTGTAAGCCTTAGTATAAAAGGCCCATCCTCCCTCATTTGTGTGTGTGTCTCCCATTGTATCTTTTCTCTTCTTCTTGTTTTAGAGAGAGAAACTCTCCTTAGTTTCTCTCACTAGAATCATCTACCTTGTATCTTTCTAATTCTTCTTCATCTAATCTAATATTCCATTCATAGTTTTAATCTTGATCTTATCCATCTATATTTCTTATTCTATACGTCGTGTGATTAGTACTAACACTTACGGCAAGGCGCATTCCTTGTCTAATCATCCACCTGCGTCCAGCTATGGCAGATAGCAACGGAGGACACATTCTTTCAGCACAACTTGTGGCCATCTTGCTCAGCTCCTCCTCAGCCGTTGCAGCTTGCTCTTCCAAATTGGTCCGCACTTGTGTTAGCTCATCCTTCAGCGCATCGCGTTCTTGGGCGATGTTGAAGGCTTGTACGGTTACGGCCTTGGTAGAGGCTTCGGCCGCGGACACCTGCATATGGAACTTCGAGTTATCACAAGGATAATATGTTTTTTCTTGAGTAAAAAAAACATCGAGGAAAAAAATATATGTATAATATTTTTGAAAGCATACCTTCTCGTTCGATGCGGCTAAGAGGGCTTCGAGCCCGGCGATGCGTTTTTCTCGGTTGTCGGCATGATGAGCTTGCTCTTTCACTATAGCCTCGGCCGTCACCAGCGCCGTTTGCAATGACGAAATGGTCTTCTCATTCTTCACAACCATTGCCTCCCGACGAGCTATCCTTTTGTCTGCCCGCTTCACATTCGCCAGGGCCTTGATCAGGCGGCGTCTTAGAGCGGCACCCACCGTCACTTGATGAGCGGACGACACATCAAACTGCTCCAGCAGGGATTCATGATCCAGCTCGTCTATGTCTTGTGCAAGGGCTGGAGGGGTAATATGCTCGATAAATTCCGAACACTCAGATTCCGCCTCCAACCTTGTTATACTAGAGAGATTTCATGCTAGGCGCAGGCTATTTTCTGGTCCTTCGGGGAGTGACTCCTCGGCGTGTGTCGCAGCAGGGGATGGGGGCCTGTTTGATGTTGCGGGGGATGGATTCCTCTCCACCTCTTCCTCTTGAGATACAGTCGACGGATCTGCCCCGTTATTGACATTGCAACTTTTGTTTAGGCATTCTATATTTCACAAGAAAAATGACAAGACTAACATACGAGGGGTGCTTACGTGGTACCAGTCGCAGGTTCTGGGGCGGTAGGAGCTACGGCACTCACAGGGGTAGCTCGCTAGACTTGTTCATCCATGTGCGGGGTAGGGTTGGCATGGGCCGTCGCAGTACCACTTCCCTCCTTGTACTGCGGATTGTCTTTCCTTAGTTTCTTTGGGGGAGCATTCGAGGCCCCTGCCTCATCCCCTATCGTCTTTGCCACCCTCCTGGTGGTCTTTCTCTTTCTGGATGTGGGCTGGGCAGACCCAGAAGCTTGAGTGATGTCTTCATCCTCAAGGTTGAGGAAATCACTTTCGTCTTCCTGGTGCGTCGCGGTGCCCTCCAACAGCAGCTCTCCACCATCTTCATTATGGAAATCTAATGGGGATTTCTCAATGATAAGCTCCTCTTCATCTGATCTTTGCTCGGACGTTTCTTCGAGTGGAATGGTACGGTCTATGGTCACATCGAGAAGGGGGAGTTCATTCTCCTTCAAAGGGGAGAATCCTTCAGGTACCTTCATTGGGTCACCCTGGCGCAATAATCCGTGTAGGTTCATTTCTGCGGACATTTATAAATACACGGGTTAGTACGGTCCTGCAATAAAAATGAACGTTTATCACATTTACAAAGTATAAAGTACACCTACCCTGTCCACGCTCCGTCAGAAAGCACGGATATAAGTTCTCCCTCCCATAATAACGACGGCTTAATCCTACTAAGCACAGAAAATGTTCCGGCAACCCCTTATGGAATTCTGTGTGGTGGGTATCTAATATTTTCAGGTCTCTGCTGCTATAGTCTTTGGATTTGGGCGGAGAATCTTTGGGTACCCTGGTTTTAAGGACGAAGGGAGTGGGGAATACTTTTTCATCTACAAAAAAGTAATGGTCGTACTAGTTCGTAAGGGAGTCTAAGGGCTTCCTATACGTCATGGGGGCATTCTCGGATCGTTTTTTAAACGATAACCTCCCATTCACTAGTTGGGGGAGTAACTCCCTAAATAGGTTCACGGTCGGGGTTACGTCGCATGTATGGCATGTAATTTCAAACTGGTTGATTTTACACGCCCCTATGCAGTGAAGCTGGGTTATGTGGAAGTCATAATATAAAAGCAGTTCTACCAAGAATTTGGACAGGGGGATACGGTAGTTGGCCGAGTCAAATAGGCACGTGTACACGCCTATCTTCCCCTTTGGTGCATCCGTAATTGCCTCACCTTCACCTGGATAGGTGGGGTGTACGCTTTCGAGAATGTAATACTTCGACAAAAAGTCTATGTATTTTTCCGCCGACATCACGTTCAGGACATCCGTGATAAGTGGGTTGTCCTTTACCATGTTTTATAAAAAGGGTTTGTAAGGCGTGATGATCTAACCTGTGGCGGAGGAAATCCGTGGAATAGAAGGCAAAACTTTGGAGGATGGAGCTTGGAAATAACAATGGCGGAAAAGAGTATGAATTGTGTGTGTAACAAACACACACACCAACTCTTATATAGGGTTGCCTCGGTTTCCGAGGTAACGTGGATGTTTGACACGTGTAGGCCACTACGCCTATCCAACGGATGGGATTTCTGACACTTCTACAATGTAAGAAGGGACCCACGGGTCACTTCTTGGCAGTTTTACGTGGCTCAATGGTGGGCATTAATGGTACACTTTTGCAGAAGTGCGGCTGCCAGTTGACTACCATTAATGCATTTATTCTTGTGTCGGGATATGCGGTCTTACGTAAGACAATATTCAATGCTACATTTAATTTGTCTCGGCCGTTACGTGCGGCTGAGGTTCTATTGGAATAACATTCCTAGACGGGCAGCCACGTGCGGCCAAAACAAAATCTTACATATTTATCATTCCATATGTCTTTCTTGGTACGTCCGGGGAGCATCTTGATAGTCTAGAGGTTACGCCTACGGCTGTAACAACTAGACTGGGGGGACATGATGACGTATAGTCCCCAGCCGGGTCAGGAACCCGGCCCACGGGTACTACCCGTATCCAGCCCAACACAGATGGGTGGGGATAATGTCATTTGAGCTTATGGGCTTGAATGAACACTAACTGCACACATGTGTGTGGCCCACGGCCCGGCATGGCCGGTACAGGGTTAGACATAACCATATTCTGTCTATGATTAGGATTTGCCCCAATAAAGAGGATATTCACTCACCATATTTAGAAGATAACAATCACTCTAATTCTGGTGCTTATCCTTTCCTTGGGGCTGAAGTATCAGTGACAGCCCATTAGGGTTTCACTGCCTATAAAAGGAACCCCCAAGGGTTCCACAAAGGTATTACGTTCTATATACTCTCAACTCACTCGACTCCTATAAACCCTAACCGATTACTTACTCTCACGCCGGAGCCTAATCGTGGGAAACATTCCCACGGTAAGCCTAACGCGTGTTGTTTAGTGTGCAGGATCCCAACCATACAGTTCACTTGGTGCAGGAGCCGGAACCCAGCCAACCCGAATTAAGCCTAATTCGGGTCTATCAAGGATCACCCAACTTTTGCATCAACAATAACAGAGTTTATGATAAAAACATAGTTCATTAATAATAACATAGATTAATAATAAAGACAGATTTATGGATAAAAATAGAGTTAATTAATAAATGCAAAGTTTACTGACAATAATAGATGTTCTCCTTAATAATAGAATTCCTTGATAATAAAAGACGTTCCAGTTAACAAATAAGATTCATGATAATAAAAGTAGTTTTTGATGAACCACAAGATTTTCCAACCACTTAGTGACAATATAACTCATACAAAGTCACTAAATAAATCATTTATTATTGTTTAAGCTCATGACACGGAAGCGTTAACAACACCAGTAGTATAATCACATAATGTAGCCCCTACGGATGCCTAACCCACGACATCCGTCCACACCCTCAAATGAAACTTTTCCCGGTTGTCCTCTGTTGGACCAAGCCGGATAGGGGCGTCAACCCCAATAGATCTATCCATAACATTCACGCTTTCGACCGGTCATCCGGTCCGAAATTAACGGTTCATGAAAATGGGCCAAAGTAATTGGGTTAAATCAGGACTTGGACCAATACATAAACGAGTATATGCACTTGTGTTCATTCTTGTAATCATTGTCTCTACCCGAGAACCAGTGAAAAGTAGTTAAAGTTTTGGGTTATGAAACTCACAATAGAAATTTTAGTATCAGCACTCATACGTATAACAATTAGAGGAGTTAACCACTCAGCACGTAACAATTAAACCATGTTATCACCAACCCAGTAAGCTTAAAATTAGCTTATGACAATCAAGTAGTTTATAAACAGTTATTGACAACCAAACAAGTTTAATATCAGTTTCTGACAACCAAGCAAATTTATAAGTAGTTTCTGACCAAGCATGTACCTCCCCAAAGAGCAATTATAAAACATTTATAATTCGATTTAAAGAAAGAAAGGTGGGGTATAAACTCACCTCGACGTAGTAGCAACAGTATAACAGCACAATGTAGACATGGAGAAACAATAGGTCGAAACAATCCTTAACCTAAGTAATTGAGTAGGTCTCAGTATATGCACAAATAATAAATGTATGTAGTTCAATTAATTGTACATTCGTTCTCGCTATTAATGGATCATAATATTTTATATATATTTTTATGACAATAATTATATGCTCGTCTTGTTCATTTAATATTTATGCGTACCCCCCATGGCTACTTAATAAAAAGATGTACGTAGTTGTATTCTTGTTCATGTATCAATTATTAGATTTATTTAATAATTTACTAAGTTTTAAAAGTAACCCTAAGGTTTCACAACTTGACATTTCTGGCCCAAAACTCTCGACTCATAACTAGGGCTTGCATAGGTTTCGAAGAAGGGAAAGTTTAGTCCTTTTTATTCCAAATCTTAATGTACATGTATATTGTGAATGCATATTTTTGAAAATCAATTACGGATTCGTTACCTAACCATTTTACAAACTGAAGACATATTTGTACTCTCGGACACCCCGTCTACAAGTTTTGTTCTTTAAGTTTTGCATGAAAATGGTCTAAGATGGGTAAAAATGGGTTCAAAGTCAGCGGGTCATAATACCTTATTTGCATCAGCTTTTGCTGAGTTTTTAAAGTCTCTCAGACAAATTTTCCAAAGGTTGCATCTTATTCGTTATCTGACCGTTTTTAGTGTTCTTGGTCTCTACAGAAAGCTGGCCAGGTGATCTACAATATCCTAGTTGGTGTCGAGTTCTGGTTCTAAGTCTAACTTTCTCAAAAACGCAGCCAAAGTCGGCTGGTCAGCCTATGTGGTAAATGTTGTCAGCTTTTCTGCAAGTGCTGACAGGTTTTAGTGTTAATCATAGATTTTGATTTTCAGTTTCCCGCTTCGTTATAGTTCCGTTTTATGTGATTCAAACGGCTACAGAAAGCTGGTTAGGTGATCTAAGAAATGCCCCCATAACCAGATCCATAATAGGGGTCCTAATGGGTCTAAACGGGCTCTAAAGTAGGCTGCACGGGCTAGTTTTATACCTAAAACAACGCGTATGTTTAATTCGTTTAACATAGCAAACGTACTCCGTTTGCGTTCAAATTTGGCAAGGTTACTAATTGAGGGGTAATATATAACATAGTACTTTCGATTTTGCCCAGCTCGTGTTTTATATGCACGTTTCCCAATGGTGTGCGTTTACATCAGAACGTTTGTATTAGTAGGATACTATATCTTGATTGCATTTTAAGGGCAGTGAAATCAAACTTGTAGGCTCTAGTTTTTGGCCATGCTACATCTTGTCGTGTAAACTAAGTGATGGAATTCTCGTTTCGTGTCCAAGATATTCTCGAGTGGGCGTCTCACAAGTTGTTTATTACATCAGTAAGTTGTATTTTGGTTTCTAAATAAATGATGCAAGTACGAGCAATAACAAAATAGACTAAGATTAAAAAGGAAATCTTACGAGGCTATGCGAGAAGTGATAGCAACAAGGAGCCCAGTATTGTTGTTGTGTGATGTCGTGACCATGAAGAAGAGAAACCAACGAACCATTGTTCGTCTGACCCAACTAACCATCTTCCATACTTGCGTAGCAAATGTACAAGAACATCCCCAATGAAAAGGAAGTTTAAACGGTTTAGGGATGTGGTGTTTTGTTAAACAAATGTTAGTACTAAGGGAAAATAGGAGTTTGCATTGTGTCATCTTGGAGATTTGTTTCTAAGTTCTAATGAGATTTATGGGCAAGTAGTAGCGAGTATGGGTTGAGTTAGGTTAGAGATGTGGTTATGAGGGAAGCCACAATAGCTGCGTTTAGTACATTGCCAATAAGTGGTGGTTACTCTTCCTACATAGCCTAAGATCTTAGAATTGATTTTAAGGATGATGTGTTCATATATATGTGAAGAAGAGGAGTAGAACTTGTTGATCCCAAACTTAGATCGATTTAGCTTTTGTGTAAACGATATTAAATAAAGTTAAACACTTAGAGAAACTTTGTTGTGTAAACAATTCAAGTACTATGCGGAATTAATACTTGAATGAAGAACAAACAAAACAAATAAACCAAACTTTCACTTTGATTGATAATAGAACTTGTGTACAATTAAAGTGTAAAACGTATATTAAACTAAAACCTAAAGGCCTTCTCTTATAGATTAAGGAGGCTTGCACAAGAGTCTAACTATCAGCTATGCTAGGTAAAGATAAATATAGAAAATACAATATCGAACATATCTTTACTAGAAATACAAAACGTTTAGACTAAGTATTCTATCAGTGCTTGGACTTCTTCTCATCAGCGCTTGATTCCTTCTTGTCAACGCTTGATCTGTCAACGCTTGATTTCTTCTTATCAACGTCCAATTTCCTCTTGTCAGCGTCTAAGTGTCTTGGCTCATTTTATTCCCAACAATCCTCCCCTAAACTTGATATCTACTCTAGTAATCAAGTTTTTTGAATAAAACTAAGTACAAGGAGGATACTTACAAATACAAATCACTTTTTAATTAGGAAATAAATAAACCTAATTAAGTGTTTTCCAACATCAATTGTGTAATACATTTCCAGCTGTGTTGACGCCATTTTCTTCAAAACTTCCTTGGACATGGGATATTCAGCATCCACAAGAAGATATTTTGAAAATTTTATAGTACTCAAATGATAAACACCAGCTGGTGAATGTAGACGTCATTAAAGTCCAGTGATATCATCCAGATCCATCCATATTAGATATTCATCATTTGGCTCACACGTCTTCTTGAATGTGGACCAAATCTTTATTCCATTGACTGAAGTAGGTGCTTCAGCCTCATACTTGCTCTTCATCAATCCCCAAATATCTACCAAGTCTTCCCAATCTAGGCTTGAAAACAAAGAGATAAGAGTGGTGAAAGTATGTACCTTCTTTCCATATCTGCCAATCATCCAAAACCCACTTGCATCTTCTTCATAGTGAACTATAGGGTTTTTGGAATTATAAGGTAATACCTCTACAATATGTGAAGCTTCCAAAGGTGAGAGCTTAATACTCTTTCTAATAACTGCTTCACTAGGATTTAATCTATCCAAATTCTTTGGGAACTTAATTGGAAGTCCCTTCTTCACATGCCTTGGTACAATTGAAGCCTTTTGAATCTGCATCTCTTCTGCAAGTTCTTGCTTTCTTTCATCTGATAGAAGTCTGATAGTGTTCTCCTCTAGAATACTTGCCCATATATGATAAGCACGAAATTCCAACTCATCAAAGGACAAATCCTACAACTTCTTGAAAGTCTAACCCCCTTGATGACATCTGAGGAGCATATAGTAAAGCTTCCTTTAATACTTCTTTGTCTGTGAAAGAACCTGGCTAGCCATATACTTCAAAATTACCTTGCAATCTCTTTGAACTCTTAGCAGAATCTCCAAACCTAAAATTTGATCTGAAATGGTCATGCTTGGATTCTCCATAACTGTATTTTCCCATGCAAAGAACATCTTGACTACTTCAGGCATCTCATAATCAACTTGCATTTTCAATTCCTCAAGCCTTTCCTTAGCCAACTCATCACCATATTCAATACTTTTAGGATCTTCAATAATCATCACACTTGAATCAGTACTCTCATCATCACTGCCTCCCTTATTACATTCAGAAGTCACCACAAATGGTGACTCAATAGCATTCTTCTTCTCCTTTTCCTCAAGTTGTGCTGCCAAAATAGAATCAAAATGCACTTGGGCTGCATCCTTAGGAACTTCTACTTCTACCATAATTCCTTTACCTTTATCCAATACATCAATAGTGGGTAAATAAGTTGATGGTACCTATGTAGACACCTCCTTGATGATAACTGATGAGTAGGATACATCAACCATACCTGCAAGTTTATCAGCGTCCAAAAACTGAATATCAACGCTTACTTTACTCTTGTCAGCACTTGGCTTTATGAACTGCTCCAACATTTCAGTAAAAGACAAATTTAAATTTGTAGGGGTAACCAATGAAGCATCAAAACCTGGTTGCCTCTTCAAATCTGTTAGAGCCTCAGCTATACCCAATGAATCACCTTCATGTGAGCCTTTGTCACTCACATGTACCTGTTCATTCTCCCCTTTGGAAGAATCATCCTCTCTACATCTAGGGTTAGCACTTTCCAAAATATCAATCCTCTTCCTCAATTGCTTGAGTTTAAGGCCTTGTGTGTTGACTGTATGTACAAGGTCTGCATATTGCTTTTGCAAGCTAATGTAGACAACCATCAATTCCAAAAGAGTGTAAGGTTCCAATCTGCGCTCCTCTAGAATGGGAATTTTACCTCCCAAAGTAGATTCATGGGGCATGGATGGGGTCTTAACGATGTTAGGACTAGCTTGGCCTACATCTAAGCTAGAACCAATTATCCCAGCCCCACCCATGTCACCAACCACACTTATGGTGGTGGTTCTCTCTATAACATGGCTAGGGCCACTAGAGGAGAACAATCCAGTAGTCCTTTGGTGTTTTACCAACCTAAATTCTCGTGGTGTAGAAAATGTAGTGGATGGAGAGTCTATTTGAAGGTTAAGGGGTGTTTGGGTTTGTGGTAAAAGGGCGTCAGCATTTGGATTTGGAGTGTCAACGCCAACATTAAACGTGTCAGCGTCGAATCGCTCTAGGTCAACTTCCATTTGATGGGGTGATGGTGGTTGTGCAGGCAATGGGTCTGGTTGTGGTTGTGGGTCTGGTTGAGGTTGTGCTGCTGCAATAACAGCAAGCATGGCTTCGGTAAGGGGTAAGTCTCTATAAGGTTCAGAGTTCATCTTCCCAAAAATTGCTTTCTTTTAAACATGGATCATATAAAAATCATTGTGATCCCTATTGCAATATTGTTGTAAATCAAACACCATTTGTAAAAACCTTGGGTAAGCAAGAGTCATCTTGTTACCCTTTTTATGACACATGCCATCAATAATCATTTTTTAAAATTTATATTTTTGCCTAGTTGCAATACACACAATGGCACTACCAATAGAACGGTTGATTTCATTGTGTGCAGAACATTTGGGACTCAAACATTAAGCAAAGCTTGGCGAACCAGAGCTTCAATAACCACCCATGGAACCCCATGGACAATAACAGTCAATGTAGTCACTTCATTAACTATTGAGGAAATTACAGTATTCCAAAACTGTTTAATGTGTGTGACAGGGATAAGAGGAGCATGAGAAAGTGCATACCTTAGAGGAGATGCATTCAAATACTCAATGTTAGGACCTTTGGAATAGTTATTTGTAATAGGTATACTAGGAGGTATGTATTTCATCCTAGTCCTAGTAGTAGTAGGAGCAATATGTGCTCCTGGTCTTTAGAAAGTCAAACTTTATTATTTTGAGTATTTTGTTAGGATATGCATGAGATATGTTAGGAAAGGATATGCATATCTATTTTACACGTTTTGGTTTATTGATGTATTAGGGTTTCCTTGTAGTATAAAATGAACCTTATGTAGAAGGGTTAGACACACCTTCATCAAACATTATTCTAGTTCATATTAATATTAGAAATCCTTAGTAAAGGATCAAGTCATTATAGTTAATTTGTTCTTCTTGTTCATAGTATTTGTATTTCGTACTTATACTGTGTGATTCATCTAGAGTCTCTCTGTGAATAGACTTGTGATTACATAAGTCGTTCACCATCCCTAACAGGCTGCAAGATCCACATCTAGTAGACCCAACAAGTGGTATTAGAGCCTAGGAGAGCCTCTGTACAAGAAGAATCAATTTCATATTACTAACATCTTTGTTTAATCATGTCTGCCTCTAGTTCCACTCAAACAGGAGAAGATAGAACCCTAAAACACAGCAACCTCAGTAGATCGTTGCTACGGTTTCCAACACAAATGGAAAATTTCCTCTGTTGAAAAAGGATGAGTATGATAGCTGGGCAATGAAGATGGAATGCTGTATCACTAACACTAATCTAGACCTTTGGAAGATTATTCAGAATAGAAATAGTAAGAGGTTTACTGGAAGAGACAAGAATGGTAACATCATTCTTCTTGATCCTAAAACTCATGAGGAGATCACATCTGTTCTGAAGGAGATCAAAGCAAAAACTATTTTGCTTCAGTCTCTTCCTGATGATCATATGGGTGATTTTTATCACTTGGATGATGCTAGAGAGATTTGGAATGGAGTAAAAGCAAGGTTTGGAGGGAATGAGGAATCAAAGAAAATGCGCAGATCCATGCTGAGAGATGAATTCACAGAATTCAAGATCTCTGAAACTGAAGGTATTCATCAAGGGTATGATAGGTTCCAAAAGATACTAAGCCAATTGAATCAACTCAGGTCTAAACCTGACAATGGAGATATCAATACCAGGTTTCTTAGAGCTTTACCTTACTCATGGAATCAGGTTGTAATCTCTCTCAAAGGAAAAGGTGGCCTTGACTATCTTAATTTTGATGATCTGTTTTATAAGCTCAAAACCTTTGAGCCTCTTGTAAGAGGATACTCAAGTGATTCTTTTCCTACTCCTACTAACTCTGCCTTTGTGAGTTCCATGGGATCTAGTCCCATGTCTTATGCTAGTAGCCCAAGCTATATTGTGTCTTCTCAGCATACTTCTACTCAACATACTTCTACTCCTGAACCAAAAGCCAAGTCTGGTAGCATAGTAGAAGTTGTTCTTCACTCTTTTGTTGCTGATGTTGATCCACAACAGCAACTTGCTTTTGATGACTTCAAACAGGTTGATAAACTTGACGTGGATGAAATGGATCTCAAGTGGCAGATGGCCATGCTCACTCTCCGGGTTCACAAGTTTGAGAAGAAAGCCGGTCGAAAGTTTAACTACAACCCAAGAGAGCCAGCAAGGTTTGATAGAAGCAAGGTTAGATGCTATAACTGCCAGCAGCAAGGTTACTTTGCTAGGGAATGCCCTAACAAGAATGACCAGGAGAAGAACAGGTATTCAGCCTTCAAGATACAGGAGGTGAAGGATGACAAGAAAGCTTTGGTTTCTGTTGACTCTATGGTTAACTGGAGTGATCATCAGAATGCTACCTTGGAAACAGCTGAACCTTCTACTGACGTGTTTGCAATGATTGCTGGGAATCTGTCTGATTCCAAGGAAGCAGGAGAATTTTCTCTTATGGGCATCTCACCTCAGGTACAACATTGTCCTCTTGGTTGTCATGATAAATATTCAGAACTGTTGTCTCAATACAATGAATTAAATGAACAAAATGATAAGTATTTTTTAGATGTTCAAGCATATAGGAATTCTTTAAAAACATTGGAACAACAAAAGAGGTGGCTTCAAGATACACAACGTGAATATGAAGTTAAAATTATAATTCTGAACATTGATTTAGAAAACACAACCAATATGCTTAAACACACTGAAAAGGTAAAAAATGACAGTATCAAGGATAAGAAAGACATGAAGGAAAAATTGGATGCTACACTTTTAATATTTGAAAAATGGCAAAATGCACCTAAGAATCGTTCAAAGTTAATTGATAGTAGCATGTCTGGTAGGACTAAGAGAGGTTTAGGATTTGATAAATATATTGATTCAGAAGATGTTTTTTATTTATCTTTTTCAAGTGTCTTTGATCCCGACAAGGAGGAGGAGGGAAAACCTAGCTACAATAGGTTTCAACCAACTGCAACAACGCATGTTGTCCCTCCACCTCTTACATGAACTTTTATGCCCATATCTAGGCATAATGACTTGGATGGACCACAGATGCATGAGTCCCCAAAAAGATCTACTAATACTACTGACTTTGTCTCTTGTACTTTCAGTGACTCTGCATCATGTGGTTCAAGTGAAGAGTCAAGACCTACCAGCTCCAAGACAAATGACCCTGCTTCTACTAGTGCTACAAAGAGTGAAGAGAGAGTTGCTTCTACTTCAACTATGTCTAGTTCTAGTTTATTGAGTTCTAAGAATGTTGTTTCTCCTAGAGTTGTGTTGTGACAATCCGTCAATTTATGGTTGATATTTTATTCTCAATATTTATTTAAAAACATCATTTTAATGTTATAATATGAACTCACTTATTTTTGGGAAGAAAATTGGATTTACGTCTTGAAGTAGCATCGACTACGTTTAAACCGGAGGATTCTACGTTACGTGCTCACGTTTACATACACCGTTTAGGTGACAGTCCGACATTTCAGAAAATAAATTTATCCGTGAATATTATTTTGGAATTTTAAATTTGTGTTGCTTCATAAACTCACAAATTTACGAGAAGAGATTAAGACTTACGATTTTAATTTAACGTCCTTTACGACTAAACCGGAAACCTTAGGATTACGTATTTACGTTTTCAAACTCCGGTTTTGATGAGACAATTTTTATTAGATTCGTTTTGTGCCGTTGATTCATAATTTATAAAAACGTTTTTTGTAAAACGACCCGAGGGAACGTAAATCGAGGAAACTAGAATCGAGGAATACCCGTAAATTAGCGGGATGGGACAAAACAAGTTTATCCCACCCCACTAATATGGGATGGCCCAAGCATGCCACATACCCATGTGTTGTCAAAGCTTCACAAGGAAGCTTGTACACTTGTATCAAGCTTAACCTTTAAGCTACCACATAACAAAAACTATCTAGCCAAAACCATTCACACATTTTCCCTCACATGCAATACCACTCTTAATCTCTCCTCCCTCTCTCTCTCTCACTATGATTTCGTGTACCACCACCACTAAACACCCTAATTTGATCAAATTTAACCATAGAATCATATGATGA
This sequence comes from Glebionis coronaria, assembly GCA_025667525.1. Classification (NCBI taxonomy): domain Eukaryota; kingdom Viridiplantae; phylum Streptophyta; class Magnoliopsida; order Asterales; family Asteraceae; genus Glebionis; species Glebionis coronaria. The sequence goes on from CM046876.1 coordinate 675,987,528, forward strand.
AGCTCTTTTGAAGCTCTATTGATTGGTGGTGATTTTAACATCCAAGGAGGAGATTTCATGAAGATCAAGGGCTGATTTCTCAAGGAGTCTATAAATATTTGGTGATCCTAGAAGTGGTGTTGATATCTTCATAAGATTGGTTACCCAAAACCAAGTCTTGTTCATCATCAATCCCATCTTTTCATCAACTTGGTGGTATAGAGATTGTCCTCATCATCTTCTTGTTATTTTGATTATGTAAACATGTATTTTATTTCCTATTGTATATGTATATGATGATTATATGATGATAAAAATGTTATGTGGGGATTTGGTGTTGATAAACATACTTGAAAAGGTGAAAAACTATAAGAAACAAGGGTAAAATCTTGTTTAAAAATGTTGGCTGTATAAAACAGTAAATAAACAGGTCATGAACTGATAAAATGATGAAGTATAATTGATTTACAGTAAGCTATGGGTCTTGTACACATGTGAGAGTTGGCCATGCAATGGAATCATTGTAATGAGTGAGATATGATCAAAACAAGTTTAAGATACAAATCTGAGTTCACTGTTTTGGACGTTTTTTAGAAAATACTTAAAAGATGATTCAACAGTATCTATAAGAGAGTTAAATGTAGCACATATCATTTAGTTTATGTGATAAAAATTTGAGCTTCTATCTCCATATATAACTCTAGATATGGCAGTTTTCGTGAAAGTGAAGATAAAAATCAGATTTTGGAAATTAAAGAATAATACTATTATATAAGCACTCAAAATTTAATAGTATAAAATATAAATTAAAACCCATTAACTTATGGATTCTATTTATATAAATATGTAAAAGTTGGAATAAGTGTAAAAATTATAAAAATGGTAGTGGAATTACACTTATAAGTTATAAAACTATAAACACGATTTTTACGACTTTTTCGGCTAATACCGTAAAATTAACGTTTTTGTTAAATAAAACTTAGATGGTTGGACCCGTCTAATGTAAACTTTATAAAACTTATATACTGATATATAAACATGTATAACAAGTAAAAACCGATAAAACCCGAACTATAGGACATACGGACATTAACAGACTAAATTAACATTATTGTACTAATAATACAACAAAAATGGACTAAAACACTTATAAACTTATTATTGGGCTTAACCCATTTAGGCCCAACTTATAAAGTGTAGATACTGATAATATAAGTATAACATGGATTGATACAAGTTAAAGAACTTATAATAAGTTTATTGGACTTAAAACGCGTAAATAGGTAAAACTAGTGAACTAGTAAAAAGATACCAATACGTAAACACTAAAACGAGTTAATGAGAATATGTAAACCCACTTGATCATCATATATATATATAATCATCATATGTATACATAATTGTTATTTTTATAAAGTCATTGGACATGAGTCTAAGACGAGTATTATTTGTCTAGGTTTCCGTGATTGAAACACGTACCGTACGTCAGAATTGCCGATAACCCGCCTTCCCACATCAACGTGAGTTCATAGCCTCGCACTCTTTTAAATGTTTTTATAAATGTTTTATAAACCCGCGAGGGAGATAACATGTTAGTTTTTATAAAATAGGACACCATTTGTCCCGATTGTTTGTTTATTGATTTGGACCCGAATGATTGTATGACCCGAATGATTGTATGACCCGAATGTATGACCCGATAAATGATTAAAGGACCCGATAGATGAAATCAAATGGATTAGTAAAGTTAGGTTATGTCACTAAAAGTCCCATTAGCATGAATTTTGAACTACCGGGAGTTGGTAGACGCTTATGCATATAATAGTACTATTTGGGGACGATCACCCCAGTTCACGCCTTGACGGTTGATCCCCGTCGTGCCACATCGATTGGTAAGCGAATTTATGTATGAGAATATTTCCATAGCGTGACCTTTGTGACGACACGCTACTTTAGATGGGAAATTGAGTATCGGGTTAGCTACCCGTTGTTGGTTTAGTAAGGTAACAATGTCATGCGGCTTATAATAATCCAAAACTAACGAAATACTACAAGACGCACCGAATTACGATGTATTGACTGACTAGCAATACAGGGTCATACTATTGATATTATGTTCGTGTTTTGGTTTTCATAACCATATTCATATAACGGTTTTTATTTAATCTATACAACGTTGCAAAACGTATTGTATGATGTTTTTAACGACAATGGTTCGTATAATGATTTTTAAGGCAAATGCCTATATTATGATTTTGATGAAGATTTGTATAAAATGACTTTGGCTATTTTATGGCCTATTAAAATTATTTGTATAAAATGATTTTCAGTAATAATTTTATACTGATATTATATTGATGGAATTTATTAAACTCTATGAATTCACTCGGCGTTATCGCTGACCTTTTCTTTTAACATGTTTTATCTCAGGTACTTGAAGGTAATTCTCGGGAAGACAACAAGAATTCATGGCCCGCACCTAAATACCTATTTCTATTCAAATGCTTTGTAAAACCTGTATTAAATATAATGACTTGGGACCGATGTAACTTTGATATTTATGAATGGAAATGCTTTATTAATAAACGACGCGATTTTTTTTATGCGTTGTCTATGATGTGAGTAATGTGCTATCCCGTAACACCAACGAGTCTTCCGAAAGGTTTTGAATAAAACATTTCAAAATCTTTTAACTTGGGGGTGTTACAGTTTGGTATCAGAGCTCTCGTTATAGAGAACGAAAGATTTTTAAAACCAAGGTTTTGAATAAAACATTTCAAAATCTTTTAACTATAAACATTTTTCTAAAAATGTCTAAAAATCTTTTGACTATAACGGTGCCGAAGAATTCCCGAGTTACCGACAAGGCCAGACTGAGAAGTGTTATTTTAATATATATAACTTGGATTATATATATATATATATATATATGATGTAATTTTATTACATGATTGTTTGATGATTATTTTGATATTTATACGAGGTATTTATACGACGTAGATTGTCACAAGTAACCCTAAATCCCCTAGTAAATAAATCGAAGCTATTCTCGTAGGAATTCTAGCTATCCTAGATCTAAACCAAGTTGTGGATATTTATGATCCCAATAAAATGGTTAATATTCGTAGAAATGTAGATATTAGTTGATTGTGATCTTGAAAAAGAATTGGTGAGATTAAATCTGATATCGATGTCATGACGATCTTTCCTTATAGAGTGGAGTTTTACAAAACGTTACCACCTAGAAAGATGTCATCTGATTCGTTGTCATCCAATTCTTAAATTGAAATCGAAAGGGTGAATGTGCACTTGAGACTGTCATTGGAACCATTACCCAAAAGCCTCATGCCACTAATACCTTTCCGAGAAGTCTAGTTGAATGATCAAGTCATTTCATACTAGTGACTCATTTGATAATTGTTGTTGTAAGAACTATAGGATTGGAAATTAAGTGTTATTCATATTGAGATTTTATTGCCCTATTAAAGTTTATAAATAAGGTTGAAAGTATTGGAATATGAGGTAGAATATCGCATTGAGTATAAAATTGGTTAAAAACTTGAGTAAAGTAAAATTTAACCTGTATGGAATATGAGATTGTTAATGTAAGTCGTTAAGTCCTATGATTGAATTATAAGGTTTTAAATGATTGTTAGATCGTGTTAAGGGTTGTTCCTAGGCCATTGTCCAATGACGAGGATGCCTAGTGTCCAATAAATAAATTGAAGAAATCTTCTTCTGAATTGGACCAATGGATCTTCCGGGACATATGGAACACCTAATGACTCTTGTAGATTAGTATTCATTGTGGTATCTTTTAAAAATCCCTAACTTAACTGAGATATCAGTTGGTAGGATGAGTTCTGAGAATTGTATGAAATAGTGACACGTAATGTGTTACGGTACAATTTTGACTTGTTTGTATTTAATGAAAAGACTACCTTTGATTGCTAAATCCTACATGTATCGATGTTATCTATCTTTTCTTGCTTCTTCCTAATGCTCGCATTAGTGATGCAACCATTGAACAAGTACTCATCTTGATTTGAGTTACGTTGTAGATTATCCTTGTTGAGTGCCATCGAGGTCACGAACCTCATGATTAATTGGCTAAGCTCATTTCTTATCATATCGTAGTTAATTCTTGGTGAACGAGCTTTCATCACTCTTTTGCAGATCACACATTGTTTTTATAAAGTTAAAACGGTATCCTTTGAGGAAATTTAATTTTCATCACAATAAGGATTATTCAAAGTGAGATTTATAAGTGATCGATATCAAAATGAAGTTGTTTATGAGACGCTTTGGAAACTCAATTGTTTTCATAGCAAAGAAAATCTTTGTAAAGTTATTCTTGATTCTTATCTAAGAATTAAGCATGAAAATGATTTTACTATAAACATGGATGATAAAATTTTGACGAACTGAGTATTGCATCGTTAATCTTGAAATTGTATATAGTTGCGCGCCTACATACAATTTGGAATGGACCATGCAAGGCTAATTCATAGTCACCATAAAACTAATGAATAAACACGACATTTTCTTCGAAGATTGTGAAAGATTAAATTTTATGAGATCTGCAAGAAGTGAAAAAAAAAATAAAAAAATAGGGACATATAGATAGGGACACCTACATATGTGCCTGTAGCATCTATTCTTCTGAGTCGAATTTACTCATCTGTGGAAATTGTCTTATTTGACAATTGACAATTCTTTCTTGTCCAATTCTCCCGTAGTGAGATTCTTAGGAAAAGTATCTGATTACCGAGTGTTGATACCCGACTGGATGTATCGACGTTCCTATCATTTCTTTTGATTTGGTTTCATTTGAATGACCTGGGTAACGATCCGAGGAGCTTTCGAATGCGTACTCAAATTATGAAAACATGGGATATATTCATATTCGTTAAATGTTTTCGTCTATATCTGATTCGAAATTCTCTCGCGTAGATTATGCGTTGACCTTAATCTTTTAATAGTAGTTGTGTCTCCATATATCCCTGAATTTGTGAAGGATTGTGAGTTATTATTAGACTTTTGAGAAGTTCACATCTTATCGACGACAATAAAACTGGAAAGTTGGTAATGCCAGTAGAATGGATTGATTGATTATGACATAACGACATTGTCTTAATTGATGGGAACTCGAGTAGAATTCCCCTAAATGATAAGAAGTTGATTATCAAAAGTGTTCTAAATAATTCTTGATGGATGACGATATCCTGCATTTAGACTTGAAATTATAACGTGAATGGTTGTGAACTAGTCATATATATTATAATCTAGAAAGAACTTAAAATAAATGTATTAAAAGATGATAATGTTATCTGAAACTTTAGGAAGTATTTGTTGATGAATTACCTAGACTTTTGCCATTAAGGCAAGATTGAATTTGGTATTGATTCTATTCCCGGTGCTGCACCTGTGGCTTGTGCACTGTACGTCAGCACCATCTGAATTTATGGAATTACCGTACAACTGAGAGAGTTGTCGGAGAAAGAATTTTATTCTACTGAGCTCGTCATTATGAAGAGCTATGGTATTATCATTCCTTATATTTATAAATTACTGTGAACCGAGTAAATTGACAATCGAAAACGAAATCCATAACTCGAAATGGAAAATTTGTTCGATCATTTACAAGGTTTTTGATCCTCAGCATGGTTATCATCAACTTCGCATCTGCGAAAAGGATTATCTATTCCAATCACTACATCCTGTACTTGTAATGAACATTACAAGTTTCATGTTATGTCGTTTGGATTGACTAATACACATGTAGCATTCATAAATTTGGTGAATCACGTGTGTGGGCTGTAATTTGATAAATCCATGCTTGTGATCATTAAGGACCATTTGCTTGTTTGTAAGTATAAGAAGGAGTTAATAATTAATTATAGATTGCCCCTGATTTGGCTGAACAATTAAAACCTGTATCTTGAATATTTAACATGAGATTTAAGACTTAATCATTTACATGATTTAACCGTGTGATTAATAGATAATGGAATATAAATTGACTCTCTAAAATTTAGAAGTCATTTAAGACTTTGAGTTATACTAAAAAGAAAGTGCAAATATATTTTGACAAATGTTTTAACAAGTGATTTTTAAGGGATTATTCCCTTATACACAAACCATTTAACTAAACGTTTGTTTAGGGGTAAATGTTTGTGTATACCTCAAGATAACTTAAGAAGGATTGAGTAAAAACATTTAAACCATAACCTGAAATTTGAAACGAAAATTTTTGCTTTTTAACTAAGAAAATTTTGACCAAAGTGTAACCAAAGATTTTTCGAACATTTACGAATCTTAATAATCATTTTCGATAAATCAACAAAAGCCTTGTTAATTCAATTCAAATTTCTTTTGAACATCTTATATAATTGGTCGAACTAGGAAATTTAAAATTTCACGTTTACGTTTCATAAAAATTTAAATATCTAACCTTTAATTACTTGTAATACTTATCGACGCTTAAAACGTCGGATTGAGAAAAACTGATAAAAATGATAGATGAGACGAAACTAAAACAGAGAAAATGTGAAGAAATAATTTTTAATAAATACGGACATGATAACTATTTCATCAGGAAAGTGAACGTAACTACTAACACGTTATGTATAAAAGAAAAAGAACCAATTTGGACATGTTTCTTAATAATGAAGGTGCAAAATAAATTGCCGAGCAATATAAAAATAAACGATGTTTGTAAGAAGGATAATATAAATAGTGAAAGGTTTCACGGCTAGTTTGAACCATTAGAGTTGAGAAGTCGATAGCGTTAAATGTTTTAAAGACCACTTGCGATTGTCTAAATATGGTGATTGTGAGATATAGTTATGTTGGAATTTGTAAATATAAGTATTCTATTTATGTCATTTATGACTAAAAGTATCTTTCTCTGAAGAAGTTGTACTGATGGCAATTATGAAGGTAGACATCGCCTCATACATTAGTAAACGTCTAGCTATTGCAAAGGTCATCATCTGAATTTGATTCGATTCGGGTCATCGTCGACAGACTGACCAAATCTGCTAATATCATTCCCGTTAATGATAAATGCAAAAGAGTTATGTAAACATAGTGTGCCTGTATCAAACATCTTTATCAAGATCCTCGCTTCGCATTGTTTGTATTTAATGAAAAGACTACCTTTGATTGCTAAATCCTACATGTATCGATGTTATCTATCTTTTCTTGCTTCTTCCTAATGCTCGCATTAGTGATGCAACCATTGAACAAGTACTCATCTTGATTTGAGTTACGTTGTAGATTATCCTTGTTGAGTGCCATCGAGGTCACGAACCTCATGATTAATTGGCTAAGCTCATTTCTTATCATATCGTAGTTAATTCTTGGTGAACGAGCTTTCATCACTCTTTTGCAGATCACACATTGTTTTTATAAAGTTAAAACGGTATCCTTTGAGGAAATTTAATTTTCATCACAATAAGGATTATTCAAAGTGAGATTTATAAGTGATCGATATCAAAATGAAGTTGTTTATGAGACGCTTTGGAAACTCAATTGTTTTCATAACAAAGAAAATCTTTGTAAAGTTATTCTTGATTCTTATCTAAGAATTAAGCATGAAAATGATTTTACTATAAACATGGATGATAAAATTTTGACGAACTGAGTATTGCATCGTTAATCTTGAAATTGTATATAGTTGCGCGCCTACATACAATTTGGAATGGACCATGCAAGGCTAATTCGTAGTCACCATAAAACTAATGAATAAACACGACATTTTCTTCGAAGATTGTGAAAGATTAAATTTTATGAGATCTGCAAGAAGTGAAAAAAAAAATAAAAAAATAGGGACATATAGATAGGGACACCTACATATGTGCCTGTAGCATCTATTCTTCTGAGTCGAATTTACTCATCTGTGGAAATTGTCTTATTTGACAATTGACAATTCTTTCTTGTCCAATTCTCCCGTAGTGAGATTCTTAGGAAAAGTATCTGATTACCGAGTGTTGATACCCGACTGGATGTATCGACGTTCCTATCATTTCTTTTGATTTGGTTTCATTTGAATGACCTGGGTAACGATCCGAGGAGCTTTCGAATGTGTACTCAAATTATGAAAACATGGGATATATTCATATTCGTTAAATGTTTTCGTCTATATCTGATTCGAAATTCTCTCGCGTAGATTATGCGTTGACCTTAATCTTTTAATAGTAGTTGTGTCTCCATATATCCCTGAATTTGTGAAGGATTGTGAGTTATTATTAGACTTTTGAGAAGTTCACATCTTATCGACGACAATAAAACTGGAAAGTTGGTAATGCCAGTAGAATGGATTGATTGATTATGACATAACGACATTGTCTTAATTGATGGGAACTCGAGTAGAATTCCCCTAAATGATAAGAAGTTGATTATCAAAAGTGTTCTAAATAATTCTTGATGGATGACGATATCCTGCATTTAGACTTGAAATTATAACGTGAATGGTTGTGAACTAGTCATATATATTATAATCTAGAAAGAACTTAAAATAAATGTATTAAAAGATGATAATGTTATCTGAAACTTTAGGAAGTATTTGTTGATGAATTACCTAGACTTTTGCCATTAAGGCAAGATTGAATTTGGTATTGATTCTATTCCCGGTGCTGCACCTGTGGCTTGTGCACTGTACGTCAGCACCATCTGAATTTATGGAATTACCGTACAACTGAGAGAGTTGTCGGAGAAAGAATTTTATTCTACTGAGCTCGTCATTATGAAGAGCTATGGTATTATCATTCCTTATATTTATAAATTACTGTGAACCGAGTAAATTGACAATCGAAAACGAAATCCATAACTCGAAATGGAAAATTTGTTCGATCATTTACAAGGTTTTTGATCCTCAGCATGGTTATCATCAACTTCGCATCTGCGAAAAGGATTATCTATTCCAATCACTACATCCTGTACTTGTAATGAACATTACAAGTTTCATGTTATGTCGTTTGGATTGACTAATACACATGTAGCATTCATAAATTTGGTGAATCACGTGTGTGGGCTGTAATTTGATAAATCCATGCTTGTGATCATTAAGGACCATTTGCTTGTTTGTAAGTATAAGAAGGAGTTAATAATTAATTATAGATTGCCCCTGATTTGGCTGAACAATTAAAACCTGTATCTTGAATATTTAACATGAGATTTAAGACTTAATCATTTACATGATTTAACCGTGTGATTAATAGATAATGGAATATAAATTGACTCTCTAAAATTTAGAAGTCATTTAAGACTTTGAGTTATACTAAAAAGAAAGTGCAAATATATTTTGACAAATGTTTTAACAAGTGATTTTTAAGGGATTATTCCCTTATACACAAACCATTTAACTAAACGTTTGTTTAGGGGTAAATGTTTGTGTATACCTCAAGATAACTTAAGAAGGATTGAGTAAAAACATTTAAACCATAACCTGAAATTTGAAACGAAAATTTTTGCTTTTTAACTAAGAAAATTTTGACCAAAGTGTAACCAAAGATTTTTCGAACATTTACGAATCTTAATAATCATTTTCGATAAATCAACAAAAGCCTTGTTAATTCAATTCAAATTTCTTTTGAACATCTTATATAATTGGTCGAACTAGGAAATTTAAAATTTCACGTTTACGTTTCATAAAAATTTAAATATCTAACCTTTAATTACTTGTAATACTTATCGACGCTTAAAACGTCGGATTGAGAAAAACTGATAAAAATGATAGATGAGACGAAACTAAAACAGAGAAAATGTGAAGAAATAATTTTTAATAAATACGGACATGATAACTATTTCATCAGGAAAGTGAACGTAACTACTAACACGTTATGTATAAAAGAAAAAGAACCAATTTGGACATGTTTCTTAATAATGAAGGTGCAAAATAAATTGCCGAGCAATATAAAAATAAACGATGTTTGTAAGAAGGATAATATAAATAGTGAAAGGTTTCACGGCTAGTTTGAACCATTAGAGTTGAGAAGTCGATAGCGTTAAATGTTTTAAAGACCACTTGCGATTGTCTAAATATGGTGATTGTGAGATATAGTTATGTTGGAATTTGTAAATATAAGTATTCTATTTATGTCATTTATGACTAAAAGTATCTTTCTCTGAAGAAGTTGTACTGATGGCAATTATGAAGGTAGACATCGCCTCATACATTAGTAAACGTCTAGCTATTGCAAAGGTCATCATCTGAATTTGATTCGATTTGGGTCATCGTCGACAGACTGACCAAATCTGCTAATATCATTCCCGTTAATGATAAATGCAAAAGAGTTATGTAAACATAGTGTGCCTGTATCAAACATCTTTATCAAGATCCTCGCTTCGCATTGAATTTCTAGAGATTTGCTCAGAAATCATTGAGAACGAACCTTGATGAGAGTACTATGTACCACCCCAAATTGAAGGGACGAGGTAAAGTAACGATACAAAGTAATATAAGTGCTGTTTTATGTTTGAATGATTGACCTTTGGTTATAGACCGTATAATCGTTTTCCTTTGGAGAGATTATCCTTGATAATCATCGTATTAGGATCGAGATCGAATCTTGTTAGGATCTAAATATTAGAGCATCTGTAAGCAGGAATTGAGATGAAGACATCCGACATACACCCATCGTGAGTTGGACATATCTTTTAGGTTTAAGGTTTCCTATGATGGTGAACCTAACCTTACAAAATACCTGACCCGCGAGATCTGAAATGATTGTTGAAATTAGGATCTGATTATTGACTGCCGATAATTGACAGGAGATTATGTGAATATGAAATGTAGGTCTTGAAGTGCCAGATGGGTAGCGAAGTTATGCCACAATTTTTAACCTTGGAAAAAAATGAATTCATTATCTGACAAATCATGGGATATAAGTCCCCGTTGTAAGGGACCATTGAGATGATATAAAAGATTGGTTTGAAAGGCATATAAGCTGGATCTACCCTAGGACTTCAAAGACTGCGTGAATTATGTTTCGTAAATCGAACTTGATGGAATATATATCAAGTGAAAATCTGATTGTTCTTAGTAAAGCTTAGATCGGCGAAAATTTGCATTCATCAAAAACCCGTGAACCTCATGGATAGAGAAAGTAAGTCAACATTAAGCCTGATCTTATTCCCGTAGTTATGTTTGATGAAACTCGCGTATTGTAATGAATTACACTTGTGAGAAAAGACCGAATGTAGAGGAAATACCCACATGGCTTTAACTCTATAAGAAGCGAGTAGTAAGGTAAGATGATCTTTGAGGACAAAGATCCTGTTCAGGGGTAAATGTTGTGACAATCCGTCAATTTATGGTTGATATTTTATTCTCAATATTTATTTAAAAACATCATTTTAATGTTATAATATGAACTCACTTATTTTTGGGAAGAAAATTGGATTTACGTCTTGAAGTAGCATCGACTACGTTTAAACCGGAGGATTCTATGTTACGTGCTCACGTTTACATACACCGTTTAGGTGACAGTCCGACATTTCAGAAAATAAATTTATCCGTGAATATTATTTTGGAATTTTAAATTTGTGTTGCTTTATAAACTCACAAATTTACGAGAAGAGATTAAGACTTACGATTTTAATTTAACGTCCTTTACGACTAAACCGGAAACCTTAGGATTACGTATTTATGTTTTCAAACTCCGTTTTTGATGAGACAATTTTTATTAGATTCGTTTTGTGCCGTTGATTCAAAATTTATAAAAACGTTTTTTGTAAAACGACCAGAGGGCACGTAAATCGAGGAAACTAGAATCGAGGAATACCCGTAAATTAGCGGGATGGGACAAAACAAGTTTATCCCACCCCACTAATATGGGATGGCCCAAGCATGCCACATACCCATGTGTTGTCAAAGCTTCACAAGGAAGCTTGTACACTTCTATCAAGCTTAACCTTTAAGCTACCACATAACAAAAACTATCTAGCCAAAACCATTCACACATTTTCCCTCACATGCAATACCACTCTTATTCTCTCCTCCCTCTCTCTCTCTCACTATGATTTCGTGTACCACCACCACTAAACACCCTAATTTGATCAAATTTAACCATAGAATCATATGTTATTCATACATATGATGAAGCCCTTTTGAAGCTCTATTGATTGGTGGTGATTTTAACATCCAAGGAGGAGATTTCATGAAGATCAAGGGCTGATTTCTCAAGGAGTCTACAAATATTTGGTGATCCTAGAAGTGGTGTTGATATCTTCATAAGATTGGTTACCCAAAACCAAGTCTTGTTCATCATCAATCCCATCTTTTCATCAACTTGGTGGTATAAAGATTGTCCTCCTCATCTTCTTGTTATTTTGATTATGTAAACATGTATTTTATTTCCTATTGTATATGTATATGATGATTATATGATGATAGAAATGTTATGTGGGGATTTGGTGTTGATAAACATACTTGAAAAGGTGAAAAACTATAAGAAACAAGGGTAAAATCTTGTTTAAAAATGTTGGCTGTATAAAACAGTAAAGAAACAGGTCATGAACTGATAAAATGATGAAGTAGAATTGATTTACAGTAAGCTATGGGTCTTGTACACATGTGAGAGTTGTCCATGCAATGGAATCATTGTAATGAGTGAGATATGATCAAAACAAGTTTAAGATACAAATCTGAGTTCACTGTTTTGGACGATTTTTAGAAAATACTTAGAAGATGATTCAACAGTAGCTATAAAAGAGTTAAATGTAGCACATATCATGTAGTTTATGTGATAAAAATTTTAGCTTCTATCTCCATATAGAACTCTAGATATGGCAGTTTTCGTGAAAGTGAAGATAAAAATCAGATTTTGGAAATTAAAGAATAATACTATTATATAAGCACTCAAAATTTAATAGTATAAAATATAAATTAAAACCCATTAACTTATGGATTCTATTTATATAAATATGTAAAAGTTGGAATAAGTGTATAAATTATAAAAATGGTAGTGGAATAACACTTATAAGTTATAAAACTATAAACACGATTTTTACGACTTTTTCGGCTAATACCGTAAAATTAACGTTTTTGTTAAATAAAACTTAGATGGTTGGACCCGTCTAATGTAAACTTTATAAAACTTATATACTGATATATAAACATGTATAACAAGTAAAAACCGATAAAACCCGAACTATAGGACATACGGACATTAACGGACTAAATTAACATTATTGGACTAATAATACAACAAAAATGGACTAAAACACTTATAAACTTATTATTGGGCTTAACCCATTTAGGCCCAACTTGTAAAGTGTAGATACTGATAATATAAGTATAACATGGATTGATACGAGTTAAAGAACTTATAATAAGTTTATTGGACTTAAAACGCGTAAATAGGTAAAACTAGTGAACTAGTAAAAAGATACATATACGTAAACACTAAAACGAGTTAATGAGAATATGTAAACCCACTTGATCATAATATATATATATAATCATCATATGTATACATAATTTTTATTTTTATAAAGTCATTGGACATGAGTCTAAGACGAGTATTATTTGTCTAGGTTTCCGTGATTGAAGCACGTACCGTACGTCCGAATTGCCGATAACCCGCCTTCCCACATCAACGTGAGTTCATAGCCTCGCACTCTTTTAAATGTTTTTATAAATGTTTTATAAACCCGCGAGGGAGATAATATGTTATTTTTTATAAAATAGGACACCATTTTTCCCGATTGTTTGTTTATTGATTTGGACCCGAATGATTGTATGACCCGAATGTATGACCCGATAAATGATTAAAGGACCCAATAGATGAAATCAAATGGATTATTAAAGTTAGGTTATGTCACTAAAAGTCCCATTAGCATGAATTGTGAACTACCGGGAGTTGGTAGACGCTTATGTATATAATAGTACTATTTGGGGACGATCACCCCAGTTCACGCCTTGACGGTTGATCCCCGTCGTGCCACATTGATTGGTAAGCGAATTTATGTATGAGAAGATTTCCATAGCGTGACCTTTGTGACGACACGCTACTTTAGATGGGCAAATTGAGTATCGGGTTAGCTACCCGTTGTTGGTTTAGTAAGGTAACAATGTCATGCGGCTTATAATAATCCAAAACTAACGAAACACTACTAGACGCACCGAATTACGATGTATTGACTGACTAGCAATACAGGGTCATACTATTGATATTATGTTCGTGTTTTGGTTTTCATAACCATATTCATATAACGGTTTTTATTTAATCTATACAACGTTGCAAAACGTATTGTATGATGTTTTTAACGACCATGGTTCGTATAATGATTTTTAAGGCAAATGCCTATATTATGATTTTGATAAAGATTTGTATAAAATGACTTTGGCTATTTTATGGCCTATTAAAATGATTTGTACAAAATGATTTTCAGTAATAATTTTATACTGATATTATATTGATGGAATTTATTAAACTCTATGAATTCACTCGGCGTTATCGCTGACCTTTTCTTTTAACATGTTTTATCTCAGGTACTTGAAGGTAATTCTCGGGAAGACAACAAGAATTCATGGCCCGCACCTAAATACTTATTTCCATTAAAATGCTTTGTAAAACCTGTATTAAATATAATGACTTGGGACCGATGTAACTTTGATATTTATGAATGGAAATGCTTTATTAATAAACGACGCGATTTTTTTATGCGTTGTCTATGATGTGAGTAATGTGCTATCCCGTAACACCAACGAGTTTTCCGCTGTACTGAGTTGTATAAATTTGGGGGTGTTACATGTGTGTAATAAATTTAGCAGTATGAAACAATGTCATTTGAATAAAAGGTCGTTTAAAACATGTTTTGTTTGTGGAAGTAAATTTCATTTGATTAAAGATTGTGATTTTTATGATCAACCTTCTTCTGTTTATCAAGCATATCCTGCTCCTGGTCCACCAGGAGTTGCTCCATATTCTTCTAGAAGACTAAACCCATGTGCCCAATCTTTTTCTTCTTCTAGAAGGACCTCTCCTTTAGCTTCTAATCATTGGAGAAACAATGGATTTACCCATAATAGACCAGCCATCAACTATTTTCAGAACTTTAATCAGAATTATGCAATTAATTCAGACCAAATGTATTTTGGGTTGGGAAATTTGGGTACTGCTGTTAAGCCCTCAGCAGGTTGTTCTTGGTCAAACAAAACACCCATATGATGAATAGGCAACCTAAGAACAACAATGGATCTCATCAATCTTCTTGGCTATCTACAAAAGTCCACAAGGCAGGCTCGAACCTGAAAAGGTTTGGGTCCCCTTAAGACACTAACTTTTGCATATTTCTTTTCTTGTTGTTGTAGGTTACTCCATACCAAGATCCCACTCTATGAATTGTTGATAGTGGATGCTCTAGAAGCATGACAGGGAATAAAGGACTTCTATCTAACTTTGTACCATTTCAAGGCAGAAAGGTCTACTTTGGAGGTGGTGAAGGAAGGATCACTGGAAAAGGAATGATTCAGACACCTAACCTTAATTTTGAGCAGGTATACTATGTGGAAGCACTTCAACACTTCAACTTGATCTCTGTCTCTCAGATTTGTGACAAGAAGCAGTTTGTCCTCTTTACAGATACTGATGCACTGGTGTTATCCAAAGACTTTAAGCTCCTGGATGACTCACAAGTTCTACTCAGAATCCCTAGAAGACACAATCTCTATAGTATCAAGCTGAATAAAGTTAATCCTGCTGGTCAACTAGTTTGTCTGGTTGCTAAAGCCTCAGAAGATGAAGCCACTAAATGGCACAGAAGGATGGGACATATAAACTTCAAGACCATTCACAAATTAGCGAATATGAACTTGGTCTCTTGTTTACCTCCCAAAACTTTCAGGAATGACATTAATTGCCTTGCATGCAGCAAAGGAAAACAACATAAAGCATCCTTCAAGGCCATTACTACTCTCAGCCTTATAACTGAACCATTGCAGCTACTACACATGGATTTATTTAGTCCTACCTCCATTAGGATCATTGACCACAAACAATACTGTCTTGTGGTAACTGATGGGTACAGCAGTTTCACGTGGGTTTTCTTCATGGCTGCCAAAAATGAGACCTACTCAATTCTCAAGGACTTCATTACACTCATTGAAAATCAGTTGTCCAAGAAGGTGAAAGGTATCGGATGTGATAATGGAACAAAATTCAAAAACGCAGACCTCATAGCACTTTGCAACTCCAAAGGTATCAAAAGAGATTATAGTGCAGCAAGGACTCCTCAACAGAATGGTGATGCAGAAGGAAGAATAGGACTCTAATAGAAGCTGCGAGAACAATGCTTGCAGATTCCAAGCTTCCAACCATGTTCTGGATAGAAGCTGTCAATACTGCAAGTTATGTCTTGAATAGAGTTTCTATTACCAATCCTCACAAGAAGACTCCATATGAGCTACTCACAGCTAAAGTACCTAGCATTGCTCATTTGAAGCCATTTGGTTGTCCTGTCACCATTCTGAATACTAGTGACTATTTGTGGAAATTTGATGCAATGCAGATGAAGGATACATAGTGGGATATTCAGCTCACTCTCGGGCTTATCGTGTCTATAATATCCAAGCCAAGCGAGTCATTAAAACTATTAATCTCAAGTATTTTGAGGAGAAGTCAAACATACAAGGCAAGGGTCCTGAATGGTATTTTGATTTTGATTATCTTAGTGAATCATTGGGATATTTTCGTTTCAAAACTAACCAAGATGCAGGTCCACAAGTGTTTGCAACTTCTAGTGCAGGTGCTCATTCTAGTTTTTCGGACTCAGATGAGGAGGATGATATTTTTGTTGTTCCAGCCTATTCCACCACAGTCCCTCGAAATGCCAATGCTACTCCTAGTGATGCTTCTCCATCAGATATTATAGACTCCTAAGGAGCTCTTGACACATTGCTCAAGCAACAACAAGATGCTACTACAGCAGCTGCTCAAGGAGGCTTTGAGTTTCCTTTGAGTCCCCCTGTTGTCTAAGTTACTCCTAGTGCTCCTAATGATACTCCTAGTGCAAGTTTAACACCTATTGGTAGTCCGGTTAGTGATCCTGCTTCCTCTACTAGATTCTCTAGTCCTTCTAACCTGGGAAACTATCAAAAGAAGTCTTCTATTAAGCTGGATGATTTTCATAAACAACCAATAGATGACATTTCGACTCTGCTTCATATGATGATGACATTGTTGGGGATCTTAATAACTTGGCACCAGAAGTGGATGTACCTTCTCATCATGTTCAGCAGACGCATAAAGGCCATCCTACTACTCAAATCATTGGAGATCCTGGTTCTACTGTCAAGACTCGCCGCATGCATAAGAAAGCAACGTCTGATCGTCATGCTCTTTTGAGCTATATTAAGGACCAAAAGCTTAATAATCACACTGACTTTCTTCACTGTTTGTTTGCTTGTTTCCTTTCACAGTTGGAACCTAGATCAGTCTCTCATGCTCTTGAGGATCAAAGTTGGGTGGAGGCTATGTAGGAGGAGATGCAGCAGTTCTTGTTTCAGAATGTTTGGATCCTAGTTGACTTGCCAGATGGAAAGACAACAATTGATACAAATGGATTCTCAAAAACAAGAAAGATGCGAGGGGTATTATGGTAAGAAATAAGGCTAGGTTGGTTGCACAAGGTCACACACAACTTGAAGGCATTAACTATACTGAAGTTTTTTCTCCTGTTGCTAGGATTGAGGCCATTCTTCTGTTTTTGGCTTTTGCTTCTTATGTTGGCTTTACGGTTTTTCAGATGGATGTCAAGAGTGCATTTCTCTATGGCAAGATTGATGAGGAAGTTTATGTCACTCAACCTAAGGTCTTTGTGGATCCAATTCATCCAAAGAAAGTCTACAAGGTGGTCAAAGCTCTATATGGACTTCATCAGGCTCTTAGAGCTTGGTATGAGCATCTTTCCACTTTCTTGTTGAAACACGGCTATAGAAGAGGCATGATTGACAAAACACTATTTCTTAAGAGGAATACCAAGGACATCATCCTAGTTCAAGTGTATGTGGACTATATTATCTTTGGTTCTACTAAGAAGGAATGGTGTGATGAGTTTGAAAACCTAATGAAGGGCGAATTCCAGATGAGTGCTATGGGAGAACTTACATTTTTCCTTGGTCTTCACGTCAAGCAACAGTCCGATGGAATTTTCATAAATCAAGACAAGTATGTTCATGGGATCCTTCAGAAGTTTGACATGGAACCCCTTAGACCAGCAGCAACACCTTATGAGGTCACTAAAGTCAAAATCAAGAATGAGCCAGATCCTCTGGTAAATGTTCACATGTACAGATCAATGATTGGCTCACTCATGTATTTGACTACATCACGCCCGGATATTATGTTTGCAATAAGTGCTTGCTCTAGACATGAGGTGGCTCCCACCGTTTCTAACTTGAATGCTGTCAAAAAAAATTTCAAGTACATCAAGGCACAACCCAAGCTAGGCTTGTGGTATCCTAGGGAATCACCTTTTATTCTTGAAGCATATAGTGATAGCGACTATGCAGGTGCTAATAATGACATGAAGTCTACTACCGGTGGTTGTTAGTTTTTGGGTGGAAGGCTTATCTCATGGCAATGTAAGAAACAAACAATAGTAGCAACTTCTTCAACAGAAGCTGAATATGTAGTTGCTGCTAGTTGTTGTGGACATGTCTTGTAGGTACAAAATCAGATGATGGATTATGGGTTCAACTTTATGAACACCAAAATTTTCATTGACAATCAAAGCACTATCTGCATTGTGAAGAATCATGTTTTTCATCAACGAACAAAACATATTGAAATTAGGCACCACTTTATAAGGGATGCCAATGAGAAGAAGTTGATACAGGTTCTTAAAGTACATATAGATGATAATGTTGCTGATTTATTGACTAAAGCCTTTGATGGTCCGCGGTTCAACCACTTGGTGGTTCACATTGGAATGGTCAATCCTTGAGTTCTAGGATTGAGGGGAGGCAAAGCCTAAGGGGAGGCTTAATGTACATATTTAATTGCACAGTCTAACATATGGTAGTTTCTAACAATAGATTTCATGGTTATTTGCGGTGTGTGCTACTTCTAGTGGAGGATTTTGGTCACTTCTAGTGGCTGTATTCAGCTTCTAGTGGATACAAACCCTTCAGTGTCATTGATGGTTGGCTTCTAGCATCGGTTTGGGCCATTGTTCACTTCATTGACCGTTCATTTGCCACTTTGTGCTCCTAGTGTTGACCCTTAAGCGTTTTGACTTTTAGTCAACGCAAGTTACTTCTGGTATATAACTTTTTATTTAACTTTGGTAACTGGGATTTGCATATAATGGTAAAAGGGCAAGTGGTTACCTTTGCATTAATTACTTAATTTTGAAAGGGAAACCCACATAATTAGGGATCAATGAAAAATTACATGACCATTATTTATGGTCAAATCTCACAATTGACTCATTCATCCCAACCAACAACACACACATACGCTCCTACTCTTTCCGTCTTCAATTAATCATCTTCCATCACTTCCAATCATTAATAATGACTGCTCTCCAATACAAACCCGATCATAACAAGGTGGCATATCTTGGAGAAGGTCCTAAACGAGAAGAGTTCACAGACATCATCGAGTTTATTGAGGCTTCTAACCTCGGGTATGCTTTTACGGTTTGCCCTACTGTATATGATAGTGTTATTCGTCAGTTCTTGGCAACTGTCCACCTTGTGGATGTTTTGGGACGCCCACTAGAGCTCCATGCTACCATAGATGGACACTCATATGTGGTGTCTGAAGCTTCTATTAGGTCTGCTCTTCATCTTCAGGATGAAGGAGGTGTTGTCTCCATCCCCAATTTTGAGGTATTGGATGGGATGGCTGATATTGGTTATAATCATAGGGGGAAGTTTAACTTCCAGAAAAATAGGTTTTCCCCCTAATGGAAGCTTCTAGTACACTTCTTGATTCATTGCTTAAGCCCAAAGTCTGGGAGTTGGGATGCATTTCCCATTCCTTTGGCTACTGGTTTGATTTGCATTACACAGGGTCGTGTGTTTAACTTTTCTTGCTACTTGTTTGATGGAATGGTTTTCAATATTAGTAGTACTGGCTCTAGGAAGAAGTTATTGATGTTCCCTAGGTTCTTACAGCAGGTTCTTATGTGACTACCTAGAAATAGGGAGGAATATGAGACCCCTAAGCTTAGTTCTAAGGTGTATTCGAATATGGCACTTGGTTTTAAGGGTGTTTGGAGGCCTCTTACTGATGTTATGATGGGCCTTGCCCAAGGGGATCCTAATGTTATTCCTCTGGTTGGTGAAGCCGAGGAGGAAATTCCATTAGGGGATGATCCTATGGAGGAGGAGCATCATGCTACTGGTGTGCCTCATGTGGAGGTGGAGGAGCCAGCTAAAGAAGTGGTGGTAGAAATGCCATCCACTTCCAAGGCTACCCCCTCTTCTCTGCCACATAAGTCCCCATTTGTTGACACTCCATCTTCTAGTCCAGCACCACATTCTGCTGAGAAGCCATCTAGCTCTCATGCTCATGACAATGACCCATTTGTTGCTTCTGGTCCCAATGATGCATTCCCCGATTCAAGTCCTCTTGGTGGGGACGCGGAGGAACCTGTTTCACTAACTTCTTTGCTAGCTCTCATGCACATGTACTATGAAAGGGTTGTTTCTTTGGATAATGATCTAAATCAGCACCGCAAGCTCATCAGGGACTTTGTCCTTCCATTGGCGAATAGGATTAAGGCATTGGAGTCCTAACAGAGGCACCAAAAGAAGAAACTTGTTCTTCCTGATTCTGATGAAGATCTTGAGGAGGATGGTCTGACTTTGTTGGGTAGGGATGCTTTTGCTGATAAGTCGTATGAAGATTTGTCGGTTCCTCCTAGTCCATCAAGCATCCCTACTACTGATCCTAGACCGATGGAGGATATTGCTGGTACTTCTGCTGGTCTATCTGCTGGTCCGTCTCATGATCCTAAGGGGAAAGCCCCTATGACCGATGCACCCTCTCCTTCAAGGAAGCGTACTCGCAGACAAATCAAGGAAGAAAGGTTGGGAGAGGAGGCTGCACAGCGACTGCAAGTAGAGATTGATCGACAAGCTAGGGCTGAGGAAGAAGCCCTTCAACAGCAGAGGCGTGAGCAGTTGAGGCATGATGCCATGCATTGGGATGATAATGATTGGATGCGGGTGCTTACTATTCTTACTTTTGATTACTCATAGTTCACTGATATTTTGGGCGCTGATGTGAATCAACATAATTGTATCCCACAGGCACTGGCCTTAATGCGTCAACAACAATTGTCTCTTGCTGCTCAGCTTCGTGAACAGCGTCGTAACAGACCTATGTCAAGAACAGAAGAGAGAAAGTTGATGCAACAATATGTCAAAAATCAGTCAGCTGCTTACTTTAATGTTGGTTGGACTTGGGAACGGGTTAGGGGATTGTCCTTTGATGAGCTTAAAGATCTGTACCAAAAGATGATCAAGCATCAAAACACACCGGTCCCTGAACGCTTGATATATCGCCCTCCTCCACGTGTTGTTCACACTTCTCAGCCTGCTGTTGCTCATACTTCTTCATCTGGTGTTCCTCATGATACTTCTGGTGTTTCATCTGTTGCTGCTACTTCTACTACTGTTCCTACTACCATACCTTCGGCTGTTCATCCTACTCCATCTCTGGTTCGTACCACCACCACCACTGAAGCTACTACCACTTCCGCCACTACTACTACCCCTGCTACTCCTGTTGTGGAGCAACCATCACCACCGGTGACTAAACCACACCCTACCTCATCCGCTGGTGCAGTAGAATTTGATCCTATGGTTGGTAAAGGTTTTGAGTCTACTCATGTTGATACTATTGCTGCTGGAAAGGTAAATGTTAAATCTTCTTCTGGTGTTCCTTCACCTCGTCGCTCAATTAGAAAGAAGAAGGCTCGACGTGGTAAGTCTGTTCCGTTTAAGAAGCGAGATCCTGCAAATCTTATTGATGCTGCTTCGGATAGTGAGACAGAGTTACCCATGGGTAAAGGTTAGATTGTTGCTTGGGAGGTTAGGCCATCCCCTTCTGTTGCTGGTACATTCACTCATAAGGTTACAACAGTGATGGTTATGTTCGCTATGTCTCGGGACTACAAAGTATTTTGACATGGGTGGACCGTCGTGATCTTATGTCGTTATATGGGCTGGTGGATGCTAAGATTCCTCAATCTACGAGTGAGTTGCCCAATTGGCCTGGTTTGACAATCTGGGGTGATTTGAAGCTTATGTTAGATTCCCCTCCTGATGCTCCTCATTCTGGTGTCTGGAAAGATCAGCCTCGTTGGGTGATCAAGAGGTGGAAACTTTATGCTGGTTGTGGGGTTCATGTATTGGAGTTTGAGACTGGTGCCATAGTGTTAATGCTTACGGATATGGAGTATCCATTGAAGATTTCTACTATAGAGGCTATGCTGGATTGTCATCTGCAGATATCTAATACCCCTTCTGGGAATGCGTCTACCATGGCTACTACTTTGGTGGAAGGTATTCAAGCCGGTTGCATGCGGATAAAGTTGTAGCTTCTGGTCGGTGATTGGTATGGTTCTTCTCCTCTTGTGATTATACTAACATTCTTTTCATCAATCTGTACAGTGATTGGTGACTTACATCATGGTTAAAAAAATATACTGTTTATATAGTATCTGCTTATACTTTAAACGTATGATGGAATTTCACACTTGTACATAATATAATATCTGCTTATACTTTTCCATCATCACATTGTTTTTCATTAAACTGTTTCACACTTGGCTGTTTTGGAGTTACTTCTGGTGTTGGACCTGGTCCACACAACAAATGGTGCTCAACTCACCATGTTTCACAGATAAGAAAGAGTTGATTCACGGCTCCGGTGTGATAATCAAATCCGTTAATGGTTGCCAGGTTACCCAAAACTGGATGGTTTTCACTTGCCATGGTCCTAGACTGAAAAGTGGCTAGTCCAAGGGGTTACGGCTCTTGGTAAAGATCTACATCAAATCCGTTGATAGCTGTAATAGCTTGCTCAAAGCTATAGGGTTTTCAGCTCACCGATGCTTAATTGCAAAGAGTTGGCGAGTCCAGAGGAGTACGACTTCTGGTAAAGACATATCAAATCCGTTGATGGCTGTGATGGTTTGCCCAAAATCATCAGGGTACCCCCACTCACCATTGATTCACGTTCTAAGAGTTGGTTTGGGTTTTGGTCACCCAGGGTGATGCTTATTCCACCATAAAGACTGGCTAGCCCAAGAGCGAGCAGCTACTTGGTAAAGGCTCATAAAATCTGCTCATGTTGCTGTGAAGATTCAACAAGATGCAGATTTGTTTCACACTTTCAAGAAGCTTCTAGGTGTTACTTGTTGCAGCAGTCTTTATGTTCCTTGTTTATGCTGATGGTTATGATGCTACTGCTTGTTTTGCTGTTTCAATCCTCAAGCTGTTTTGCAAGATTTACTAGAAAACTTGAACTCAACAGGTCAAATTAAAGTTTAGGGGAGGATTGTTAGGACCTTTGGAATAGTTATTTGTAATAGGTATACTAGGAGGTATGTAGTTCGTCCTGGTCCTAGTAGTAGTAGGAGCAACACGTGCTCCTGGTCTTTAGAAAGTCAAACTTTATTATTTTGAGTATTCTATTAGGATATGCATGAGATATGTTAGGAAAGGATATGCATATCGGTTTTACACGTTTTGGTTTATTGATGTATTAGGGTTTCCTTGTAGTATAAAAGTAACCTTACGCAGAAGGGTTAGACACACCTTCATCAAACATTATTCTAGTTCATATTAATAATAGAAATCCTTAGTAAAGGATCAAGTCATTATAGTTATTTTGTTCTTCTTCTTTATAGTATTTGTATTCCACACTTATACTGTGTGATTCATTTAGAGTCTCTCTGTGAATAGACTTGTGATTACAGAAGTCGTTCACCATCCCTAACAGGCTGCAAGATCCACATCTAGTGGATCCAAGACTCAACCATCTGAGTATATTTGGGTAACAGAGCATCATCAGCTTGTAAATAAGCTACCATGTTATGTTGACTCTTGAACCCCAATTCCAAGCTCTAGGTTTAAACTTAGGCGCCATTGATGTAGAAAGCTGTGATAAAAGTTATGGAAGATGAAGGTTTGAGAAAAATTAGTTAGACAAGAATAAGCAATTACCATGTTTAAAAGAAATGAGCCAAATATATAGGAGAGGTGAAAATATGTGATTGGTCAAAACATGAGGCAGTTATATTTAAAATATAATGATGAAAATCTTGAAAATATATAACTTATCTCAAGCATTAATAAAAAGTTACCAAATCCTAAAATTACGACCCATATTTTCGTCAAAAATAACAACCGGGTAGGACCCAATGTTTATCAACGGTCAAAAATAACTTATCAGCGCCCAAAGACTATATTCTTGTCAAAGTTGGAATTTACCATGTCAACTTCAAAATTGGTCTTAACAGCGTTTGGAATGAAAATTGTCAACGTCCAAAGATAAAAATATTTAAAAGAAAAAGGACCTTAACAAAGTAATTTATCCTAGTGAAGATAATTTATAGACTGAAAATCACTATAGGGTGGCAAGCACTGCCCAATCATGCACACTTGCTTAAGCAAGACAGACATAATTGCCCTCAAGCGTCCCATGCTAACCAAAGTTCTTAACAATGAAGTTATCTCATAAAATCCTTTGTAACTTCCCAGGTAAGCCCAATAAAAATCATACCCAAGTCTCCCAAACGACCACATGCAATTCTAGGTCAAAAAGTCTTGGCAGCGTGCAAAGTATATCAACTTTGCATGCTACAGTGCCTCGTGATTTAGTAAACTAACTCGTACTCACCATTGGGCACAATCTAGAATTGTGATAAGATTATTATATGAATACCCAAAAATCTTAAAGGTTTCCTAAACCTCCCCTGAAAATGTGATATACAAGTTGCTAAACATAAAATATGCAATAAAAATTTATGTCAAGATAGGAATGTAAACATTCCAACCATCATCCATAAATTTGAACATACTCTAAGTAAGCTCCAAAGATCCATAAGCAACTCTGTATCCATTTATACAATGCTCATAATGCCTACATAATTAGATCAAAAACCACAAAACTAACATGTTGCTGTCAGCGTCCATTTTAACACTTATCAGTCTTAAAATAACCTTTATAAGCGTTAGACAAATAAGGTGGAAAACCTAATTTTGTACAAAGACCAATAAAAGTGCCTATCCTGTACATACTTTTACAATAAGTTCCAAAAACACATATTATGTAGGATTTATCATTCCATTACTTGTTACAAAGTATTGAAATCTCCCAGCATCAAAAGGTTTAGTTAATAAATCTGCCACATTTTCTTCTGTGTCAACCCTATCTGGTTGTATTAAACCTTTTTTCAAAACAATATCTTATAAAATGATGTCTAATTTCTATGTGTTTTGTTTTAGAATGATTTATAGGATTCTTAATAATGCATAATGTACTGTTATTGTCTACAAAAATCTTGGTATGCATAAAATTATACCCATAATCCAACAGTTGGTTCTGAATCCATAAGACTTGTCCACAACAATCAGCTGCAGCTACATATTCCGCTTTAGTTGTAGAATTGGCCACCACTGTTTGTTTCTTGCATTGCCAAGATATCAACCTGATCCCAAGAAGTTGGCATCCACCAGTTGTGGATTTTCTATCAAACTTGTCACCTCCATAATCACTGTCTGAATAAACAATAAGCACCAATGGATAATCCTTTGGATACCATAATCCCAAGGTGGTATATCACTTAAGGTATCTAAAAATCCTCTTGACTACACGAAGATTACACT
Source organism: Glebionis coronaria (assembly GCA_025667525.1). NCBI lineage: Eukaryota > Viridiplantae > Streptophyta > Magnoliopsida > Asterales > Asteraceae > Glebionis > Glebionis coronaria. The sequence goes on from CM046876.1 coordinate 676,013,365, forward strand.
CTTTGGGGGTCACTTGATGGCGTGCACATGCACACACAACAAACATAATGTCAGGTCTAGAAGCTGTAAGATACATCAATTATCCAATCATTGACTTATAATGCCTGACATCCACCTCTTTTCCATCTCCAATCTTTCCCCAAGGGTGTTCCCTATCCATGGGTGTGCTAGCGTGTTTTTCATGTGGAGAAAAGCCAAACTTGAAAAGATTTCTACTACATATTTGTCTTGAGAGATGAAGATACCATCTTCTTTCTGTTGAACTTGTAAACCTAGAAAGAAGTTAATCTCTCCCATGACACTCATCTTGAATTTGTCTGTCATGAGCTTGGAAAAGTCTTCACTCATCTTTGGACTTGAAGAGCCAAAGATGATATCATCCACATAGACATGAACAAGTAAAAAGTCCTTATCAATCTTCTTGGTAAATAAAGTCTGATCTATGGAGCCCCTTTTGAATCCATTGTCCACCAGATATGTGGACAATGTACCATACCATGCTCTTGGGGCTTGATGAAGTCCATACATTGCTTTCTTCACCCTATACACCTTGTCTGGATGTTCTAAATCTTCAAAACCAGGAGGCTGCATCACATAAACCTCCTCTGCAGTTGTGCCATAAAGAAAATCACTCTTCACATCCATTTGATAAAATGTGAAGCCCATGCAAGAAGCATAAGCTAGTAAGATCCTTATTGCTTAAATCCTTGCAACAGGTGCAAAAACCTCTTCATAGTCTATCCCTTCCTCTTGTGTATAGCCTTGAGAAACCAAACGTGCCTTGTTTCTGATCACAATCCCTCTTTCATTCTTTTTGTTTCTAAGAACCCATCTTGTCCCTATAGGTCTGACATATCTGGGATAATCCACTAACTCCCAAACATCTTGAATAGAAAATTGGTGAATCTCATCCTGCATTGCTTCCACCCAACTTGGTTCTTTGAGAGCATCAAATATCTTCTTGGGTTCCTGTTGTGATTGGAAACAAGCAAACAAACATGCATGTCCAAGAGGGGTATCAACCTTCTTGTGGATATTGGCAATAAAACCTCCTTGATTCTGATGAGACCTTCTTGTTTGAATAGGAGACAACACATCACCAATGATTAGAGAAGGAGGATGATTTCTGATAGTAGATGTAAGTATTCCTCCTTCAATAAGTATGTTGTCTTCAATCTCAGTCTCCATGTTGCCAATATCATCTTCAAATTCTTCTCCATCATCACTAGAATGAACCTCTTCTTGTATTGTGGAATGTTCACCTTGTTCAAAAACATTGGAAGAGAATAAATGGTCAAAAGGGTTGTCAACGCCTGAACTAGGCCTGTCAACGTTTGAGCCATCAACTCCTGAATTTGGCCTGTCAGCGCCAGATTTGCCTTTGTCAGCGCTTGAAGATTCGTGCATGTTTTCATCAATTGGTTTTTCTTGTGGACCATCTTTGTCCTTTCCAGTAGCAGCAGCAGCAAATCTATCTGTCCATATGGGAATGGTGACATACTCAAGTATGGGGGCTGATTTGACTGCATGTGATTCTACTTCCTTGTCAACCTGTTTACCTGAAATTTCAACAACTGGTTCTTCCATAACATTTGAATCCACTTTCACAATGTCTGGATTAGTAACAGGCATATAATTCAAGGTCCTAGACAAAGGTTCTAAATCAAAGAACCAATTTTTGTCCACTCTTAGGATCACTAGGTTTACTTTCTAAAAACCTAACAAGTATTTTTTTCAAGTATACGTTTTTCTTTCCTAATGTAAACCCTATATCCTTTGATCTCCACTGTATAACCCATAAAATAGCCTTCATCACCTTTAGTAATATGATGGTTTTGTTAGGTTCTTTTTCGATTCAATTCGAATTGACTAAGGTTTAGGGTGGAGAAATCGTTTTTGGTAACTAAAAGGGAAGTTTGGTTATCTATTTCTACTTGAAAGGTAAATGCGAAAAGTAATAAAAATAAGCCAAAAACAAATAACTAATAATAAAGGAGCGAAACAAATAATAAAACGAAATTTAAAACAAAACAGTTAATAAAAATAAAACTAAAAGAAGAAATTAACTTTTGACTTAAAAATAAATTTTACCTAATGAAAAAGGAGGAAATAGGACTAAGTGGCTACTTTAAAACTAAACGAGGTAAAAGTTAAAGCGGTCACTAAATAAAAGATAAAACATAAACTTTTCAAAAAAATACTAATACTAAATTTGACGAAAAATACAACTAAAAATACGTGACTTTTAGAATAAAAATTGGAAAAACTTTAAGATAAAACTAAATCGATGCGGAAAAATATTAACTAATAAGCAAGCAGGCAAGCAACTAGCTCAAGCACGCAGCTAGGCAGCTTAAAATTGGCGCCAAACGCTCAAGTAAGAACCCTGGCTAGCATGTCAAATTTATGGTCATTCGGAATATGGCTGTTTCTTTGGAATAATTGATTTGTTTGATATCTTCGGATAATAGTTAAATGACTTTTTGGCATCTTTTTTTATTTTCACTTCTTCGTATTTTTTTTTGTTTCTTCGGAATAATATTTTTTTACATCTTCGGAATAAACGAAAAATTTCAGAAAAAAAGAAAATCTTCGGAAAACACTAATAATTTGCGAAAAATGAAATCTTCGGAAAAACAAAGAGATTTTCAGATTAACTGATAATTTCGGAACAACTGATTAAATTCAGAGAAATACTAATTCGGATAAAGGGAAAAATTCGGATAACCTGAAAATGAAAAGAAAGAAAATCGGATAAAAATAAGTTCGGAAAAAGGGTTGTTTTTCGGAGTTTATAAACCCTTCTCCGAAGATGCTTTTAAAACAGATAAATAGTAGCAGACGATCTAAAATCTAGGAAATAAGCTACGAATAAGCTAAAACCAAATAAGCAAATAACCAAAACTTAATCTAAACAATTTTTAAGAAAAACTAATTAAACCAATAATCAAAAACTTTGAAAACACTAATTAATCTAAAATTTGAAATCAACTATTTATAAATTTAACTAATAAAAACACTTAATCCAAAATAAGCAAAATCAAACAATAAACACCAAACACAATAAGCTATAACAATCAAACACATAAAAACATAAAGAACAATCAAATAAGCATAACAATAAGCAAATAAGCATAAAGATTAAATCAACAAGAAAGGTAGAATGAGAGATTAATTCAAACTTGATTTAAGATTAAGAATCAATACACAAAATTAAAGACTTACTTGGAATGATCTTGAAAAATAAATGACAAGTATTAAAATGACAATTAAGAAAAGAGCATGAAATAAAATGGAGAGACTAATTTGTCAAATTAGCTAAAACCTCCTAATATGTCATTAGGAGGGTATTTATAGGAGGATTAACATGTGTTGATGCTTTCTTCTTTCTTCTCGTCTTTTCGTCTTTTAAATTCTTCGACTTTCTCGACGTTGTCTTGGGATTTGTCGATATAAATTGAACTCGTCTTATAATTTTTTTATTTTATTTGACTTGGTTCTTCGACTTCATTAAACTTCCGTCTTTAGACTTTTTCTTCGATAAATCTTCAGAATAGGCCTTGGACTTCCGTTATTTTTGCACTCTTGATCTTTTGACTTCGTCCTTTGTCTTTTTTTCGATAAAAGCTCGTGAAAGCCCATGTTTTCTTCCCTTTTCACATTTTGGTCCTAAAACACAATAAAAACACAAACCACACATAATTCCGACATTTATGACATTAAATACATGTTTTGGCTTGGTTATTATTATAATTAAGTGGTAAAAGGATAAGTGTTTTCACACTTATTAAATCCCCTACACTTGACCCTTGCAATGCCGTCATGCAATGCATTAATTACAAAGCAAGATTTACATTTTCCATCATAATTAACCCACCTTGCCCTTTATTAAACAAAAGACATTAAGGAAACTTCAAAAGATAGAAAATATCAAAATATTAGAAGGAAGAAAACATGTATAGAAATCAAAGACTTACATTAGGGCTTTGGTTGTCATGAATGTTTATCGCCCTCAAGTTTCACGTTCCCCAAACCAAGCTTAAAAACAAAATCATTGTTAATATAAGTTAGCAAACTAACACAAACTTATGAGGCCCGATTATTCACTTAGACTCCCTTATTCCTAGGTGAATCTCTTATATTTTATTGTTGTCTTGAATGATCACGAGGATGCATTGTTGACTTATTTTGATAGTTATTTAGGCTAAAAATAAAGTAGGACGATTTAATCAATAGTTTGCTAAAGGACAAAATGTTGGGAATTATTTGTTAAGTGTCAGGTATCGTTAGTATATTCCAAGTACTGTTAGTGTTATGTAAGTACCGTTAGTGTTAACGCGGTACATAGTAAGTACTGCTACTTATAAAGTAAGTACCGCTATGATGATTAGGACGAATATATCTTTGTATAAGATATGTTATAGTTATAGTTAGAGTATATCTTATGTGATATACCTAAATAGTAAGAATATTGATAATATATCATATGTGAAATAGTTATCTTTATAGAATATTTTAAGGTTTCTAGGGTTCCTTACTCTATAAAGGAACATAGGTACAATGTCTTTCATGTACCTCATTCAAGTCGATTAATAAGAGAATCGAATAGTTAAAAGTAATTCTGTTCTTCTGTGCTTTATAAGTTAGATTCCGCATAACTTATTTAGTGTTAGTAAGAGTGCTCAAAGTGTTTTAGTTTGATTACAAACTATTATACTAATTCTTAACAGAATATAGATCCAACCAAAGGGATCAACAAGTGGTATCAGAGCTTGTTGAGAAACTCTGAAAAAGAAGAACACGACCCCAAACACTCCACACATACCAAATCTCAAATGTCTCAACTAGATGGTGATAAGGCTCACTTGGATGATGTTTAGAACCCTGATCCTGTTCTGCCACAAGGACAACCACAAGTTGTGCATCACCAGCACAAGGTGCTCAAGCCGTGAATGTTGTAGCTACCTTTACACCAACACCTTCTCATACTCTGTCTGCTGTTAAACTCCCAGTTCTCAAAGGTGACAATTATGAGACATGGGCTATGCATATGGAACATTACTTGAATCACATAGATCACACTGTGTGGAAAGTTATCAAGAATGGGAATACACCAAAGAAGCCACACTGGTTGCCAAACAATACATTCTATATTCTACCTGCTGTGACTGCTGAGGAGGTATAAGAAGAGATCTGAGAAAGAAAAGCTAGAACTGCTTTGGCTATGGCTCTTTCTGAAGACATTCTACCAAGCTTTCATCATTATAAAGATGCCAAAGCTATGTGGGATGCTATAAAACATAGATTTCGAGGCAATGACAAATCTAAGAAAATTAAGAAGATTGTTCTTAAACAAGAATTTGATAACTTCTCAATTACCAGTATAGAAGGGATACATGGTGGATATGGAAGGTTCAGCAAGTTGCTTATTCAGTTAGCACTAGAGTGGAAAGCAATGGCTATGCACTTCATCACAAGAGATGATTTGGAAACAATTCTATTTGATCATCTCTACAACAATCTTAGGGCATGTGAGATGGATGTGAAAGGCACTGAAGTAAAGACAGCAACTACTTCAAAGTCTAACTTGGCTTTTGTGTCAGATGGGAACAGCGGTAATTACTTTCAAAATACCGCTAGTGGATCTAGCAGCGGTACATACTTCAAAAATACCGCTGGAGGACTTACAAGCAGTACTTACCCACAAAGTATTAAAAGCAGTCCAATAGTCTCTCAAAATCCACATGGAAGGTCTTCACCATTGTTTAGTGACAATGATGCCTTCTCATTCTTTGTTAGACAAGACAACAGGCCAAGACTAACTCTCAATGATATGTTCCAAATGGATGATGCTGATGGTAAAGAAATGGATCTTAAATGACAAGCTGCTATGGTGTCAGTAAGATCTAATAGGTTTTTCAAGAAGACTGGAAGAAAATGACTGTTGGTCCTAATGAGCCATTAGGATATGACAAGTCTAAAGTCGAATGCTATAACTGTGGAAGGAATGGACACTTTGCAAGAGAATGCTCTAGAGATAAAGCTGAGACTAGCAATCAGAAGTCCAAAAACATCTATAGAACCAGTCCAAGAATAACTGAAAGCTTTCCAAAAGGAAACAACAGGAGTCCTAAAGGAACTAAAGCATTGGTTATTGTAGATGGAGTGGTGAACTGGTCAGAAGAAGAAGAAGAAGAAGAGCTTGGATTAATGGCTCTCTCACATGAAGATACTGAGGTACATCCTTGTTCTAAAGATTGTATTCATAAATTTAATAGCCTAAAAGTAGAACTAGAGGAATAGTATCAAAAGGTTAACACATGCACTGTAGAAGTAAAAGCTTTCAAACAGGGTGTTGTTAAATTAGAAGAAAATATAGTTTTGTACAAAAAGGCTCAAGAAAACTATGAAGAGAAAATAAGGATTTTGACTCTTCAAATGAGGGAAAAAGATGTGGAAATAAAAGCTTTTGAAAGACAACTTTTAAAAATAAATTCAGAAAATGAAGCTTTAAAAACCGATCTTTGTAACGAAAGGGAAGTGATTAGTCATTCGCAACAATCCTCTAAGGGATTGGAAAAATTGATTAATTCACAAATGGGGTATTATGATAAAACAGGCCTAGGATATATTGAGGATCAACCTGGGATAACCTTAACTAAGAAAGACTTATCAAATGGGATTTTTGATGGTTCTAGTAAGGTAGATGATTGATACAAGGGTATTGCTAAGGGTTCAAGATAGTTCTCGGTATCCTCTCGAATTGATTACAGCTCAATGTGAAATGATTGTTCTTGGTTACTAAAAAGGGGATTGGTTTTCTAATCTACTAAAGGTTTAAGTGAACTAAGTTATAAACTTAAATTAAAAGCAATTAATTTAATAACAATTAATAAAACTAGAATTAAAATTAAAATATAACTAAATATAAAATGAAGAAACAGTAAATATCACTTAAAAATGCTCAAAAGGAAAGTGATTCGGAAGTTTACCTTGATCCGGAAGTTTACTCGGAACTTCGTTAGGAAGTTTGATTCGGAACTTTATCCGGAACTTCACCCGAAACTTCACTCGGAAGTATTGGTCCGGAAGTTGATTCGGAAGTTTATCCGGAACATCACCCGGAAGTTTATCCGGAACTTCACACGGAAGTTTATCCGGAACTTCACCCGGAACTATTGATTCGGAAGTTTTGACAAGAAATTGATTCGGAAGATTTGGGTTGATTCGGAAGTTTGTCCGGAACTTTGTTCGGAAGTTCGTCCGGAACTTTTAGCTGATTCGGAACTTTTCAGTGAGATGATTCATTCGGAAGATTTGTACTCATTCGGAACCTGGGAAAAACTCAAGAACAGAAAGGAGACCGAAGAACAGGGGAACACGATTTCAAGCCAAAAATCACCAAGTTTTCAACCAAAACATAAACAAAACAAACCACGAATCATATACTAACCATAAGCAACAAACCCCATCAATAAAAACTTAAAACCCAATAACTTTTAAAGATCAAAATTAACCAAATAAGAGCTTTAACTTTGAATAAAAAAAAATGAAGATAAGATGAAATGAAAGGATTAAATTGATAGAATAAGGTTTTTACAATCAAATACAAAGATTAAACTACAAGATCTTGGAAAATTAAAAATCAAAATCACCAAACACCCTAGTGGTGTTGGTGATGACTACGAACAGAAAAAGAGAGAAAAGAGGAGAGAAAAAACTTAAACTAAAAACTGCCTAAATTGTGTGAGGGATCCATCTATATATATGGCTTGTCTTTTGGTTGGTGAGTGGGCTTTCTCCCGTTCTTCTTGTCTTCTCGTCTTTTCAGAAAAGTTGACGTTTCTGATTCTGATTCGTGATTTGTCGTCGATTAAATCCAACTCGTCTTTTAATTTCTTTGTTTAATAGACTTGAGTTTCTTCGACATATGTAAATCTTCCATCTTTGGTCCTTTTCTTTGATAAATCTTTAATTAGGCCAAATGACTTCAAATCTTTTGCATCTCTTGGACAATAAACTTCGTCTTGAGTCTTTTTTGTCGATAAAACCCGTGCGATCCCATGTTTTCTTCAATATTCATCCGGTTGGCTCTGAAAACACAATAAACACAAAAACCACGAATAATTCCAAACAAATGATATTAAATACGCATTTTGGTCTCGTTTTAGCCAGAATTAAGTGGAAAAAGGATGGGTGTTTACACACCTATCAATGATACACCTGAAAATGATAGATATGCTGAAGGAATAAAGGCAGTTCCTCCACCATTATCAGGAATTTTCATGCCCTCTTGTAATGATACTAGTATAGAGTTAGAAGAACCTAAGATTAATAATGTCTTTAACTCTAGTACTCTGTCCCAAGAAAATACTGCTGTGACCAAGAATATTGTTTATCCACCTTTAATGAACAACTTTGTTTCCGAGGAATCTAAGACTAGTTCTGCTTCCAAGGAGATAAAAACTCCTAGTAAGATATTGGAAAACAATATACAACATACTAAAGTCAAAAGGGGTGGGCTAGGTTTTTCAAAAAGTAAAGTCAAAACAAACTTTTGGGTCTTCTTTAAGAAGAAAAGGATGTTATGTTTGTGGTAGTCTAAGTCATTTTATCAAAGATTGTACATTACTTGAAGATAAAATGGTGAAACAAAAGGCTACACAAAGGGTCATGAAAAATAGTAATGGGAAAAATGCACAGGTTTATAGGAATCAGAAAACTAAAGATAAGTTTCATCACACAAAGGTAGTTAAACAAGTTAAAAATAATCCTACCAAAAGTTTTGTTCCTAGAGCAGTACTTATGAAGCAAGGGCTAGTATATTTGAAGTCTGGTAAACCAAGTACCGGCAAGTCTAGACATTCAAGTACTGCTAGACCAAACTCAAGTACTGTTGGTTTAAAGTCTGTAAAACCAATGTTCTCCAAGACTTCTAAGAAAGTTTTTGAAAAAGTTAAAACACCTATAAGTAAGGACAAGAACAAACCAGTGCAAATGTGGTTCCTAAAATAGATATACCATGTGTTAAAACAAGTACCGCTAAAGCAGTACTTAAGAAGCCAGAGCACATAGAGTCACCCTATGACTTTGACTACATAAATGAAACCATGAAGTATAAGAGTAAAAGTAGCATTACTGGGAATGCTTCAGTACAAACTATTAAATGTGTAGGTCCCACAAGATCCGAGCCAAATGGGCTTGGGTCCCTGTTAAAAACTAATGAGTTTTATTTGTGTGAAGGGGCATCTCATTGATGAATTAAAAGATAAAGGAATTTTAGATAGTGGATGCTAAAGACACATGACAGGAAACAAAGATTTTCTTGCTGAATTTGAAGAATTTAGAGGAGGTCCAGTAGCCTTTGGGGGTAGCAAAGGTAGAATCACTGGGAAAGGGAAAATCAACACAGGAAAGTTAGAATTTGAAGATATTTTCTTTGTAAAAGAATTGAATGAGTTCAATCTCTTTTCTGTATCACAAATGTGTGATAAGAAGAACAAGGTGCTATTCACAGACAAAGACTGCTTGGTGTTGTCCAAAGACTTTGAGATGCCTAAGAAAATACTGCTTAAAGTATCCATGCAAGAAAAATATGTACACCTTTAATCTTCATACTATTACTCCAACAGGTGGTATTACATGTTTGCTAGCTAAGGCTTCTTTAGATGAGTCAAACTTATGGCATAGAAGGTTAGGTCATGTGAATTTCAAGAATCTTAATAGATTGGTAAAAAGGAATTTGGTTAGAGGTCTACCTAACAAATCTTTTCAAAATGATTTCACATGTGCTGCTTGTCAAAAAGGTAAACAACATAGAGCCTCTTGTAAGACCAAGACTGTAAACACTATGACAAAACCTTTGCAACTTTTGCATATGGATTTATTTGGTCCAGTTTCTATCAGAAGCATTAGTCATAAGACCTTTTGTCTAGTCATAACTGATGATTATAGTAGATTCAGTTGGGTTTTCTTTTTAGCCCTTAAAAGTGAATCAAGTGAACTACTAAAGGATTTTATAATTTTAGTTGAAAAGCAGTTCACTAAACAGGTATTAATCATTAGGAATGATAATGGAACAGAATTTAAGAATGCTGATTTTGATGAATTCTGTAGGTCTAAAGGAATTAAGAGACAATTTAGTAATCCTAGAACTCCACGACAGAATGAAGTAGCTGAAAGGAAGAATAAGACATTAATTGAGGCTGCTAGAACTATGCTGGCTGATTCACTTTTGCCAAATACCTTTTGGGCAGAAGCAATCAATACTGTATGTTATGTGTTAAATAGAGTCCTAGTAACTAAGCCTCAAAACAAAACACCTTATGAACTCTTGACTAATGTAAAGCCAAACATAAGTCATTTAAAACCTTTTGGGTGTCATGTGTCTATACTAAATATTCTTGATTATTTGGGAAAGTTTGATGGAAAGTCTGATCCAGGATATCTTGTAGGATATTCATTGCAAAGTAAAGCATATAGGGTTTACAATTTGGCAACTAAGAAAGTTAAAGAAAATGCTCATGTCAATTTCTTAGAAAATAAACCCAATGTTCCAAGAATAGGTTATGCTTGGATGTTTGATTTAGATTATCTAACTAACTCCATGGTCTACTACTCTTTGCAAAAGGATTGTCAAACTAATAATGTAGGTGAGGAGTCAAGTGCAACTTATGCATGTACTCAAGAAGATGTTTCTTCATCAGATGATGATGTTCATATGTATGTGCCCAACATGCCTACTGTTACTCCCATGTCTGCAACTCCCAAGAAGCAAACCATGCCATCAAATGATGATCAATCCTCCTAGGAGCTTCAGAGGCTTCAAGATCAAGAAAAGAATGCTACATCTGCTAATAAGCATTCAAGAGAAGAGTCTTTTGAGTCACAACACTCAGCAGTACATACTATACCTAGCGGTACTTCATCTGCATGTACTGCTAAGTTAAAATCTGCCAAATCTGTGGACTCACTAGAAGAGATTTTGCAAGCATTGGATGATGAAAACTTATATGCCATTCTAGCTGAAGGAATCTTCTCCAAAGCTTCCTATGATGAGCAGGGTGTAGTAACTGATTTCAACAATTTGGAAACAGAAATTCCAGTCAGTTCTATTCCCACTCATAAAGTCAACAACAACCATCCTACTACACAGATTATTGGTGATCCAAAGTCTGTTGTACAAACCAGAAGACAACTACAATCCAATATTGAAAATCATGCACTAGTAAGTTATGTCAAACAGCAGCAGAGAACAAATCATAAAGATACTTAGCATTGTTTGTTTGCATGTTTCTTATCTCAAGTAGAGCCCAAAAACATCTCTCAGGCTCTTGATGAAGAAAGTTGGGTAGATGCCATGCAAGAAGAATTAACACAATTTCAGCTACAAAAGGTTTGGATTCTTGTGGATCTCCCCTCAGGTAAAAGAGTAATTGGTACTAGATGGGTCTTCAGGAACAAGAAGGATGAAAGAGGGGTTGTTGTGAGGAACAAGGCAAGACTTGTTGCTCAAGGCTATTGATGTAGCCTTTTTACACACCTTTAGGAAAAGGAGGTAAAATAGGGTAAGTATTAACAAGTGACTTAGGAAAATCACGAGTTATGACCCAAAGTGGGGATCGTTCTCAAGGAGGCTTGGTGTGTGTGTTAAGAAATGATTAATTATGTGATTATATGATTATGAGAAAGAAAATAGAAAGGGGATAAGAAGAGAATGACGGTTACGATGACGATTTAAACTAACACGAAAGGGTCGTACACGTAAAACCGTAAAAGCACCAAATTTAAAAATTTACCCTAAAAATTCCTAGAAAATTGCAATAAATCCTAAATAATGTAATTAGAGTTTACAAAAATTCAAAAATCACTCAAACCTTTTATTTAATTAAATAATGATTTTTTAATGCTAATTAAAGCCCTAAATATCAATTTAATTAACAAAAAGCCCAAAATGAGATTTTTTTCAATTGTAAACCTCTAAAATATCCTAAATTAATTAAAAACTATTTTTGAAAATTTTAAAATTAATTAAAACTATTTAAAAACAATTAAAAACTATTAAAACTTAAAATAATTAACAAAATTAATCTAAGGACAACAAAAATATTCTAAAAGTTGTAAAATTCCTAACATAATGTATTTAACCTAAGAAAAATGTAAAAACTTGAAAAATCTAAATTTTAATTTTTAATAATAAAATAATAATAAAATAATAATAAAATAATATTAAAAATCCAAAATTTATAAAAAAATTCTAAAAACTTGCAAACTAGCTTTATTTAACCTAAATAAATAGGAAATGAACTTTAAATTACAAAAATACCCCTAATGGGACTTCAAATGGGTCAAAAGTTCAAACAGTCACCTTAATGGGCTTTTAAAGGCCCAATAAGAAAAATGTTGTCCAATTAAGCCCAAAAGCTCCTATCTGACTCAAAATTTGATTCTGAACACAAGTTTTCAAAGGCTCAAAAGCTGAAAATGTGAAATAAGCTGGCTTATATCAAACAACTTATTCTTAATGGCCTTTTGAGCCCATTAAGCTATAAGCTGATACCATAAGCTCAAATTAAACACACAAGCTTCTTTTGAGTTAATTAAGACTTCTGTGAAAAGAAATTTTAAATAAGCACAAGGAATAAGCCAGAAAATGCAATAAGCAATCTACAGAAAACGACAAAATAGTCGTTTTTGAGTTCTAGGCCACCCCAAGAGCTGATTCAAGTTTCAAAAGCTTTTAAATGACTTAACTAAGATTAATCAATAAAAAGTTTTTCAATAATCACACTCAATAAGCTGGAATAAGCAAAAAGGTACTTAATTAATAGTCAAACTTATGAGGTTTCTAGCAAAAAGTTAAAGTCAAAGTCTATTAAGCTCCAGTTCAAACATATGGGTCAAATGATAAAGATTTATCACAAAAATAAGTTGTTGCAGGTCTGGATAAGCCAATATGGCTTATTGATAAGCTAACTGAAAAATTGCACTAGCAGGGGCTAGTTTTGGATGTTGAGCAGTGGAAACTTTTTCCACTGCTTGACTTGTTGACTTTTTTGTCTTTAGTGACTTTTTTGGAGATTCAAGTTACACAAAGGCACCCAAATGATCAGTGGATCATAAGGAGTCAAATACAACAAAGAAATCACAATCAACAACAGGCAATTAGTACAGTTAATTCAATCAATCACCAAATCACTCACAGACATGAACAAATAAGCAGTTGAGGTTCAATAAGCACTTATAGCACAATTCAGGCCACCAAACTTAACCAAATGCATACACATGCAATATTAAACTTAAATAAGCAAGTCTAAATAGGTTTCATGCACTGATTCAAAGTATTGAGCAAGATTGAAGCACTTAAAGTTACTGATGAACACTAAACATGCAGTTATGAACACTTGCTGATGCAATTGACCAACAAGCTAGATTCAATCACTCAGATCTATCACATATGTTATATAAATGATGTTTTAACAACTTTTAACCCTAAGCATGCATAAATTCTAGATTTTACCAAAATCTTAGGTCAAAATCAGTCAAACTCAACAAGATATAGCACAATGTATGATTCAAGGTTTCAAACCCAAAAACTTGCAGCAATATGCACTCAACCAAGTATATATTAGATACCAAGAAAATACACAAACTTCTAACAACTCAATAACAACTTATGATTCAAGACAGGTAATCCCAAACACCCTTTTAACTTTTCATATCAAGATTTTCAAAGCAAAAATGCATTCCAAGGTTACCCAAGCCCAAATCAACACAATAACAAATAAGATAAGCAGATTAGAACAAGATTAAGCCACAAAATCAGCAAGAACACAAGTCACACACAAATATCACCAAAAATCAAGATTCTAACAGATTTTGGGATTAAGTATGCAAACCTCATGGATGTACATCCACACCCACGAATTTTGAGCTTATGTACTAGAAAGAACAAGTACAAGCTTCCACAACAAAGCCTGCTAATATTCAACAAGGTTAGAAGCAAAATATCAAAATCAGTAAGGTTGAAAATCCTTGATTAATGTAACTCTTGTACTCCACACTTGATTATCCCCAAGTTATAGGCTTCACCACACCTTGATAACTCAATATCAGGATGCTATGATCAGCTTTATAGCCTAATAATTCCAAGATGAACCAAGAAACTTAGAAAAATATCAAGAAAAGTGGAGAATGTGCAAACTTTTGCACACTCCTTAAAAACAGGTTTTGATTCAAGAACAAGTAAACATTAACAACAATAAACAGATTATAAGAGTGGCACTTGAGCTTTCTTTAACAAATTTAAACACATTTCATTGATTTGAATATGAGATTTATAGATTTGTGAACAACTGAAAATTCAAGAGCAAAGTGCAAATGATGCACCCTAAGGCCTTTATATAGGCATACAAGTTATCTAGGAAAGCTGGAAAAAAACATGAACCCTAGCTAATGAAGTTCCAAATTTGCCCCTTGTCTTGTTTGAACTTTTGAAAATCATGCGACACTTTCTTGTTTGTTTGTGGAGCTGGCATGGTGAAAACTTGATCAATGGGCTTGTAATGAGCTTAGAAAGTAAGCTATAATCTCACACGTTGGATGACTAGCTAAGTTTTGGCATTTTCTTCTTTGTTGCAGTAGGGGAATCTCTTGTGGGACAAAGGAGTAATGTGGCAAGTATTTTCAAGGTTGGGTTATGATTAAGGCATGCTTAATCATAAATCTGGAAGGTTTGGTGGGTTAATAGTTACACAATTAAGAAAACCCAATTTTCATAAGAACACTTAAGAACACCAGGTTTGATCTTGGTTTTGGGTTTAAGAGGTGTTTAGAGCGACTTTTTATTATTAATTAACATTTGAAAAGTTAATTAATAATATCCGGGTGAGTGGGAGATGATGTGGAGCCAGGGAGAGTTCTCACTGGTTGAGGGGGTTGAGTTGGACACGTGGGAGGTTGTGAGTGGTCTAGGTTTCTTTTATGTCTGGCCAGTAATACAATGATTTTACTAGTTGAAAAAGTTCGTTTTCTCGGTATCTTCTCGAATTGATTTCCGGTTAATTGTGTGAGATTAGTTGTTCTTGGTGAAACAATATTTTTGGTTTTGGTAAAATAAATGTGCAAGACTTTAAAATAAATGACGGGAAATTAGAAATGAAACTAACTGAAAGATAATTGTGCAATAATTTAAAACTTTAAAAGTAAACTAATTAAATGACAAAAATTAAAGCTAGACGAAAAATTAATTTGACAAAGTAAGAAAAATGAAAACTTAAAATAATTCAAACTTAAAATAAAACTAAGACAAGAAATTATAACAAGACCAACTCTATCAGAATCCTCCGATCGGAATATCGATCGGAATATTGTCACCATCGGAATGTTGTCACGAAAAAACCATCGGAATAACAACTCTCAGATCGGAATACTCCATCGGAATCTTCTGTCAGAACACTAGATCGGAATACAAGAAAAGTCCATCGGAATGTTTAAAACTGAAAGCATCGGAATAAAATTAAAAAGACAAACCATCGGAATAAGGCATCATAATCCCATCGGAATGTAAGCTATCGGAGTATGGCTATCCAAAATTGGACAGCATTCCGTCGCAATACAAACCTAAACACCATCGCAATCCAGATCGCAATGTGCGATCGGAATCATGATCGGAATAGGGGGATGAAAACATAAACCATCGCAAAGTAGAACCCTTGTTGGGTTATTGCGATGGACACAAGCAAACGATCGGAATGTGTAACTCCCCAATAATGCGATGGAAATGAATCTGGCAATAAGCACAAATTTAATAAGCTATGACTAATAAGCATGTACCGAAACTAGATAAACGAGAATAAGGTGAACACAATAAGCTAAAATTCAAAACCTTTCACGACACAAAATAAATAAACTTTATAAAAAGACTAAAACTTTTTAAGAAAACTTAAAACAATAAGCTAGACACAAATTAAGCCAATAAGCATGTCAAGCTCAAAGCTTGATTCGTGGGAAACTTAGATTAACCAAAAGACAAACCTTTTCATAAATCAAACATAAAACTTAAACAAAACGTGTAAAGAAATACGGATTAAGAACAAGTTAAGGCTAAGAAAAGTAGAATAAGAATAAGCTTAGAACAAGAATTCAACTATCAAAGGTAAAAGCTTGATTAAAAACAAGAAAGGAAGATAAAAGATTGGGATCCTAGTGAGAGAAACTGTCACTTTCTCTCTCTAGAATCACCTACAAAGATGAAAGAAAAACTACTCTAAAACTAAGACTAACCAACCCTCCTAAATGAGTTTAGGAGGGTATTTATAGGAAATGGGGAGGTGCATGTGTTGCCTCCTCTTTCTTTCTTTCTTCACGTCTTCTCGTCTTTTAAGTTCTTCGACTTTATCGACTTTGTCTCGGGATTAATTAAACTCGTCTTATAATTTATTTGTTCATTAGACTCGAGTTCTTCGGCTTTATTAAACTTCCGTCTTTAGACTTGTTCTTCGATAAATCTTCAGAATTGGTCTTGGACTTCCGTTCTTTTCCACTCTTGATTTCTTGACTTCGTCTATTGTCTTTTTCTTCGATAAAAGCCCGTGAAATCCCGTGTTTTCTCCACTTTTCACCTTTTCGTCCTAAATCACAACAAAAACACAAACCACGCATAATTCCGAAATAAATGACATAAAATACACGTTTTGGCTCGGTTATTATTGTAATTAAGTGGTAAAAAGGATGGGTGTTTTCACACCTATCAGCCAGCTTTAACCCTCCTATTCTTCTTTCTTTGTCACTTTGTAAATAAACACTGAAAACCCGTTTTCCTTTGTATTGCAAGTTTCCAACTTCACACTTTTGCCCCAAATACTTTTCCAAAGTATTTTCAGGGGTGTTTCTTGCCATTTTGTGATTCTTTAAGGACTAATTTGGTATTTTCTTGATTGATAATGGTCTTGACTTGTTTTTTTGAGTTCTTGGAGGACTGAATTTGCCAAGTCATGATTAATGAGGGACAATTTTTGCCATTTCTTCAAAGTCAAGGGTCCTTTTGGTAATTTTGATATTTGCAAAGGACCAAATTTGTATTTCTTATAACTTGGAGTCCTTCTTGGTATGTTTGACTTTGAGGAGGATAAATATTGACATTTTATTATTGTTGAGGGACTAAAATTGCCAATTCTTCAAAGTGGAGGGCCCTTTTTGCAATATTGATAAAAACTTGGGGGACCAATCTTGTAATTATGAAGATACAAGGGTATAAAGTGTCAATTCTTCCATATTGGAGGACCATTCTTCATAAGTCTTCAAATCTTAAAGGGTTTTCTTTGGATAATTCTTCATTAGGGCGTGGTTTAATGTGCGGCTTCGTTTCCCGTGTTCGTTTTTGCATGATTCTTGTGATTTTTTGTCATTTTCTCAATATCCGTACCTAAAATACACAAGCAACAAACACAAGCATATATTTGGGTATTTTCATGATATTTAATGCATTTTAAGCCCTTTTTGGACGATGAGACTATGTATAAAAGCAGTCTCATCACTCCCCCATACTAAACCATTGTTGTGCCCTCACGCAATGCTAGAATAAAGTATCGTAGCACCTCCAAAATTCATTTTTATTCACTTTATTGTACGATAAACTAGCTACACTACTACTATTACTACTACTTGCGTTTTAGACATAATGTATGATTTTCATCGCAAAATGGGACGTTTAGGTTCATAGAATAAGAACAAGTGAATGCTTCGTTAGAAATAATTTCATCGTCCTCGATTTTCACCCCAATTCCATGCTAAGCGTGCAACGAGATCATTGTCATTATAAGTTAGTAATGCTAACACTACTCATATGCCCTAATCACGTACTTATCCTCCCAATTTCTTAAATTGTATCTCTTATATTTTATTATGTCTTGAATGTTTCACGAGGATACATTGTTTGACTTATGCGATAATAGAGATTTAGGTCTAAAAATAGAGTCCTAACGGTGTAACCAAGACCATCAAATCAATAACCCCTCCTAATAGACAACGATGTCAAAAAATTATGTCAACAAGAAGGATCGATAAACACGGTTTTATAACGGTTTTGAACATGAGACTTATTACCAAGACTTTTATACGCCCCCTAAGGGAAGGGCCTTATTATCATAGGTTTACCTCCATCTTTTATTCAACTTCGCCATGAAGCTTTTATTATGACTTCGGTCTTGCCTTGCCTTTTATTTAACCTCGCCATGAGGTGCTTATTGTGGCCAAAGACGTATATCCTCACGCTAAGGTGAATTTTGGATCTTTAAAGCTTCAAAGATTAAGGCTTGATTCACTTTCAATTTTGCATAGATTTTTCGGCCTTATGGGGCTTCAAATTGTTTGCTTGATTTAGGTGAGCACTTGAAATCTTATTATTGGGTGAAGCTTTCGATTATTCGGGTGCCAATACTTCAAAACCGTGACGCTGGCGATACCTTAATGTCTTCCCAATTTAATTACACGAAAGCTACTAGAAAAGACTAGAAACCCAACAATCAAGACTAAACCGCTAAGTCAATATTTATTAAGAAAAAACTATTTACAAGCGAAGGGAGAATAAGCAAACAACGAGAACACATGAGTTTTTGAAAGAATACGAGTACTCTACGTTTAGCATAGTAACTTATAATTAACCCTATCATTTCTCATCCTCATTTAAGAGACTTAGCCAAGTGTAAAGTTAAGGAATCAAAACTAAGTGCTCAACACGCACGGTCGAGTCAAAAATTACTCTTATTCTCGCCATCGGAAAAACTACATTCGTGTCTTCAAACACTTATAAAACATGAGAAAAATTTAAAATTTGGCCATTTTTAGCCTTATTTTGCAACAAAACAATAAACAAAAAGATAAACTTTGGAAAGCGTGAAGGTTTGGCAAGGAAAGTATCTATTCACCCCCCATACTAAAGTTACACATTGTCCTCAATGTTTCGAGTCTAGGGGTGCAAATACCCCCATACTAGAGACGTAGTCGAATGCCTAATCTAGCATAGAAAGGGTGTAACCGTTAAATTTAAAGCCGTTTATAAAGTGTGCTATAAACCTAAGGTTAGAACATCAAAAGATATATCATGGATATTGAGAAAGTCTTCAAAGCAAACAATCGAGTGCTCCATAAAACGAACACGAGAGGCTCCAATCGTGAAGATCATGATTATCTAAAATCCACAATTCACACACAACCACGGAACACAGGTTGGAAGGGCATAAATCCCCACACGTTACTACATTAGAAAGCGATAATATGTACATAGGATAAGCATGGGACTCCCCCACGAGGCACCTCGTTTTTGATTACCGAGTCATGAGCTCGACTCGATCCCCTCAATACTAATTATCATTGGGGAAGGTGATTTGGTCGAGGTAGTTCAAGGATGGAACTTCCCCGCCAAAGTAGTGCTTCAACCTATGTCCATTCACCTTGAAATTGGGGCCATCATTTTGAGCTAGCTCGATGGTCCCATATGGAAAAACTTGAGTCACAGTGAATGGACCGGACCAACGAGATTTCAACTTACCAGAAAAGATTTTCAAACGAGAATTAAAAAGCAAAACTTGATCACCAATGTTAAAAACCCGGTTTTTAATTTTAGAATCATGCAACTTTTTAGTCTTTTCTTTATAAATCAATAAATTTTCATAAGCAATATCCCTTAATTCATCCAATTCATTTAATTGCATTTTCTGGTGTTTTCACGCGGTCTCCATATTATCATTGCAATGCTTTAGGGGGCCAATAAGCCTTGTGTTCGAGTTCAATTGGCAAGTGACAATTCTTCCCATACACTAGCTTATAAGGAGTGCACCCGATAGGAGTCTTATGAGCGGTCCTAAAAGCCCATAAAGCATCGTCCAACTTATCCGACCAAGATTTTCGGTTTTCCCCAATGGATCTCT
This sequence comes from Glebionis coronaria, assembly GCA_025667525.1. Taxonomy (NCBI): domain Eukaryota; kingdom Viridiplantae; phylum Streptophyta; class Magnoliopsida; order Asterales; family Asteraceae; genus Glebionis; species Glebionis coronaria. The sequence continues at coordinate 676,033,293 of CM046876.1, forward strand.
CCAAGATCCTCTTCAACGCTCGGTTTGAAACCTCGACTTGCCCACTCGTTTGTGGGTGATAAGCCGTAGAAAGCCGATGTGTAACCCCATATTTCCTTAGGACCCTTGATGAGACTGCAATTATACATAGTCTCATCGTCCAAATTGGGCTTAAAACGCTTAAAATATCATTAAAAATGCCAAATATATGTTTGTGTTTGTTCAATGTGTATTTAGGTATGGATATCGAGAAAAAGACAAAAAGATCACAAGAATCATTCAAAAACGAACACAGGAAACGAAGCCGCACAATGAACCGAACCCAAATCAAGAATTTTCAAAAATGGTCCTTGAAGTTTGAAGATTGTACAAGTTTGGTCCCTCAAGAATTGAAGAATTGTCATTTTATACCCTTATAAAACTCAAATATTACATGTGGGTCCCTAAAATGTCAAGAAATTACATGATTGGTCCTTGGAATATGCTCAAATTACATTAAAGGTCCTTGGTAAAAGTTTGTGAAAAGCCTTATACCAAAAATGACAACAAGGTCAAAGTTTATATAAAGGGAAAAGAGTGATTTACTAAATAAACTTGAAATGAAGAAAATAGGAAAGAGGGGGATCATTTCTGTCCAGACAACAATCTTACACCCACCATTAGCATCCTGTCACATCACCAAACTCGCCACCTCATCCTTATTTTTATCATTTAAACCCGTTCTAAATTATTAATCATAAAACATAACCTGCGCATCATCATCACCCTAATCCACCCTCTAAGAACCCTAACATGCCCCAGATTAAATCAACTAATTTACCCACCATTAATCTAATTAACAAAAGGGGTTTGTTCTTTACAACTCATCCAACACACCCACATGTTAAGATTCCCTCCCAGCTAAGATTGAAGACCATTTCGGGCTCACATGTGACTATGTCACTATCATTTTGCCAGAACCATTGACTTCATCAACGACCCATCTTCATTACGTGTTGGGCACATCAAATAAACGGCCAAGATCCATTTTCTATCTGCCAAATCACATGACAACCAAGAGAAGTTGCTAGAACAAGGATCAAAATCGAATATCCATCAGAATATTCAAGGGTACAATTGGAATTCAAGGACGAATTAGGGTTTCATTTTTTTTCATCTTTTCACATTGTATAAATACTAGCAGCAGATAGTGTAGTTTTTTTGTTCCAATTTTCATTCCTAAATTTGTACTGAAAATACGGTTTTGGTAATAGAATTGAGTTCCACCTTTATTCATTTGCAAATTTACTTTTCATGCACCTTTAAATTCCTGTCCATTTCAATTTTCTTGCACAAGTTATATTTCCAAGTTATGTTTATCAAAGAACAAGTTTTTGTTCTTGAAGTTACTGTAAATGAAGTTTAAAAGCTGCTTATTGACAACAAGCAGTTTATAAAGCTTATTTACTTCTGGTTTCTGTTGGTTACAAGTATTCAAGAGTTGGTTCTCGGGTTTCACTGTACAAGTTCAGTTGGTTTGATTCAAATTTGAGGTCTCTATGGTGTTTGGCTTATTTGGTAATAAGCTATTGGATAAGCTGGTATTGGATTTGGGACAAGGATAAGCTAAAAAAGGAAGGTATAAGTATTCTCATAGTAAGATTGGTTAGATAGCCTAAAGCTCTTGGACCCAATGTGAGTTATATTTCCTCTTTTCTTGTTTTTTTTTTATCTTCTCAATAATTTGTGCTAGCTTATTGTTGCTTGTTTATGTGCCCATTTATTGTTTAGTTTGCTTATTTTGTTGCTTATTGTTTCTTTAGTTTCATTGTTTTGTTTTTGAGTGCTTTTCTTAGTTCTCTTTAGAACTCATTTTGGTATTTTAAATTTGCTTACTAGACTTTAAAGGGTGTTTGGGACGGTAATGTTTATGGGTAGGTATTGACCCCTAAGCTTGAACTAGCTCTGCACCCTTTTAATAACTTTGTTAAGTTGATTTTTGCAAGAAATGGTGGTCTTAGTTTAAAAAAATCTTGGTTTGCTTGCCCTTGATAGAAATCTGTCAATTTCATTAGGAATTTTAGTCTTTTGATAATCTGTGTTCTTCAAGCTGAGTAATGGAGTGATAAATGATACATGTTTGAGTGATGATGCATGATGTGTAAGATTTGTGTGGGTAGCTTTAAGTATGTTTGTATGCATTGCTTGTTTGAAAATTTCACCAAGATCTGTCATTGGATAAGTAGGTGTTTTTTTCCCTTTATTTTAGTGTTAGCTTGACAAATATTCAGCTTTTAACTGTGGATTTTAGGCGTGGTCAGTGTGTTTGCGAGTTGCGTTTGAGTATTGTGTTTTGTGTGTGACTGTGTAACCAAACAAAGTAAGCACACCAAGTAAATTAAACCCTCTGCTTGCCCACTGTTCATATTAAGGTATGTTCGGTAATGCTTTAAATTTTGTCTCAAGGCTACGTTAGAGGTTTAAGTTTTGATGCATTACATTCATAAGGTTTAATTAGCATAAATTCAGCCTTCGATTTTGTTTTGGATGCTTAATATCTAAACTTTGTGGATTTTGAATTTTCTGAGTACTATAGAAAGGTAGGCTCAGATTTCGTATCAATTGATGATATAAGTTAATTCGATTGCCTGGTATGGATTTTGCTTGAAGTATATAAGATATTTGGTGAGTCTTGTAGGCTTAGTATCACTTTGCCTTGAACTACATCTCAACACTTGATACTCTCTTGGCCACTTTCTGTCCGAAACACACCAGCAGCCCTTATAGCTTTGATTTAAGGTTTTAGAGGTTAGGCTTTGGCTAATCAACAATGCATAGGGTAGGTAAAGTGTCTATAATATGGTATTACAAGAAAGTAGGCTTTAGGGTTGCATTTGAGGTCATTCTAAGTCACTGTTCGCCTAGCAAACCACCAGCAGCCTTAATTCCCTGAATATGCTCGATATTTCGTGAATTTTGTGGCTTTAATTGTGTTTGTATTTGCATATTTGTGTTTGTGTTAGACTCCCTACAACCAACTGGTTGTAGGGGTGCCGTTTGTGCCCAAAAACGCCAACAAACAAGCCTAAAACAAGCGAAAACGAGCCGAAAAAAACATACAGCAACTTTTTCTTTGTTGTCCGAGAACGCTGCAGATATTTTATTTTTTTTAGTGTTGTCCGATATCGGACAACACTGATGTTGGACAAGCCTGTTGTCTGGTAGGATCTTGGACAACACTAAAGTACTCCACCTTGGGGTACTTTGGGGTACTTTTCTTTTTAGCCAATTTTTTTAGTTTTTTTTTAACTTTTTCATTTTTCCCTTGTTAATTTAGTTAAAAAAAGATTTTTAGAAAAATAAAATTTATTTTTAGCATTATTTTATTATTTTTATTATTATTTTAGTTTAAAAGTGTTTTTAGCCTTTTAAAAATAGAAAAATAGTTTTAAAAATTTAGGAAAAATACTTTTTAGTCTTTAAATAATATAAGTGAGTTATTTGTTTAATAAAATAATACTTTGGGCTTTTTCTTAATTATATTTAATTTTAGGGCTTTAATTAGCATTTAAAATTGAATATTTAATTAATAAAAGGTTTTAAAATATATTTATTGGATTTTTATTCTTATTTATATTATTTTAGACTTATTTTAATCTTTTAATTAATTTTTAGGTTTCATTTTTAATTTTGTCACGTTTTATTTTCACTTTTTATAAATTTTATTTATTTTTGAGTTTTTTTATTAAATTTTAAAAATTAATATAAAATAATTTAAAAAGTTTTGCAAATTTTGGTTTTCATTTTTACTTTATTTAGATTTTTCTTAGCTTATATTTAAAATCTGGTGAAGTTTAGCGTATTTTGGTTTTTTATCGAGTTTACGATCTCGCGTTTTTTACATCGTAGTGTACTTTTTAGCGTAATCACTCGATTAAATAACGTATAATTATTGTTGGCTAAACACCATACCTCCTCGAGAACGAACTCAACGACGAGTATTCGCGTTTTTCACAAAACGTGGTACTTAATACTTACCCACTTTTGTCGCTTTGTTTTTCCTAAAATAAATTGTGCAAAAATACCGCAACATCAAATGGCGCCACTGCCGGGGAGGTTTGTTTAGCCATACTTATTTATCGTGTTTATTTGAGTGTTTACGTTTTTATCGTAAATACTTCTTTTTATTTTTCTATACTATTAGCCATACAAGTAAATACGTGTTAAATTGAACTCAATTAACACAAAATCGTTTTCTCGTTTTTATTGTCCATAATATATTGTATTTACGTAGAACAATTAACACACAATAATTATCCAAATACGCGAGAAATCGCACCTCAACAGTTGAGCGTTCCGGTCACTATTGTTGTATCGAATTCAAACGAAAGTCAAAGGCAAAATAGATAAATACTCTTAATTGATTTAATCTCGATAAATACAAACTATAAGGTGGGTATAAGGCGGTTGTATTTCACGACCTAAGGAAAAAAGGCTCTTAAGTGCTTCGGTCGCCTCGTTTTCTCCGCTCGCTTGTGCGTATTTTGAAAGTGACGATTAATTAGGGGTTTGCCACATCAAGTATTATTAATCTATTTTTGTGAGTTTTAATTATTGAACCTCGAAACGTTTTGGCGTTCCACCAATGTTTCAAAGTCGACGAGGGTTTTTACTTCACGTAATTACCTTCATTCTTCTTTGATTCATTAATCGAGACCTTTGATTAGTGGATAGTTTTTGTAGATTAATTTCTACGTAATACACCAAAATTCCAAAAAAATTAAAAAAAACCAAAAACACAAAAAGATTCTTCGATTTTTTTCTTCTATTTTCATAATTCTCTTCTTTCACCCTCTATAGCGTTTAATTCTCGAATCGTCTTTCTCGTTGCATCATGTCGTATGATGGTGGATATTATTCGTGTCTATATTGTGGAGGCCCGCCCGATGGTGCCAATTGTTTTAATTGTAAGGTTATTGGAGGTCGAGAGGGTTATATCTATAACTCCGCCCCATGTGATCGTGGTAACAAGTTTCAATCTTACGACCAAGATCACCCATCGTCTTCGTTTTATTCGTCATATGATTCGTCTTTTAATTGTGATCAAATTCAAAATGATGAAATGAATCAAAACGCCTTTTGTGACTATGTGAGACGTAATAATAAAAACTTAACGATGATTCAAGAACAAGTTACGAAACTTAAGGAACATTACGAAAAACAATTGGAAACTCAAAAGGAATTTTACTTAAAGGAAATGGCCTCCATGAGAACCGAGTTGGAAAACGAATATGATGCCGCTTCTAAAGAACAAGAACGTTTATTTGACCTAATTGACGAGAGATGGGATAAACTTGTTGATAAAGTTGTGGAGGCTTACACTAATAAGAAAAATGAACTTCTTTCAACGATTGAGACCTTAGAGAAAAAAGTAGCTTCATACGAGTCGAGTTCTTCATCGAACGTCACCAATCCTAATCTCGAGGGAGAGATTCAAGTTATTTCGACTCCTAAGACTCGTACGTCTTGTATTGATTCCAATCTCTCGAATTTTAGAGTCGTGCAACCTTCGTTGTCTTGCAAAAACGTAGAGGAAACAAAAACGTCATCCAACGAAGTTTTGAAAAATGTTTTTGAAAATAAACCAAAGGAAAAACTCGTAGGATACTTGGGATTATTAAATCTTGTACCTTCTAAACCTAATTTTTCTAATGAGGATGAAATTATTGAGGATTTTCAAAATCAATATACACTTAATTTTGACGAAGAAATTCTATTAAATGATTTTAAAAAAGAAAAATGTGAAAAGGTTTTAAAGGAAATCGTTGAACCCACGTTTTTACAAGATGAACGAAAACTATTTCCGAAGGGACGTGTTAGTAGTTTTGCTAAAATGTTTGAAAACCCACGTTCGATCCCTTCGAAGGACAAAGTTGAAACCGTCAAGGGAAAATCGTCACGAGACGAGCCTTTTACTCCTAATCCCACACTGTGACAACCCGTCAATTTCAGGTCGTTATTTTAATCTCGACTATTACGTATTACGTGTTTGCTTTAATGAGAATTTTAAATTATCGACTAACCGAGAAGGTTATGACTTGAAACTAGCGTAAGAATGTCGATTAGATGAAAACCGACAAGGAATATGTTAGGTATCAATATTATATTCTCAAATAATCATGGAAATGATTTTTCTTATATTTAATCTTCATTTCTCGTATTTTACGTTTTAACGAATGACGATAACTATTAGTGATCGCGATACTGACGGATGCCCAAAAATTTACGTTTCATTATCGATTGTCTCGATATTGTATATTTTTGACGTTTTCGATTTAATTGCGTTTTAAGTCGTGTCGAAGCTTTGTTATTATATTTTGAAGCGTTTTAACTTTCGAAAAGTATTTTTACGAAACCCGAGCCCCGTAAATATTTTTAAAATTTACAATTTACATTTTCTACCTTGTAAACTACTTACTTGCATTTTTGGACCAAAAGAATGCATAAATGACAAAATCTACCCTCACCCCACTATATAAGGTTTTTCCACTAACTCATTTCATTTAAAAATTCATTTTAAACAAAAAAAAATCTCTCTCTCTTGTTCTTGAGTTTGGCCGTCCACCCCTAGCCCCAATCCATCAAAATATTTTGATTTCTACTTTGAATCAAGCAAAACTAAGACAAGACCCATCTTGGAAATTCAAAGATCTTTCTATTGGAATAAATTTTTCCCACATGCATTCACTCAATTTTTATTTTCAATTTTTGATGATGAACATCATGTTTGATCCATTTTTATGGTGATGAATGTGTTAATATTATTATATTCATAGTGGGTTGTTGTTGCATGTAAGATTTTTAATTATTTAATTTTTGTGAGATTAAATTTGAGGGTGTTATGGGTTAGTTAGATGTGTTAGTATGATATTAGGATCATATTAGGACCATAGGAATTGTTGGAATGGGTTGAAAATATGTTTTGGTATGATTTTTAGATGGTCTATTTTAGGCAGTAACTTTAAGGCCATTTTTGAAATTGTTACTGTGATAAACTTGGTAAAGTAATAGGATAGGGTCGTAGAGAATTTCGTTAGCTTTGATTTGAGCTAAAGTAGAGCTTCTAACTCATTACGAGCGAAAAGTTATGCTACTTTTAGTATTTGTGTACCGGGAGACGGGTATCGGCACAATCCGAAAATAGTTGTCGATATTTGGAACGAAACTCGGGGACTATAAAATGAGTTTTAAAAATGATCAAGGACTGTTGTAAGTTGAAAAACCTCAGGTCATGAGTCTATTTTCAAACCCGAGTGTCGGTTTTGCAAACGGAATTGTTTAGATAAGTCAAAATGGTTTTACAAGTCAAAGGCGTAAAACTGTTCGGTTTTTATAACACGAAGGTGTGTCGGGCAGAAGGTCTTAGAAGTAATATTTTTGAATGAAATTTAAACTGAGTCTTATTCATATTATGTGTGAGTTTGTCACCAAGTTTCGTCGAAATCGGACATGTCTAGATAGGTTAGATTGGTGTGTACATTTGGAGTGTATATGCTGAGTGGAGACGTAGTTCAATACTTGTATGGCGTGAGTTAGTATTCACTACTGGACATGGTGACTTACTCGAGTGTTAAGTCTTTATATAAATGACTTAGTTACTGATCCGAGGAAAGTAAAATGAGGGTTTGACTTGCGTTGACTTGGCGTCTTATGACGGGTCAATGTCAAGGGTGTAAGCTTTTAAATGAATAAGTGTTGAACAAAAGGGTATAGTAGTACACTTATATTTTTGTTATTTTTCAGGATTTTCATGGTCATTTGAAATTGACTTTCGTATTATTTGAGTATTATTTATACTTGAGTCGTTTATTAACGAACGCGCCTTAATTGGTAGGTTGCGGTCTTCGTGTTTAACGGGCATCACAAATCGTCGGCAATCGTCACATTTCTACTATCGTACCAAGGTGAGTCTATAGCCTCGCTTTAACATGTTTACTTGTTTTATAAAACCCGCGAGGGGGATAACATGCTTGTTTTATTAAGATAAAAGGGGTACGACGAGAAGTTGTGGAAACACTTATTATTGGAAAAACATTATTATAAATGAAGGGTACAACGAGAAGTTGTGGTAAACCCTCATTCTTTTTAAATTGAACACAAAGGACCCGATTGTATGCTTAGATGAAAGTTGTTATAAAAGTTTGTTTAGCCTGAAAAGACCCATGAATCGTGAATTGTTAATCGAAAGGAACGCTAATACTATGGATAGATCTATCGGGGTGACACCCAGTCCGGTCGCGACTAGCTATCGCGTGGTGTTGTGATGCACCAGTAATGAAACATCGGATGCAATTGTATAAGAGAAATATACGCACTTGGCTAGGTGTGTTGGGCTGAAATAATATATGTTAACGTTCAATTTCATGAGACTTATGAAATAACAACGATAATTATGTCTGATCCACATGATTTTCAACCACGGAAGGTTTATTCAGAATACTTGTGTTCGTTTATTTAATTTCAAACTCTATAGATTCACTCAACATTTTTGTTGACTTTATAGCATGTTTTATCTCAGGTCCATGAAGAAGGCACTCAAGGAAGGCGGTTTCACGCAGCTTGCTAAATTAAAATGTTTTGGCCCGCTTTTATAAACTATGTTCATTCAAAGAAACTTTTATCGTATGGTTGGTTGTGTAAACCTTGAAACTATTTGGGACCGTGTGTGAATTGTTTTATTTTTAAAATGTTGGATGAATGTATGTTTTAACAAAACGACTCATTTTGAGGCGTTTTCTATGATATTGAGGTTGAACCATGATAGTAACACCCAATGACCCTTCCGCTGCTATGACCCGAAATTGGGGGGGTGTTATAGATTGGCATCAGAGCTCAAGTTATAGAGAACGAAAAGATTTTCCAAAAATATAATTTTGAAATCTTTTGACTATAACATCTGCAAGCGAAACCTCCGAGTTGCCAATGGACGAGAATAAGAAAAGTATATATATGTTATACATATTTAATTATTATTTATGCTTAAAGCATAATGGATTACATTTATTTATTTATAAATGTCTATTATTTGATTATTATAATACTAATACGTGATTTACAAACGACGCTGATTGTCACAATAGAAATCCCTGTCTTTTGACTCATTCCTCGTGAATCTTCGTTCCTTGTCTAAATTCTATTCCTTATTCTATCATCCATTCTTGTTTCTTTTCATCTATCTATTCTTATTTTATGTTATTCATGTTTTGTTATCACAAGCGTTGAATGAATACTCATTTTGATGTGAATTGTGTAACAGGATCATGCCGCCAAAACAGTTGACTGAGACTCAGTTACGTGCTATAGTAGCTGATCAATTTCAGATATCTATGAATGCATTTATGGCAAATTTGAATAATGGAGCCGGTGGATCTGGTGGAGCTGGTGGATCTGGTGGGTCTGGTGGAGCTGGTGGATCCGGTGGAGCTGGTGGATCTGGTGGAGCTGGCGATACTGGAGCTGGCAACACTGGAGCTGGCAATACTGGAGCTGGCAACACTGGAGCTGGCAATACTGGAGCTGGCGCTACTGGAGCCGATAATACTGGAGCTGGTAATACGGGAGCTGGCAATGCTGGTGCTGGAGCTGGTGATGCTGATAGACCAGTGATTCCTGAAAACAAGAAGTGCAATTATACCTCGTTCATGAAATGCAAACCTCCAACTTTTAAGGGTACTGAAGGTGCTGTTGGGTTAATGCAATGGTTTGAGAAATTAGAATCCATGTTTCGATTTAGTGGAAGTGAGGAAGGAGATATAGTGATGTTTGCCTCTGCTACTCTTCAAGGGCGAGCATTAACTTGGTGGAATGGAAGAATGGCATCATTGGGTATGGATGCTGCTTATGCTACACCTTGGGTTGAGGTAAGAAGGTGGATGACTGAGGAATTCTGTCCAAGGAGTGTTATTCAGAGGTTAGAACAGGAATTATATCAGCTGAGACTGAAGGGTACTGACATCGATGGATACACCAACAGATTCAATGAGCTTGCTCTACTTTGTCCAAACAAAGTTAACCCAGAGTACTTGAAGGTAGAGCAGTATATTCGAGGCTTACCGACCAACATCCGTGGTGATGTGACCTCATCTAAACCTGCCAATATTGATGAAGCTGTTCGTATGGCCTACCAACTAATGGGTCAAATCATCCAAGACAAGGCTGATGGTGTTTCTGAAGGCAACAAAAGAAGAGCTTTAAATGACAGTGATGATCGTGGTGATAACCGTCAATCTTACAACATAAATCAAAACCGAAGGAGGGGTAACGCTAATGCGATGACTGAAGCTGCAACTGCTGATAAGGGAACCAGATGTCAACGCTGCAAGAAGTCTCATACTGGTGAGTGTGCTAAGTGTGGAAAGTGCAACAAGTTAGGTCACAAGACTGAAGACTGTTGGGGACCAGGAAAGAAGGGAGTGACGTGTTATAACTGCCAAGGTAAAGGTCACATGAGGAACCAATGCCCTCAACCTCCGAAGAATGCACGTGGTGGAGATAACCAAGGAAAAGCTTATCAGTTGGGAGAAGCCGAAGCGAAGCAAAACCCAAAAGTTGTCACTGGTACGTTTTTACTGAACAACCGTTATGCTACAGCTTTATTTGATTCTGGTGCGGACAAAAGCTTTGTGTCTACAAGTTTTAGTACCTTAATTGATATCAAACCGGTCGAATTAGACGCAAGTTATGAGGTAGAACTAGCTGATGGTAATTTAGTGAGTACCAATCGTGTGCTCCTAGGATGTTCTCTTAATCTCTTGAACCATATTTTTAAGATAGACTTGATGATTGTTGAATTGGGAAGTTTTGATATTATTATCGGAATGGATTGGTTATCCAAGTATAACGCGTCTATCTTGTGTGGAGAAAAGAAAGTTAGGATTCCCTTAGATGACAAGACCATGGTTATCGAAGGTGTTCAACGTAATTCACGACTAAAAATTGTTTCGTGCATTAAGGCTCGTAAGTATATCGAAAAAGGGTGTGAGTTATTCCTAGCTAAAGTAGTGGAGAAAGAATCGAAGGAGAAACGTGCTGAAGATGTACCTGTTATCCGTGACTTTCCTGAAGTGTTTCCGGAAGATTTGCATGGACTTCCTCCCCCAAGGCAAGTAGAATTCCAAATTGACCTAATTCCTGGTGCTGCACCCGTGGCTCGTGCGCCATATCGTTTAGCCCCATCCGAGCTGAATGAGTTATTTGTGCAATTGCAAGAGCTATCTGATAAGGGTTTTATACGACCGAGTTCGTCACCTTGGGGAGCCCCTGTCTTATTCGTTAAGAAGAAAGATGGTTCGTTTCGTATGTGCATTGATTACCGAGAGTTGAATAAGCTGACGATCAAGAATCGTTATCCGCTTCCAAGAATTGATGATTTATTTGATCAACTCCAAGGTTCTCGTGTTTTCTCTAAGATTGATCTTCGTTCTGGTTACCATCAGCTTCGCATACGTGAGGAAGATATTCCTATTACGGCGTTTAGAACTCGTTATGGTCATTATGAGTTTCTGGTTATGCCTTTTGGTGTGACTAACACACCTGCTGTATTCATGGATTTAATGAATCGCATTTGTAAGCCGTATCTTGATAAATTCGTGATCGTTTTCATAGATGATATTCTAATCTACTCCAAGAACAATGAAGAGCATGCCGAACACTTAAGGATTATCTTGAACTTGTTGAAGAACGAAAAGTTATACGCTAAGTTCTCAAAGTGTGATTTTTGGCTTAACTTTGTGCAATTTCTCGGACACGTGATTGATAAAAGTGGATTACATGTTGATCCTGCAAAGATCGAAGCCATCAAGAATTGGAGTGCTCCGACTACTCCAACTGAAGTACGACAATTTCTAGGTTTGGCTGGTTATTACCGAAGGTTTATTGAAGGATTCTCTTTGATATCGAAACCATTAACGAAGCTGACTCAGAAGAATAAACCGTATGTGTGGGGCGATGATGAAGAAGAAGCTTTCCAAACCCTGAAGATGAAACTCTGTAGTGCACCGATTTTATCATTACCTGAAGGAAGTGAAGACTTTGTTGTTTATTGCGATGCATCTCTTCGAGGATACGGTGCTGTTCTTATGCAACGCGAAAAGGTGATCGCATATGCCTCTAGACAATTAAGGAAGAATGAGGAGAACTACACTACCCATGACTTGGAATTGGGCGCTGTGGTTTTTGCTCTGCGACTTTGGAGACATTATCTGTATGGTACGAAGTGTACAATATTCACTGACCATAAAAGCCTACAATACATATTGGATCAAAAGGAGCTGAATATAAGGCAACGTCGATGGGTTGAACTCTTGAGTGATTACGACTGCGAAATTCGTTGTCATCCAGGAAAGGCGAACGTGGTAGCTGACGCGTTAAGTCGAAAGGAAAGGGAGCAACCGATTCGAGTGCGTGCTTTGGTGGTGACAGTTCATAATAACTTACCTGAGCAAATTCGGAACGCACAAGTCGAGGCATGCAAGAAGGAAAATATTGCTGCCGAAAGTTTTAGAGGAGACGATGAAACACTCGAGACGCGAGCCGATGGTATCAAATGTTTGAGAGGTCGAATCTTGTTACCATTATATAGTGGACTGAGAGACTTGATTATGTTAGAATCTCATAAGTCCAAGTATTCTATTCATCCTGGATCGGACAAAATGTACCAAGACTTGAAAAAGTTATACTGGTGGCCGAATATGAAAGCTGATATTGCAACATACGTCGCGAAATGCTTAACATGTGCAAAAGTGAAAGCCGAATATCAGAAGCCGTCAGGATTACTTGTCCAACCTGAAATTACAGTCTGGAAATGGGAGCAAATTATGATGGACTTCATCACAAAACTCCCAAGGACACCGTCTGGGTTCGATGCAATTTGGGTTATTGTCGATCGTTTAACTAAATCCGCTCATTTTATTCCAATCAACGAGAGGTTTGGTTTGGAGAAACTCGCTGATATTTATCTGAAGGAAATCGTGTGCAAGCATGGTGTTCCTATTTCAATCATTTCCGACAAAGATAGTCGTTTTGCTTCTGGATTTTGGAGATCACTTCAAAAGTCATTAGAAACCAATTTGGATATGAGCACAGCCTATCATCCACAAACTGATGGGCAAAGCGAAAGAACAATCCAAACTTTGGAGGATATGCTACGTGCTTGTGTGATAGACTTTGGAAGTAGCTGGGATAAGCACTTACATTTGGCCGAATTCTCTTACAATAACAGTTATCACGCGAGTATTAAAGCTGCACCTTTTGAAGCACTGTATGGGAGAAAATGTAGATCACCCGTTAGCTGTAGTGAGGTTGGTGATGCCCAACTCACTGTACCAGATTTGATTAGAGAGACGACGGATATGATTGTGCAAATCAAGAATAGGTTGTTGTCTGCTCGAAGCCGACAGAAGAGTTATGCGGATGTGAGAAGGAAACCATTGGAGTTTAACGTGGGAGATAAGGTTATGCAAAAGGTATCACCATGGAAAGGTATTGTACGATTTGGAAAACGTGGGAACTTAAGTCCTCGTTATATCGGACCATTCAAGATTACATCTAGAGTGGGACCCGTGGCATACCAACTGGAACTACCACAAGAACTGTATGGGATTCATAGCACTTTTCACGTGTCGAATCTGAAGAAGTGTTTATCCGATGAAGAACTCGTTATACCGTTAGACGAGGTTAAGGTTGATAAAAAGTTGCACTTTATTGAAGAACCGCTCGAGATCATGGATCGCGAGGTCAAGCAACTGAAGCAAAGCCGAATACCTATTGTCAAAGTTCGATGGAACTCTCAGAGAGGACCGGAGTTTACTTGGGAACGAGAAGACCAAATGTGGAAGAATTACCCTCATCTCTTTGATTTCAACAAGCGATCGGGCAAGAACGCAAGTTGATCTTCGAGGGCGAAGATCCTAATTTGGTGGGGATGATGTGACAACCCGTCAATTTCAGGTCGTTATTTTAATCTCGACTATTACGTATTACGTGTTTGCTTTAATGAGAATTTTAAATTATCGACTAACCGAGAAGTTTATGACTTGAAACTAGCGTAAGAATGTCGATTAGATGAAAACCGACAAGGAATATGTTAGGTATCAATATTATATTCTCAAATAATCATGGAAATGATTTTTCTTATATTTAATCTTTATTTCTCGTATTTTACGTTTTTACGAATGACGATAACTATTAGTGATCGCGATACCGACGGATGCCAAAAAATTTACGTTTCATTATCGATTGTCTCGATATTGTATATTTTTGACGTTTTCGATTTAATTGCGTTTTAAGTCGTGTCGAAGCTTTGTTATTATATTTTGAAGCGTTTTAACTTTCGAAAAGTATTTTTACGAAACCCGAGCCCCGTAAATATTTTTAAAATTTACAATTTACATTTTCTACCTTGTAAACTACTTACTTGCATTTTTGGACCAAAAGAATGCATAAATGACAAAATCTACCCTCACCCCACTATATAAGGTTTTTCCACTAACTCATTTCATTTAAAAATTCATTTTAAACAAAAAAAAATCTCTCTCTCTTGTTCTTGAGTTTGGCCGTCCACCCCTAGCCCCAATCCATCAAAATATTTTGATTTCTACTTTGAATCAAGCAAAACTAAGACAAGACCCATCTTGGAAATTCAAAGATCTTTCTATTGGAATAAATTTTTCCCACATGCATTCACTCAATTTTTATTTTCAATTTTTGATGATGAACATCATGTTTGATCCATTTTTATGGTGATGAATGTGTTAATATTATTATATTCATAGTGGGTTGTTGTTGCATGTAAGATTTTTAATTATTTAATTTTTGTGAGATTAAATTTGAGGGTGTTATGGGTTAGTTAGATGTGTTAGTATGATATTAGGATCATATTAGGACCATAGGAATTGTTGGAATGGGTTGAAAATATGTTTTGGTATGATTTTTAGATGGTCTATTTTAGGCAGTAACTTTAAGGCCATTTTTGAAATTGTTACTGTGATAAACTTGGTAAAGTAATAGGATAGGGTCGTAGAGAATTTCGTTAGCTTTGATTTGAGCTAAAGTAGAGCTTCTAACTCATTACGAGCGAAAAGTTATGCTACTTTTAGTATTTGTGTACCGGGAGACGGGTATCGGCACAATCCGAAAATTGTTGTCGATATTTGGAACGAATCTCGGGGACTATAAAATGAGTTTTAAAAATGTTCAAGGACTGTTGTAAGTTGATAAACCTCAGGTCATGAGTCTATTTTCAAACCCGAGTGTCGGTTTTGCAAACGGAATTGTTTAGATAAGTCAAAATGGTTTTACAAGTCAAAGGCGTAAAACTGTTCGGTTTTTATAACACGAAGGTGTGTCGGGCAGAAGGTCTTAGAAGTAATATTTTTGAATGAAATTTAAACTGAGTCTTATTCATATTATGTGTGAGTTTGTCACCAAGTTTCGTCGAAATCGGACATGTCTAGATAGGTTAGATTGGTGTGTACATTTGGAGTGTATATGCTGAGTGGAATTTTGGACACGTAGTTCAATACTTGTATGGCGTGAGTTAGTATTCACTACTGGACATGGTGACTTACTCGAGTGTTAAGTCATTATATAAATGACTTAGTTACTGGTCCGAGGAAAGTAAAATGAGGGTTTGACTTGCGTTGACTTGGCGTCTTATGACGGGTCAATGTCAAGGGTGTAAGCTTTTAATTGAATAAGTGTTGAACAAAAGGGTATAGTAGTACACTTATATTTTTGTTATTTTTCGGGATTTTCATGGTCATTTGAAATTGATTTTCGTATTATTTGAGTATTATTTATACTTGAGTCGTTTATTAACGAACGCGCCTTAATTGGTAGGTTGCGGTCTTCGTGTTTAACGGGCATCACAAATCGTCGGCAATCGTCACATTTCTACTATCGTACCAAGGTGAGTCTATAGCCTCGCTTTAACATGTTTACTTGTTTTATAAAACCCGCGAGGGGGATAACATGCTTGTTTTATTAAGATAAAAGGGGTACGACGAGAAGTTGTGGAAACACTTATTATTGGAAAAACATTATTATAAATAAAGGGTACAACAAGAAGTTGTGGTAAACCCTCATTCTTTTAAAATTGAACACAAAGGACCCGATTGTATGCTTAGATGAAAGTTGTTATAAAAGTTTGTTTAGCCTGAAAAGACCCATGAATCGTGAATTGTTAATCGAAAGGAACGCTAATACTATGGATAGATCTATCGGGGTGACACCCAGTCCGGTCGAGACTAGCTATCGCGTGGTGTTGTGATGCACCAGTAATGAAACATCGAATGCAATTGTATAAGAGAAATATACGCACTTGGCTAGGTGTGTTGGGCTGAAATAATATATGTTAACGTTCAATTTCACGAGACTTATGAAATAACAACGATAATTATGTCTGATCCACATGATTGTCAACCACGGAAGGTTTATTCAGAATACTTGTGTTCGTTTATTTAATTTCAAACTCTATAGATTCACTCAACATTTTTGTTGACTTTATAGCATGTTTTATCTCAGGTCCATGAAGAAGGCACTCAAGGAAGGCGGTTTCACGCAGCTTGCTAAATTAAAATGTTTTGGCCCGCTTTTATAAACTATGTTCATTCAAAGAAACTTTTATCGTATGGTTGGTTATGTAAACCTTGAAACTATTTGGGACCGTGTGTGAATTGTTTTATTTTTAAAATGTTGGATGAATGTATGTTTTAACAAAACGACTCATTTTGAGGCGTTTTCTATGATATTGAGGTTGAACCATGATAGTAACACCCAATGACCCTTCCGCTGCTATGACCCGAAATTAGGGGGGGTGTTACACACACCGAGTGAGATTATGGATTTATCGTGTGAGAAGTCCGCCGATGGCCTTGCTCACATCGATACGTTTTTTGATGTCGAGGTCGAAACGACAAAGGCAAAATCTTCAATCGAAGAGACTTCTATTCCTAGTTTCACGACGGTTGGAGCTAGCGACTCGACTATCGATAAATTGATTTCCAAACCTCTTCCACGAGGAAGAGAAGACGTTTTTGATCCCGATGGCGATTTTTCCGAGATCAAACATATTCTTGATAACCCACCTTCGATTTTCGAGTTTGATGAGGACCGTTGCGTTAGCCCGGAGGGGGATGTTTTATTAATCGATTCACGTTTTAAAAATTCAAATCCTCCTCCCGCCTTCAAGATAAATGTGAAAATTTTAAGTGTGCCTAGAATTGTTTTAGAAACACCAAATATTTTCAATTTAATCAACTTGGGTTTTCGTAACAAAGAGTTAAAAAATGAAAAAGGGAATGATTTTAAAATTAATTTGAAAAAGTTTCCAAAGTTAACTCCGTCATCACCTCGCTTAATTGAGCTTGCTACAAACGCGTCTACTTCTTTTGACGACGTTTTGTGTGGATCTAGTATGGGGGAAACCCCATTTGTTCCCTCACACTTCTCCACCGAGGACGAGATTTTTGACCCCGGTATTACGTTTAAGATAAAATCTCGGTCTTTCACCGAAGTAGTCACTAGAAATCCTTTCTACACTTACGGTGCGAGTTTACCTCGAGTAACTCAATTTGTTTGCCCACCCAATGTCCCACCTTTCTCTTCTCATTCTATTTTCTTGTGTCCCTTTGGGACGATGATGTTTAGAGTCGTGTTGTTTCGTTTATCATCCGAAAACGAAGACACGATCTTTGATCCCGGTATAAAGGCTTTGCCTTTATTCACGGTTGCTTTTGGGCCTTGATTACATGTAAGTCCCACCAAAAATGACCGAACCATGATTATCCCTAAATGATCACATTTATGAGGGATTCGAGTCGAGCTTATGACTCGGTAATAAAAAACGAGGTGCCTCGTGGGGGAGTCCCATGCTTATCCTATGTACATATTATTGCTTTATAATGTAGCTTACGTGTGGGGTTTTTAGATCATGATCTTCACGATTAGAGCCTCTCGTGTTCGTTTTATGGGAGCACTCGATCGTTTGCTTTGAAGACTTTCTCAATATCCATGATATATCCTTGATTGTTCTAACCTTAGGTTTTTAGCACACTTCATAAACGGCTATTAATTTATTGGTTACACCCTTTCCATGCTAGATTAAGCATTCGACTACGTCTCTAGTATGGGGGTGTTTGCACCCCTAGACTCGAAAGATTGAGGACAATGTTTAACTTTAGTATAGGGGGGTGAATAGATACTTGCCTTGCCAAACCTTCACGCTTTCCAAAGTTTATCTTTTTGTCTACCGTTTTGTTGCAAATAAGGCTAAAAATGACAAAATTTTAAAATTTTTCTAGTTTTTCATAAGTGTTTAAGACACGAATGTAGGTTTTCCGATGGCGAGAATAAGAGTAGTTTTTGACTCGACCGTGCGTGTTGAGCACATAGCTTTGATTCCTTAACTACACATTAGGCTAAGTCTCTTAAATGAGGACGAGAAATGATAGAGTTAATTATAAGTTACTATGCTAAACGTAGAGTACTCGTATTCTTTCAAAAACTCATGTGTTCTCGTTGTTTGCTTATTCTCCCTTCGCTTGTAAATATTTTTTGCTTAATAAATATTGACTTAGCGGTTTAGTTAGGATTGTTGGGTTTCTAGTCTTTTCTAGTAGCTTCCGTGTAATTAAACTGGGAAGACATTAAGGTATCGCCAGCGTCACGGTTTTGAAGTATTGGCACCCGAATAATCGAAAGCTTCACCCAATAATAAGATTTCAAGTGCTCACCTAAATCTAGCAAACAATTTGAAGCCCCACAAGGCCGAAAAATCTATGCAAAATTGAAAGTGAATCAAGCCTTAATCTTCGAAGCTTTAAAGATCCAAAATTCGCCTTAGCGTGAGGATATACGTCTTTGGCTAATAAAACCACCGATGAGGCGGATAATAAAAGGCAAGGCAAGACCGAAGTCATAATAAAAGCTTCATGGCGAAGTTGAATAAAAGATGGAGGTAAACCAAAGATAATAAGGCCCTTCCGTTAGGGGTGTATAAAAGTCTTGGTAATAAGTCTCATGTTCAAAACCGTTATAAAACCGTGTTTATCGATTGTTCTTGTCAACTTAATTTTTTGACATCGTTGTCTATTAGGAGGGGTTATTGATTTGATGGTCTTAGTTACACCGTTAGGACTCTATTTTTAGACCTAAATCTCTATTATCGCATAAGTCAAACAATGTATCCTCGTGAAACATTCAAGACAATAAAATATAAGAGATACAACTTAGGAATAATGGGAGGATAAGTACGTGATTAGGGCATATAAGTAGTGATAGCATTACTAACTTATAATGACAATGATCTCGTTGCACGCTTGGCATGGAATTGGGGTAAAAATCGAGGACGATGAAATTATTTCTAACGAGGCATTCACGTGTTCTTATTCTATGAACCTAAACGTCCCATTTTGCGATGAAAATCATACATTATGTCTAAAACGCGTGTAGTAGTTTACTTAAGTTTATGTCTTCAATAAAAGTCATCATAAAATGAATTTTGGAGGTGCTATGATACTTAATTCTAGCATTGCGTGGGGACACGGCAATGGTTTAGTATGGGGGAGTGATGAGACTGCAATTATACATAGTCTCATCGTCCAAATTGGGCTTAAAACGCTTAAAATATCATTAAAAATGCCAAATATATGCTTGTGTTTGTTCAATGTGTATTTAGGTATGGATACCGAGAAAAAGACAAAAAGATCACAAGAATCATTCAAAAACGAACAAAGGAAACGAAGCCGCATAATGAACCGAACCCAAATCAAGAATTTTCAAAAATGGTCCTTAAAGTTTGAAGATTGTACAAGTTTGGTCCCTCAAGAATTGAAGACTTGTCATTTTATACCCTTGTAAAACTCAAATATTACATGTGGGTCCCTAAAATGTCAAGAAATTACATGATTGGTCCTTGGAATATGCTCAAATTACATTAAAGGTCCTTGGTAAAAGTTTGTGAAAAGCCTTATACCAAAAATGACAAGAAGGTCAAAGTTTATATAAAGGGAAAAGAGTGATTTACTGAATAAACTTGAAATGAAGAAAATAGGAAAGAGGGGGATCATTTCTGTCCAGACAACAATCTTACACCCACCATTTGCATCCTGCCACATCACCAAACTCGCCACCTCACCCTTATTTTTATCATTTAAACCCGTTCTAAATTATTAATCATAAAACATAACCTGCGCATCATCATCACCCTAATCCACCCTCTAAGAACCCTAACATGCCCCAGATTAAATCAACTAATTTACCCACCATTAATCTAATTAACAAAAGGGGTTTTGTTCTTTACAACTCACCCAACACACCCACATGTTAAGATTCCCTCCCAGCTAAGATTGAAGACCATTTCGGGCTCACATGTGACTATGTCACTATAATTTTACCAGAACCATTGACTTCATCAACGACCCATCTTCATTACGTGTTGGGCACATCAAATAAACGGCCAAGATCCATTTTCTATCTGCCAAATCACATGACAACCAAGAGAAGCTGCTAGAACAAGGATCAAAATCGAATATCCATCAGCATATTCAAGGGTACAATTGGAATTCAAGGACGAATTAGGTTTTCATTTTTTTTCATCTTTTCACATTGTATAAATACTAGCAGCAGATAGTGTAGTTTTTTTGTTCCAATTTTCATTCCTAAATTTGTACTGAAAATACGATTTTGGTAATAGAATTGAGTTCCACCTTTATTCATTTGCAAATTTACTTTTCATGCACCTTTAAATTCCTGTCCATTTCAATTTTCTTGCACAAGTTACATTTCCAAGTTATGTTTATCAAAGAACAAGTTTTTGTTCTTGAAGTTACTGTAGATGAAGTTTAAAAACTGCTTATTGACAACAAGCAGTTTATAAAGCTTATTTACTTCTGGTTTCTGTTGGTTACAAGTATTCAAGAGTTGGTTCTTGGGTTTCACTGTACAAGTTCAGTTCGTTTGATTCAAATTTGAGGTCTCTATGGTGTTTGGCTTATTTGGTAATAAGCTCTTGGATAAGCTGGTATTGGATTTGGGACAAGGATAAGCTAAAAAAAAGGAAGGTATAAGTATTCTCATAGTAAGATTGGTTAGACAGCCTAAAGCTCTTGGACCCAATGTGAGTTATATTTCCTCTTTTCTTGTTTTTTTATCTTCTCAATATTTGTGCTAGCTTATTGTTGCTTGTTTATGTGCCCATTTATTGTTTAGTTTGCTTATTTTGTTGCTTATTGTTGCTTTAGTTTCATTGTTTTGTTTTTTTAGTGCTTTTCTTAGTTCTCTTTAGAACTCATTTTGGTATTTTAAATTTGCTTACTAGACTTTAAGGGGTGTTTGGGACGGTAATGTTTATGGGTATGTATTGACCCCTAAGCTTGACCTAGCTCTGCACCCTTTTAATAACTTTGTTAAGTTGATTTTTGCAAGAAATGGTGGTCTTAGTTTAAAAAAATCTTGGTTTGCTTGCCCTTGATAGAAATCTGTCAATTTCATTAGGAATTTTAGTCTTTTGATAATCTGTGTTCTTCAAGCTGAGTAATGGAGTGATAAATGATACATGTTTGAGTGATGATGCATGATGTGTAAGATTTGTGTGGGTTGCTTTAAGTATGTTTGTATGCATTGCTTGTTTGAAAATTTCACCAAGATCTGTCACTGGATAAGTAGGTGTTTTTTTTTCCCTTTATTTTATTGTTAACTTGACAAATATTCATCTTTTAACTGTGGATTTTAGGCGTGGTCAGTGTGTTTGCGAGTTGCGTTTGAGTATTGTGTTTTGTGTGTGACTGTGTAACCAAACAAAGTAAGCACACCAAGTAAATTAAACCCTCTGCTTGCCCACTGTTCATATTAAGGTATGTTCGGTAATGCTTTAAATTTTGTCTTAAGGCTACGTTAGAGGTTTAAGTTTTGATGCATTACATTCATAAGGTTTAGTTAGCATAAATTCAGCCTTCGATTTTGTTTTGGATGCTTAATATCTAAACTTTGTGGATTTTGAATTTTCTGAGTACTATAGAAAGGTAGGCTCAGATTTCGTATCAATTGATGATGTAAGTTAATTTGATTGCCTGGTATGGATTTTGCTTGAAGTATATAAGATATTTGGTGAGTCTTGTAGGCTTAGTATCACTTTGCCTTGAACTACATCTCAACACTTGATACTCTCTTGGCCACTTTCTGTCCGAAACACACCAGCAGCCCTTATAGCTTTGATTTAAGGTTTTAGAGGTTAGGCTTTGCCTAATCAACAATTCATAGGGTAGGTAAAGTGTCTATAATATGGTATTACAAGAAAGTAGGCTTTAGGATTGCATTTGAGGTCATTCTAAGTCATTGTTCGCCTAGCAAACCACCAGCAGCCTTAATTCCCTGAATATGCTCGATATTTAGTGAATTTTGTGGCTTTAATTGTGTTTGTATTTGCATATTTGTGTTTGTGTTAGACTCCCTACAACCAACTGGTTGTAGGGGTGCCGTTTTTGCCCAAAAACGCCAAAAACAAGCCTAAAACAAGCGAAAACGAGCTGAAAAAAACATACAACAACTTTTTCTTTGTTGTCCGAGAACGCTGCAGATTTTTTATTTTTTTTTAGTGTTGTCCGATATCGGACAACACTGATGTTGGACAAGCCTGTTGTCTGGTAGGATCTTGGACAACACTAAAGTACTCCACCTTGGGGTACTTTGGGGTACTTTTGTTATTAGCCAATTTTTTTAGTTTTTTTTTAACTTTTTCATTTTTCCCTTGTTAATTTAGTTAAAAAAAGATTTTTAGAAAAATAAAATTTATTTTTAGCATTATTTTATTATTTTTATTATTATTTTAGTTTAAAAGTGTTTTTAGCCTTTTAAAAATAGAAAAATAGTTTTAAAAATTTAGGAAAAATACTTTTTAGTCTTTAAATAATATAAGTGAGTTATTTCTTTAATAAAATAATATTTTGGGCTTTTTTTTAATTATATTTAATTTTAGGGCTTAAATTAGCATTTAAAATTGAATATTTAATTAATAAAAGGTTTTAAAATATATTTATTGGATTTTTATTCTTATTTATATTATTTTAGACTTATTTTAATCTTTTAATTAGTTTTTAGGTTTCATTTTTAATTTTGTCGCGTTTTATTTTCACTTTTTATAAATTTTATTTATTTTTGAGTTTTTTTTATTAAATTTTAAAAATTAATATAAAAGAATTTAAAAAGTTTTGCAAATTTTTGTTTTCATTTTTACTTTATTTAGATTTTTCTTAGCTTATATTTAAAATCTGGTGAAGTTTAGCGTATTTTGGTTTTTTATCGAGTTTACGATCTCGCGTTTTTTACATCGTAGTGTACTTTTTAGCGTAATCACTCGATTAAATAACGTATAATTATTGTTGGCTAAACACCATACCTCCTCGAGAACGAACTCAACGACGAGTATTCGCTTTTTTCACAAAACGTGGTACTTAATACTTACCCACTTTTGTCGCTTTGTTTTTCCTAAAATAAAGTGTGCAAAAATACCGCATCAACCCTTTTGAATTGGTCGTTACAAAAATGGGTTCCACGATCGCGTATGATCGCACGGGGGGTTCCAAACCGAGAAAACAAGCTTTTCAAAAACTTGACTACCACGCACTTAGATAGGTAGTCAACCACGACAAGGATGTACTTATTACCACGAGATGATGGGAACGGCCCCATAAAGTCGATGCCCCAAACGTCAAAGATCTCACACACTTGGATGATGTTTTGTGGCATTTCATCTTTTTGTGAGGCTTTTCCTTGTCGTTGGCATGAGTCAC
Organism: Glebionis coronaria; assembly: GCA_025667525.1. NCBI lineage: Eukaryota > Viridiplantae > Streptophyta > Magnoliopsida > Asterales > Asteraceae > Glebionis > Glebionis coronaria. Next base: position 676,057,097 of record CM046876.1, read on the forward strand.
ACGACTTCACAAGTTCATGTGCGTCTCGGTAAATAGTAGGCCAAAAGAAACCGGTATCAAAGACCTTCTTAGCCTTGAGATTAGCACCGTGGTGACCACCCATGGGTCCCTCATGATAAGCTCTAAGGATGTTAGAAGCGTTGGTTCCAAATATACAACGTCGAATAATTTGATCCGCACAAGTTCGAAACAAGTAAGGCTCGTTCCAAAAGTAGAACTTGACGTCACGAAAGATTTTTTGTTTTTCTTGAGTCGTCATACCCTTGATGATGAAGTTTCCCGCATGGTAATTTGCAAAGTCCGCAAACCATGGGGCGGAAGGATCAAGCTTAGAATTCACTACACCAAGTGTCTCGAGCGGAAATGTTTCGGTAATTTCCTTGGGCTCGTAAACACTTTGGTGAGGATCTTCCAAACGAGAAAGATGATCAGCCGCTAGATTCTCGGCTCCTTTTTTGTCAACAATTTTGTGATAAAATTCTTGAAGGAGGAGAATCCAAAGAAGTAATCTCGGCTTTGCATCTTGTTTAGCCATAAGATACTTGATAGCCGAATGATCCGTATACACTATGCATTTTGTCAAGACGAGATAAGGTCAGAATTTCTCAAATGCATACACCACGGCAAGGAACTCCTTCTTCGTTGTAGTGTATTTAAGTTGAGCCTCGGTCATCGTCTTGCTAGCATAGTGAATAGGCAAGAAGTGCTTTTGATGACGTTGCCCCAATACGGCCCTAATAGCGTAGTCACTAGCATCACACATGAGCTCAAAGGGGAGGTTCCAATTGGGAGCAACAAGAATGGGAGCTTCGGTAAGTTTCCTCTTAAGGATTTCAAAGGCTCTTACACAATCTTCGTCAAAGACAAAATGTGCCTCTTTTTCAAGAAGATGTGTAATAGGTCGAGAGATCTTTGAAGAATCCTTGATGAATCGACGATAAAAGCCCGCGTGTCCTAGGAAACTCCTAACTCCCTTAACGGTTTTGGGATGAGGTAATTTGGCGATGACGTCTACCTTAGCTTGATCTACCTCAATCCCCGCTTTCGAAACCTTGTGACCTAAGACGATTCCACTCTTAACCATAAAATGACATTTTTCCCAATTGAGCACAAGGTTGGTTTCCTCACAACGCTTCAACATTCTCTCAAGATTCGACAAACACGAAGTGAACGAATTACCAAACACGGAAAAGTCATCCATGAAGACTTCCATCGTCTTCTCGATCATATCATGAAAAATAGCCATCATGCGCCTTTGAAAGGTTCCCGGTGCATTACAAAGTCCGAATGGCATTCTACGATAGGCAAACGTTCCATATGGACATGTAAACGTAGTTTTTTCTTGATCACGATGATCGATGGGGATTTGGAAGTAACCGGAAAAACCATCTAAAAAGCAATAGAAATCGTTTCCCGCAAGACGCTCCAACATTTGGTCCATGAAGGGCAAGGGAAAATGGTCTTTTCGAGTGACGTCATTCAACTTACGATAGTCAATTCACACTCTCCATCCGCTCACTAGTCTAGTGGCAGTTAACTCGTTGGCATCGTTTGGCCCAACGGTCATTCCTCCCTTCTTAGGGACACAATGAATAGGACTCACCCAAGGGCTATCGGAAATAGGGTAAATCATTCCCGCGTCAAGGAGTTTTAGGACTTCCTTTTTAATGACGTCGTAGATTTTGGGGTTCACCCTCCTTTAACATTAGATTGCGGGCTTGTAATCCTCCTCCATTATGATTTTGTGGGTACAAAATTTAGGATCAATCCCCTTAATGCCGGATAACGTCCACGCATTTGCCCCTTTGTGATCCTTTAGAACATCGACAAGTGCGGTTTTTTCATTATCTAAAAGTTCCTTCGCAATAATAACTGGCAACTTGTCTCCCTCCTCCAAATAGACATATTCGAGATGAGGAGGTAAATCTTTCAACTCGAGGATAGGTGGTTCCTCAATTGAAGATTTGGGCTCGATACTCATAACCTCCTCGTGTGGAGGAAATGGGAAATCGTTAAGAAAATCCTTGATAATCGAGAAGTCCTCATCGTTTTCGAGGTCTTTGTTACAAGTACGTGGAACATCGAATTCTTCCAACGTAAAACCACCACCTTCAAATGGAGTGAAGGTTGGTTTCGAGTTATCAGGAATGGGATCTAACATAGTGGGATTGCCACTATTTTCATCATCACCAAAACCTAGAACTTCTTGTGAAAATTCCTCGCAAACCACGTCAATCATATCAACGAGGTTTATTGTTGCAATAGAATAAACATGAGAAATTTGAGAGTTTTGAGTTGCGTTTATAACAAGTTCCTCGTCGTTGAAACGTAAGGTGATCTTTCTAGCATGAAAATCGATCAAAGCCATAAACGTATTTAAAAACGAACGACCTAAAATGAGAGGAACTTGAGGATCTGTGGGAATATCGACAACGATAAAGTCTACCGGATAATAGAACATTCCCACTTTCACAAAAATGTCTTCCGCCAATCCACATGTGGGAATCGTGGAATGGCCGGCCAACTCGATAGACATTAGTGAAGGAGTAAGATTAGGAAGATTGAGCAACTTGAAGATTGCAAGTGGCATCAAGTTAATGCTAGCACCAAGATCGGCCAAGGCATAGCATTCTTCCATATCTTGGATTGCACAAGGGATTAAAAATTTACCGAGATCACCGACTTTTTGAGGTATGCGATTAAGATAAACCGATGAACAACTAGACAATTGATGCAATTTCTCCTTGTTGTTCAACATACTCTTAAAGTTAGCGGCAAATCGAGGCATCATGACCAAAGCATCGGCGAAACTCACATTAAGGTGCAAATCACGAAACATTATCATAAAAAACTCAAATTGGTAATTGTCGCGCTCTTGACGTTTCTCCTTTCCAAGTCTTGATGGATAGGGAAAAGGTGGTGTGGGTTGAGGCATAGGCATAGCCTTTGGAATCTCGGGTTCCAATGATGGTAATGGGTCAACCGTAGGTGTGTAATAACTTACTTTTGGCCAGTAAGAAAATTATCGTTCTAGTGGTCTAATCGAATTGATCTTGGTTTAACTATGCGACTCAGCCGTACTTTGGTGGAAACAAAAGTTGTGTCGTTGTAGTATATTAAAATGTGCAAAACTTAAAAGTAAATGACGTAAAAGTAAAAGGGCGTTAAAATAAATCTAACTCTATTTTAAAATAAATGGCGAGAAATTAAATCTAAGTCTAATTAAAATTTAAATTGTGCAATATTAAAACATTGAAAAGTAAATTAATTAGAAATTAATTGACGGGTAATTAAAAGCGTGACGAAAATTAAGATTGACAAAGTATTAAAATGAGAACTTAAAAATTAAATAAGATAAACTATAAAACAATACCTAATCGGAATATATTCCGATCAGACTACAATCGGAATGTTCACAAACCTCCCAATCGGAATGATGATCGGAACCTTTGATCGGAATGCTGTTACCTATCCTGATCGGAATAACCAAACAAATCCCAGATCGGAATATGAACTCACCTCTTGATCGGAATGAAGAGTAGACTCCTGATCGGAATGCTGTCACTTAACCTGATCGGAATACCACAAGACTCCCCTGATCGGAATAACACAAACCCTTTTCCGACCAAGCAAATGAGTGCTGGTCGGAATATGAGACCCTTTTCCGACCAGGTGGTCGGAATACAGTAATGGAAAACGTAATAAGCTAGTTCTAAAAAGCTAGAAACCGAATAAGCACACACCTAAAATCCTAATCAAAACACTTATAAGTAAAACTAATAAGCTACAATTTAAAGACTTTTGAAAACACAAAATAAGAAAAATGTATTAAAACAAACTTTAAATAAAAATAACTTTTATAAAAACTTAAGAAACTTGAAGATAAACACAAATAAGCTATAAAAATCAACGTTCCAAAAAAATCAAAAGCATAAAAACATAATCTTTAATCAAATAAGCAACTCAAAAAGCATGTAAACAAAGATTAAAGCTTAGAAAGAAAGGTAGATGAGAGATTAAAACAAGGAAATTAAAGAACACTTACTTGGAATTAAAAGGTATTAAAAGTGCAAGACAAGTATTTAAAATGACATGAATTTAAAGAGCAAGTAATTAAAAGGTGGAAGACTAATTGTCACCTTAGCCAACAAAAATGAAAGTGATTATCCTAATGACTATATATAGGGGAGGAGTAAGGAATGCTTAGGAAGCTTCCTCCCCTCCTTCATTTCTTCTTAGTTGCATGATTAAGTCCCTCAAGCCTTTAATCTTCATTTAATTGCACCATTAGTCCTTAAGCCTTTTAATCTTTTTTAATCTTGGACTTTAATGACTTTTGGCTCGGGATTTCTTTGAACTCGTCTTTTAATTCTTCAATAAATTAGACTTGAGTTCTTTGGCTTTTAGTAAACTTCCGTCTTTTGACTTTTTCTTCGATAAATCTTTAGAATTGGTCTTGGACTTTAATTCTTTTTGCACTCTTGACTTCTTGACTTCGTCTTTCATCTTTTTCTTCAATAAAAGCCCGTGAATGCCCGTGTTTTCTCCACTTTTCACAATTTCGTCCTAAATCACAACAAAAACACAAACCACGCATAATTCTAACATAAAAGACATAAAATACACATTTTGGCTCGGTTATTATTGTAATTAAGTGGTAAAAAGGATGCGTGTTTAAACACCTATCAAATCCCCTACACTTGTCCATTGCAATGTCCTCATGCAATGCATTAGTTACAAAGCACGTTTACATTTTTCAGCATAATCAATCTACGTTGGCCTTTATTAAAGAGATAGAAATTTATAAACATTCAAAGTAAAGGAATCAAAAACATACCTTGGGTTTTGGGAATGTTGTGAATAATCATCATCCTCAAGTTTTCACTTTCTCCAAACCAATCTTAAAAACGAGATCATTGTTATTATAAGTTAGCAAACTATCACGAACTCATGTGGGCCAATTACTCACTTAGACTCCCTTATTCCTAGGTGTATCTCTTATATTTTATTGTTGTCTTGAATGATCACGAGGGTGCATTGTTGACTTATTTCGATAGTTTATTAGGTCCGAAAATAAAGTGAACGATTTAATCAATAGTTAGCTAAAGGACAAAATCTTTTAAAACTGCTTCTCGGGACCTCATAAAGTTCATATCTTGGCATAACTCGTTTCGCGATTTGAGACCTTTCTCGGACCGATATTTGGCAGCGACTTCATACTTCAAACCTTGAGAGACGTTCATGAAATAATGGTCTTCTCTTCATATAGGAATTTCTTCACTTGAAGTTCTGAGAGATTCATACTTGGACCACGACTTCTTCCTTTTTCTCCAATCATTATTTTGGACTTTGATATACAATGATCCGCCTCCTTGTATGACTTGGATCTATTTATCCTCATACCTTGCTAGGGTCTTTTCGGATACACTTCTCCATGACTTTTTGGGGAGTTTTTGCTTTCCGTCGTGTGTCTCGATCCTTCATATTGATTTTCGATAAATGATTCTTCACATCACTTTGGATCTTTAGCAACAAAATATAACCCTCATGTCTTGTTAGGACCTTTTTGGACTCGCCAATCGTCGCATCCTGCTTCAATAAGTTATGCCTTGGCTATGAACTCTAAACTTGGCATAACTCAAAAAATTGATTTTTCGGTTAAAATGAGGACAAATACAAGGAAAAGACCACTTAACATCGATAGAAGTCCCCCTACACTTAAGATAAACATTGTCCTCAATGTTTGAGCATGTGGGAGTAAACTCCCCTACACTTAGGACATTGTGCACTTTGTTTAAATCTCGCTAAGGAAAAGACAACTAAAGAGATTCCTATTTTAATATTGAGAAAATATAAAATAGTGAATCGAAAATAGTTTAGGATAGAACCGAGAAGAAGGGAACACGGAATCACGGGTCGTCAAGAATCATCAAGAGTGGATTATTGAGCGCGCGAATCCCTGATTAAGAGAGGAGAGGAGAGGAAATAGCAAACCAATGGGTCTCCCCTACACTTATGGTAAATAAAGCGAAAAGATAGATGCATGGGTTGCCTCCCAAGAAGCGCTTGATTTTTGATTACCGAGTCGTGAGCCTGACTCGACCTTGATCATCATAGGAAGAAGCATGAAACGTATCCACCAGGATCAAAGACATATTTTTCGTCCATCAAATAGCAGGCTTAAGGCGAACAAGGCAAGCCAAAGAAGAATAGGCAAGGTTCCCTTAAGCAAAGACGGAGCACGGTGGGAGCAAGGGTGAAGTGGTGCAAGCATATCTTCAAAAGTTACAAAGATGTTTCCTTTTATTTCATCAGGTGGATACTGAGATGGCTGAAGAATATCAATACCGGGGTCGAACACCTTTTCCTTTAAGGGAAAATAGCACTCAGGCTCAGCAGAGTGTGAAGAAGATCCGCGAAAAAGATGCACAACCTCGTCCTCAGAAGGGGGACAAAGAGGTGTTAAATCATATGTGCTGCGGATATTGGTGTCGACCGGTTTCTTCTCCTTTAAAAGAATGTTCTTCAAATCCAAAGTAGGATCAAGACGATAATCTTCAAAGTCCAAAGGAGGAGCATCACTCTCATGAGGGAAGTAAGTGTTGAGAAAAGCAAAGAAATCTTCCTCAAATGAGTAATCATCCAAAGTAGGATCAAGTGATGGCGGAGGATCTTCATCATGTGAAGAATCACTCGAAAGAGTATCGGCCTCATCAAAATCATCATATGTGGGCAGATCGGGATACTCAGAAGTAAGGTCATCATAATCATCCGTATCTGAGCTAGACTCATCATCATAAGCATCAAAGACCGATGGAGAATCATAAATGGGAGAAGCGTCCAAATTGGATAGAGAATCATCCACATCATCTTGAAAAAGTAGATTATCAATGCAAGAATCAAATAGAGGATTGTTGTAGACAACAAAGTCATCAAGCACATTAATCATATTCACTGATTCTATTCCAAAGGATTTACTTGTAAGCTTCCCCATTTTAAAAACTTGTGAATCATTCCCGACTCTTAAGATTAACTCACCTCCGGCAACATCAACTAGAGCTCGTCCGGTTCTCAAGAATGGCCGACCAAGTATTAAAGGGATACGAGGGTCCATTTCATAATCAACAACGACAAATTCGACCGGGAAAGTAAATGTGCCAGCTTTAATGAACACGTCTTCGGCAATACCAACGGGGTAAGCGAGAGTGCGATTTGCAAGTTCAAGAGTCATCTTTGTTGGAGTGAGGTCGGGTAATGATAGTGTTTTCCAAACACTCAAAGGCATTAGATTAATACTGGCCCCGAGATCAGCTAGGGCAGTAAATTCTTCAGTTTTGTTGAAAATGCAAGGCAACACAAAACGACCGAGATCTCCAAGCTTTTCTGGAAGTTATTTAAGAATAACTGCAGAGCAGTTTTCATTTAAGTGTGTGTTGGCGAGCACAATCAGCTTCTCCTTGTTGTTAAGCAATTCCTTGAATGCTTTCACAAATTTTGGCATGTGGACAAGTGCTTCAACAAGGCTCATGTTGATGTTCATTTGAGAGAGCATCTCACATAGCTTGACACTTGACACTCATTCTTGGTTAGCTCGTTGGTCTTGCCTAAGCGAGAAGGATAAGGGATATTGGGTTTGGGTGGTGAAGGTGAAGGTGTAGCAGGTAAAGGTTGAGATGTTGAAGGTTCCTTCCTAGGTACACCGTCATGACGAGGCAGAGACGGTAATGGTGCACTAATACTAGGTGTAGGAGGAGTAGGGATAAATGGTGGTGGAGGAGGTGTAGATGATGGGGGTGGGATTCGGGGTCCTACGATGGTAACTCCACTACGGGTAGTAATAGCACTCACATTTGCTCGCGGATTGGTGACGGTGTTTGAAGGTAGAGAACTCGAAGAAGAGGGTTGAGCGGCGGGCAAGAAACTAGCAAGCATTTTCTTCAAATCATTGGTTTGATTGCTGAAGGAGGATTGAATATTATCTCGAAGCTCGGATCGAATGTCATTTCCTTGCTTGGTGATATCTCCTTTCAGATTAATAATTTGGCTCTACATATTCTTGATTTGCTCACCGTGGGTTCTCTCAGCAAATTTCTATCCCCTTGTGGTCGAGCTTGGTAATTTTCTGGTGAATAATTACCATAAGCTGCATACACATTTTCCGGATTTCCTTGTGTAGAAGGACAATCGGTGTATGAGTGTGGACCGCCGCATGTTTCACAAGAAGGTGCAACCGCTTTAACTTGTTGTTGTTGGTTTGAAGCGAGAAGCAAGATACTTTTGCTCATTTCAGTCATCATGCGGGTGAGTTCGGTCATATCAGGGTTTGCTGAAGTAGAAGAAACATTGACTCTCGGTTTGTTCCTTGAAGAAGCGGAGGAATCCCAGTTTTTATGATGAGTAGTCATGTTCTCAATAAGCTCTGTACACTCCTCGGGTCTCTTTTTCATAAATGTGCCACCGGCGGCTGCATTAATCGTATCACGATCTAGAAAAGTCAAACCGTTGTAGAAAGTATCAATTAAGGTCACAGGGAGCATGTTGTGGTTTGGACAACGATCAATCAAGACATCATATCTTTCCCACACATCAAAAAGAGATTCATCGGGTTCTTGCATGAAACCGCTGATTTGATTGCGAAGGCTCGTGACCATGGATGGTGGAAAGTAGCGCGACAAAAAGCGTTGAGTCATGTCATCCCAAGTATGAATAGAATTCTTGGGAGACGATCAAACCATTTCTCGGCATGATGTGATAAAGTATGTGGGAAGAGTTGAAGGCGTAGAACATCCGTTGTGGCACCGGGAAACTTCATGCTTTGGGTGATTGTAATGAACTTGTCGAGGTGTTTGTTGGCATCATCATCAGGCAATCCACGGAATGGGTTAGTTTGCACTTGCTGAATCATGTGGTGCTTCAACAAAAACTCCGGAGCCGTGAATTTACATCGGCCAATCGATCCTCCTCGTCCAAACATGGTAGGTTGACAAAGCTCCTCCATTGTCCGAAGATCGGGCTGTGGAAGAACATTGTTGTTATTGTTGAGGTGCGGTGGATTATTGTTGTTGTTAACACCTGACATACTTAAATCTTCTCGAGTCTCGGGCTCATGATAATTAGAAGATCTAGTACGCATACACCTACAAAGGAAAAAGAAAACAATACCAAACACAAAGACAATATATATACACAATAAAAATAAAATCTTTTTGGATTTTTGAAATTTTTTAGTTTTTATGAATTTTTATCAATTTTTAATTTTTATGGTGTTTTGAAATTTTTATGCAAGAAAAATAACGCTCACAAGTGAACGGATCCTAAAAAGCAACGTGTCTCTCACAGAAAACCGTTAATCTTTACGAAAAGAGCCGGCAGCGGCGCCATTTAATAACTTACTTTTGGCCAGTAAGAAAATTATCGTTCTAGTGGTCTAATCGAATTGATCTTGGTTTAACTATGCGACTCAGTCGTACTTTGGTGGAAACAAAAGTTGTGTCGTTGTAGTATATTAAAATGTGCAAAACTTAAAAGTAAATGACGTAAAAGTAAAAGGGCGTTAAAATAAATCTAACTCTATTTTAAAATAAATGGCGAGAAATTAAATCTAAGTCTAATTAAAATTTAAATTGTGCAATATTAAAACATCGAAAAGTAAATTAATTAGAAATTAATTGACGGGTAATTAAAAGCGTGACGAAAATTAAGATTGACAAAGTATTAAAATGAGAACTTAAAAATTAAATAAGATAAACTGTAAAACAATACCTAATCGGAATATATTCCGATCAGACTACAATCAGAATGTTCACAAACCTCCCAATCGGAATGATGATCGGAACCTTTGATCGGAATGTTGTTACCTATCCTGATCGGAATAACCAAACAAATCCCAGATCGGAACATGAACTCACCTCTTGATCGGAATGAAGAGTAGACTCCTGATCGGAATGCTGTGACTTAACGTGATCGGAATACCACAAGACTCCCCTGATCAGAATAACACAAACCCTTTCCCGACCAAGCAAAGGAGTGCTAGTCGGAATATGAAACCCTTGTAATGGAAAACGTAATAAGCTAGTTCTAAAAAGCTAGAAACCAAATAAGCACACACCTAAAATCCTAATCAAAACACTTATAAGTAAAACTAATAAGCTACAATTTAAAGACTTTTGAAAACACGAAATAAGAAAAATGTAGGAAAACAAACTTTAAATAAAAATAACTTTTATAAAAACTTAAGAAACTTGAAGATAAACACAAATAAGCTATAAAAATCAACGATCTAAAACAATCAGAAGCATAAAAACAAAATCTTTAATCAAATAAGCAACTCAAAAAGCATGTAAACAAAGATTAAAGCTTAGAAAGAAAGGTAGATGAGAGATTAAAACAAGGAAATTAAAGAACACTTACTTGGAATTAAAAGGTATTAAAAGTGCAAGACAAGTATTTAAAATGACATAAATTTAAAGAGCAAGTAATTAAAAGGTGGAAGACTAATTGTCACCTTAGCCAAAAAAATGAAAGTGATTATCCTAATGACTATATATAGGGGAGGATTAAGGAATGCTTAGGAAGCTTCCTCCCCTCCTTCATCTCTTCTTAACTGCATGATTAAGTCCCTCAAGCCTTTAATCTTTTTAATTGCACCATTAGTCCTTAAGCCTTTTAATCTTCTTTAATCTTGGACTTTAATGACTTTGGGCTTGGGATTTGTTTGAACTCGTCTTTTAATTCTTCAATAAATTAGACTTGAGTTCTTTGGCTTTTAGTAAACTTCCGTCTTTTGACTTTTTCTTCGGTAAATCTTTAGAATTGGTTTTGGACTTTCGTTCTTTTTGCACTCTTGACTTCTTGACTTCGTCTTTCATCTTTTTCTTCAATAAAAGCCCGTGAATGCCCGTGTTTTCTCCACTTTTCACAATTTCGTCCTAAATCACAACAAAAACACAAACCACGCATAATTCCGACATAAAATACATAAAATACACGTTTTGGCTCGGTTATTATTGTAATTAAGTGGTAAAAAGGATGGGTGTTTACACACCTATCAGTGTAGCATGAGCGGTACTTCGTATGATTTGGACATGCTCATTTTCGACCACCACCTCGGGTTCTTCCTCACTTGCATCCTCCGTAGGAGAAATTGGTTGAGGAGTCGGTTCCTTAAGTGTCTTACCACTACGTGTGGTAATCACTTTCATCTCACCCTTAGGGTTTGATACGGTGCTGCTAGGAAGACTACTCGAAGACGGTTTGCACATAATTGCCTCAAACATAGATGAAATTTTGTCCTCAAACATGGATTGCCTCTTCTCGGCTTTAATCATTTCTTGCTGGATTTCATGTTGCCCTTGTTCCATCTTTTGTTGGTTTTGTTGTAACCTAGTTACATTTCCTTCCATCTTGTTTGTATGGATGTTAAGCTCATTTTCTAACTCAATTTTCAACTCTTTCTTCAAGTCGTTCTTAAACTCGGATATTAGGCTAATGATTTCTCTTTGAATGTTGTCAAACCTAGCATCGTTCCCATTAGCGTATTCAACAAATTCATTTGGAAGATCTTTCAACGTTTGCAAACTTTTGTTGTTGTTTTGAAAATCATTTTGATTTTTGTTTGAAACTTGATTATAAGCCCCTTGATTACCATAGTTTCCTTTGTTGTAATTGTTTTTGAAACCAACTTGATTGTTTCGATTGTTGTTGTTAGCATTTTGATTTGAACCAAAACCCGGTGGAGTCAATTGATTAGAGCGGGTAACTTGACCGTTTTGGTTGTAAGTTCCCGTGGCCGCATAGGCACTCGAAGTGTTACCACCGTTGGTAATGCACTCGGAGAAATCATGACCTCCACCACAATACATGCATGAAACCTCAACCGCTTTAACCGTAGCGGGAGCATTTGGTTCTCCAACTTTGAACTCAATCAAAAGACCTTTAAGCTTATCAAAGATTTTGTTTTCCATGTTCGTCTCAATTTGGCAAGCATCGATGGTAGTAGACAAAGAAGGTGAAGTCGAAGACGAAGCCTTACGAACACTAGACGTGCTACGAGGACTATACACCTTAGATCTATTCTCAATTATCACCAAAGCTTCCTCAACCGTTTTACACAAAAAATTACCACCCGCGGCGGCATTAAGATAATCCCTTTCATGATCATTAAGTCCATTGTAAAACGTGTCAATTTGATGCAAGTCGGAAAAACCGTGATGAGGACACTCATGTAACATTTCCTTAAACCTATTCCAAGCCGTTAAAAAACTTCCATTAAATTCTTGTGAAAATTTTGAAATCTCGTTTTTCAAATGCGTAGTTTTAGAGGGCGGAAAAAATTGGTTCACAAACTTTGAAACGAGATCCTTCCACGTCAATATAGAATTGGGTGGCTCTTTCTCTAACCAAATTTTAGCAGGCCCCGCTAAGGAATACGTAAAAAAGCATCATCTTAATCGAGTCATTAGCAACGTCCTTAAATTTGCAAGTGGCGGTAAGACGATTGAATTGGCGGATATGGTTGTGCGGGTTGTCCTTTTCATCACCATGGAATTTGTTGTTTTGGATCATCGACAACAAACCCGTTTTCATCTCAAAATTCTCCGCAAGGATAGCGGGAATTACAATAGCCTCTCCATAACCCTCGGTGGGTGCATGAAGTAACTCCATCATAGTTCGATTCGCCATGGTTGGTTCTTCTCTTACAATGGGTTCGTCAATAGGAGACTCCTCACTAGAAAGATTAGGAGTAGGTGTTGAATCCTTTCGGTTTTTTCGTTTACGTGCACGTCTTGCTTGGTTACGAGTAAGCATAAACGTCACGCACAATGAGGGGATGAGCAAAGAAGATTCTTTTTGGTGTTTTGTATTTTTTCTATTTTTTTGTGGTTTTTGATTGTTTTTACTTTTTTTGGATTTTTGTGATTGTATTAAGTAGACCAAAATTTACAAATCTCCTCCTTAATCAAATCTCTTGATTAAAGAAGCCTCAAGGAATGAAAACGATCACGTGAAGTGAACGCCTTCGATGACTTTAGAACGTTGGTGGAACACCAAAATGTTGAAGAGGGTTTAATCAAATGAAACCAAGAAAGTATATATGATACTTAATAATACTTTGGGCGGCAAAACCCTCGATTAGCTCTCAAAATCAAAAACTCACAAGCAAGTGGGGAAACGAGGCGGCGCGGAGCACTTAAGAGCCTTTTTCCTTAGGATATATTTTATAATATCCGCCTTATACCCACCTTATAGTTTGTATTTTTCAAAATCGAGCTTCACGAAAGTATTTATCTATTTTTGCCTTTTCTTTCTTGTTTGAGATTCGAATACAATGATTGGGTAGACCTCCCAAGTCAAGGTTGTGTTTTCACACTTTTGGAGTACTTGTGAATTTATTGTTCTACGCATACAATATAGTAATAGTATTCACACAAAAAAACGAAAAACCGATAATACGTATTAGTAGAGTGCTACTAATAGAATAGATATTATGGCTATATATAAAAACAACAATTGCCAAATCAAAACACAACACGCCTCCCCGGCAGCGGCGCCAAAATGATGTAGCCTTTTTACACACCTTTAGGAAAAGGAGGTAAAATAGGGTAAGTATTAACAAGTGACTTAGGAAAATCACGAGTTATGACCCAAAGTGGAGATCGTTCTCAAGGAGGCTTGGTGTGTGTGTTAAGAAATGATTAATTATGTGATTATATGATTATGAGAAAGAAAATAGAAAGGGGATAAGAAGAGAATGACGGTTACGATGACGATTTAAACTAAGACGAAAGGGTCGTACACGTAAAACCGTAAAAGCACCAAATTTAAAAATTTACACTAAAAATTCCTAGAAAATTTCAATAAATCCTAAATAATGTAATTAGAGTTTACAAAAAATCAAAAATCACTCAAACCTTTTATTTAATTAAATAATAATTTTTTAATGCTAATTAAAGCCCTAAATATCAATTTAATTAACAAAAAGCCCAGAATGAGATTTTTTCAATTGTAAAACTCTAAAATATCCTATCTTAATTAAAAACTATTTTTGAAAATTTTAAAATTAATTAAAACTATTTAAAAACAATTAAAAACTATTAAAACTTAAAATAATTATAAAAGTTAACCAAAGGAAAACAAAAATATTCTAAAAGTTGTAAAATTCCTAACTTAATGTATTTAACCTAAGAAAAATGTAAAAACCTGAAAAATATAAATTTTAATTTTTAATAATAAAATAATAATAAAATAATATTAAAAATCCATAATTTATAAAAAGTTCTAAAAACTTGCAAACTAGCTTAATTTAACCTAAATAAACATAAAATGAACTTGAAATTACAAAAATACCCCTAATGGGCCTTCAAATGGGTCAAAAGTTCAAACAGTCACCTTAATGGGCTTTTAAAGGCCTAATAAGAAAAATGTTATCCAGTTAAGCCCAAAAGCTCCTATCTGACTCAAAATTTGATTCTGAACACAAGTTTTCAAAGGCCCATAAGCTAAAAATCTGAAATAAGTTGTCTTATATCAAACAGCTTATTCTTAATGGGCTTTTGAGCCCATTAAGCTATAAGCTAATGCCATAAGCTCAAATTAGACACACAAGCTTCTTTTAAGTTAATTAAGACTTCTGTGAAAAGAAATTTGAAATAAGCACAAGGAATAAGCCTAAAAATGCAATAAGCAATCTACAGAAAACGACAAAATAGTCGTTTTTGAGTCCTAGGCCACCACAAGAGCTGATTCAAGTTTCAAAAGCTTTTAAATGACTTAACTAAGCTTAATCAATAAAACGTTTTGTTGAGTCTTAGGATCTAGACTCATCTGGGATATCATGATCATGATTGTAATAAGCACAGCGGAACATAAAGAACACAATCATAACCAAGAACAAGGCTTTCACTAATGAAATGATTACTATTAATAAACTATTAACTACTACTCCTGGTGCCTCATAGGCTTGACACCAGGAGAACGCACACACACCTATGGTTTACATTGTTTGTGAATGAATGAATAACCATGTGTGCCTAACCCTCTTTATATAATAGAGGTACTAGGGTTACATCACAACCCTAGCTAACTATAGAAGCTAACTATTTGCTATTAGGTCCTTCATCTTGTTTTGTCATATCAACTCAAGATATCTAAGTCCCAACAATCTTCCCCTAGTTGATTTGACAAAACCAGTAAGCACAAGCTTCCCCTGAAGCTAATATAGATGAAGGCTAAGCTTCCCCTTGATCCATGCATTCTTCCCCTTTTTGTCACATCAACTCAAAAAGGATCGTCTTCCCCTTAAGAAGTGCACGGCAAATCCAGTAGGCTCCATGGAGAGATCACTGATGAAGAAAATCAAGTATAACGAATTTGATGAAGAAGTGGAATCTCCCAAACTTGTGTCTTATGTCTTGCACTAACCACGTGACGTCGAGCTCGAACAAAATCCTCAAAGAAATGAGACACTGAGCACAATAACGTAACCCCTTCAAGCGATAGCAAATGTACGCATAGAGCAAACTATCTTAAAAAGGCTACCACTCCTTTTAAGATATGAATAGATCGTACCCCTTCGCTAGATGTGCCAAGTCTTCGTCACCATAAAAACCAAGCAAGTTATCTTAAAAGGTGATCCCTTCCTTTTATGATATGAGAAGAACACAAAACCTGTGAAAATCAACTACAACATAAAATAAGTGATAATCAAATGTCTTCTTCAATGAATCACCCCAATGAAATGATGATGGCTGAGAACTCCTCCTCCAGTAACAGTAGTGACATCAGACTAGTCACTAAAAGCAATCTTACTTGACTAGTAGGAACCAAAACCGGCCAAAGAAGATTAGTATACAACAAGCCAGCAGGAACCAGAAGAAAGTCAGCAAGAACATACACCTACCAGTAGGAACAAACCAGTAGGAACCGACCAGTGGTACGGACCAGTAGGACCCGACTAGTAGCAACCGACAAGTAGGAACCGATGATTCAACCAGGAGGAACCATCAAAGGTTACTAGGAGAAACCGAGAACATAACCAACATGAATATATATGACCAGTAGGAACCATAGCTCACCAATAGGAACAATATAACCAAACCTTACCAGTAGCATCTCAAAACCCTCTCTTTTTTTCTTTTCTTTTTCCTTATTTTTTTCTTTTTTTTTCCTTTTTTTTTTTAAACACACATTCTGTCCCCACACTGTCGCAAAATCTGTTGCGAAACTTAAACTCGTCTTCCTCCAATACTGTTAGCGACACTCCAATCTGTCACGAATCTGTTGCTGTATAGTTGCTCACCTGGCTGTATGAAAATGAATATGGACAATACCTTACTTTTAGCCCATATATTAGAAAATCCAGCCCAAAGTCGTAGCAAACTCAGCAACCCATACTCAAAACGTGGACAGCCTACTATAAGTAGCAATCAAAAGATAATTATGACCCTGCCAAAAATTTCGCATCCCATCTTTCTCCTTAAATTTCAAGAGATATTTTCTCAAATTATTCCCAAGAAATCAGGAAGATTTGATAACATAGAACTCCGACATTTTAGCAATCCAAATATCCACACGTTTTCATAAAATATCCCATTTCCAAAATATGTGAATTAATACGCGATCCTTACAAGTCAGGCATTGACCATATTAAATTGTGTATATCATCCCCACGTAAGGTGAATCCCTAGAAATCAGCAACATGTACCTCCTATGTAACTGACCTCCAGATAATAAATGAAACGATCACTTCTAAAAATATTTTAGAAGATTAATTTGAGTGAGTCAAAATTAACCCCTAAACATTAGCAAAATAAAACGTGCCTTTCATAATCACCAGTTGTATACACGCATGACATACCAACTTCCATTTATTTTCACACGCCTTTTTTTTATAATATAGTCAGCCCACATATCACGTACATATCCCTTAAATCACGTAGGACATATAACTGTTTCCATAACTATAGATTCGTTTCAAAAACAAAGATCTGCCATATAACCGAACACCACATGTGTTTGACCTTATCAAACTGCCAATATTACGTCCAAAAATAAAAGATATGTGTATATCTTAATTTTAGGAAGCTAAAGCTGTTTATCCTATCAAAACTTACGTATTATTCACCGCATACCACATACCAAATGAACAAATTCTTCAAGATAGTAATCGCGTCCAAAAACAACATCTATATTCCAAAAATAGTGTCGTGATTTTAGGAGTAAAAACGAAGAATATGCATACCAGTCGATCATGTGATATCCCATGTATATATCACGTCCCATGAAAATAGGAACTGCTAGCTATCAGCCACGACTGTCGATCAAACATAACTTGTATCCCACAAAGTCAGGATACACGATTCATAGCATTTGTAGCCATAATCTTTTTCCATTTGAATAGAACTACCAGAAAGAGAGAACCAACCAGAACCAATATGCAACATCTATCACACGTGTTTGACAGGAAGTATTTGTTAGGGCAGCGATTATTGGACCACAACAGCTCCTTAACCCATGCAGCATCAAGTCAGTGATCTTAATTCATGGCTGTGAGTTCTTGAACGAATTGATCAGCAACATAACAATTTTGGCAGCCAGTATGTTTGGTTTGATCCTGCTAGGGTTCATCATTGATCGATGATCAACTCACCAAAGCTAGCAGAATCAACCACATTAACACGAATCTTTATTCAGCAACAAGAACACTAATGAACAGCAACAACATCTAAGTAACATCGGATGAATAGCAGCAACATGATAGATCAGCAGCAACGGAACAACGTATCATCTAGGGTTTGTTGGGAAAAACCCTAGATCAGCAACTTTATTTGTATAAAAACTGAAAATACTAACGAAAACCTTGTAGATCAACCAGATCGAGAGCCAACAAGCTCTGATACCACTTGTTGAGTCTTAGGATCTAGACTCATCTGGGATATCATGATCATGATTGTAACAAGCACAGCGGAACATAAAGAACACAATCATAACCAAGAACAAGGCTTTCACTAATGAAATGATTACTATTAATAAACTATTAACTACTACTCCTGGTGCCTCATAGGCTTGACACCAGGAGAACGCACACACACCTATGGTTTACATTGTTTGTGAATGAATGAATAACCATGTGTGCCTAACCCTCTTTATATAATAGAGGTACTAGGGTTACATCACAACCCTAGCTTACTATAGAAGCTAACTATTTTCTATTAGGTCCTTCATCTTGTTTTGTCATATCAACTCAATAAGCACACTCAATAAGCTGTAATAAGCAAAAAGGTACTTAATTAAAAGTCAAACTTATGAGTTTTCTAGCAAAAAGTCAAAGTCAAAGTCTATTAAGCTCTAGTTCAAACAAATGGGTCAAATGATGTAGATCTATCACAAAAAATAAGTTGTTGCAGGTCTGGATAAGCCAAAATGGCTTATTGATAAGCTAACTGAAAAATTGCACTAGCAGGGGCTAGTTTTGGATGTTGAGCAGTGGAAACTTTTTCCACTGCTTGACTTGTTGACTTTTTTGTCTTTAGTGAGTTTTTTGAAGATTCAAGTTACACAAAGGCACCCAAATGATCAGTGGGTCATAAGGAGTCAAATACAACAAAGAAATCACAATCAACAACAACCAATTAGTACAGTTAATTCAATCAATCACCAGATCACTCACAAACATGAACAAATAAGCAGTTGAGTTTCAATAAGCACTTATAGCACAATTCAGCCCACCAAACTTAACCAAATGCATATACAAGCAATATTAAACTTAAATAAGCAAGTCTAAACAGGTTTCATGCAGTGATTCAAAGTATTGAGCAAGATTCAAGCACTTAAAATTACTAATGAACACTAAACATGCAGTTATGAACACTTGCTGATGCAATTGACTAACAAGCCAGATTCAATCACTCAGATCTATCACATATGTTATATAAATGATGTTTTAACAACTTTTAACCCGAAGCATACATAAATTCTAGATTTTACCAAAATCTTAGGTCAAAATCAGTCAAACTCAACAAGATATAGCACAATGTATGATTCAAGGTTTCAAACCCAAAAACTTGCATCAATATGCACTCAACCAAGTATATATCAGATACCAAGCAAATACACAAACTTCTAACCACTCAATAACAACTTATGATTCAAGACAGGTAATCCCAAACACCCTTTTAACTTTTCAAATCAAGATTTTCAATGCAAAAATGCATTCCAAGGTTACCCAAGCCCAAATCAACACAATAACAGATAAGATAAGAACATTAGAACAAGATTAAGCTACAAAATCAGCAAGAACACAAGTCACACACAAATATCACCAAAAATCAAGATTTTAACAGATTTTGGGATTAAGTATGCAAACCTCATGGATGTACATCCACACTCACGAATTTTGAGCTTATGTACTAGCAAGAACAAGTACAAGCTTCCACAACAAAGCCTGCTAATATTCAACAAGGTTTTAAGCAAAATATCAAAATCATTAAGGTTGAAAATCCTTGATTAATGCAACTCTTGTACTCCACACTTGATTATCCCCAAGTTATAGGCTTCAACACACCTTGATAACTCAATATTAGGATGCTATGATCAGCTTTATAGCCCAAGAATTCCAAGATGAACCAAGAAACTTAGCAAAATATCAAGAAAAGTGGAAAATGTGCAAACTTTTGCACACTCCTTAAAAATAGGTTATGATTCAAGAACAAGTAAACATTAACAACAATAAACAGATTATAAGAGTGGAACTTGAGCTTTCTTCAACAAATTCAAACACATTTCATTGATATGAATATGAGATTTACAGATTTGTGAACAACTGAAAATTCAAGAGAAAAGTGCAAATGATGCACCCTAAGGCCTTTATATAGGCATACAAGTTATCTAGGAAAGCTGAAAAAACGTGAACCCTAGCTAATGAAGTTCCAAATTTGCCCTTTGTCTTGTTTGAACTTTTGAAGATCATGTGACACTTTCTTGTTTGTTTGTGGAGCTGGCATGGTAAAAACTTGATCAAAGGGCTTGTAATGAGCTTAGAAAGTAAGCTATAATCTCACACGTTGGATGACTGGCCAAGTTTTGGCATTTTATTCTTTGTTGCAGCAGGGGAATCTCTTGTAGGACAAAGGAGTGATGTGGCAAGTATTTTCAAGGTTGAGTTATTATTAAGGCATGCTTAATCATAAATCTGGAAGGTTTGATGGGTTAATTGTTACACAATTAAGAAAACCCAATATCCGGGTGAGTGGAAGATGATGTGGAGCCAGGGAGAGTTCTCATTGGTTGAGGGGGTTGAGTGGGACACGTGGGTGGTTGTGAGTGGTCTAGGTTTCTTTTATGTCTGGCCAGCTTTAACCCTCCTATTCTTCTTTATTTATAACTTTGTAAATAAACACTCAAAACCAGTTTTCCTTTGTATTGCAAGTTTCCAACTTCACACTTTTGCCCCAAATACTTTTCCAATGTATTTTTAGGGGTGTTTCTTGACATTTTGTGATTCTTGAAGGACTGATTTGGTATTTTCTTGATTGATAATGGTCTTGACTTGTTTGTTTGACTTCTTGGAGGACTGCATTGATGAAAGGGGACTTGTATAAGTATGGTGGCCAACATAGTTATACAAGTACCACGACATCAATGGATTCCTAAGCATGGTTGCATGAAAGAGGGTTAATACATGCTTGTATAATATATGTTGGATGGATTTGAGGGTATGTACGCCTATGCCTATATATGTAAATTCTTTTCTACTTATCGATTGTATTCTTGGGATGGTTTGCTAGCTCGTTTCTCTTTGAGATGTTCAACTTCCGTAGTAGCGCATTTCTTGAGCCCTCATTTCACGTATTTGTTTGTACGGTACTTTTGGTGTAAAGTCTATTGAGATAGTTTAAAATTTTCTTTTTTTTTTGCGTTTGGGATAACGGTATCTTTTGTGTTGAGTCTTACATGGTAAAAAAATTGGAATTTACAAAGAGTTGAAATAGTTGTTGGTAGTCGGTGAGAAATAAGGGTAAAGTTTCGGAAGCGTGGTTAAACAAAAAAATATATAGCAATTAAGATCCACTTATGATCTTAGGGGATTAGTTAAGGACTTAGGGGTGTTTAATGAGGTTTAGAGGGTTAGTGCATTAAGGCGTAAAACATTCTGATTTTTAGGGCTGTCTTGTTTCGACTGTTCCGGGAAGTAGGTAGCACCTTTGGTCGAGTTTCTTTTTTTTAAATTAAGTTCAGAGACTCTACTTTTAAAAAATGTAAGGTTCGTCGAAAATGGAGTTCTGGAAGGTCGTCAAATTTTTTTATAATAACAGTGTCTTGTTTAGGAATAAATTTGAATTTCGGGAATTTGAAGCAAATCCTAACCAAACGGATGGGATAGCCAAAGATTTTTTATTTGAGAACTCTTTATAATGTATGTAAAAGGACTGGAGTTTTTCAATAAATGTTATGGTGTTTAGGTCGGACTTTTGGTGACAAACATTTAGCATGTAAAGAAAATCGGTTTTGGTAAAAACGACTTTTAGCGTAGAGACCAAACGGAGGGGTAAAACGTGTAAGTAGAAAGAGAAATTTGTTGTTGGAGTTTTTAGATCATAGGAGAACATAAATTCAGTTGGATAGGAGTCAAGCGTGGTGTTAAGTTTGGTTCATGTGGTCGTAATAATTTTCGGTTGTCGTTGGGTGCTTCTTGTGTCATTGGTCCGTTTACATGCTTCGTTTGGAGTCGATACATGTTTATGTTTGAGTATCTTTTGGAGTCTCATGGTTTTGGTTCATATTTTTAAATTCGTTCCCGTAAACTTTTGTTAGTTGTCCATGGGTTTGATCCGTTATCCGAAGTTGGGGGTCCTAAAATTTTTCGTGAACTTATATTCATTGGGAGCGTTGTTGTAGTCATACGGATGATCCAGTTGCGTTCTTATGATAGAGATGAGTTGGGATAGAATTTGAGAGTTCCTTAGACCTTAGAATACGTGGTTATATTTTGATGAGTTTTGATTTATGGCATTTATGAGTAAGGCTGAAATCGGGGTGACGATTTTAAACCCGTCGAGTTATGTGAAGGCTCCTAACTTGGTTTCAAGATAGTTCTTGTTTGATGAGTTGCGAGATTTAGTTAGGTTGGTTACATAACTTTATGGTTTTGATAAGTTTCCTCGTAGACGGTTAAGGCTCATGTGCTGTTGGTTGAGATTATTTAGTATGAACTGAGTTCACGCTTGAACGTGAAGGTTTTGTTAGGGATATGTAACTTCGTTTGTTTGCTGAGGATAAGTTTGAGTATCGGAGTAAATCTCGGGACGAGATTTCTATTAGGAGGGAGTGCTGTGACAACCCTAAATTTTGAGATTTGTCACATGTGACTGTTTTACCTTGATTATGTGTTGAGTGTGCGTTTATGTGTTATATATTTGTGTTTGAGATTTTGACTTGGGTTAAGACATCATTTTTGTAGTATGTGGTACGATATATGATGATACGATGGGAATAGTTCATGCTCATGAGTAAACATGGATGTGACTATGAAGTGATATGACATTTTTTAGGTCATTTTATGTGTATGTAAATAGCTATGGGTATTATATTGTTATTTTATTTTTCGAGTGTAGGTATTTAATAGTGTGTACGTAATGTTATTAGGTAATTATATATGTAAGTAGTTAGTGGTACAGGTCGTAGTAGTTTAAGAGTTATAAATTAGGGATTTTATAAGAATAAAATTATTTAGAAATGGAATTTATGTATTTTTAATATAGTAGTTTAATTTATTAGTTTAAAGGATTAGGTGTAATTAATTAATTAAGGGATTCATAAGTAAAAAAATAATAAATATAAATAAAGAAATATTAATTAAAAAACGAATTTAATAAATAAATAAATAAAAATTTATATTTTTGGAAAATTTTGTGAAATAGTCGGCAAAAGAAAAAAAAAGAGAAAAAGAAGGGGGCTTTTTTGTATTGGGCTTGAACTAATAGTATATACTATATAAATAGCTTTGATAAAAAAAACACATACAACCAACAAATAAAAAAAACGCAGGAGTGAAAAGGAAAAAAAGGGAAAAGTTAGGGTTCTTGAAAAAAAAAACATGGTTTTGATCATCTAAAGGTATTGATCTTTACTAAATTATAGTTCTTATTTAATTAAATATGTTAAAATCATGTATTTAATCATATGATGGGTGAGAGTTTAATTTTCTGGAATTAAAATAAATTAGGGCTTGAATTTGGTAATTAATAAGGGGATTTAGGGTTTAAAACAGTTTTTTGGTATAAAATGGAGTAGGCAGAAACTGTCGATAAACTGTCAAATTCTGTTGCTAAACTGTCAGAAACTGTCGCTAATGTCTTGGCAGATTTTAGGTAAAATTGTTTTGGTCATATCTTATTTGTTTTTAAATCTTTTTGGGTGATTCAAAAGCCTAAAATTATGTACTCAGAATGTACTTTTCAAATATTCTGAATGTTTAGTAATTGTAGGTCAGTAGATTGGTCGAATTAATTGTACACGTGTCGAGTTCAAGGTTAATTTTTGAACAACGTGGTTTAAAATCGTGTATTGGATATTTTGAGATAGTGGACACTTAGAAGGCTATCATGGGGCTAATTTGGGATGTATCTATCATAGGGATTATTACATTGATGAAGGATTAGAGTTTCGGAGTCAATGTTGACGTGTGTATTAATGTATTGTGTGCTTTAGATAACTAGTTGTTCGTGAGGAGACTTTGGATTGCTTTCGCAAGGTGAGTTCATAGTCCCATTTTCATTGAGTTTTTAAATGTTTTCTTCTAGTATGGGGATGGAGATGAAACTTGTGGTGTTCTTAAAATGTTTTGGTACTATATTTTTATAAACGTTTGGACATAGATGTGTTATTATGTGACATGCGTGCTTATGTGTTCACATATGTGCTTTGATATGTGTTCTGATATGTAAAGTCTTGTTTGTGTTGTGATTGGCTTTGGTACATAGATGTATGGGCGTCTATGGGACTACTTGTGATGTGTGTGGAGCGTGGGGCACGATCCGTCCTGAGTACTTGAGCATCGTCTCTTCGGAGGCAAGATATCTCGACGAGGATATGGTTCATCTTCTACTAGTCGTGTGGGAAAGATCCGGATAGTGTGGTGTGTTGTTCTTGTGTGTGTGATGGGATACTTCTTGATTGTTATAGTGTGGTTCATTGTTCTTATTGTGTGTTCTTGATTGATATAATTGTGCTTTGTTTGTAGTTGTATGTAACATGATTATGACATTATGATCCATTGCTTTAACTTGTTTTCTTCAACTTATTTACGGCGGTTGACAAGGTTTCTTAAGATGTTTTCGGTAATTTAAACATATGTTCTCACCAACTCTATGTTGACAGATTTTAGTGTCATTTTCAGGTGAGGTAGTTATGAAGGATGATGTTAGAAGTGGCTAGAGTCTAGAGGCTGCTAGGATTGCATTAGGAGGAATCCCTTTCCTCTTAGTATTTATTTAGTTTTTGAATAAGTGGTACATTTTAGAACCTATATGTTTGATGTTTGTTTATTTGTTTGTCTTTGGTAAGAGGTAGGCCTGTTACCTACTTACCTAGACGCCTGCATTGTTTGAGATATTGTCATGACATTGTGTCACCTTTTTATGACATTTCTATTTCATATAGTTCTCTCTATAGACACGCTATTGTTGTGATGATATCCATACGTCTCGCCCCATATACTGCCATGGTGGGGTGTGACACTAACATATCTAAAAAATGACTCACCTTGACAGGCCTTTCTTTTTCGTATCTTGTAAACATAAAACTGATATATAATCAGATTATCTAATATACATAAAACCCACAAAAGGTCAACAAAGAAATCAATAAAATCGACCTTCAAGCCGGCAAACGAAAACCCTTATTGGGCTATTTCCAGCAATCGTTAAATGTGGGACTTTGAAAAAACTACATGAATCAAAACAATTGCTGATTAAAATCCCGACAAAACTACTCACCCATCTAAGCTAACCAACGACACCAGCCGACCAACAACGCCACACACCAAGAACGGAGGCAACGGAGAGACTAACGACAACGAAGGTTATGCGGTAGTATAGGTATGAACCAAATCACATCACGGACAACCAAAGTGGAAGCAAACAATGAATATAAACTGGAATCAAACGTTAGGAATGATCGACATCCCTGGTTACTGCTTCCCACAAAAACAACCACAAACCAAACCTCCTAGACATATCAATTCATCAGCAAGAAACATCAATCAACCATCGTTGGTGGCAAAGATGATGGAACTGATGGATCTAGTGGTTGTGGTAGCGACTGTGATTTTTAGAGAAAGAGAGAGGCTCGCATGCAGATCGGCGGTGTGTGTGTTTGATTTTAGGCTTTAGAAAGATGGCGGCGGATTCCAAAACATCGAAGAGGGTGCGTGTGTTTTTGTAAGCTTTATTTATAGCAAAGTTAAAAAAATTCAAATGTTACATTAAAAAAATTCCTATATTTATATAATTAAAAGTTGAAAAATAATACAACTATATGGTTGCTTCCTTACATGAGAAGCTTTATTGATTTTTTTCAACTTTAAACATTTCCTACCCTTCCATTATAGATAGTATAAATATAGATAGATTAGATGAATTTTGGTAAGTGCATCTTTATATCTTTAAGTGATTTACGAAAAATATGGTTGATGTATATATTTCTTGTTTGATCTCGAGTTTATATTTTAGAAGGAAAGGGAAAAAACTTGGGATGGTGACAAAAGAAATTGTGTCCTTGAGATTCGATAGGGAGAAGAAGAGTATAAAACAATGAATAGTAAACTACACAGAATTTACTATAGTAATTTTATAAGATGAAATGAATCAGAATTAATTTTTAAATCATTTTTTGGGGGATGTCCTCTTTTTTCTTTCTAACTAGTTTTAATGTCCGTGCACGCACGAGACATGAACATAAACGATAAATTAAGTAATAATTTTGTTATTGTGATTTTATGTTTATTATATACTAATGTTATATGTTTGACTATATTGTTGTTTTACTGTGCACCGTGTAAATGAATATAAACTCACTTCAATTTTTATATTTCTCGAATTTCATTTTTGATATTTTTATTTTAGATAGTTATATCATATTTATTAATCAACAAATGATTTACATCAACCTTAACGTACACGACTTATAAATTTATAATTTTGTAATGCCTAATATCATTTTATAAAACAATATTAACACTTTAATACCTAAATAGTTATGATGCTCATGGACCCACTAGTTTTACATTATTTTTCATTATGTGATAATATCAATTAATATTTTTAGTAAATATATGTTGCACAAAAGATTTTACTTTGTTGAAGTGAAATATTATCTATCTTTTTTCTAGACATTGTATAATCTCGTATATTTATTTCATCTCAAAACGATGTATGATGTCCTGTATTTATTTCGATATTTATAATTAGTTAATAATAATTTACGTAAATTGCATTGTTTGACTTTGTTAAGTGTTAAAATACACATAGACAATAATTTTTTAAGTGTTAATATATATGTTGTATTTTTAAAATATAAATTTAGACGGTATAAAGTTTAAGGGCGTATTTTGTTTATTTTATAAAGTTACTAAAAGATATGGAAAATTATAAATTTACACCTAAGTTCATCTAATTTATTTAGAATTCAACCACCAAAAGTTTATTATTCCACTCCATCTTTTTTAAGTTTTTATTTTCACAAATTTAACAGATATATATTTGTGTGTTTACATCAAGATCTTCCACAAAAATCTTTAATTTTGACTAAACTGGTTTCAATTTTGACTTTTCTCCGCCAATCACATCGCTCGATTTTGCTTATTAGTCAAGATCAAACTATTTGATTGGTCAAATGGTTTTTTTACAACCTCCACTTTTCACTATAATTCTTAAATAATCTAATTCTTTTATTATATAAAAGATTGAAGAACATAAAATAAAAAATGATTTCTTATTCCTCTTCTCTCTATTTCTCTCTTATTTCTCCTCACCATCTCTTTTTCGGTTTAATACTCGAGATTATGAAATGTAATGGCATGATCTTCATGATGATTGTGATAGTGTGGCTCAATGTGGATATCCTCTGTGGTCACACTATACTATGAAGTAGTCGAGGAGCGTTATCCAATGACAGTTATAATTAGTGGTACAAACGAGCTGAGCTGCTGGTGAAAAGCTCGAGATAGGATCGGTAAAAAGCTCGAACAAGTCGAGCCTAAGCGAGCTCGAACTTAATTTGCAACTCGTTTATTAAACGAGCTCGAGACGGAGCTTTACGTACAAAGCTCGTTTGAGCTCGCGAGCCTAAACGAGCCTAATGTTTATATACATTCTTATTAACGAGCCAATTTTGATATTTTAAGAGCCGAGCTCGAGCCAAGTTTCATTTTTACATTTTGAAATCGTATAAACGAGTCGAGCTCGGCTCGGCTGGTTTCCACCCCTCACTTATAACTTCCTTCAGATTTGAAGCTGCAAACATTAATGACAGTTGCACATTTCTTAATCACTTATAACTTCCTTCAGATTTGATTCAAAAGGGGTCTTTATTATTGATTAATAATAATGTTGCATGTCTTCCTTCACTGAAATGACCCAACAATACATTATACACCGAATGGATGTCTGGTCATTCTATATCTATGACAATAGCAAACAAATACTAACAAGTTAAATCCAAAAGCTTCAACATAACCTATTCAGCGGTCTGCTACTCCATATGATCCCAAGCCCTAATAAGAAGCAATGAAGAATACTATTAGAAACCTTTACGGGCAGTAAATCTGGGAATGGTGAAGACGAAATATAAAATTAAGAAACATAACAAAGGGCTCTACAGGTGATTTGGTTTAATCTTAAGGGTGCACATGGGCTACCAAATGAAACAGTGTCAATGTATCAAGTATGATTATTCTTTATGCTATGTTCACAAAAGATAGTTAAAATGACAATTTTCTTTCTATAGTTTTCTAATGAAAGGTGTTAGATTGCATAAATTAGTGAATTTATGATTATGTATATCGTACTTATCATACCACCACAATGGTTCTGTACATCCAACAACTACTTTATTTACGTTCCATACTCTTTCGTAAAAGAATACTACGTATGACTTAATTCTATATAATCTTCTCTACTTTTGTCGAGTCAGTAAACCTTTTGGGATAATTGACTTACTCCTAGAATCCTAGTCATAAATCTTTCTAATTGTATACTAAGGCAAAACAAATTATAATTATGAATTCCCCCATATATATTTGTACGAAGTAGTGCAAAATAAATCTTGAAAACTGAAGTAGACACTAGCACACCTGCTTACGTATGCGTTGACGGTGGTATCAATAATTATCTTATCACCTGTTACAATATCAGGTGGCACCTACAAACAATTTACAAAATTATAAATTAAAAATTATTCAGCAAAAAACAAGCACACATATATTCAGTATATGTATGAACTTACCTCTACCGTGAGGCCATTGTCCAGTAACACATTTTTTAAACTGCTTCAAAGATGGAAAACAAAGATATGGTTAAATATGTATTGACTTTGATTAATCCGCTTGTTCTGTTTTATTAAAAAGATATTCTATTTTGCAAGTAAGTAACTCACGTCAAAGGGTATATATGCAAGTATGCCTCATTTTCTCTACTCGTATTAAATACGTATGATATTAAATTTGACAAAACTAACACGCAACAGGATGAAGAAACATACTGGGGGGTAGTTAGCATATCATTCATAGAGACTTCTGATTCGATCATGCCATTCATAGATACTTGTGACTCAACAACGGTACATGTCACTAGTTTAGATACAAGTGCATGCGTAGCCTCGCCATTGAATAATCCCAAAGAGACAGTGGCACCATCTATTTATTGAGGAAAATATTTTAGTAACAGAAACTGCGTAAAGTAATGGAAAACAAAACATCAACAAGAAAATTGCAAGAACACAAAATGAGATTTCAACTTTGCATAAAATAGCAAAGAGTTAGTTCATCACCTTCTAAACATGCCAGAGATTCACCAAAGAGTTGCTTGGTTATGCGCACTTGTACCGAAGTTTTAGGCCTAATACAAAAAAGAATGGAAAACATAGTTGTGTTGCTTGAGTCTACCTTTGAAAGGGATTTAAGCTAGAGGTGGAAAAAGGGTCAGGTTGAGTAAGGACATAGTGGGTCAAAACGGGTCATTATATTGTAGTTTGTGACCTTGGGTTATCCCAAAATTGAATAAATGATTTAGCAGCTTCTTTTAATATGAAAAACACATTGGTTTAATTTGTACTCGTACATATCTTACTCATTTGACCCATTACAGAGAAATCATAATCTGAGTCACACACTCACACCCATTCGTAAGCAAACAGGTCAAAACTCTCCTCTCTAATCTTAAACTTAAAGCTCTTAAAAGAGCAAAATGAGGAAATGGAAGAAGACAAGCTTACTCCATTAATACAACGCTGTCAGTTTCTTCATCAATGTGTAGGTACTTGAAAGACTTCGGATCAACAAATACTTCAGCGTACAGATCAGACTGGATTAGTACCTCGAAAGAAAAAGATTTACAATATCCGTTCTAACCAGAAAGTCAAGAGACATACCTCCTACTGACTCGTCATAACGAAACTCTTCGTGCACTTTGTTTCCGCTATCGATGTCAATAGAGGTTACCTGTTGATAATTTCAAGTAATATAGTAAGAATCTGTTTAAATAACTGGAAAGATGATATAAAGGAATGAGGAACAAATTAGGATAATAAGTCAATTATCAATATGGTTAAATAACCCGATACTACAATAAGAATCACAATTCAGCATATGAAAAAAAAAATTCGTTAAGGAGCCTTACACCGGCGATACAATATCCAAAGGGTAGTGATCTCACAACCTAAACCAAAGTCAGGTAGATCGATAAATGACAGTACAACCTTTGCATATAAAGGAGGAGTAAGGAGTTACTTCAAATACAAACTACTTGATAGACATTAGCAAAAATAGTACCTGGTATACTCTTCCTGAATTCCCAAGAAAATGTGGAAACAGCTTGGTGAGTAAATATGCAGATCATTGCCGACAGGGGCGCAAACAAAGGGAGGTCACAAAAGCTGTGGTTGGCATGGCAGTGTGGGTTTTTCAAAAATTTTTGGACTTCTATCAAAGCTTTTATGCAATTATGAACTCCACGTAACTTTCTCCAAGGGTCATGCAACCCAAGCGAAAAAATTGTAGTGTAAAATTTCAAAACTATCCCGAATTTTTTTATAATCTGCCCCTTTAAAATGATTTTGTAGTGTAATTTATTAAAATTATATTAGAGTGTGACCCGAGCCGAATCCGCCCTGATTGTCGACATGTGTAGAAGTAAAAAAGTAATAAGGAAAACAAACCTTTTCTTTCAAAAACCTGTCCTCGTCTCATCTGCACGCACGAAATAACTAATTAGAGCCCTAAATTCACCACCCAAACAGATAAGAGGGTGATTGGGACTGCTTAGTATTCCTACTTATAAATAAGCACTTATAAATTGCGAAAAACAAATACGTCAGGGAGATTTGCAACTCTTGCAAAAAATCACATCTAAAAATACTTACGTAGTAAATTTCAGTCAAATTCACCTAAGTACAATTTTTTATTTGGCACTTGATAATCAAAATCAGCTAATTTATTTTTGAAAAAAGTCTTTTTGTAAAAAATCTTGCATGTGCATTAAACATTTATGAATTTAATATCAAAACTAATACAGTAATAATTACTTAAACAGTAATGCATGCGACATATCAGAATAAAGTTACTCACATAGAGACCAACAGCTTCGAAGGATCGGACCTGAGTAGCGGACCACGCGGCTGACATAAGTTGATGACGGTACGGACGACCAAAGTTAGTTGCAGTGGTCATTATAAAGTGGTTACGAGGTGTTGTAAGCCTGCCGGAGAGTTGTTTAGCTTTGGCCATCAAGACGGCTCTCATTGTTGACGACGGTAACAAATTAACCGTAACTAGGTCAAAATGTTATATATTTTAGCCCCATCACCTTCATTACAGTATTATTTTTAGAAAAAATTTCATGTTTGATCCCTATTGTTTACACAGAAAATCAAGTTTGTTTCCTATCTCAAAATAATTTCACCGATCGTCCCTATCATTTACAATTTCGATCAAAAATTGTCCCTATCTTGGATGAGGGTTAGTTTTGACTGTTAACTCTTATGACTTGAGGGGTATTTCAGTCTTTTAGTTATTTCTTTTTAAAAAAATTCATTCTTATCTCTCTATCTCTCTCTCAAATCTCTTTCTCTCTCTCACCTTAAATGTAGAAAAAATATATCCATCTCACTCTCTATCAAAACCCAGATCTGATTACAAACTTTAACTAAAATGAAGGTTGCACCACCTCTACCAATCCTTCCACAACTTAGATACCACCACCAGCAAATTAGCCTTAAGCCCATCTCATTCCCATCACCTCGTCTTCCGTATCCACAAAACCTCAGCATCGCACTAATCCCAGCTCCCTCTATTGATCCCACGACTAACAACGCCCAAACCCCAGCTTCCTCATTTGAACCTTCGATTAATGGGACGAATGTTTCTCAACCTTCTAAATCAGAAATGGTGATAAAGAGTAAGAGTAAGGCTAATGTTTCTCAGCACATTTATAGATATCCAATAAGACGTTTCATCATATCTCCACAAAATATGTTCACGCGCCTTCGTTCGCTGAAAAGCTTGATTTTCTGTGTAAACGATAGAGACCAAACATAAAAAAATTTCTTATTTTTATTAAATAAGGTTTTTGCTATTTGAGAGTTTAAAAAATACTTAAAAAATTATCAATAACAAACACAAAATAATATACAACATGTTAAACAAGAAACTTGTTCTCAACATCCATATTATTTTCATCTAACGGATAATATTAAATATATTGTATTTTTTTACATATTTTTTATAGTTTGAAAATCTCCTTAAACGTTAAGTGTTAAATGAAAAAAATATAGCATCGCGACGAGCATTTAATTTTCTTTCTACCAATATGGACTATGATATACTTTTAAAGAATTCGTCTTTTTCTCGTTGTTAAAATTTACGTTAAATATTATATATAATAATAGTGTTTTATCATATATGATACCAGTATCAAATCATAAATTATTGTTAAAACATATATGATATTGGCTTATATCATATATGATAGGAGTATTAAATCATAAATTATTGTTAAATTATATATGATATTGTCTTATATCATATATGATAAGTGTTAATGCAAATGATGCCTAAAACATATTTGTAATAACTAGTTTCTTGGTTTTGATCACGGTAAAGTGTAAAAACAATTATCGTCAAAGATAACCGTAAGACGAATTATTTAACAAACACTATTATTAAGGTAATAATCATTTAAGTCTTACACAAAAGTATCTTATACATGCTTAATGATCATTAAAAGTGATTTTAACGTTAAAACTCACATTTATAAAAAAAGTGACAAAATATTTTAATAAACTTTCTTTTTAAAAAATGTTTTATTAAATGGAAAATGGAAATCTGAATTTGCCATATTCCAAATGGCCTAAGAATATCCTTTTAGTATATGATTTTCATCAGATGACATTCTCCCATTAGAATACAAAAAGGAGTGAATTCTAAAGCCCGCGGATCATTAATGATAATGAGCCGCATGCCTATTTAATTAGTCGCGCTCAGACTAGCCGTTGGACCTTTTCTCCTATAAATAGTGGATCAAATTTTTCATTTTCTAATGAACCTTTTTGGACAGTTATGTGTTTCTTATTTCCTTTCTATATTCCAATCATTAGTAAATTATCACTTAATGTTTAAGTATGTTTACTTATAATTATTCTCTTGATCCTCTTCTTTATATGTCACTCACAAATTTGTGATGTGATAAAAGATGAAGCCTTGATGAAGATCATCCATATTTAGATCTAGTCATGTTCATCATATTGTTTATTTGTGTCTTGTATAGATCCAAGGTATTTGTGTATACTTGGATTATTCTGGTGTAGATCCAAGGTATATGTGTATACTCGGATTAGTCTTGTGTGGATCCAAAATATAAGTGTATACTTGGATGTATCTTGTGTGTCAGTTCTCACTAAAATCCAAAGTGATGTAATTGTGAGTATGTGTGTTTGAGTTCTCACTTAACTAGAAAGTGATGTGAGTGAAGATTGGTTCTAGCTTAGGATTAGAACTCGACATCTAGTCTTGTGTCGGAAAAGAATATGGACGACGAAGATTGGTTCTAGCTATGATTAGAACTCGACATCTAGCGTTGTGTCGGAACAAAAGATGGGCGACGAAGATTGGTTTTAGCTTAGGATTAGAAATCGACATTTAGTTTAGTGTCGGAAAACATTCACTGCAACAAATGAGTTGATATTTCACACTTATTAGGGCACTTTTTCACATTTTAAAATGTGTGAATTTGAAAATTTCACCATTTCATTAGTGTTTTTGGTGTGAACAAATTGGGTGTAACAGAAAATTCACACTTTTAAACGTGAAGATTTATAAAAAAAACTACACTTTTATGTGTGAACTTTTTAATACATCACACTTCTTAATTAGTTCACACTTATAGTGTGAACATTTTATAAATAAAGTTTACATATTTTAAAGTTTGAAGAAAAAATGTAAACAAAAGCTAAATTTGTTGTAGTGATTGTAAGCAAAATTGTAAGGTTTTCTCCGCAAAAAAAGAAGCATGTGGATGTAGTGGAAATCTCGAGTAAAATTGAAGAATGCTCATAGATTGTTACAAAACTCTACAGATCACAACCAAATCATCATTTCACAATGTTACATCCATTCTTTATCTTTGACAATATTTAACTTTGTGTGAGCAAAATATGTATGTCATACATTCAACGGCATAAGTATTCAAGCACAAGAAGATCAAAAACAGGATGAGATAAGGAGCAGCAATTTAAATGCGACCTTTAACTCATTTTGTCACTAAATATGAACTACCGAATAAAGATTTATTATCTACCGCTTTAAGCTACTTCTTGACGCCAAATTGCATGACTGATTAATTAAAGAGAATGCAAGTTCTTGATCCTTTGGATAACATTTTCTATCTCAGAAGATGGTTCAAAGTCCATGAATATGGTGTAATCGGGTGCCATACTCCTTTCTCCAACAAAAGCACGAAATGATTCTACAACCGAATCACCAAGAGAAGTGAGGTTGTATCCTCCTTCCAAAAAAAACACACATCGGCCACCACACACATCTTTTGCAAGTTGTTTGATCTTTAATGCTAACCTGTAATACCCTCCTGTTGTCATCTGGAATTTGCCCCCGGTCTCAAGGACATGTCCATCATATCTAAGAACAAACAAAAACCCCGAATTAAAACAATGAACGCAAGGAATGATATATGTGTTTTGGTAGATGAAGGAAGAAAATCACCCTGCTGATACTAGAATAATGTCGGGGTTGAATTTTCTGACGGCTGGTTCAATGACCTCATCAAACACAATTCGCATGCCCACATTACCCGTAAGATTTGGCAATGCGACATTAATTGTCTTTCCTTCACCTTTCCCACACCCTATATCGTCAATTTTTCCAGTATCAAGAGAGTAATGTCCATCCTAGATTAATATTGAGATGCTATAATAGTTAATAACAGATAATGAACACATGTACTGAAATTACTCAACAGTCGACACTGAATAATACTGATACCAGATGTACTTCTGTTGTTAACACTACAACAAAATCAAGGTTTAGGGTCGAAAATTTCGACCCTAAATATAAAGGGTATTCGACCCTAAATTTTTAGGGTCGAAATATTTGACCCTATACGTTCGACCCAAAAATTTTGACCCTAAAAAATTAGGGTCGAAATACCCTATGTATTTTAGGGTCGAAAAAATGGGGCCCACCACTTTTCAGCCAAGTTTTTGACCAACATTTAGGGTCGAAACCTTTTGTAATTTAGGGTCGAAAATTTCGACCCTAAATATTATCCACGTGTAAATAAAAAAAATATTGTGAAAACGTTTTTATTCGTTTTAATTTATTAAATTAGGGTCGAAACCCTCTTTCAAATTTAGGGTCGAAAATTTCGACCCTAAATATTATCCACGTGTAAATTAAAAAAACATTGTGAAAACGTTTTTATTTGTTTTAATTTATTAAATTAGGGTCGAAACTTTTTTCAAGTTTAGGGTCGAAAATTTCGACCCTAAACATTTTATATTAATTTTAATGACAGAATCATTGTGGAGGTTTAAACTTAGGGTCAAAATTTAGGGTCGAAAATTTCGACCCTAAGTCTTAGGGTCGAAATTTCGACCCTAACTATAAGTTTAGGGTCAAAATTTCGACCCTGACTATAAGTTTAGGGTCGAAATTTAGACCCTAAATGTTGCCTGGGCAAAAAAAAAACTGCATTGAGCAGCTTGTTTCCAGATTTTTTCTGATTTTTTTCCCGAAAAAAATCTATATTTCAACAAATCCACAATATATACATATATGAATATTGAAATTTAAATTTAAATATATACATATATTAATATTTTAAAAGCATTCAGACTAAAAGAAAATTTTAAAAATATATTTAATAATTTAGGGTCGAAATTTCGACCCTAAATATAAACCGCGAATTTTTAAAATTTTTCGTGAAAATTTTTGGTGTGAAATTTTAAATTTTTCGTGAAAATTTTTTAAAATTTAAAATTTAGGGTCGAAATTTCGACCCCAAAATATTAAATATTAAAAATAAATTTTTTTAAAATTATTTTTAATCATTAAAAATATATTATACAATACATAAATTAAAATTATTTAAAATATTAAATTTAGGGTCGAAATTTCGATCCTAAAATATTAAATTTAAAAATAAATTTTTTAAAAATTATAATTATTAAAAATATATTATATAATACATAAATTAAAATTATTTAATATTTTAAATTTAGGGTCGAAATTTCGAGCCTAAATTTTTGGACCCCACCTGCTTTTTGACGAGCCCTTTTGGGTTGAAAAATTGTGGGCCCCCACTTTAATTTAGGGTCGAAATTTTCGACCCTAAATATGGTCCGACCCTAAACCTTGATTTTGTTGTAGTGTTAGGAATTGCAGCATCATATAATTAATTAGATGTTTGACTGTTAATTAAATTATGCAAGTAGTAAATAAAAGAAGGAAGGTTCTTTTGGTTGGTTATTGCTTACTTGGTGAGTTGAAAGAAAGAATACATCTGGGTCATTATAGAATGCATCATTAGTCCCATTTCCATGATGAACATCAAAATCGATTATGAAAACACGCTGTAGCCCATGAACACGTTGAGCATATCGAGCTGCAATAGCAATATTATTAAAAACACAATCTCCCATGGGTAGCTCCCCGTTTGGAACAGCATGATTTCCAGGAGGTCTTATTAATGCGAAACCAATTGGTGAGTAGACATGTATTTTCGATGCCGCCACCTATAATAATATGATCAGAACACATAACTGTATTTTTATTTTAACCGAGTCAAAATATTGTGTGGCCACTAACTGAAATATAATGATATAGTCAGGCTTACCACAGAATCAATCACAGATAGACCTGTTCCAGCAGCAACCAAAGACTCTTCAAGTGTCTGCATTCATTGTTTACGTACATATTCCCAAAAATTATAATAAGACTTACTCAACATAACAGAATACACACATATATCCAATATACATATACAGATAACTTATAGTGTCTTGGACAAGTCCAAAATTATTAAAATTAACTTAAGCTCGACTAACAATTTTCTTAGTGAGAAATTAATATCATCACAAATGTGCATGCACATGATATAACCTTACCTTGGCAGTAACGTATGAGGGTTCAGTGCTTTCAAAGAGTACGACGCCCGATTCTGAAGACTTAGCCTCTTCTGTTATCTACATAAAACAATTAATTGAAAAGTTAAGGCAAATTCAGATAATAGCTATTATTTAGATGTACGTGTTTCGAGAGCTATTTTTTGGATAAGAAGATCTGTAAGAAATCTGGCTGCTGCATAACATCAAGTGTTTAGATTTGCTATTATTTAGATGTACCTTTTTTGGTGGAGAAAACGAGGTGTATTGTGATATAAAAGTAATATTCTTTCATTTTAGGTTCAACTGTTGAGGAGGATGTGAATAGGTTACTCTATTGAATTTACTGAATGTGTTTTGTGAAGTTGAAATTGGTATGCAACCGACACCTCAATATCTAAATGGTATATCTGGGATGTAAATATGATGAACCAGTTTTCCAAAAACTTGTAATTCCACATAACGATATGTTTGGAAATTAAAGATACTCTTCTTTTGTCCATGGATAATTGACAAGAAAGCGTGTATTACCTTTTCAAGCGAAGAAACATAAGATCTTGAATGCACATTTGTAATCTCTTCCATTGTAGCAGTTCTACTATTGTCAAGTTGAATGATTTGAGTCGCTCGAAACTGCACGCATGTTACATATACCATGCATATGATTAGTACAAACGAGAATTTTTTTCATCACAAGATTCATAAGACAGTTTAATGGTCCCGTTATTAAACTTTGTTAAGGAATCCTCCTCCTCAAAAATGCATGCCACAACATTAAATTTAACAAAACTTACATCCTTATGTACCTAGTGCAAATTGATCTGATGACTTTTTCATCCCAGCTTGCACATTAACTTATTTATACAAATGAAAGTCTAAGACATAGTTTCTCTTTACCTTTGGAGTAAGTTTTGCCTTTTCAAGACATCTCAGAATATAAGTAACTCTTTCATTGCCTTCACCGTGCATCACCTATAATCAATATTATATAAAAGCCAAGTCATGAAATGTAAGTAGCATAGGTTGATAACAATATATGTAACCAACTTTTTATAGTATTCTTCTAAAAAATGATTTCGTGTATTGATCTTGTACGGATTATTTAAATAGGAAAAACAATACATTAGTAAACATAGATAGATTTTCAGATCAAGATAAAAATAAATGTTAGAAAAGATCTTAATCAATGAGTTAGGAAAAGATAATGTAATTTGATACACACATCGAAAGTACCTTGTTATGACCCAATGAAGGAGCTACACTGTAAATTACTTTGACATTACTACTATCAATTGATGCTTTGCAATGCTTTGTCCTCAAAGTCACACAGAATCGACGACAAGCTGCATATTGCAAAGATTTATCTTTAAATCGAAGGCAGTGCATATTTGTGTATTTACAGACAAGCGAGTCTCATTTTTGATTGTTAAATCACTCCATATCCACCAAATTATAGAAAGTATATTGTGTAATTTATAAATTTACTTTATTGAAAAATAACATTTTACTGTTTTAATATTAAAAAATTAACACTAAAAGGTTATTTTTCAATCAATATGACTCCTTTTTGTTTTCTTTATATTAGATACATCTATATATATATATATATATATATATATATAGTGTGGGTGATTAGTGATCTGTTTGATTTATTTTTGAATTTAGAAAAACCTATAAATTCACATTTAACATGCTCATAACTTGTTAAAAGTGAGATTATAGTTTTCTCAATTTAAACAGGCATATTAAACCAAACAATTCCTATGCACACTTTACCACATTGTTTTATTATTTGAGATTGTAACTCGAGCTTGAAAAGAAAAAGTAAACTGTTTTTTTTTTCTTTTGTTGTTTACACAAACAGCAACTAATCTGGATTAATAACTGGATATATGGGTTGTTCTAAATTAAAAAAGATGCATCCTTTTAAAAATCCCAAAATTCAACTCCAGTGAAAGTGCAAAACTATTATTTCGAACATCAATTGCAGTATTTAGATCTTTTAGTTCTTATTATAAGTTGCTGATTATTAAGTACATTATAAATCATTTTTAAAAACAAATCAGACTGTAACTTAAGATAATATATTCTTCTCATTTTTATGCATTCAACAACGGACATCGTAACAACCAACATTGACAACAATACATGAAGAACAACTCACATCAATAATTACTTAATAGAAGGGTTGTTCCTAATTAAAAAGATGCAGCATTTTTTCTTAACAATTAAAATCCTAAATTCATAGTTTTTTACCTTTTGACTGACTTGAAGAAAGTGGCATGATCACAGTTGTTTAAACACCAAGATTTTTACGGTGATGAGATTTTACCAATTTTGTCGCCTTTGAGTTGTTAACAAATTTATAATTCACCTCCATAAAATATTAAAACTTGATTAATCTTAGTCTTAGTGTACATTATCTCTCTTTTAATGTATTCAGATTATAAGATAGACTGAAATGTTAAAATCAAGAAAATTATACTTTTATATAATCCTTTAAGAAATTTCAACTTTTCATTTTGATAATTCAGTCGATTATTCATTTAAAAGTACAGACTAGTTGTTGATTCAAACCAAGAACAAAACACAAAATATTATCATTCAACAACTTCTCATTTTTATGCATTCAACAACGGACATCGTAACAACCAATATTATAAAAATAAAGCAGTGGCCCCCATGATAGGCCCAGTTTAGTTAAGTGAAACGCCCTTGACTCACATTATTATTATTACTACTAGTTATTTTCGATTATTCGGGTTGTCAATACTTCAAAACCGTGACGCTGGTGATACCTTAATATTTTCCCAATTTAATTGCATAGAAGCTACTAAAACAAATTAGAAACTAACAATAGTGACTAAACCGCTATATCAATATTTATTAACTATTTATTTTAAAAGCGTGGGGAGAAAAAGCAAATAATTAGGACACATGAGTTTTTGAAAGAATACGAGTACTCTACGTTTAGCATAGTAACTTATAATTAACTCATTTCTCGTCCTCATTTAAGAGACTTAACCTAATATAAGTTAAGGAATCGAAGCTAAGTGCTCAACACGCACGGTCGAGTCAAAAATTACTCTTATTGTCGCCATCAGAAAATCTATATTCGTGTCTTAAACACTTATGAAAACATGATTTTTTTTTTTAATATTTGGCCATTTTTATCATTATTTTGCAACAAAACGATAACAAAAAGATAAACTTTGGAAAGCGTGAAGGTTTGGCAAGGCAAGTATCTATTCACCCCCCCCCCCCCCCCCCCCAATACTAAAGTTAAACATTGTACTCAATGTTTTGAGTCTAAGGTAGAATACCCCCATACTAGAGACGTAGTCGAATGCATAACCTAGCATGGAAATGGTAGAACCTTTAAATCAATAGCCGTTTATGAAGTGTGCTAAAACCATAAGGTTAGAACAATCAAGGATATATCATATGGATATCGAGAAATTATTCAAAGCAAACGATCGAGTGCTCACGTAAAATGAACACGAGAGGCTCCAATCGTGAAGATAATGATCATCTAAAAACCACAAGTCACAAACAACCACAGAACAAAGGTTGGAAGGGCACAAATCCCCTCACATAAGCTATATTAGAAAGCGATAATATGTACATGGATAAGCATGGGAACTCCCCGACGAGGCACCTCGTTTTTGATTACCGAGTCATGAGCTCGACTCGATCCCCTCATTACTAATTATTGATTGTAGTGTTTTACTACTCTGTAGGAAAAGAGCGTAAATAGCGGAAAGTATTAAATACGACGGTTTAGGAAACAAGTGTGTCTAATACTGGTGAAATCAACATTGTTAAAGATCAAGTACTGCTAAGGCAACTAAGCCGACTGCAAGTACTGATGACATTGTTGAACACCCAAGTACTGCTAAGCCAACTAAGCCGATTGCAAGTACCGCTGGTGATCATCCTTCACTAGAAAGTCAAACTCCTTTTGGAGAGGATGAGACTTTAGCCCAATTACTGCTTGACTTAAGAAAGAAGAATTCAGTTGAGAAGACTAAACAAGCAGAGGCAGAGAAAAAGACACAACAAGAAGTTCTTGCCAAAAGGGATCAAATTCAAGGTAAGAAAGTTCAAGCTTCACACCTCACTAAAGGTATTGTTATTCAACAGCAAGCTGATGAGGAAAGACCTTCCAAGCTAAAGAAGAAGCTACCTAAGATTAATCCAAAAGATAAGGGGAAGAAGCAAATATTGTCAGAATCTGAGAATGAAAGTGATTCAGATGATGACATAAGCAAAGTCATGTACAAATTTAATCAATTGGACCATGATGAGGAATATGGTTTCAGAGTGCAAGCACAACTTCGTGAAGAAGAATTACAAGAAGAACTTGCAGCAAAGAAGCATTTGCTAGAAGCCAAGAGAATACAGCAAGAATGGAACATACAAGAGTATGATAGGATTCAAGCTGAATTACATGCAAGTGAGCTTCTTGCAGAGTCATTAATAGCTGAAGAGAGAGGAGATGCTTATGATGAAGAAGAGAAATCAAAGTTGATTGTTGAACTGGTAAGGGAGAAACAAAGATTCTTTGCTAAAAAGAGAAGAAGAGAAAAGATTAAGCCTCCAACTACTATGCAGATTAGGAATCAAATGATGAATTTTCTTAAGAGAGTTAAGGGTTTTACTCATATTCAGCTGGTGAAGAATTTTTTTGAAGAAACCAAGACTTTGTATGAGCAAAATAAGAGAACTGAATTGAATTTTGTTGAGATTGAATCTAAAGCAGATAGAAAAGTTGTTGAAGAGCTTAAAAGACATCTACAACAACAAGGCAATTTGGAAGTACTCCTAGAATTGAGCCAAGCACTCCTGAACCTACAAATACATCTCCAACTATCAAGACCACTTATGTGAGGAAGAATAGAAAGGAGAAGGTAAGTTCAAGGGAGGAAGAGACTGCTCAAAGAATGAATGAAGGAGTTGAAGCTCAAGATATTGCTCAGACTGAAAATGTACAAGCATTACATACACAGTTAACAGTACACACAAACTTGGAAGAAGGTTCAAAAGAAATTGAGGGAACCTCCAAGGGTTTTAAAAGGAAAAGGTCAACCAAGACAAAGAAGAAAGCCAAAAGGGCTAAATCAACAGCAGAAGATAGTGATGATGATGAGATCTTAAAGAAGTACTTGAAGATTGTAAAATTTGAAGATCAATGTATTGATACAAAGATTTTTGGAAAGAGATCATCTATTGCTAGATGGATTTACTCTATGGATCAAGGACTTAAAGCTCATGGAATTCAAAGAACTGATGGCACAACAAGGATATTCAGACTTTTGGAGGATATTCTTCACATTCTTGACAGACAAGATATTCAGGAGCTTTTCAGGTTAGTTAAAGAAGCCAGTGCAGGTAAAACTGAAGTATCACTATTATATAGGGAATTTCTCTTTATGTATGAGCCACACAACTGTGATCAAGAAATGTTGAAGGAATTAGAGAATCAGGTTCATAGTTACTAGAGATATTATGGGTCATGTGGATTGCATATTTTGGATATAGATGATGTTACATACTATATGCTGCAAGAGAAAACTTACCCTTTCAAAAGAAGATTGTTGGAAAGGATGTTAGAACAACAATTGGAAGTTACAGAAGAATCTGTTGATGCTTTGTAGTTGATCAAAATGGTTAAACAAAAAATCAAGGATTTGAAAGATGAGGAAGAAGCTGAGAAAGAGCCTTATGTGTTTGACTTTCAGTCACACTTCACAAATGGTTCTCAGTTCACCATGTCTAACACACATAAGAACTGGCTACTCCATAAGTAAACGGTTTGTGGCAAAGACTTCTCAAATCCGTTGAAAGCTGATAGTTTGCTAAAAACTATATGGTTCTAACTCACCTTGTTTCGAGACAAAGAGTTGGCTAGTCCTAGAAAAACGATACTAGGTAAAGACTTCATCAGATCCGTTGATGGTTGACAATTTACCAAAAATTTTAAGGTTATCAGTACACCTTATTCATTATGAATAAAGTATTGGCTATTCCAGAGTGTACGGCTAAATAGTAAAGAATTTATCAAATCCGTTGATAGCTGGTGATTTGCTAAAAATCATGAAGCCACTACAAATTGGTTTTTGTTGTTAACTGTTTTATTTCAGGTATGAAGATTGCAAGCAAAGAAGTATTCAAAGAAGAAAATACTTAGAAGGTTTTGTCTCATCAAATCAAGACTGAAGTTCATGATTCAGAGTTCAAAGATTTAACTCAAAGAAGACAATTACTGTTGCTGCAAAGATAAATGAATGTTTAGAAGACACAAAGAAGATCATAGTTTGAAGACAAAGATGATACTCATGATGTTTGAAGATTATTTTATCAGAAGAAGATCTATATTGAAGTGTTTGGCTACATTCAGTTGGATACAAATAAAAATTACCAAGTTCAATCCAAGGATAAAAGAAAGACTGAAGACATGTATTTTAAATACATCCAGTACAAGAGAAACAAGAAGACAACAAGTTATCATTCTTGTTTAGGGGAGGATTGTTGGGAATTATTTGTTAAGTGTCAAGTACCGTCAGTATAATTGAAGTACTGTTAGTGTTATGTAAGTACCGTCAGTGTTAACGCGGTACATAGTAAGTACTGCTACTTATAAAGTAAGTACTTCTATACTGATTAGGACGAATATATCTTTGTATAAGATATGTCATAGTTATAGTTAGAGTATATCTTATGTGATATACTTAAATAGTTAGAATATTTATAATATATCGTGTGTGATATAGTTATCTTTATAGAATATTCTAAGGTTTCTAGGGTTCCTTACTCTATAAAAGGAACATAGGTACAATGTCTTTCATGTACCTCATTCAAGTCGATTAATAAGAGAATCGAATAGTTAAAAGTAATTCTGTTCTTCTGTGCTTTATAAGTTAGATTCCGCGTAACTTATTTAGTGTTAGTAAGAGTGCTCAAAGTGTTTTAGTTTAATTACAAACTACTATACTAATTCTTAGCAGAATATAGATCCAATCAAAGGGATCAACACTATGCCTATCCCTCAACCCACACCACCTTTGCCCTATCCATCGAGACTTAGAAAGGAGAAACGTTAAGAGCGCGACAATTACCAATTTGAGCTTTTTATGAAAATGTTTCGTGATTTGCATTTCAATATAAGTTTTGCCGATGCTTTGGTCATGATGCCTCGATTTGCCGCTAAGTTTAAGAGTATGTTAAACAACAAGGAGAAATTGCAACAATTGTCTAGTTGTTCATCGGTTTATCTTAATCGCATACTTCAAAAAGTCGGTGATCCCACTAAATTCTTGATTCCATGTGCAATCCAAGATATGGAAGAATGCTATGCCTTGGCCGATCTTGGTGCAAGTATTAATTTGTTGCCACTTGCAATCTTCAAATCACTCAATCTTCCTAATCTTACTCCTTCACTAATGTCTATCGAGTTGGCCTATCATTCCACGATTCCCGCATATGGATTGGCCGAAGACGTTTTTGTAAAAGTGGGAAAGATCTATTATCCGGTAGACTTTATCGTTGTCGATATTCCCACGGATCCTAAATTTCCTCTTATTTTAGGTCGTTCGTTTTTAGATACGTCTATGGCATTGATTGATGTGCATGCTAGAAAGATCACCTTACGTTTCAACGACGAGG
Source organism: Glebionis coronaria (assembly GCA_025667525.1). Classification (NCBI taxonomy): domain Eukaryota; kingdom Viridiplantae; phylum Streptophyta; class Magnoliopsida; order Asterales; family Asteraceae; genus Glebionis; species Glebionis coronaria. The sequence continues at coordinate 676,101,647 of CM046876.1, forward strand.
AACTGGTTATAAACGCAACACAAAACTCTCAACTTTCTCATGTTTATTCCGTCGCGACCATAAACCTCTTTTGATATGATCGATATCGTTTGCGAAGAATTTTCACAAGCAGTTTTAGTTTTTGGTGACGATGAAAATAGTGGCAATCCCACTATGCTCGATCCTATTCTTGATAATTCGACACCATCCTTCACTCCATTTGAAGGTGGTGGTTTTACGTTGGAAGAATTTGATGTTCCACCTACTTGTGACGAAGACCTCGACAACGATGAGGACTTCTCGATTATCAAGGATTTTCTTAATGATTTCCCATTTCCTCCACACGAGGAGGTTATGAGTATCGAGCCCAAATCTTCAATTGAGGAACCACCAATCCTCGAGTTGAAAGATTTACCTCCTCATCTTGAGTACGTATTCTTGGAGGAGGACGATAAGTTGCAGGTTATTATTGCGAAGGATCTTTCGAATGATGAAAAAATCGCACTTATCGATGTTCTAAAGGATCACAAAAGGGGCAATTGCGTGGAAATTATCCGACATTAAGGGGATCGATCCCAGATTTTGTACCCGCAAGATCTTAATGGAGGAGGACTACAAACCCGCAATCTAATGTCAAAGGTGGGTGAACCCCAAAATTTACGACATCATCAAAAAGGAGGTTCTTAAACTCCTTGACGCGAGAATGATTTACCCTATTTCCGATAGCCCTTGGGTGAGTCCTATTCATTGTGTCCCTAAGAAGAGAGGAATGAATGTTGTGCCAAACGATGCGAACGAGTTAATTCCAACTCGACTCGTGACCGGTTGGAGGGTGTGTATCGACTATCGTAAGTTGAATGACGCTAATCGTAAAGACTATTTTCCCTTGCCCTTCATGGACCAAATGTTGGAGCGTCTCGCGGGAAACGATTTCTATTGCTTTTTAGATGGTTTTTCCGGTTACTTCCAAATCCCCATTGATCCTCGTGATTAAGAAAAAACTACGTTTACGTGTCCATATGGAACGTTTGCCTATCGTAGAATACCATTCGGACTTTGCAATGCAGCGGGAACCTTTCAAAGGTGCATAATGGATATTTTTCATGACATGATCGAGAAGATGATGGAAGTCTTTATGGATGATTTTTCCGTGTTTAATTGTTCGTTCACTTCGTGTTTGTCGAATATTGAGAGAATGTTGAAAAGTTGTAAGGAAACCAACCTTGTGCTCAATTGGGAAAAATGTCATTTTATGGTTAAGGAAGGAATCATTTTAGGGCACAAGGTTTCGAAAGCGGGGATTGAGGTAGACAAAGCTAAGGTAGACGTCATTTCCAAATTAACTCATCCCAAAACCGTTAAGGGAGTTAGGAGTTTCCTAGGCCACGTGGGCTTTTATCGTCGATTCATCAAGTATTTTTCAAAGATTTCTCGACCCATTACATATCTCCTCGAAAAACATGCTCCTTTTGTCTTTAACGAAGATTGTGGAAGAGCCTTTGAATCCTTAAGAGGAAACTTACCGAAGCTCCCATTCTTGTTGATCCCAATTGGAACCTCCCCTTTGAGCTCATGTGTGATGCTAGTGATTATGTTATTGGGGACGTTTTGGGGCAACGTCATGAAAAACACTTCTTGCCTATTCACTATGCTAGCAAGATGATGACCGAGGCTCAACTTAAGTACACTACAACGGAAAAAGAAATCCTTGCCGTGGTGTATGCATTTGAGAAATTCCGACCTTACCTCGTCTTGACTTGATGCATAGTGTATACGGATCATTCGGCTATCAAGTATCTCATGGCTAAACAAGATGCGAAGCCGAGATTACTTCGTTGGATTCTCCTCCTACAAGAATTTGATGTCTAAATCCTTGACAAAAAAGGAGCCGAGAATCTAGCGGCCGATCATCTTTCTCGTTTGGAAGATCCTCACCAAAGTGTTTACGAGCCAAAGGAAATCACCGAAACATTTCCCCTCGAAGCACTTGGTGTAGTGAATTCTAAGCTTGATTCATCTACCCCATGGTTTGCGGACATCGCAAATTAACATGCGGGCAACTTCATCATTAAGGGTGTGACGACTCAACAAAAACAGAAATTCTTCGTGACGTCAAGTTCTACTTTTGGAACGACCCTTACCTCTTTCGGACTTGTGAGGATCAAATCATTCGACGTTCTGTCTTTGGTACCGAAGCTTCTAATATCCTTAGAGCTTGTCACGAGGGACCCACGGGTGGTCACCATGTTGCTAATCTCACGACTAAGAAGGTCTTTGATGTCGGTTTCTTTTGGCCTACTATTTATGGAGATGCACACGCACTTGTGAAGTCGTGTGACTCATGCCAACAACAAGGAAAAGCCTCACAAAATGATGAAATGCCACAAAACATCATCCAAGTGTGTGAGATCTTTGACGTTTGGGGAATTCATTTTATGGGGCCGTTCCCATCATCTCGTGGTAATAAGTACATCCTTGTCTCCGTTTACTACCTATCCAAGTGGGTGGAAGCTAAGGCTTTGCCTACGAACGATGCTCGTGTGGTAGTCAAGTTTTTGAAAAGCTTGTTTTCTCGGTTTGGAACCCCGCGTGCGATCATAAGCGATCGTGGAACCCATTTTTGTAACGACCAATTCGAAAGGGTCCTAAGGAAATATGAGGTTACACATCGGCTTTCTACGGCTTATCACCCACAAACGAGTGGGTAAGTCGAGGTTTCAAACCGAGCGTTGAAGAGGATCTTGGAGAGATCGATTGGGGAAAACCGACAATCTTGATCGGATAAGTTGGGCGATGCTTTATGGGCCTTTCGGACCGCTCATAAGACGCCCATCGGGTGCACTCCTTATAAGCTTGTGTATGGGAAGAATTGTCATTTTCCAATTGAACTTGAACACAAAGCTTATTGGGCCCTTCAACATTGTAATGATGATATTAAGACCGCGGGAAAACACCAAAAAATGCAATTGAATGAATTATATGAATTAAGAGATATTGCTTTTGAAAATTCATTGATTTACAAGGAAAAAACTAAAAAGTTTCATGACTCAAAAATTAAAAACCGGGTTTTTAACATTAGAGATCAAGTGTTGCTTTATAACTCTCGTTTGAAAATATTTTCCGGCAAGTTGAAATCCCGTTGGTCCAGTCCATTCACCGTTACCCAAGTTTTTCCTTATGGGACCATCGAGCTAGCTCAAAATGATGGACCCAATTTCAAGGTGAATGGACATAAGATGAAGCACTACTTTGGCGGGGAAGTTCCTGTTGATCCCAAACTTAGATCGATTTAGCTTGTGTAAACGAGATTAAATCAAGTTAAACACGTAGAGAAACTTTGTTGTATATGAAAGAATTCAAGTATTATGCGGAATTAATACTTAAACAAGAACACACAAACAAACTAAACCAAACTTTCACTTTGATTGATTAATCGAATTTGGATACAATGAAAGTGTAAAACTTATGAAAACTTATATTGAAACAAAACCTAAAGGCCTCCTTTTATAGATTAAGGAACCTTGTACAAGAGTCTACGTATCAGCTATTCTTGGTAAAGATAAACATAAGAAATACATTGTCGATAATATCTTTACTAGAAACATACTAGAAACATACAACTTGTAGACTAAGTCTTCTATCAGTGCTTGACTTCTTCTTATCAACGCTTGACTTCTTCCTGTCAACGCTTGTCCTATCAACACTTGATTTCTTCTTATCAATGTCTAAATTGCTCTTGTCAGCGTCCAAGTGTCCTGGCTATATTTTATTCCCAACAATCCTCCCCTAAACTTGATATCTATTCTAATAATCAAGTTTCTGAATAAAAACTAAGAACTAGGAGGATTCTTACAAATCTTATCAAATTGGAAATAAATAAACCTAATCAAATCTTTGGCCACATCACTTGAATAATCCATTTCCTAGTTGTGTTGTCATCATTTTCTTCAAAACTTCTTTGGACATAGGTTAATCAGCATCCACAAGTAGATACTCAGAAAACTTTGTAGAACTCAAATTATACACACCAGCTGCTGAATATAAACACCATTGAAGTCCACTGATATCATCCTCAAGATCCTTCCAAACTGGATCTTCTTCATATGGTGCACACATTCTCTTGAATGTTGACCAAAGCTTTATTCCATTGACTGAAGTAGGTTCTTCAGTCTCATACTTGGCCTGCATCAATCTCCAAAGGTCTGCCAAGTCTTCCCTATCCAGGCTTGCAAACAAAGACATCAAAGTAGTAAAAGTATGTACCTCTTTCCCATATCTTCCAACCATCCAAAACCCACTAGCATCTTCTTCATTGCTAACTATAGGGTTTCTGGAATCATGAGGTAATACTTCTACCATGTGTGAAGCTTCCATGGGTGAGAGCTTAAGACTCTTTCTAAAAACAGCTTCACTGGGATTCACTCTATCCAAATTTGGTGGAAATTCAAGTGGAACTCCCTTCTTCAATGGCGTTGGTGTAATCAAAGCCCTTTGGATCTCGATCTCTTCTGCAAGTTCTTCTTTTCTTTCATCTGAAAGGGGCCTAATAGTATTCTGCTCTTGCACCTTTGCCCATATTGGATAAGCCTTATATTCTAATTCATCAAATGACAATCCCTGCAACCTTTTAAAAGTCCAATCTGTTTGATGACATCTGAGCAACATGTAATAGAGCTCCCTTCTTTTTGTCTTGGTCTGTTCAAGAACTTTGCTAGCTTTATACTTCAAAATCACTTTGCAATCTCTTTGAACTCTAAGTAGAATGTCCAAACCCCAAATTTTGACAAAGTCATGTCTGGATTCTCCATTACTTTGTTCTCCCATGCAAAGTACATCTGAGCAACTTTAGGCAACTCATAATCTACCTGATTCTTCAATTGTGCAAGATTTTCCCTTGACAACTCATCACCATATTCAAGTCTTTCTGGTTCTTCAATAATCATGAAACTTGAATATGTGCTCTCATCACCACTGCTTTCCTTTCTCTCAATAGCAGTCTCCTTCATCCTATCTTCTTTCTCAAGTTGTGCAGCCAACATTAAATCAAATTTTACTTGAGCTGCATTCTTGGGAACCACTGTCTCTACCATAATACCTTTACCCTTATTTACTATATCAATGATGGGTAAAGATGATGATGGTACCTGTGTATACACTTCCTTGATGATAGCTGATGACTGGAATACATCAACCATACCTGCAGGTCTATCAACGTCCAAAACCTGTGTGTCAACGCCTAACTTACTCTTGTCAGCACTTGACTTGTCAGCGTCAAAACTCTGCTTGTCAACACTCACATTACTCTTGTCAATGCTTCTTGTGAAATGCTCCATCATCTCAGTAAAAGATAAATTCAAATTTGTAGGGGTAACCAATGAAGCATCAAAACCTGGTTGCCTCGTCAAATCTGTTCGAGCTTCAGCAATACCCAAAGATTCTCCTACATGTGAGCCTTTGTCACTCAAATTAATTGGCTCAGTAGCAGCTTCCTCCCCTTTGTAAGAATCCTCCCCTGATGAAAGGACTCTTCTCTGCCTTCTCCTAGTCACAGCAGCTTCCAAAACAACAATCCTCTCCCTCAATTGCTAATTAAAGCCCTAAAAATCAATTTAATTAACAAAAAGCCCAGAATGAGATTTTTTCAATTGTAAAACTCTAAAATATCCTATCTTAATTAAAAACTATTTTTGAAAATTTTAAAATTAATTAAAACTATTTAAAAACAATTAAAAACTATTAAAACTTAAAATAATTATAAAAGTTAACCTAAGGACAACAAAAATATTCTAAAAGTTGTAAAATTCCTAACTTAATGTATTTAACCTAAGAAAAATGTAAAAACCTGAAAAATATAAATTTAATTTTTAATAATAAAATAATAATAAAATAATATTAAAAATCCATAATTTATAAAAAGTTCTAAAAACTTGCAAACTAGCTTAATTTAACCTAAATAAACATAAAATGAACTTGAAATTACAAAAATACCCCTAATGGGCCTTCAAATGGGTCAAAAGTTCAAACAGTCACCTTAATGGGCTTTTAAAGGCCTAATAAGAAAAATGTTATCCAGTTAAGCCCAAAAGCTCCTATCTGACTCAAAATTTGATTCTGAACACAAGTTTTCAAAGGCCCATAAGCTGAAAATCTGAAATAAGTTGTCTTATATCAAACAGCTTATTCTTAATGGGCTTTTGAGCCCATTAAGCTATAAGCTAATGCCATAAGCTCAAATTAGACACACAAGCTTCTTTTAAGTTAATTAAGACTTCTGTGAAAAGAAATTTGAAATAAGCACAAGGAATAAGCCTAAAAATGCAATAAGCAATCTACAGAAAACGACAAAATAGTCGTTTTTGAGTCCTAGGCCACCACAAGAGCTGATTCAAGTTTCAAAAGCTTTTAAATGACTTAACTAAGCTTAATCAATAAAACGTTTTGTTGAGTCTTAGGATCTAGACTCATCTGGGATATCATGATCATGATTGTAATAAGCACAGCGGAACATAAAGAACACAATCATAACCAAGAACAAGGCTTTCACTAATGAAATGATTACTATTAATAAACTATTAACTACTACTCCTGGTGCCTCATAGGCTTGACACCAGGAGAACGCACACACACCTATGGTTTACATTGTTTGTGAATGAATGAATAACCATGTGTGCCTAACCCTCTTTATATAATAGAGGTACTAGGGTTACATCACAACCCTAGCTAACTATAGAAGCTAACTATTTGCTATTAGGTCCTTCATCTTGTTTTGGCATATCAACTCAAGATATCTAAGTCCCAACAATCTTCCCCTAGTTGATTTGACAAAACCAGTAAGCACAAGCTTCCCCTGAAGCTAATATAGATGAAGGCTAAGCTTCCCCTTGATCCATGCATTCTTCCCCTTTTTGTCACATCAACTCAAAAAGGATCGTCTTCCCCTTAAGAAGTGCACGGCAAATCCAGTAGGCTCCATGGAGAGATCACTGATGAAGAAAATCAAGTATAACGAATTTGATGAAGAAGTGGAATCTCCCAAACTTGTGTCTTATGTCTTGCACTAACCACGTGACGTCGAGCTCGAACAAAATCCTCAAAGAAATGAGACACTGAGCACAATAATGTAACCCCTTCAAGCGATAGCAAATGTACGCATAGAGCAAACTATCTTAAAAAGGCTACCACTCCTTTTAAGATATGAATAGATCGTACCCCTTCGCTAGATGTGCCAAGTCTTCGTCACCATAAAAACCAAGCAAGTTATCTTAAAAGGTGATCCCTTCCTTTTATGATATGATAAGAACACAAAACCTGTGAAAATCAACTACAACATAAAATAAGTGATAATCAAATGTCTTCTTCAATGAATCACCCCAATGAAATGATGATGGCTGAGAACTCCTCCTCCAGTAACAGTAGTGACATCAGACTAGTCACTAAAAGGAATCTTACTTGACTAGTAGGAACCAAAACCGGCCAAAGAAGATTAGTATACAACAAGCCAGCAGGAACCAGAAGAAAGTCAGCAAGAACATACACCTACCAGTAGGAACAAACCAGTAGGAACCGACCAGTGGTACAGACCAGTAGGACCCGACTAGTAGCAACCGACAAGTAGGAACCGATGATTCAACTAGGAGGAACCATCAAAGGTTACTAGGAGGAACCGAGAACATAACCAACATGAATATATATGACCAGTAGGAACCATAGCTCACCAATAGGAACAATATAACCAAACCTTACCAGTAGCATCTCAAAACCCTCTCTTTTTTTCTTTTCTTTTTCCTTATTTTTTTCTTTTTTTTTCCTTTTTTTTTTAAACACACATTCTGTCCCCACACTGTCGCAAAATCTGTTGCGAAACTTAAACTCGTCTTCCTCCAATACTGTTAGCGACACTCCAATCTGTCACGAATCTGTTGCTGTATAGTTGCTCACCTGGCTGTATGAAAATGAATATGGACAATACCTTACTTTTAGCCCATATATTAGAAAATCCAGCCCAAAGTCGTAGCAAACTCAGCAACCCATACTCAAAACGTGGACAGCCTACTATAAGTAGCAATCAAAAGATAATTATGACCCTGCCAAAAATTTCGCATCCCATCTTTCTCCTTAAATTTCAAGAGATATTTTCTCAAATTATTCCCAAGAAATCAGGAAGATTTGACAACATAGAACTCCGACATTTTAGCAATCCAAATATCCACACGTTTTCATAAAATATCCCATTTCCAAAATATGTGAATTAATACGCGATCCTTACAAGTCAGGCATTGACCATATTAAATTGTGTATATCATCCCCACGTAAGGTGAATCCCTAGAAATCAGCAACATGTACCTCCTATGTAACTGACCTCCAGATAATAAATGAAACGATCACTTCTAAAAATATTTTAGAAGATTAATTTGAGTGAGTCAAAATTAACCCCTAAACACTAGCAAAATAAAACGTGCCTTTCATAATCACCAGTTGTATACACGCATGACATACCAACTTCCATTTATTTTCACACGCCTTTTTTTTATAATATAGTCAGCCCACATATCACGTACATATCCCTTAAATCACGTAGGACATATAACTGTTTCCATAACTATAGATTCGTTTCAAAAACAAAGATCTGCCATATAACCGAACACCACATGTGTTTGACCTTATCAAACTGCCAATATTACGTCCAAAATAAAAGATATGTGTATATCTTAATTTTAGGAAGAAAAAGCTGTTTATCCTATCAAAACTTACGTATTATTCACCGCATACCACATACCAAATGAACAAATTCTTCAAGATAGTAATCGCGTCCAAAAACAACATCTATATTCCAAAAATAGTGTCGTGATTTTAGGAGTAAAAACGAAGAATATGCATACCAGTCGATCATGTGATATCCCATGTATATATCACGTCCCATGAAAATAGGAACTGCTAGCTATCAGCCACGACTGTCGATCAAACATAACTTGTATCCCACAAAGTCAGGATACACGATTCATAGCATTTGTAGCCATAATCTTTTTCCATTTGAATAGAACTACCAGAAAGAGAGAACCAACCAGAACCAATATGCAACATCTATCACACGTGTTTGACAGGAAGTATTTGTTAGGGCAACGATTATTGGACCACAACAGCTCCTTAACCCATGCAACATCAAGTCAGTGATCTTAATTCATGGCTGTGAGGTCTTGAACGAATTGATCAGCAACATAACAATTTTGGCAGCCAGTATGTTTGGTTTGATCCTGCTAGGGTTCATCATTGATCGATGATCAACTCACCAAAGCTAGCAGAATCAACCACATGAACACGAATCTTTATTCAGCAACAAGAACACTAATGAACAGCAACAACATCTAAGTAACATCGGATGAATAGCAGCAACATGATAGATCAGCAGCAACGGAACAACGTATCATCTAGGGTTTGTTGGGAAAAACCCTAGATCAGCAACTTTATTTGTATAAAAACTGAAAATACTAACGAAAACCTTGTAGATCAACCAGATAGAGAGCCAACAAGCTCTGATACCACTTGTTGAGTCTTAGGATCTAGACTCATCTGGGATATCATGATCATGATTGTAACAAGCACAGCGGAACATAAAGAACACAATCATAACCAAGAACAAGGCTTTCACTAATGAAATGATTACTATTAATAAACTATTAACTACTACTCCTGGTGCCTCATAGGCTTGACACCAGGAGAACGCACACACACCTATGGTTTACATTGTTTGTGAATGAATGAATAACCATGTGTGCCTAACCCTCTTTATATAATAGAGGTACTAGGGTTACATCACAACCCTAGCTTACTATAGAAGCTAACTATTTGCTATTAGGTCCTTCATCTTATTTTGTCATATCAACTCAATAAGCACACTCAATAAGCTGTAATAAGCAAAAAGGTACTTAATTAAAAGTCAAACTTATGAGTTTTCTAGCAAAAAGTCAAAGTCAAAGTCTATTAAGCTCTAGTTCAAACAAATGGGTCAAATGATGAAGATCTATCACAAAAAATAAGTTGTTGCAGGTCTGGATAAGCCAAAATGGCTTATTGATAAGCTAACTGAAAAATTGCACTAGCAGGGGCTAGTTTTGGATGTTGAGCAGTGGAAACTTTTTCCACTGCTTGACTTGTTGACTTTTTTGTCTTTAGTGACTTTTTTGAAGATTCAAGTTACACAAAGGCACCCAAATGATCAGTGGGTCATAAGGAGTCAAATACAACAAAGAAATCACAATCAACAACAACCAATTAGTACAGTTAATTCAATCAATCACCAGATCACTCACAAACATGAACAAATAAGCAGTTGAGTTTCAATAAGCACTTATAGCACAATTCAGCCCACCAAACTTAACCAAATGCATATACAAGCAATATTAAACTTAAATAAGCAAGTCTAAACAGGTTTCATGCAGTGATTCAAAGTATTGAGCAAGATTCAAGCACTTAAAATTACTAATGAACACTAAACATGCAGTTATGAACACTTGCTGATGCAATTGACTAACAAGCCAGATTCAATCACTCAGATCTATCACATATGTTATATAAATGATGTTTTAACAACTTTTAACCCGAAGCATACATAAATTCTAGATTTTACCAAAATCTTAGGTCAAAATCAGTCAAACTCAACAAGATATAGCACAATGTATGATTCAAGGTTTCAAACCCAAAAACTTGCAGCAATATGCACTCAACCAAGTATATATCAGATACCAAGCAAATACACAAACTTCTAACCACTCAATAACAACTTATGATTCAAGACAGGTAATCCCAAACACCCTTTTAACTTTTCAAATCAAGATTTTCAATGCAAAAATGCATTCCAAGGTTACCCAAGCCCAAATCAACACAATAACAGATAAGATAAGAACATTAGAACAAGATTAAGCTACAAAATCAGCAAGAACACAAGTCACACACAAATATCACAAAAAATCAAGATTTTAACAGATTTTGGGATTAAGTATGCAAACCTCATGGATGTACATCCACACTCACGAATTTTGAGCTTATGTACTAGCAAGAACAAGTACAAGCTTCCACAACAAAGCCTGCTAATATTCAACAAGGTTTTAAGCAAAATATCAAAATCATTAAGGTTGAAAATCCTTGATTAATGCAACTCTTGTACTCCACACTTGATTATCCCCAAGTTATAGGCTTCAACACACCTTGATAACTCAATATTAGGATGCTATGATCAGCTTTATAGCCCAAGAATTCCAAGATGAACCAAGAAACTTAGCAAAATATCAAGAAAAGTGGAAAATGTGCAAACTTTTGCACACTCCTTAAAAATAGGTTATGATTCAAGAACAAGTAAACATTAACAACAATAAACAGATTATAAGAGTGGAACTTGAGCTTTCTTCAACAAATTCAAACACATTTCATTGATATGAATATGAGATTTACAGATTTGTGAACAACTGAAAATTCAAGAGAAAAGTGCAAATGATGCACCCTAAGGCCTTTATATAGGCATACAAGTTATCTAGGAAAGCTGAAAAAACGTGAACCCTAGCTAATGAAGTTCCAAATTTGCCCTTTGTCTTGTTTGAACTTTTGAAGATCATGTGACACTTTCTTGTTTGTTTGTGGAGCTGGCATGGTAAAAACTTGATCAAAGGGCTTGTAATGAGCTTAGAAAGTAAGCTATAATCTCACACGTTGGATGACTGGCCAAGTTTTGGCATTTTATTCTTTGTTGCAGCAGGGGAATCTCTTGTAGGACAAAGGAGTGATGTGGCAAGTATTTTCAAGGTTGAGTTATTATTAAGGCATGCTTAATCATAAATCTGGAAGGTTTGATGGGTTAATTGTTACACAATTAAGAAAACCCAATATCCGGGTGAGTGGAAGATGATGTGGAGCCAGGGAGAGTTCTCATTGGTTGAGGGGGTTGAGTGGGACACGTGGGTGGTTGTGAGTGGTCTAGGTTTCTTTTATGTCTGGCCAGCTTTAACCCTCCTATTCTTCTTTATTTATAACTTTGTAAATAAACACTCAAAACCAGTTTTCCTTTGTATTGCAAGTTTCCAACTTCACACTTTTGCCCCAAATACTTTTCCAATGTATTTTGAGGGGTGTTTCTTGACATTTTGTGATTCTTGAAGGACTGATTTGGTATTTTCTTGATTGATAATGGTCTTGACTTGTTTGTTTGACTTCTTGGAGGACTGCATTGATGAAAGGGGACTTGTATAAGTATGGTGGCCAACATAGTTATACAAGTACCACGACATCAATGGATTCCTAAGCATGGTTGCATGAAAGAGGGTTAATACATGCTTGTATAATATATGTTGGATGGATTTGAGGGTATGTACGCCTATGCCTATATATGTAAATTCTTTTCTACTTATCGGTTGTATTCTTGGGATGGTTTGCTAGCTCGTTTCTCTTTGAGATGTTCAACTTCCGTAGTAGCGCATTTCTTGAGCCCTCATTTCACGTATTTGTTTGTACGGTACTTTTGGTGTAAAGTCTATTGAGATAGTTTAAAATTTTCTTTTTTTTTTGCGTTTGGGATAACGGTATCTTTTGTGTTGAGTCTTACATGGTAAAAAAATTGGAATTTACAAAGAGTTGAAATAGTTGTTGGTAGTCGGTGAGAAATAAGGGTAAAGTTTCGGAAGCGTGGTTAAACAAAAAAATATATAGCAATTAAGATCCACTTATGATCTTAGGGGATTAGTTAAGGACTTAGGGGTGTTTAATGAGGTTTAGAGGGTTAGTGCATTAAGGCGTAAAACATTCTGATTTTTAGGGCTGTCTTGTTTCGACTGTTCCGGGAAGTAGGTAGCACCTTTGGTCGAGTTTCTTTTTTTTAAATTAAGTTCAGAGACTCTACTTTTAAAAAATGTAAGGTTCGTCGAAAATGGAGTTCTGGAAGGTCGTCAAATTTTTTATAATAACAGTGTCTTGTTTAGGAATAAATTTGAATTTCGGGAATTTGAAGCAAAACCTAACCAAACGGATGGGATAGCCAAAGATTTTTTATTTGAGAACTCTTTATAATGTATGTAAAAGGACTGGAGTTTTTCAATAAATGTTATGGTGTTTAGGTCGGACTTTTGGTGACAAACATTTAGCATGTAAAGAAAATCGGTTTTGGTAAAAACGACTTTTAGCGTAGAGACCAAACGGAGGGGTAAAACGTGTAAGTAGAAAGAGAAATTTGTTGTTGGAGTTTTTAGATCATAGGACAACATAAATTCAGTTGGATAGGAGTCAAGCGTGGTGTTAAGTTTGGTTCATGTGGTCGTAATAATTTTCGGTTGTCGTTGGGTGCTTCTTGTGTCATTGGTCCGTTTACATGCTTCGTTTGGAGTCGATACATGTTTATGTTTGAGTATCTTTTGGAGTCTCATGGTTTTGGTTCATATTTTTAAATTCGTTCCCGTAAACTTTTGTTAGTTGTCCATGTGTTTGATCCGTTATCCGAAGTTGGGGGTCCTAAAATTTTTCGTGAACTTATATTCATTGGGAGCGTTGTTGTAGTCATACGGATGATCCAGTTGCGTTCTTATGATAGAGATGAGTTGGGATAGAATTTGAGAGTTCCTTAGACCTTAGAATACGTGGTTATATTTTGATGAGTTTTGATTTATGGCATTTATGAGTAAGGCTGAAATCGGGGTGACGATTTTAAACCCGTCGAGTTATGTGAAGGCTCCTAACTTGGTTTCAAGACAGTTCTTGTTTGATGAGTTGCGAGATTTAGTTAGGTTGGTTACATAACTTTATGGTTTTGATAAGTTTCCTCGTAGACGGTTAAGGCTCATGTGCTGTTGGTTGAGATTATTTAGTATGAACTGAGTTCACGCTTGAACGTGAAGGTTTTGTCAGGGATATGTATCTTCGTTTGTTTGCTGAGGATAAGTTTGAGTATCGGAGTAAATCTCGGGACGAGATTTCTATTAGGAGGGAGTGCTGTGACAACCCTAAATTTTGAGATTTGTCACATGTGACTGTTTTACCTTGATTATGTGTTGAGTGTGCGTTTATGTGTTATATATTTGTGTTTGAGATTTTGACTTGGGTTAAGACATCATTTTTGTAGTATGTGGTACGATATATGATGATACGATGGGAATAGTTCATGCTCATGAGTAAACATGGATGTGACTATGAAGTGATATGACATTTTTTAGGTCATTTTATGTGTATGTAAATAACTATGGGTATTATATTGTTATTTTATTTTTCGAGTGTAGGTATTTAATAGTGTGTACGTAATGTTATTAGGTAATTATATATGTAAGTAGTTAGTGGTACAGGTCGTAGTAGTTTAAGAGTTATAAATTAGGGATTTTATAAGAATAAAATTATTTAGAAATGGAATTTATGTATTTTTAATATAGTAGTTTAATTTATTAGTTTAAAGGATTAGGTGTAATTAATTAATTAAGGGATTCATAAGTAAATAAATAATAAATATAAATAAAGAAATATTAATTAAAAAACGAATTTAATAAATAAATAAATAAAAATTTATATTTTTGGAAAATTTTGTGAAATAGTCGGCAAAAGAAAAAAAAAAGAGAAAAAGAAGGGGGCTTTTTTGTATTGGGCTTGAACTAATAGTATATACTATATAAATAGCTTTGATAAAAAAAACACATACAACCAACAAATAAAAAAAACGCAGGAGTGAAAAGGAAAAAAAGGGAAAAGTTAGGGTTCTTGAAAAAAAAAACATGGTTTTGATCATCTAAAGGTATTGATCTTTATTAAATTATAGTTTTTATTTAATTAAATATGTTAAAATCATGTATTTAATCATATGATGGGTGAGAGTTTAATTTTCTGGAATTAAAATAAATTAGGGCTTGAATTTGGTAATTAATAAGGGGATTTAGGGTTTAAAACAGTTTTTTGGTATAAAATGGAGTAGGCAGAAACTGTCGATAAACTGTCAAATTCTGTTGCTAAACTGTCAGAAACTGTCGCTAATGTCTTGGCAGATTTTAGGTAAAATTGTTTTGGTCATATCTTATTTGTTTTTAAATCTTTTTGGGTGATTCAAAAGCCTAAAATTATGTACTCAGAATGTACTTTTCAAATATTCTGAATGTTTAGTAATTGTAGGTCAGTAGATTGGTCGAATTAATTGTACAAGTGTCGAGTTCAAGGTTAATTTTTGAACAACGTGGTTTAAAATCGTGTATTGGATATTTTGAGATAGTGGACACTTAGAAGGCTATCATGGGGCTAATTTGGGATGTATCTATCATAGGGATTATTACATTGATGAAGGATTAGAGTTTCGGAGTCAATGTTGACGTGTGTATTAATGTATTGTGTGCTTTAGATAACTAGTTGTTCGTGAGGAGACTTTGGATTGCTTTCGCAAGGTGAGTTCATAGTCCCATTTTCATTGAGTTTTTAAATGTTTTCTTCTAGTATGGGGATGGAGATGAAACTTGTGGTGTTCTTAAAATGTTTTGGTACTATATTTTTATAAACGTTTGGACATAGATGTGTTATTATGTGACATGCGTGCTTATGTGTTCACATATGTGCTTTGATATGTGTTCTGATATGTAAAGTCTTGTTTGTGTTGTGATTGGCTTTGGTACATAGATGTATGGGCGTCTATGGGACTACTTGTGATGTGTGTGGAGCGTGGGGCACGATCCGTCCTGAGTACTTGTGCATCGTCTCTTTGGAGGCAAGATATCTCGACGAGGATATGGTTCATCTTCTACTAGTCGTGTGGGAAAGATCCGGATAGTGTGGTGTGTTGTTCTTGTGTGTGTGATGGGATACTTCTTGATTGTTATAGTGTGGTTCATTGTTCTTATTGTGTGTTCTTGATTGATATAATTGTGCTTTGTTTGTAGTTGTATGTAACATGATTATGACATTATGATCCATTGCTTTAACTCGTTTTCTTCAACTTATTTACGGCGGTTGACAAGGTTTCTTAAGATGTTTTCGGTAATTTAAACATATGTTCTCACCAACTCTATGTTGACAGATTTTAGTGTCATTTTCAGGTGAGGTAGTTATGAAGGATGATGTTAGAAGTGGCTAGAGTCTAGAGGCTGCTAGGATTGCATTAGGAGGAATCCCTTTCCTCTTAGTATTTATTTAGTTTTTGAATAAGTGGTACATTTTAGAACCTATATGTTTGATGTTTGTTTATTTGTTTGTCGTTGGTAAGAGGTAGGCCTGTTACCTACTTACCTAGACGCCTGCATTGTTTGAGATATTGTCATGACATTGTGTCACCTTTTTATGACATTTCTATTTCATATAGTTCTCTCTATAGACACGCTATTGTTGTGATGATATCCATACGTCTCGCCCCATATACTGCCATGGTGGGGTGTGACACTAACATATCTAAAAAATGACTCACCTTGACAGGCCTTTCTTTTTCGTATCTTGTAAACATAAAACTGATATATAATCAGATTATCTAATATACATAAAACCCACAAAAGGTCAACAAAGAAATCAATAAAATCGACCT
Organism: Glebionis coronaria; assembly: GCA_025667525.1. Lineage (NCBI taxonomy): Eukaryota > Viridiplantae > Streptophyta > Magnoliopsida > Asterales > Asteraceae > Glebionis > Glebionis coronaria. The sequence continues at coordinate 676,118,139 of CM046876.1, forward strand.
TCAAGCCGGCAAACGAAAACCCTTATTGGGCTATTTCCAGCAATCGTTAAATGTGGGACTTTGAAAAAACTACATGAATCAAAACAATTGCTGATTAAAATCCCGACAAAACTACTCACCCATCTAAGCTAACCAACGACACCAGCCGACCAACAACGCCACACACCAAGAACGGAGGCAACGGAGAGACTAACGACAACGAAGGTTATGCGGTAGTATAGGTATGAACCAAATCACATCACGGACAACCAAAGTGGAAGCAAACAATGAATATAAACTGGAATCAAACGTTAGGAATGATCGACATCCCTGGTTACTGCTTCCCACAAAAACAACCACAAACCAAACCTCCTAGACATATCAATTCATCAGCAAGAAACATCAATCAACCATCGTTGGTGGCAAAGATGATGGAACTGATGGATCTAGTGGTTGTGGTAGCGACTGTGATTTTTAGAGAAAGAGAGAGGCTCGCATGCAGATCGGCGGTGTGTGTGTTTGATTTTAGGCTTTAGAAAGATGGTGGCGGATTCCAAAACATCGAAGAGGGTGCGTGTGTTTTTGTAAGCTTTATTTATAGCAAAGTTAAAAAAATTCAAATGTTACATTAAAAAAATTCCTATATTTATATAATTAAAAGTTGAAAAATAATACAACTATATGGTTGCTTCCTTACATGAGAAGCTTTATTGATTTTTTTCAACTTTAAACATTTCCTACCCTTCCATTATAGATAGTATTAATATAGATAGATTAGATGAATTTTGGTAAGTGCATCTTTATATCTTTAAGTGATTTACGAAAAATATGGTTGATGTATATATTTCTTGTTTGATCTCGAGTTTATATTTTAGAAGGAAAGGGAAAAAACTTGGGATGGTGACAAAAGAAATTGTGTCCTTGAGATTCGATAGGGAGAAGAAGAGTATAAAACAATGAATAGTAAACTACACAGAATTTACTATAGTAATTTTATAAGATGAAATGAATCAGAATTAATTTTTAAATCATTTTTTGGGGGATGTCCTATTTTTTCTTTCTAACTAGTTTTAATGTCCGTGCACGCACGAGACATGAACATAAACGATAAATTAAGTAATAATTTTGTTATTGTGATTTTATGTTTATTATATACTAATGTTATATGTTTGACTATATTGTTGTTTTACTGTGCACCGTGTAAATGAATATAAACTCACTTCAATTTTTATATTTCTCGAATTTCATTTTTGATATTTTTATTTTAGATAGTTATATCATATTTATTAATCAACAAATGATTTACATCAACCTTAACGTACACGACTTATAAATTTATAATTTTGTAATGCCTAATATCATTTTATAAAACAATATTAACACTTTAATACCTAAATAGTTATGATGCTCATGGACCCACTAGTTTTACATTATTTTTCATTATGTGATAATATCAATTAATATTTTTAGTAAATATATGTTGCACAAAAGATTTAACTTTGTTGAAGTGAAATATTATCTATCTTTTTTCTAGACATTGTATAATCTCGTATATTTATTTCATCTCAAAACGATGTATGATGTCCTGTATTTATTTCGATATTTATAATTAGTTAATAATAATTTACGTAAATTGCATTGTTTGACTTTGTTAAGTGTTAAAATACACATAGACAATAATTTTTTAAGTGTTAATATATATGTTGTATTTTTAAAATATAAATTTAGACGGTATAAAGTTTAAGGGCGTATTTTGTTTATTTTATAAAGTTACTAAAAGATATGGAAAATTATAAATTTACACCTAAGTTCATCTAATTTATTTAGAATTCAACCACCAAAAGTTTATTATTCCACTCCATCTTTTTTAAGTTTTTATTTTCACAAATTTAACAGATATATATTTGTGTGTTTACATCAAGATCTTCCACAAAAATCTTTAATTTTGACTAAACTGGTTTCAATTTTGACTTTTCTCCGCCAATCACATCGCTCGATTTTGCTTATTAGTCAAGATCAAACTATTTGATTGGTCAAATGGTTTTTTTACAACCTCCACTTTTCACTATAATTCTTAAATAATCTAATTCTTTTATTATATAAAAGATTGAAGAACATAAAATAAAAAATGATTTCTTATTCCTCTTCTCTCTATTTCTCTCTTATTTCTCCTCACCATCTCTTTTTCGGTTTAATACTCGAGATTATGAAATGTAATGGCATGATCTTCATGATGATTGTGATAGTGTGGCTCAATGTGGATATCCTCTGTGGTCACACTATACTATGAAGTAGTCGAGGAGCGTTATCCAATGACAGTTATAATTAGTGGTACAAACGAGCTGAGCTGCTGGTGAAAAGCTCGAGATAGGATCGGTAAAAAGCTCGAACAAGTCGAGCCTAAGCGAGCTCGAACTTAATTTGCAACTCGTTTATTAAACGAGCTCGAGACGGAGCTTTACGTACAAAGCTCGTTTGAGCTCGCGAGCCTAAACGAGCCTAATGTTTATATACATTCTTATTAACGAGCCAATTTTGATATTTTAAGAGCCGAGCTCGAGCCAAGTTTCATTTTTACATTTTGAAATCGTATAAACGAGTCGAGCTCGGCTCGGCTGGTTTCCACCCCTCACTTATAACTTCCTTCAGATTTGAAGCTGCAAACATTAATTACAGTTGCACATTTCTTAATCACTTATAACTTCCTTCAGATTTGATTCAAAAGGGGTCTTTATTATTGATTAATAATAATGTTGCATGTCTTCCTTCACTGAAATGACCCAACAATACATTATACACCGAATGGATGTCTGGTCATTCTATATCTATGACAATAGCAAACAAATACTAACAAGTTAAATCCAAAAGCTTCAACATAACCTATTCAGCGGTCTGCTACTCCATATGATCCCAAGCCCTAATAAGAAGCAATGAAGAATACTATTAGAAACCTTTACGGGCAGTAAATCTGGGAATGGTGAAGACGAAATATAAAATTAAGAAACATAACAAAGGGCTCTACAGGTGATTTGGTTTAATCTTAAGGGTGCACATGGGCTACCAAATGAAACAGTGTCAATGTATCAAGTATGATTATTCTTTATGCTATGTTCACAAAAGATAGTTAAAATGACAATTTTCTTTCTATAGTTTTCTAATGAAAGGTGTTAGATTGCATAAATTAGTGAATTTATGATTATGTATATCGTACTTATCATACCACCACAATGGTTCTGTACATCCAACAACTACTTTATTTACGTTCCATACTCTTTCGTAAAAGAATACTACGTATGACTTAATTCTATATAATCTTCTCTACTTTTGTCGAGTCAGTAAACCTTTTCGGATAATTGACTTACTCCTAGAATCCTAGTCATAAATATTTCTAATTCTAAACTAAGGCAAAACAAATTATAATTATGAATTCCCCCATATATATTTGTACGAAGTAGTGCAAAATAAATCTTGAAAACTGAAGTAGACACTAGCACACCTGCTTACGTATGCGTTGACGGTGGTATCAATAATTATCTTATCACCTGTTACAATATCAGGTGGCACCTACAAACAATTTACAAAATTATAAATTAAAAATTATTCAGCAAAAAACAAGCACACATATATTCAGTATATGTATGAACTTACCTCTACCGTGAGGCCATTGTCCAGTAACACATTTTTTAAACTGCTTCAAAGATGGAAAACAAAGATATGGTTAAATATGTATTGACTTTGATTAATCCGCTTGTTCTGTTTTATTAAAAAGATATTCTATTTTGCAAGTAAGTAACTCACGTCAAAGGGTATATATGCAAGTATGCCTCATTTTCTCTACTCGTATTAAATACGTATGATATTAAATTTGACAAAACTAACACGCAACAGGATGAAGAAACATACTGGGGGGTAGTTAGCATATCATTCATAGAGACTTCTGATTCGATCATGCCATTCATAGATACTTGTGACTCAACAACGGTACATGTCACTAGTTTAGATACAAGTGCATGCGTAGCCTCGCCATTGAATAATCCCAAAGAGACAGTGGCACCATCTATTTATTGAGGAAAATATTTTAGTAACAGAAACTGCGTAAAGTAATGGAAAACAAAACATCAACAAGAAAATTGCAAGAACACAAAATGAGATTTCAACTTTGCATAAAATAGCAAAGAGTTAGTTCATCACCTTCTAAACATGCCAGAGATTCACCAAAGAGTTGCTTGGTTATGCGCACTTGTACCGAAGTTTTAGGCCTAATACAAAAAAGAATGGAAAACATAGTTGTGTTGCTTGAGTCTACCTTTGAAAGGGATTTAAGCTAGAGGTGGAAAAAGGGTCAGGTTGAGTAAGGACATAGTGGGTCAAAACGGGTCATTATATTGTAGTTTGTGACCTTGGGTTATCCCAAAATTGAATAAATGATTTAGCAGCTTCTTTTAATATGAAAAACACATTGGTTTAATTTGTACTCGTACATATCTTACTCATTTGACCCATTACAGAGAAATCATAATCTGAGTCACACACTCACACCCATTCGTAAGCAAACAGGTCAAAACTCTCCTCTCTAATCTTAAACTTAAAGCTCTTAAAAGAGCAAAATGAGGAAATGGAAGAAGACAAGCTTACTCCATTAATACAACGCTGTCAGTTTCTTCATCAATGTGTAGGTACTTGAAAGACTTCGGATCAACAAATACTTCAGCGTACAGATCAGACTGGATTAGTACCTCGAAAGAAAAAGATTTACAATATCCGTTCTAACCAGAAAGTCAAGAGACATACCTCCTACTGACTCGTCATAACGAAACTCTTCGTGCACTTTGTTTCCGCTATCGATGTCAATAGAGGTTACCTGTTGATAATTTCAAGTAATATAGTAAGAATCTGTTTAAATAACTGGAAAGATGATATAAAGGAATGAGGAACAAATTAGGATAATAAGTCAATTATCAATATGGTTAAATAACCCGATACTACAATAAGAATCACAATTCAGCATATGAAAAAAAAAATTCGTTAAGGAGCCTTACACCGGCGATACAATATCCAAAGGGTAGTGATCTCACAACCTAAACCAAAGTCAGGTAGATCGATAAATGACAGTACAACCTTTGCATATAAAGGAGGAGTAAGGAGTTACTTCAAATACAAACTACTTGATAGACATTAGCAAAAATAGTACCTGGTATACTCTTCCTGAATTCCCAAGAAAATGTGGAAACAGCTTGGTGAGTAAATATGCAGATCATTGCCGACAGGGGCGCAAACAAAGGGAGGTCACAAAAGCTGTGGTTGGCATGGCAGTGTGGGTTTTTCAAAAATTTTTGGACTTCTATCAAAGCTTTTATGCAATTATGAACTCCACGTAACTTTCTCCAAGGGTCATGCAACCCAAGCGAAAAAATTGTAGTGTAAAATTTCAAAACTATCCCGAATTTTTTTATAATCTGCCCCTTTAAAATGATTTTGTAGTGTAATTTATTAAAATTATATTAGAGTGTGACCCGAGCCGAATCCGCCCTGATTGTCGACATGTGTAGAAGTAAAAAAGTAATAAGGAAAACAAACCTTTTCTTTCAAAAACCTGTCCTCGTCTCATCTGCACGCACGAAATAACTAATTAGAGCCCTAAATTCACCACCCAAACAGATAAGAGGGTGATTGGGACTGCTTAGTATTCCTACTTATAAATAAGCACTTATAAATTGCGAAAAACAAATACGTCAGGGAGATTTGCAACTCTTGCAAAAAATCACATCTAAAAATACTTACGTAGTAAATTTCAGTCAAATTCACCTAAGTACAATTTTTTATTTGGCACTTGATAATCAAAATCAGCTAATTTATTTTTGAAAAAAGTCTTTTTGTAAAAAATCTTGCATGTGCATTAAACATTTATGAATTTAATATCAAAACTAATACAGTAATAATTACTTAAACAGTAATGCATGCGACATATCAGAATAAAGTTACTCACATAGAGACCAACAGCTTCGAAGGATCGGACCTGAGTAGCGGACCACGCGGCTGACATAAGTTGATGACGGTACGGACGACCAAAGTTAGTTGCAGTGGTCATTATAAAGTGGTTACGAGGTGTTGTAAGCCTGCCGGAGAGTTGTTTAGCTTTGGCCATCAAGACGGCTCTCATTGTTGACGACGGTAACAAATTAACCGTAACTAGGTCAAAATGTTATATATTTTAGCCCCATCACCTTCATTACAGTATTATTTTTAGAAAAAATTTCATGTTTGATCCCTATTGTTTACACAGAAAATCAAGTTTGTTTCCTATCTCAAAATAATTTCACCGATCGTCCCTATCATTTACAATTTCGATCAAAAATTGTCCCTATCTTGGATGAGGGTTAGTTTTGACTGTTAACTCTTATGACTTGAGGGGTATTTCAGTCTTTTAGTTATTTCTTTTTAAAAAAATTCATTCTTATCTCTCTATCTCTCTCTCAAATCTCTTTCTCTCTCTCACCTTAAATGTAGAAAAAATATATCCATCTCACTCTCTATCAAAACCCAGATCTGATTACAAACTTTAACTAAAATGAAGGTTGCACCACCTCTACCAATCCTTCCACAACTTAGATACCACCACCAGCAAATTAGCCTTAAGCCCATCTCATTCCCATCACCTCGTCTTCCGTATCCACAAAACCTCAGCATCGCACTAATCCCAGCTCCCTCTATTGATCCCACGACTAACAACGCCCAAACCCCAGCTTCCTCATTTGAACCTTCGATTAATGGGACGAATGTTTCTCAACCTTCTAAATCAGAAATGGTGATAAAGAGTAAGAGTAAGGCTAATGTTTCTCAGCACATTTATAGATATCCAATAAGACGTTTCATCATATCTCCACAAAATATGTTCACGCGCCTTCGTTCGCTGAAAAGCTTGATTTTCTGTGTAAACGATAGAGACCAAACATAAAAAAATTTCTTATTTTTATTAAATAAGGTTTTTGCTATTTGAGAGTTTAAAAAATACTTAAAAAATTATCAATAACAAACACAAAATAATATACAACATGTTAAACAAGAAACTTGTTCTCAACATCCATATTATTTTCATCTAACGGATAATATTAAATATATTGTATTTTTTTACATATTTTTTATAGTTTGAAAATCTCCTTAAACGTTAAGTGTTAAATGAAAAAAATATAGCATCGCGACGAGCATTTAATTTTCTTTCTACCAATATGGACTATGATATACTTTTAAAGAATTCGTCTTTTTCTCGTTGTTAAAATTTACGTTAAATATTATATATAATAATAGTGTTTTATCATATATGATACCAGTATCAAATCATAAATTATTGTTAAAACATATATGATATTGGCTTATATCATATATGATAGGAGTATTAAATCATAAATTATTGTTAAATTATATATGATATTGTCTTATATCATATATGATAAGTGTTAATGCAAATGATGCCTAAAACATATTTGTAATAACTAGTTTCTTGGTTTTGATCACGGTAAAGTGTAAAAACAATTATCGTCAAAGATAACCGTAAGACGAATTATTTAACAAACACTATTATTAAGGTAATAATCATTTAAGTCTTACACAAAAGTATCTTATACATGCTTAATGATCATTAAAAGTGATTTTAACGTTAAAACTCACATTTATAAAAAAAGTGACAAAATATTTTAATAAACTTTCTTTTTAAAAAATGTTTTATTAAATGGAAAATGGAAATCTGAATTTGCCATATTCCAAATGGCCTAAGAATATCCTTTTAGTATATGATTTTCATCAGATGACATTCTCCCATTAGAATACAAAAAGGAGTGAATTCTAAAGCCCGCGGATCATTAATGATAATGAGCCGCATGCCTATTTAATTAGTCGCGCTCAGACTAGCCGTTGGACCTTTTCTCCTATAAATAGTGGATCAAATTTTTCATTTTCTAATGAACCTTTTTGGACAGTTATGTGTTTCTTATTTCCTTTCTATATTCCAATCATTAGTAAATTATCACTTAATGTTTAAGTATGTTTACTTATAATTATTCTCTTGATCCTCTTCTTTATATGTCACTCACAAATTTGTGATGTGATAAAAGATGAAGCCTTGATGAAGATCATCCATATTTAGATCTAGTCATGTTCATCATATTGTTTATTTGTGTCTTGTATAGATCCAAGGTATTTGTGTATACTTGGATTATTCTGGTGTAGATCCAAGGTATATGTGTATACTCGGATTAGTCTTGTGTGGATCCAAAATATAAGTGTATACTTGGATGTATCTTGTGTGTCAGTTCTCACTAAAATCCAAAGTGATGTAATTGTGAGTATGTGTGTTTGAGTTCTCACTTAACTAGAAAGTGATGTGAGTGAAGATTGGTTCTAGCTTAGGATTAGAACTCGACATCTAGTCTTGTGTCGGAAAAGAATATGGACGACGAAGATTGGTTCTAGCTATGATTAGAACTCGACATCTAGCGTTGTGTCGGAACAAAAGATGGGCGACGAAGATTGGTTTTAGCTTAGGATTAGAAATCGACATTTAGTTTAGTGTCGGAAAACATTCACTGCAACAAATGAGTTGATATTTCACACTTATTAGGGCACTTTTTCACATTTTAAAATGTGTGAATTTGAAAATTTCACCATTTCATTAGTGTTTTTGGTGTGAACAAATTGGGTGTAACAGAAAATTCACACTTTTAAACGTGAAGATTTATAAAAAAAACTACACTTTTATGTGTGAACTTTTTAATACATCACACTTCTTAATTAGTTCACACTTATAGTGTGAACATTTTATAAATAAAGTTTACATATTTTAAAGTTTGAAGAAAAAATGTAAACAAAAGCTAAATTTGTTGTAGTGATTGTAAGCAAAATTGTAAGGTTTTCTCCGCAAAAAAAGAAGCATGTGGATGTAGTGGAAATCTCGAGTAAAATTGAAGAATGCTCATAGATTGTTACAAAACTCTACAGATCACAACCAAATCATCATTTCACAATGTTACATCCATTCTTTATCTTTGACAATATTTAACTTTGTGTGAGCAAAATATGTATGTCATACATTCAACGGCATAAGTATTCAAGCACAAGAAGATCAAAAACAGGATGAGATAAGGAGCAGCAATTTAAATGCGACCTTTAACTCATTTTGTCACTAAATATGAACTACCGAATAAAGATTTATTATCTACCGCTTTAAGCTACTTCTTGACGCCAAATTGCATGACTGATTAATTAAAGAGAATGCAAGTTCTTGATCCTTTGGATAACATTTTCTATCTCAGAAGATGGTTCAAAGTCCATGAATATGGTGTAATCGGGTGCCATACTCCTTTCTCCAACAAAAGCACGAAATGATTCTACAACCGAATCACCAAGAGAAGTGAGGTTGTATCCTCCTTCCAAAAAAAACACACATCGGCCACCACACACATCTTTTGCAAGTTGTTTGATCTTTAATGCTAACCTGTAATACCCTCCTGTTGTCATCTGGAATTTGCCCCCGGTCTCAAGGACATGTCCATCATATCTAAGAACAAACAAAAACCCCGAATTAAAACAATGAACGCAAGGAATGATATATGTGTTTTGGTAGATGAAGGAAGAAAATCACCCTGCTGATACTAGAATAATGTCGGGGTTGAATTTTCTGACGGCTGGTTCAATGACCTCATCAAACACAATTCGCATGCCCACATTACCCGTAAGATTTGGCAATGCGACATTAATTGTCTTTCCTTCACCTTTCCCACACCCTATATCGTCAATTTTTCCAGTATCAAGAGAGTAATGTCCATCCTAGATTAATATTGAGATGCTATAATAGTTAATAACAGATAATGAACACATGTACTGAAATTACTCAACAGTCGACACTGAATAATACTGATACCAGATGTACTTCTGTTGTTAACACTACAACAAAATCAAGGTTTAGGGTCGAAAATTTCGACCCTAAATATAAAGGGTATTCGACCCTAAATTTTTAGGGTCGAAATATTTGACCCTATACGTTCGACCCAAAAATTTTGACCCTAAAAAATTAGGGTCGAAATACCCTATGTATTTTAGGGTCGAAAAAATGGGGCCCACCACTTTTCAGCCAAGTTTTTGACCAACATTTAGGGTCGAAACCTTTTGTAATTTAGGGTCGAAAATTTCGACCCTAAATATTATCCACGTGTAAATAAAAAAAATATTGTGAAAACGTTTTTATTCGTTTTAATTTATTAAATTAGGGTCGAAACCCTCTTTCAAATTTAGGGTCGAAAATTTCGACCCTAAATATTATCCACGTGTAAATTAAAAAAACATTGTGAAAACGTTTTTATTTGTTTTAATTTATTAAATTAGGGTCGAAACTTTTTTCAAGTTTAGGGTCGAAAATTTCGACCCTAAACATTTTATATTAATTTTAATGACAGAATCATTGTGGAGGTTTAAACTTAGGGTCAAAATTTAGGGTCGAAAATTTCGACCCTAAGTCTTAGGGTCGAAATTTCGACCCTAACTATAAGTTTAGGGTCAAAATTTCGACCCTGACTATAAGTTTAGGGTCGAAATTTAGACCCTAAATGTTGCCTGGGCAAAAAAAAAACTGCATTGAGCAGCTTGTTTCCAGATTTTTTCTGATTTTTTTCCCGAAAAAAATATATATTTCAACAAATCCACAATATATACATATATTAATATTGAAATTTAAATTTAAATATATACATATATTAATATTTTAAAAGCATTCAGACTAAAAGAAAATTTTAAAAATATATTTAATAATTTAGGGTCGAAATTTCGACCCTAAATATAAACCGCGAATTTTTAAAATTTTTCGTGAAAATTTTTGGTGTGAAATTTTAAATTTTTCGTGAAAATTTTTTAAAATTTTAAATTTAGGGTCGAAATTTCGACCCCAAAATATTAAATATTAAAAATAAATTTTTTTAAAATTATTTTTAATCATTAAAAATATATTATACAATACATAAATTAAAATTATTTAAAATATTAAATTTAGGGTCGAAATTTCGATCCTAAATTATTAAATTTAAAAATAAATTTTTTAAAAATTATAATTATTAAAAATATATTATATAATACATAAATTAAAATTATTTAATATTTTAAATTTAGGGTCGAAATTTCGAGCCTAAATTTTTGGACCCCACCTGCTTTTTGACGAGCCCTTTTGGGTTGAAAAATTGTGGGCCCCCACTTTAATTTAGGGTCGAAATTTTCGACCCTAAATATGGTCCGACCCTAAACCTTGATTTTGTTGTAGTGTTAGGAATTGCAGCATCATATAATTAATTAGATGTTTGACTGTTAATTAAATTATGCAAGTAGTAAATAAAAGAAGGAAGGTTCTTTTGGTTGGTTATTGCTTACTTGGTGAGTTGAAAGAAAGAATACATCTGGGTCATTATAGAATGCATCATTAGTCCCATTTCCATGATGAACATCAAAATCGATTATGAAAACACGCTGTAGCCCATGAACACGTTGAGCATATCGAGCTGCAATAGCAATATTATTAAAAACACAATCTCCCATGGGTAGCTCCCCGTTTGGAACAGCATGATTTCCAGGAGGTCTTATTAATGCGAAACCAATTGGTGAGTAGACATGTATTTTCGATGCCGCCACCTATAATAATATGATCAGAACACATAACTGTATTTTTATTTTAACCGAGTCAAAATATTGTGTGGCCACTAACTGAAATATAATGATATAGTCAGGCTTACCACAGAATCAATCACAGATAGACCTGTTCCAGCAGCAACCAAAGACTCTTCAAGTGTCTGCATTCATTGTTTACGTACATATTCCCAAAAATTATAATAAGACTTACTCAACATAACAGAATACACACATATATCCAATATACATATACAGATAACTTATAGTGTCTTGGACAAGTCCAAAATTATTAAAATTAACTTAAGCTCGACTAACAATTTTCTTAGTGAGAAATTAATATCATCACAAATGTGCATGCACATGATATAACCTTACCTTGGCAGTAACGTATGAGGGTTCAGTGCTTTCAAAGAGTACGACGCCCGATTCTGAAGACTTAGCCTCTTCTGTTATCTACATAAAACAATTAATTGAAAAGTTAAGGCAAATTCAGATAATAGCTATTATTTAGATGTACGTGTTTCGAGAGCTATTTTTTGGATAAGAAGATCTGTAAGAAATCTGGCTGCTGCATAACATCAAGTGTTTAGATTTGCTATTATTTAGATGTACCTTTTTTGGTGGAGAAAACGAGGTGTATTGTGATATAAAAGTAATATTCTTTCATTTTAGGTTCAACTGTTGAGGAGGATGTGAATAGGTTACTCTATTGAATTTACTGAATGTGTTTTGTGAAGTTGAAATTGGTATGCAACCGACACCTCAATATCTAAATGGTATATCTGGGATGTAAATATGATGAACCAGTTTTCCAAAAACTTGTAATTCCACATAACGATATGTTTGGAAATTAAAGATACTCTTCTTTTGTCCATGGATAATTGACAAGAAAGCGTGTATTACCTTTTCAAGCGAAGAAACATAAGATCTTGAATGCACATTTGTAATCTCTTCCATTGTAGCAGTTCTACTATTGTCAAGTTGAATGATTTGAGTCGCTCGAAACTGCACGCATGTTACATATACCATGCATATGATTAGTACAAACGAGAATTTTTTTCATCACAAGATTCATAAGACAGTTTAATGGTCCCGTTATTAAACTTTGTTAAGGAATCCTCCTCCTCAAAAATGCATGCCACAACATTAAATTTAACAAAACTTACATCCTTATGTACCTAGTGCAAATTGATCTGATGACTTTTTCATCCCAGCTTGCACATTAACTTATTTATACAAATGAAAGTCTAAGACATAGTTTCTCTTTACCTTTGGAGTAAGTTTTGCCTTTTCAAGACATCTCAGAATATAAGTAACTCTTTCATTGCCTTCACCGTGCATCACCTATAATCAATATTATATAAAAGCCAAGTCATGAAATGTAAGTAGCATAGGTTGATAACAATATATGTAACCAACTTTTTATAGTATTCTTCTAAAAAATGATTTCGTGTATTGATCTTGTACGGATTATTTAAATAGGAAAAACAATACATTAGTAAACATAGATAGATTTTCAGATCAAGATAAAAATAAATGTTAGAAAAGATCTTAATCAATGAGTTAGGAAAAGATAATGTAATTTGATACACACATCGAAAGTACCTTGTTATGACCCAATGAAGGAGCTACACTGTAAATTACTTTGACATTACTACTATCAATTGATGCTTTGCAATGCTTTGTCCTCAAAGTCACACAGAATCGACGACAAGCTGCATATTGCAAAGATTTATCTTTAAATCGAAGGCAGTGCATATTTGTGTATTTACAGACAAGCGAGTCTCATTTTTGATTGTTAAATCACTCCATATCCACCAAATTATAGAAAGTATATTGTGTAATTTATAAATTTACTTTATTGAAAAATAACATTTTACTGTTTTAATATTAAAAAATTAACACTAAAAGGTTATTTTTCAATCAATATGACTCCTTTTTGTTTTCTTTATATTAGATACATCTATATATATATATATATATATATATAGTGTGGGTGATTAGTGATCTGTTTGATTTATTTTTGAATTTAGAAAAACCTATAAATTCACATTTAACATGCTCATAACTTGTTAAAAGTGAGATTATAGTTTTCTCAATTTAAACAGGCATATTAAACCAAACAATTCCTATGCACACTTTACCACATTGTTTTATTATTTGAGATTGTAACTCGAGCTTGAAAAGAAAAAGTAAACTGTTTTTTTTTTCTTTTGTTGTTTACACAAACAGCAACTAATCTGGATTAATAACTGGATATATGGGTTGTTCTAAATTAAAAAAGATGCATCCTTTTAAAAATCCCAAAATTCAACTCCAGTGAAAGTGCAAAAATCCTAAATTCATAGTTTAAACACCAAGATTTTTACGGTGATGAGATTTTACCAATTTTGTCGCCTTTGAGTTGTTAACATATTTATAATTCACCTCCATAAAATATTAAAACTTGATTAATCTTAGTCTTAGTGTACATTATCTCTCTTTTAATGTATTCAGATTATAAGATAGACTGAAATGTTAAAATCAAGAAAATTATACTTTTATATAATCCTTTAAGAAATTTCAACTTTTCATTTTGATAATTCAGTCGATTATTCATTTAAAAGTACAGACTAGTTGTTGATTCAAACCAAGAACAAAACACAAAATATTATAATTCGAGTTATAAAAAATAAGAATATAAAACACACAATAATTAAAGTAAAAGAGTTTACCTTGAAGAGTAGATGGATGCTTCATCGTATTTTTTCCACAACTCAAAAACATGTTTATTAACAACGCTAAACAAATCTTTGGGATACTAGGGTTTCAATATTATTTTTTCTGGGTTATATATATATATATATATGATAGTTTGGAGTTTTTTTATTATAAAAATAAAGCAGTGGCCCCCATGATAGGCCCAGTTTAGTTAAGTGAAACGCCCTTGACTCACATTATTATTATTACTACTAGTTATTTTCGATTATTCGGGTTGTCAATACTTCAAAACCGTGACGCTGGTGATACCTTAATATTTTCCCAATTTAATTGCATAGAAGCTACTAAAACAAATTAGAAACTAACAATAGTGACTAAACCGCTATATCAATATTTATTAACTATTTATTTTAAAAGCGTGGGGAGAAAAAGCAAATAATTAGGACACATGAGTTTTTGAAAGAATACGAGTACTCTACGTTTAGCATAGTAACTTATAATTAACTCTATCATTTCTCGTCCTCATTTAAGAGACTTAGCCTAATATAAGTTAAGGAATCGAAGCTAAGTGCTCAACACGCACGGTCGAGTCAAAAATTACTCTTATTCTCGCCATCAGAAAATCTATATTCGTGTCTTAAACACTTATGAAAACATGATTTTTTTTAATATTTGGCCATTTTTATCCTTATTTTGCAACAAAACGATAACAAAAAGATAAACTTTGGAAAGCGTGAAGGTTTGGCAAGGCAAGTATCTATTCACCCCCCCCCCCCCCCCCCCAATACTAAAGTTAAACATTGTACTCAATGTTTTGAGTCTAAGGTAGAATACCCCCATACTAGAGACGTAGTCGAATGCATAACCTAGCATGGAAATGGTAGAACCATTAAATCAATAGCCGTTTATGAAGTGTGCTAAAACCATAAGGTTAGAACAATCAAGGATATATCATATGGATATCGAGAAATTATTCAAAGCAAACGATCGAGTGCTCACGTAAAATGAACACGAGAGGCTCCAATCGTGAAGATAATGATCATCTAAAAACCACAAGTCACAAACAACCACAGAACAAAGGTTGGAAGGGCACAAATCCCCTCACATAAGCTATATTAGAAAGCGATAATATGTACATGGATAAGCATGGGAACTCCCCGACGAGGCACCTCGTTTTTGATTACCGAGTCATGAGCTCGACTCGATCCCCTCATTACTAATTATTGATTGTAGTGTTTTACTACTCTGTAGGAAAAGAGCGTAAATAGCGGAAAATATTAAATACGACGGTTTAGGAAACAAGTGTGTCTAATACTGGTGAAATCAACATTGTTAAAGATCAAGTACTGCTAAGCCAACTAAGCCGACTGCAAGTACTGATGACATTGTTGAACACCCAAGTACTGCTAAGCCAACTAAGCCGATTGCAAGTACCGCTGGTGATCATCCTTCACTAGAAAGTCAAACTCCTTTTGGAGAGGATGAGACTTTAGCCCAATTACTGCTTGACTTAAGAAAGAAGAATTCAGTTGAGAAGACTAAACAAGCAGAGGCAGAGAAAAAGACACAACAAGAAGTTCTTGCCAAAAGGGATCAAATTCAAGGTAAGAAAGTTCAAGCTTCACACCTCACTAAAGGTATTGTTATTCAACAGCAAGCTGATGAGGAAAGACCTTCCAAGCTAAAGAAGAAGCTACCTAAGATTAATCCAAAAGATAAGGGGAAGAAGCAAATATTGTCAGAATCTGAGAATGAAAGTGATTCAGATGATGACATAAGCAAAGTCATGTACAAATTTAATCAATTGGACCATGATGAGGAATATGGTTTCAGAGTGCAAGCACAACTTCGTGAAGAAGAATTACAAGAAGAACTTGCAGCAAAGAAGCATTTGCTAGAAGCCAAGAGAATACAGCAAGAATGGAACATACAAGAGTATGATAGGATTCAAGCTGAATTACATGCAAGTGAGCTTCTTGCAGAGTCATTAATAGCTGAAGAGAGAGGAGATGCTTATGATGAAGAAGAGAAATCAAAGTTGATTGTTGAACTGGTAAGGGAGAAACAAAGATTCTTTGCTAAAAAGAGAAGAAGAGAAAAGATTAAGCCTCCAACTACTATGCAGATTAGGAATCAAATGATGAATTTTCTTAAGAGAGTTAAGGGTTTTACTCATATTCAGCTGGTGAAGAATTTTTTTGAAGAAACCAAGACTTTGTATGAGCAAAATAAGAGAACTGAATTGAATTTTGTTGAGATTGAATCTAAAGCAGATAGAAAAGTTGTTGAAGAGCTTAAAAGACATCTACGACAACAAGGCAATTTGGAAGTACTCCTAGAATTGAGCCAAGCACTCCTGAACCTACAAATACATCTCCAACTATCAAGACCACTTATGTAAGGAAGAATAGAAAGGAGAAGGTAAGTTCAAGGGAGGAAGAGACTGCTCAAAGAATGAATGAAGGAGTTGAAGCTCAAGATATTGCTCAGACTGAAAATGTACAAGCATTACATACACAGTTAACAGTACATACAAACTTGGAAGAAGGTTCAAAAGAAATTGAGGGAACCTCCAAGGGTTTTAAAAGGAAAAGGTCAACCAAGACAAAGAAGAAAGCCAAAAGGGCTAAATCAACAGCAGAAGATAGTGATGATGATGAGATCTTAAAGAAGTACTTGAAGATTGTAAAATTTGAAGATCAATGTATTGATACAAAGATTTTTGGAAAGAGATCATCTATTGCTAGATGGATTTACTCTATAGATCAAGGACTTAAAGCTCATGGAATTCAAAGAACTGATGGCACAACAAGGATATTCAGACTTTTGGAGGATATTCTTCACATTCTTGACAGACAAGATATTCAGGAGCTTTTCAGGTTAGTTAAAGAAGCCAGTGCAGGTAAAACTGAAGTATCACTATTATATAGGGAATTTCTCTTTATGTATGAGCCACACAACTGTGATCAAGAAATGTTGAAGGAATTAGAGAATCAGGTTCATAGTTACTAGAGATATTATGGGTCATGTGGATTGCATATTTTGGATATAGATGATGTTACATACTATATGCTGCAAGAGAAAACTTACCCTTTCAAAAGAAGATTGTTGGAAAGGATGTTAGAACAACAATTGGAAGTTACAGAAGAATCTGTTGATGCTTTGTAGTTGATCAAAATGGTTAAACAAAAAATCAAGGATTTGAAAGATGAGGAAGAAGCTGAGAAAGAGCCTTATGTGTTTGACTTTCAGTCACACTTCACAAATGGTTCTCAGTTCACCATGTCTAACACACATAAGAACTGGCTACTCCATAAGTAAACGGTTTGTGGCAAAGACTTCTCAAATCCGTTGAAAGCTGATAGTTTGCTAAAAACTATATGGTTCTAACTCACCTTGTTTCGAGACAAAGAGTTGGCTAGTCCTAGAAAAACGGTACTAGGTAAAGACTTCATCAAATCCGTTGATGGTTGACAATTTACCAAAATTTTTAAGGTTATCAGTACACCTTATTCATTATGAATAAATTATTGGCTATTCCAGAGTGTACGGCTAACTAGTAAAGAATTTATCAAATCCGTTGATAGCTGGTGATTTGCTAAAAATCATGAAGCCACTACAAATTGGTTTTTGTTGTTAACTGTTTTATTTCAGGTATGAAGATTGCAAGCAAAGAAGTATTCAAAGAAGAAAATACTTAGAAGGTTTTGTCTCATCAAATCAAGACTGAAGTTCATGATTCAGAGTTCAAAGATTTAACTCAAAGAAGACAATTACTGTTGCTGCAAAGATAAATGAATGTTTAGAAGACACAAAGAAGATCATAGTTTGAAGACAAAGATGATACTCATGATGTTTGAAGATTATTTTATCAGAAGAAGATCTATATTGAAGTGTTTGGCTACATTCAGTTGGATACAAATAAAAATTACCAAGTTCAATCCAAGGATAAAAGAAAGACTGAAGACATGTATTTTAAATACATCCAGTACAAGAGAAACAAGAAGATAACAAGTTATCATTCTTGTTTAGGGGAGGATTGTTGGGAATTATTTGTTAAGTGTCAAGTACCGTCAGTATAATTGAAGTACTGTTAGTGTTATGTAAGTACCGTCAGTGTTAACGCGGTACATAGTAAGTACTGCTACTTATAAAGTAAGTACTTCTATACTGATTAGGACGAATATATCTTTGTATAAGATATGTCATAGTTATAGTTAGAGTATATCTTATGTGATATACTTAAATAGTTAGAATATTTATAATATATCGTGTGTGATATAGTTATCTTTATAGAATATTCTAAGGTTTCTAGGGTTCCTTACTCTATAAAAGGAACATAGGTACAATGTCTTTCATGTACCTCATTCAAGTCGATTAATAAGAGAATCGAATAGTTAAAAGTAATTCTGTTCTTCTGTGCTTTATAAGTTAGATTCCGCATAACTTATTTAGTGTTAGTAAGAGTGCTCAAAGTGTTTTAGTTTAATTACAAACTACTATACTAATTCTTAGCAGAATATAGATCCAATCAAAGGGATCAACACTATGCCTATGCCTCAACCCACACCACCTTTGCCCTATCCATCGAGACTTAGAAAGGAGAAACGTTAAGAGCGCGACAATTACCAATTTGAGCTTTTTATGAAAATGTTTCGTGATTTGCATTTCAATATAAGTTTTGCCGATGCTTTGGTCATGATGCCTCGATTTGCCGCTAAGTTTAAGAGTATGTTAAACAACAAGGAGAAATTGCAACAATTGTCTAGTTGTTCATCGGTTTATCTTAATCGCATACTTCAAAAAGTCGGTGATCCCACTAAATTCTTGATTCCATGTGCAATCCAAGATATGGAAGAATGCTATGCCTTGGCCGATCTTGGTGCTAGTATTAATTTGTTGCCACTTGCAATCTTCAAATCACTCAATCTTCCTAATCTTACTCCTTCACTAATGTCTATCGAGTTGGCCTATCATTCCACGATTCCCGCATATGGATTGGCCGAAGACGTTTTTGTAAAAGTGGGAAAGATCTATTATCCGGTAGACTTTATCGTTGTCGATATTCCCACGGATCCTAAATTTCCTCTTATTTTAGGTCGTTCGTTTTTAGATACGTCTATGGCATTGATTGATGTGCATGCTAGAAAGATCACCTTACGTTTCAACGACGAGGAACTGGTTATAAACGCAACACAAAACTCTCAACTTTCTCATGTTTATTCCGTCGCGACCATAAACCTCTTTTGATATGATCGATATCGTTTGCGAAGAATTTTCACAAGCAGTTTTAGTTTTTGGTGACGATGAAAATAGTGGCAATCCCACTATGCTCGATCCTATTCTTGATAATTCGACACCATCCTTCACTCCATTTGAAGGTGGTGGTTTTACGTTGGAAGAATTTGATGTTCCACCTACTTGTGACGAAGACCTCGACAACGATGAGGACTTCTCGATTATCAAGGATTTTCTTAATGATTTCCCATTTCCTCCACACGAGGAGGTTATGAGTATCGAGCCCAAATCTTCAATTGAGGAACCACCAATCCTCGAGTTGAAAGATTTACCTCCTCATCTTGAGTACGTATTCTTGGAGGAGGACGATAAGTTGCCGGTTATTATTGCGAAGGATCTTTCGAATGATGAAAAAATCGCACTTATCGATGTTCTAAAGGATCACAAAAGGGGCAATTGCGTGGAAATTATCCGACATTAAGGGGATCGATCCCAAATTTTGTACCCGCAAGATCTTAATGGAGGAGGACTACAAACCCACAATCTAATGTCAAAGGTGGGTGAACCCCAAAATTTACGACATCATCAAAAAGGAGGTTCTTAAACTCCTTGACGCGAGAATGATTTACCCTATTTCCGATAGCCCTTGGGTGAGTCCTATTCATTGTGTCCCTAAGAAGAGAGGAATGACTGTTGTGCCAAACGATGCGAACGAGTTAATTCCAACTCGACTCGTGACCGGTTGGAGGGTGTGTATCGACTATCGTAAGTTGAATGACGCTAATCGTAAAGACCATTTTCCCTTGCCCTTCATGGACCAAATGTTGGAGCGTCTCGCGGGAAACGATTTCTATTGCTTTTTAGATGGTTTTTCCGGTTACTTCCAAATCCCCATTGATCCTCGTGATTAAGAAAAAACTACGTTTACGTGTCCATATGGAACGTTTGCCTATCGTAGAATACCATTCGGACTTTGCAATGCAGCGGGAACCTTTCAAAGGTGCATAATGGATATTTTTCATGACATGATCGAGAAGACGATGGAAGTCTTTATGGATGATTTTTCCGTGTTTAATTGTTCGTTCACTTCGTGTTTGTCGAATATTGAGAGAATGTTGAAAAGTTGTAAGGAAACCAACCTTGTGCTCAATTGGGAAAAATGTCATTTTATGGTTAAGGAAGGAATCATTTTAGGGCACAAGGTTTCGAAAGCGGGGATTGAGGTAGACAAAGCTAAGGTAGACGTCATTTCCAAATTAACTCATCCCAAAACCGTTAAGGGAGTTAGGAGTTTCCTAGGCCACGTGGGCTTTTATCGTCGATTCATCAAGTATTTTTCAAAGATTTCTCGACCCATTACATATCTCCTCGAAAAACATGCTCCTTTTGTCTTTAACGAAGATTGTGGAAGAGCCTTTGAAATCCTTAAGAGGAAACTTACCGAAGCTCCCATTCTTGTTGATCCCAATTGGAACCTCCCCTTTGAGCTCATGTGTGATGCTAGTGATTATGTTATTGGGGACGTTTTGGGGCAACGTCATGAAAAACACTTCTTGCCTATTCACTATGCTAGCAAGATGATGACCGAGGCTCAACTTAAGTACACTACAACGGAAAAAGAAATCCTTGCCGTGGTGTATGCATTTGAGAAATTCCGACCTTACCTCGTCTTGACTTGATGCATAGTGTATACGGATCATTCGGCTATCAAGTATCTCATGGCTAAACAAGATGCAAAGCCGAGATTACTTCGTTGGATTCTCCTCCTACAAGAATTTGATGTCTAAATCCTTGACAAAAAAGGAGCCGAGAATCTAGCGGCCGATCATCTTTCTCGTTTGGAAGATCCTCACCAAAGTGTTTACGAGTCAAAGGAAATCACCGAAACATTTCCCCTCGAAGCACTTGGTGTAGTGAATTCTAAGCTTGATTCATCTACCCCATGGTTTGCGGACATCGCAAATTACCATGCGGGCAACTTCATCATTAAGGGTATGACGACTCAACAAAAACGGAAATTCTTCGTGACGTCAAGTTCTACTTTTGGAACGACCCTTACCTCTTTCGGACTTGTGAGGATCAAATCATTCGACGTTCTGTCTTTGGTACCGAAGCTTCTAATATCCTTAGAGCTTGTCACGAGGGACCCACGGGTGGTCACCATGGTGCTAATCTCACGACTAAGAAGGTCTTTGATGTCGGTTTCTTTTGGCCTACTATTTATGGAGATGCACACGCACTTGTGAAGTCGTGTGACTCATGCCAACAACAAGGAAAAGCCTCACAAAATGATGAAATGCCACAAAACATCATCCAAGTGTGTGAGATCTTTGACGTTTGGGGAATTCATTTTATGGGGCCGTTCCCATCATCTCGTGGTAATAAGTACATCCTTGTCTCCGTTTACTACCTATCCAAGTGGGTGGAAGCTAAGGCTTTGCCTACGAACGATGCTCGTGTGGTAGTCAAGTTTTTGAAAAGCTTGTTTTCTCGGTTTGGAACCCCGCGTGCGATCATAAGCGATCGTGGAACCCATTTTTGTAACGACCAATTCGAAAGGGTCCTAAGGAAATATGAGGTTACACATCGGCTTTCTACGGCTTATCACCCACAAACGAGTGGGTAAGTCGAGGTTTCAAACCGAGCGTTGAAGAGGATCTTGGAGAGATCGATTGGGGAAAACCGACAATCTTGATCGGATAAGTTGGGCGATGCTTTATGGGCCTTTCGGACCGCTCATAAGACGCCCATCGGGTGCACTCCTTATAAGCTTGTGTATGGGAAGAATTGTCATTTTCCAATTGAACTTGAACACAAAGCTTATTGGGCCCTTCAACATTGTAATGATGATATTAAGACCGCGGGAAAACACCAAAAAATGCAATTGAATGAATTATATGAATTAAGAGATATTGCTTTTGAAAATTCATTGATTTACAAGGAAAAAACTAAAAAGTTTCATGACTCAAAAATTAAAAACCGGGTTTTTAACATTAGAGATCAAGTGTTGCTTTATAACTCTCGTTTGAAAATATTTTCCGGCAAGTTGAAATCCCGTTGGTCCAGTCCATTCACCGTTACCCAAGTTTTTCCTTATGGGACCATCGAGCTAGCTCAAAATGATGGACCCAATTTCAAGGTGAATGGACATAAGATGAAGCACTACTTTGGCGGGGAAGTTCCTGTTGATCTCAAACTTAGATCGATTTAGCTTGTGTAAACGAGATTAAATCAAGTTAAACACGTAGAGAAACTTTGTTGTATATGAAAGAATTCAAGTATTATGCGGAATTAATACTTAAACAAGAACACATAAACAAACTAAACCAAACTTTCACTTTGATTGATTAATCGAATTTGGATACAATGAAAGTGTAAAACTTATGAAAACTTATATTGAAACAAAACCTAAAGGCCTCCTTTTATAGATTAAGGAACCTTGTACAAGAGTCTACGTATCAGCTATTCTTGGTAAAGATAAACATAAGAAATACATTGTCGATAATATCTTTACTAGAAACATACTAGAAACATACAACTTGTAGACTAAGTCTTCTATCAGTGCTTGACTTCTTCTTATCAACGCTTGACTTTTTCCTGTCAACGCTTGTCCTATCAACACTTGATTTCTTCTTATCAATGTCCAAATTGCTCTTGTCAGCGTCCAAGTGTCCTGGCTATATTTTATTCCCAACAATCCTCCCCTAAACTTGATATCTATTCTAATAATCAAGTTTCTGAATAAAAACTAAGAACTAGGAGGATTCTTACAAATCTTATCAAATTGGAAATAAATAAACCTAATCAAATCTTTGGCCACATCACTTGAATAATCCATTTCCTAGCTGTGTTGTCATCATTTTCTTCAAAACTTCTTTGGACATAGGTTAATCAGCATCCACAAGTAGATACTCAGAAAACTTTGTAGAACTCAAATTATACACACCAGCTGCTGAATATAAACACCATTGAAGTCCACTGATATCATCCTCAAGATCCTTCCAAACTGGATCTTCTTCATATGGTGCACACATTCTCTTGAATGTTGACCAAAGCTTTATTCCATTGACTGAAGTAGGTTCTTCAGTCTCATACTTGGCCTGCATCAATCTCCAAAGGTCTGCCAAGTCTTCCCTATCCAGGCTTGCAAACAAAGACATCAAAGTAGTAAAAGTATGTACCTCTTTCCCATATCTTCCAACCATCCAAAACCCACTAGCATCTTCTTCATTGCCAACTATAGGGTTTCTGGAATCATGAGGTAATACTTCTACCATGTGTGAAGCTTCCATGGGTGAGAGCTTAAGACTCTTTCTAAAAACAGCTTCACTGGGATTCACTCTATCCAAATTTGGTGGAAATTCAAGTGGAACTCCCTTCTTCAATGGCGTTGGTGTAATCAAAGCCCTTTGGATCTCGATCTCTTCTGCAAGTTCTTCTTTTCTTTCATCTGAAAGGGGCCTAATAGTATTCTGCTCTTGCACCTTTGCCCATATTGGATAAGCCTTATATTCTAATTCATCAAATGACAATCCCTGCAACCTTTTAAAAGTCCAATCTGTTTGATGACATCTGAGCAACATGTAATAGAGCTCCCTTCTTTTTGTCTTGGTCTGTTCAAGAACTTTGCTAGCTTTATACTTCAAAATCACTTTGCAATCTCTTTGAACTCTAAGTAGAATGTCCAAACCCCAAATTTTGACAAAGTCATGTCTGGATTCTCCATTACTTTGTTCTCCCATGCAAAGTACATCTGAGCAACTTTAGGCAACTCATAATCTACCTGATTCTTCAATTGTGCAAGATTTTCCCTTGACAACTCATCACCATATTCAAGTCTTTCTGGTTCTTCAATAATCATGAAACTTGAATATGTGCTCTCATCACCACTGCTTTCCTTTCTCTCAATAGCAGTCTCCTTCATCCTATCTTCTTTCTCAAGTTGTGCAGCCAACATTAAATCAAATTTTACTTGAGCTGCATTCTTGGGAACCACTGTCTCTACCATAATACCTTTACCCTTATTTACTATATCAATGATGGGTAAAGATGATGATGGTACCTGTGTATACACTTCCTTGATGATAGCTGATGACTGGAATACATCAACCATACCTGCAGGTCTATCAACGTCCAAAACCTGTGTGTCAACGCCTAACTTACTCTTGTCAGCACTTGACTTGTCAGCGTCAAAACTCTGCTTGTCAACACTCACATTACTCTTGTCAATGCTTCTTGTGAAATGCTCCATCATCTCAGTAAAAGATAAATTCAAATTTGTAGGGGTAACCAATGAAGCATCAAAACCTGGTTGCCTCGTCAAATCTGTTCGAGCTTCAGCAATACCCAAAGATTCTCCTACATGTGAGCCTTTGTCACTCAAATTAATTGGCTCAGTAGCAGCTTCCTCCCCTTTGTAAGAATCCTCCCCTGATGAAAGGACTCTTCTCTGCCTTCTCCTAGTCACAGCAGCTTCCAAAACAACAATCCTCTCCCTCAATTGCTTGAGTTCAAGGCCTTGTGTAGAGACAATATGTACAAGGTCTGCATTTTGCTTTTGCAAGCTAATGTAGACAGCCGTCAATTCCAACAATGTATAGGGTTCCAATCTACCCTCCTCTAAAATGGGAATTTGACCTCCCAAAGTAGAGTCATGGGGCATGGATGAGGTCTTATTGATGTTAAGACTGGCTTGGCCTGCATCTAAGCTAGTACCAATAGTCCTAG
The DNA here is from genome assembly GCA_025667525.1 of Glebionis coronaria. Taxonomy (NCBI): domain Eukaryota; kingdom Viridiplantae; phylum Streptophyta; class Magnoliopsida; order Asterales; family Asteraceae; genus Glebionis; species Glebionis coronaria. Next base: position 676,143,444 of record CM046876.1, read on the forward strand.
CCTCACCCATGTCACCAACCACACTTGTGGTTGTGGTTCTTTCTACAACAAGGCTAGGACCACTAGAGGAGAACACTCCAATAGTCCTTTGGCGTTTTTCCATCCTAAAGTCTGGGGTGAAGAGTTGATATGGAGTGAGTTGTAGTTTGAAGGTTAAGGGGTGTTTGGGTTTGTTGTAGAAGGGTGTCAACGTTTGGATTTGAAGTGTCAACGCCAACATTTAACGTGTCAGCGTTGAAGGGATCTTGGACAAGTTCCATATGTTGAGGTGAAGGTGATGGTTCAGGTAATGGGTCAAGTTGTGGTTGTGGGTCAGGTTGAGGTTGTGCTGCTGCAATAACAGCAAGCATGGCTTGGGTAAGGGGTAAGTCTCTGTGTGGGGGTGAATTCATCTTTCTAAAAATTGCTTTCTTTTGCACAGGGATCGTATAAAAATCATCATGATCCCTGGTGCAATACCTTTGTTCATCAAAAACCATTTGTACAAAATCTTGGGTAAGCCAGAGACATCTTGCTACCCTTGTTTTTACACATGCCATCAAAAATCATTTTATAAAAATTATATATTTGCCCTGTAGCAATACACACAATTGCACTACCAATTGATCTGTTAATTTCATTATGTGCAGTACATTTGGGACTCAAACGTTGAAGTATGACGTGTATTAAGTACTTCCAAGCTGGGGGAAATTCCTGTTTAGAATATTTATTTAAAGTACCCTCTTCAGGGAAAGGATAACCCAAAGCTTAAAGTCCCTGTTCTATCTCACCAATGGGTAGAGTGGTTATACCATCTGCATCATTAAGATGCAAAGCCTGGCGAACCAAGGCTTCAGCAACCACCCATGAACACCCATGGACTATAGCAGTTAATATGGTCACATTATTAAGCATTGAGGAAGTAACAGTGTTCCAAAACTGTTTAATATGAGTGACAGGGATAGTAGGAGCATGAGAAAGTGAATTTCGTAATGGGTATCATCAACCTCCAAATAGAGCATCATCAACCTCCAAATAGGCAACCATGTTATGCTGACTTCTGAATCCAATACCAAAGCACTCGGTTTAAACTTAGGCGCCATGGATGTAGAAAGCTATTAAATATGTTATGAAAGATGAATATGTGTGAAAAATTATTTAGAAAAGAATAAGCAGTTACCCTATTTCAAAATAATGAGCCAAATATATAGGAAAGGTAGGCACATGTGATTGGTCAAAAATTAGGCAGTTATTTTCAAAATATAATGATGAAAATCTTGAAAAGAAAATAAATTATCTTGGGCATTAATAAAAAGTTACCAAATCCCAAAATTACGGCCCCAATTTTCGTCAAAAATAACAACTGGGTAGGACCCAATGAGTGTCAACGGTAAAAAATAATCCATCAACGCCCAACGGCTATATTCTTGCCAACGTTGGAAAAAGCCATGTCAACGTCAAAATTGGTCCTAACAACGTTTGGAAATAAAACTGTCAACGTCCAAAAATAAAAATAATAAAAATGAAAAAGGAACTTAACAAAGTAATTATCCTAGTGAAGATAACCTATAGACTGAAAATTACCATAGGGTGGCAAGCACTGTCCAATCATGCACACTTGCTTAAACAAGATAGACATAATTTTCCTCAAGTGTCCCTTGCTAACCAAAGTTCTTAACAATGAAGTTATCTCATAAAATCCTTTGTAACCTCCCAGGTAAGCCCAATAAAAATTATACCCAAGTCTCCCAACAGACCAAATCCAATTCTAGGCCAAAAGGTCTTGGCAGCGTGTATAGTATATCAACTTTGCATGCTATAGTGCCTCATGAGTTAGTAAACTAAGTCATACTCACCATTGGATACAATCTAGAATTATGATAAGAGTATTATATGAATACCCAAAAAGTCCTAAAGGTTTCCTAAACCTCCCCTTAAATTATGATACATAAGTTACCAAATAAAATACATGTATTAAAAATTTATGTCAAGATAGGAATATAAATATTCCAACCATCATCCATAAACTTGAACATGTTCCAATAATGCTCCAAGTATCCACAAGCAACTGTGTATCCATTTGTACAATGCTAACAACGCCTGCATAATTAGATTAAAAACCACAAAACTAACATGTTGCTGACAACGTCAATTTAACACTTGTCAGCGTTAAAATAACCTTTGTCAGCGTTAGACAAATAAAGTGGAAAATATAATTTTGTACAAAGACCAATAACAAATGCATATCCTGTACATACATTTACAATAATTTCCCAAAACACATATTAAGTAAGATTGATCATTCCAATACTTGTTACCAAGTATTGAAATCTTCCAGTATCAAAAGCTTTAGTAAATAAATCAGCCACATTTTCCTCTGTGTCAACCCTATCTGTCAGTATTAAACCTTTTTCAAAACAATCTCTTATAAAATGATGTCTAATTTCTATATGTTTTGTTTTAGAGTGATGTACATGATTTTTAATAATGCATAAAGTATTGTTATTATCTACAAAAATCTTGGTATGCATGAAATTATACCCATAATCGAACAGCTAGTTCTGAATCCGTAAGACTTGTCCACAACAAGCAGCTGCAACTACATACTCTGCTTCAGTTGTAGAATTGTCCACCACTGTTTATTTCTTGCATTGCCAAGATATCAACCTACTCCCAAGAAATTGGCATCCACCAGTTGTGGATTTTCTATCAAATTTGTCACCACCATAATCACTGTCTGAATATGCAATAAGCTCCAATGCAGAATCTTTTGGATACCATAATCCCAAGTCTGGATAACACCTAAGATACCTAAAAATCCTCTTGACAGCATGAAGATGACACTATTTGGGAGTCACTTGATGGCTTGCACATGCACACACAGCAAACATAATGTTAGGTCTTGAAGTTGTGAGATACATCTATGAACCAATCATTGACCTATAATGCCTGACATCCACCTCTTTTCCATCTCCAACTTTTCCCCAAGGGTGTTCCCTATCCATGGGTGTGCTAGCCCGTTTCTCATGTGGAGAAAAGCAAAATTTCTTCAAGATTTATGCTACATATTTGTCTTGAGAGATGAAGATACCATCTTCTTTCTACTGAACTTGTAACCCTAGAAAGAAGTTCATCTCCCCCATTGCACTCATCTTGAACTTGTCTGTCATGAGTTTGGAAAAGTCCTCACTCATCTTTGGACTAGAAGAGCCAAAGATGATATCATCCACATAGACCTGTACAAGTAAGAAATCCTTACCAGCCTTCTTTGTAAACAAAGTCTGATTTATGGTGCCCCTTTTGAATCCATTTTCCACCAGATAGGTGGACAATGTACCATACCATGCTCTTGGGGCTTGATGAAGTCTATACATAGCTTTCTTCACTCTATACACCTTGTCTGAATGTTCTGAATCTTCGGGCTGCATTACATAAACCTCCTCTGCAATTATGCCATAAAGAAAAGCACTCTTCACATCCATTTGATAGACTGTAAATCCCTTGCAGGAAGCATAGTCTAGAAAAATCCTTATTGCCTCAATCCTTGCAACCGGTGCAAAGACCTCCTCATAGTCTATCCCTTCCTCTTGTGTATATCCTTGAGCAACTAAACGCGCCTTATTTCTGAAAAGAATTCCTCTCTCATCCTTTTTGTTTCTAAGAACCCATCTTGTCCCAATAGGTCTGACATGTCTGGGACAATCAACTAACTCCCAAACATTCTGAATAGCAAATTAGTGAAGCTCATCTTGCATTGCTTCCACCCAACTTGGTTCCTTGAGAGCATCAAAAATCTTCTTGGGTTCCTGTTGTGACAGAAAACAGGCAAACAAACATGCTTGAACAAGAGGGGTATCAACCTTCTTGTGAATATTGGCAATAAATCCTCCATGATTATGATGAGAGATTCTAGTTGGTACAGGAGTCATCACATCACCTATAATAAGAGAAGAAGGATGATTCTTTATATTAGATGTAGGTACTCCTCCTTCAATTATTGTATTATCATCAATCTCAGTCTCCAAGTTACCAATATCTTCTTCAAATGCTCTTCCATCATCATCTGAATGAACCTCTCCATTTCTATTTGAAGGTTCACCTTGTTCAAAATTATTGGAAGAGAATAAATGGTCGAAAGAGTTGTCAACGCCTGAATTAGGGTTGTCAACGTTTGAGCCATAAACGCCTGAATTTGTCTTGTCAGCGCTAGATTTTCCTCTGTCAGCGTTTGAAGAATCATGCATGTTTTCAACTGGTGATACTTGTGGACCACCTTTTTCCTTTCCAACAGCAACAACATCAAATGCATCTGTCCATTTAGGAATGGTAACATACTCAAGTATGGGTTTTGATTTGTCTGCTTGTGATCCAACCTCCTTATCAACCTGTCTACCTAAAATTTCAACAACTGGCTCTTCCACAACATTTGAAGTCACCTTCACAATGTCTGGATTAGTAACAAGCATATAATTCAACGTTCCAGATAGAGGTTCCAAGTCAAATAACCAATTTGGACCACTCTCAGGATCACTAGGTTTACTCTCTAAAAACCTAACATGTACCTTTTCAAGTATACGTTTTTCTTTCTTAATGTAAACCCTATATCCTCAACTCTGCACTGAATAACCCATAAAGTAGCCTTTATCACCTTTAGCGCTAAACTTACCTAAGGCATCACTAGTGTCCAAAACAACTACATGACATCCAAATGGTTTAAGAAAACCAATATTAGGTTTCCTGCCCCAAAATAGCTCATAAGGTGTCTTGTTATGAATCTTGTTGATTCATGCGCTATTCTGAACATAACAAGCTGTATTTACAGTCTCATCCCAAAATGCTATAGGAAAGTGAGCATCGGCCAACATAGTCCTAGCTGCTTCTATGAGTGTTCTATTCTTTCTCTCAGCTACCCCATTTTGTTGTGGGGTTCTAGCTACACTAAACTGTCTAGTAATCCCTTTCTTGGCACAAAAGTCATCTAACAACTTATTTCTAAACTCACCACCATTATCACTTCTAAGTATCTTAACCTCATTCCTAGTCTTTTTCTCCAATTGGGTAATAAAGTTAATCAAAGTATCAGAAGTTTCACTTTTCAAAGCTAAAAAGAAAGTCCAAGTAAATCTAGAAAAATCATTAGTGATGACAAAACAATAGGATTTCCCATTTAAGCTTTCTATATTAGTTGGACCAAACAATTCCATATGCAGCAAGTGAAGTGGTTTAGAACTAGAGTGCACATGTTTAGACTTAAATGAGACCTTGTGCTGTTTGCCTTTAAGGCATGCAACACAAGAATGGTTATTGTAGAAAGCCTTTTCAGGTAAACCATCAACTAAACCATGTCTCACAAGTCTATTTATATTCTTGAAATTAATGTGCCCTAATCTCCTATGCCAAAGATTACTCTCGTCAACTGAAGCCTTAGCATAAAAACATGACAAATTATTATTCATCTTAATTACATTAAGATTCACATTATAAATGTCCTTATGCCTAGGTGTTCTACAATCAATGAATTTCTCATCTGGTATTTTAAAATCTTTGCTCAACACCAAGCATTCAATATCAGTGAAAAGAACCTTATTTTTGTATCGCACACCTGTGATACACTAAACAGATTATAGTCAAGTTCTTTTACTAGAAACACATTCTCAAAACGCAAATTGTTGGTGATAAGAGTGCCTTTGCCAGTGATATTTCCATATCCGCCTCCAAAGTACACTTTGTCACCATCTTTAATAGGGGTAAAGTTTGTCAAATAATCTTCCTTCCCCGTCATGTGCCTAGAGCATCCACTATCCCAATAGCCATAATCATTAACCTGCTTTTGAATGCCCTGCACATGAAGAAAACAAATTAGTTTTCTTTGGGAACCCAAGCCTGAGCAGACTTGGATTCATTTGGTTGTTCAACAAGAACAAACTTCGTCCTTATGACAACCCCTTGTTCATCCCTTTTTGGATTAAACACCCAGTTAACCCCAATTGGTTTAGTTATGACCTTTCAAATATAGTGAAGTCTGTTATAGGTTATAGAAATCCCATCTGAATTAGGGTTTTAGTCTTGTTTAGGTCTCCATGTCAAGCTAGAAGAAGCTTTAGACCCATTTTCCTTTGGTTGCAAATATTTGACATTACTTGGTCTAGCAACGTTCCTGTCAGTGTTTAATTTTTTCTTGTCAACGCTGAAATTACCCTTATCAGTGTTGAACCTAGGGTTTGCTACAGGAACCTATTGTCTGTTAGACCACGTATTGGTCTTCTGAAAAGGTCTTTGTACATAGGTATTAGACCCTTTAGTAAAGAATGGGGCTGGTCTAACAACTTGTGGACTTTGCTAGACAAAAGGTTTAGGTTTGACCATGGTTGACTTTCTATCAGCGTTGACCCTTGAAGCATTGACACACTTATAAGCTAAATGTGAAAAACTTCCACAAGTGTAACAAGCTTTTCTAGACATAGCTCTAGGTCTAGATGAAAAGAAACCTTTCCCATTATCACTAACTTGACTTTTTGGTGACCTAGGTTTTCTCTACATTTCTGCATATCTAGTACTAGGTTTTCTAACAACGTTTGAGCCAAGGTCAATAGTCTTGCCAGTGGAGGGGTTTGTCACTTTTATAGGTGTGGTCTCATTTGGGCTGTCACTAAGCATGCCACCCTTAACAAACAAAGTAGGGTTGGCTTTCTTCCATTGGTCTAAATTTGTTAATTTCTGCTTGTATTCCTCTACAGGGGTAAGAACTTTTGGTTGAGGAATAAATTCCTCTTCTTGGAGTTCTGGTATACCAGTCCAAGATAAGTCCTTTCCGAGGACACCATAGAAGTTCCGAGCAGGTGGTGGAACATCAGCATACTCTTTCATCCCAATCCCACTCCTATCCCTAGAATCCCTTTGTTCACTAACACATTTTTCTAGGGTTTGTGAAGCTTTATCAAATTTTTGAATTTTAAGATCTACATTATCTTTGTTTTTTATAGCCTCATCTAACTTAGCTTGTAAAGCACCATTGGATATTTCCAAAATATTTCTAACCTCAATACTGGCATTTAAATCATGAGTTAAAATATTTATTTGATCTTTTAGGTCAAACTCCATTTTCTTATATTCAGCCACAGTCTTTTCAGTTTGAGTAAGAGCAAGTTGATAATTGGATAACTTGCATCTTTCATTAACAACATCTGCTGTTAATTTTAAAACTTCTTTGTTAAGATTTTCAGTATTTAGACGACAACCCTTACTACAAAATGCATCATCATATACCTCATTGTCTGATGAAGATGAAGAATGTGCCATGAGAGCATAGTGAACATGCTCCTCTTCTTCCTTTTCTGCAACCAAAGCTTTGTTCTCTTCCTCATCCTTGGCCAAATAGCTCTAATCCCAGCCAACACCATCAATGTCTTGCATAGCAACCATAACTTTGGGATCCTGAACCTTGAGGATTTGGCTTGAGGTTTTTCCAGCATCAGATCTTCTTGGAGATCTGCACTCTCTCATAAAGTGTCCCATTCGATGACAATTATAACACTCAACCTTGGATTTATCAAATCCAGCAGTGTCCTTAGCGTTAAAAGTCATCTTCTTCTTGAATCTTCGATTCCATTTATTTGCCCTTATGCTTGCAAGAGCCATATTCCACTTTATGTCCATCTCCTCCAAATGTTCATCACTAATTTCCTCAAGGTCCTCATATGTAATCACTGAACCATTGGGCAATGAAGCAATGTATGCACACACAGTATCTAGATCAATACCAGCAGGCTTAACTCTTGGTGATTCAACATTGTATGTGTCAGCGTCTGAATGTGAGGCGCTGATAAAGCTTGATCCAACGTTGACACAAGGTGATCCAGTAACGGGGTGCATGTATGACTCCCTTTGATCAAATTGACCTTCACTATGTTAGAAGAAGGCCATATTTCCATTGGTAGACTTACTTCCTTGATTCAAAAGGATTTCATTCTCTACAAGCCTTAGTTTATTGTAAATATCATCAAAAGTGGAACTTTTGTGAGTATTATTAGCAATCATAGACCTTGCTTCAATCTTCCATGCATCACCAAGACTTTTAAGGTAAGTGGGGATGATATCAGCATCATCATGCACTGTTCCCATGAATGACAACTTGCTTGTGATGTCAAGAAGTCTGCTTCTCACTCCACTTAGTTTTCATTGGGAAGAGCTTTAAATACAACATACTCATGCAAGAGTTGCTTCTTTTTCTCTGAGGCAGTATCATCATTACCACCATAAGCAACTTAAAGGGCTGCCCAAATATCTTTTGCAGAATCATAGCCTCTATACTTGTGCTGATTGGCTTGTCCCAAAGAGAGTTTGAGGATGCTTAGGGTTTTCATGTCGTTCCTTCTCTTTGCAACGTCCTCAACTGAGATAGCTCTTCCATCTTCAGGTTTTTCTTTTCGATCCTATTTGGTAGAGCCTGGAGTTGATCTTACAGCAATAGCAGCTGCAATCTTGGCAGCCTTATTGAATGTGTTTCCATATTCAATAACTTCCCATAGGGTGTGGTCATGGATTTGAAGATACTGCTCAAAGTTAAACCTCCACAACACAAAGTTGTCGTGGTCTAGCATGGGAATCTTGATGCTAGGGCTTGTGGAGGAGGAGGTTAACTCTGGAGTAGACATGTTGTTTGAATTTTAGGGTTTCTTGAAAATTAGGGTTTTTGGCAATTTAGGGTTTTTGTGTTCTTTAGATCAAAGTTTCTCAACAAGCTCTGATACCACTTGTTGATCCCAAACATAGATCGATTTAGCTTGTGTAAACGAGATTAAATCAAGTTAAACACGTAGAGAAACTTTGTTGTATATTAAACAATTCAAGTATTATGCGGAATTAATACTTAAACAAGAACACACAAACAAGTTAAACCAAACTTTCACTTTGATTGATTAATTAAATTCTGATACAATGAAAGTGTAAAACTTATGAAAACTTATATTGAAACAAAACTTAAAGGTCTCCTTTTATAAATTAAGGAACCTTGTACAAGAGTCTATGTATCAGCTATTCTTGGTAAAGATAAACATAAGAAATACATTGTCGATCATATCTTTACTAGAAACATACAAGAAACATACAATGTGTATACTAAGTCTTCTATCAGTGCTTGACTTCTTCTTATCAACGCTTGACTTCTTCGTGTCAACACTTGATTTCTTCTTATCAACGTCCAAATTGCTCTTGTCAGCGTCCAAGTGTCTTGGCTATATTTTATTCCCAACAGTTCCATCCTTGAACTACCTCAACCAAGTCACCTTCCCCAATGATAATTAGTATTAAGGGGATCGAGTCGAGCTCATGACTCGGTAATCAAAACCGAGGTTCCTCGTGGGGGATTCCCATGCTTATCCATGTACATATTATCGCTTTTTAATTAGTTTAACGTGATGGGATTTGTGCCCTTCCAACCTTTGTTCCGTGGTTGTTTGTGATATGTGGTTTTTAGATGATCATGATCTTCACGATTGGAGCCTCTCGTGTTCGTTTTATGGGAGCACTCGATCTGTTGCTTTGAATAATTCCTCAATATCCATGATATATCCTTATATGTTCTAACCTTAGGTTTTTAGCACACATCATAAGTGGCTATTAATTTAATGGTTCCACCCTTTCCATGCTAGATTAAGCATTCGACAACGTCTCTAGTATGGGGGTTTCCAACCCTTAGACTCGAAACATTGAGGACAATGTTTAACTTTAGTATGGGGGGTGAATAGATATTTGCCTTGCCAAACCTTCACGTTTTCCAAAAATTTACCTTTTGTTTATCGTTTTGTTGCAAAATAAGGCTAAAAATGGCCAAATTTTAATTTTTTCTCATTTTTTATAAGTGTTTGAAGACACGAATGTAGATTTTCCGATGGCGAGAATAAGAGTAATTTTTTACTCGACCGTGCGTGTTGAGCACTTAGCTTTGATTCCTTAACTTTACATTAGGCTAAGTCTCTTAAATGAGGACGAGAAATGACAGACTTAATTATAAGTTACTATGCTAAACGTAGAAGTCGCTCTTCTTTCAAAAACTCATGTGTTCTCGTTGTTTACTTATTCTCCCTTCGCTTGTATATATTTTTCTTAATAAATATTGGCTTAGCGGTTTAGTCTTGATTGTTGGTTTCTAGTCTTTTCTAGTAGCTTCCATGTAATTAAATTGGGAAAACATTAAGGTATCGCCAGCGTCATGGTTTTCAAGTATTGGCAACCCGAATAATCGAAAGCTTCACCTAATAATAAGATTTCAAGTGCTCACCTAAATCAAGCAAACAATTTGAATCTCACAAGGCCGAAAAATCTATGCGAAATTGAAAGTGAATCAAGCCTTAATCTTTGAAGCTTTAAAGATCCAAAATTCGCTTTAGTGTGAGGATATACGTCTTTTGCCATAATAAACACCTCATGGCGAGGTTAAATAAAAGGCAAGGCAAGACCGAAGTCATAATAAAAGCTTCATGGCGAAGTTGAATAAAAGATGGAGGTAAACCTATGATAATAAGGCCCATCCGTTAGGGGGCGTATAAAAGTCTTGGTAATAAGTCTCATGTTCAAAACCGTTATAAAATCGTGTTTATCGATCCTTCCTGTTGACTTAATTTTTTGACATCGTTGTCTATTAGGAGGGTTATTAATTCGATGGTCTTGGTTAAACCATTATGACTCTATTTTTAGACCTAAATCTCTATCATCGCATAAGTAAAAAATATATCCTCGTGAAACATTCAAGACAAGAATAAAATATAAGAGATACCAATTAGGATAATGGGAGTATAAGTAGGTGATTAGGGCATATGAGTAGTGTTAGCATTACTAACTTATAATGACAATGATCTCGTTGCACGCTTAGCATGGAACACTGGGGTGAACATCGAGGACGACGAAATTATTTCTAACAAAGCATTCACGTGTTCTTGTTCTATGAACCTAAACGTCCCATTTTGCGATGAAAATCATACATTATGGCTAAAACGCAAGTAGTAGAAATAGTAGTAGTGTAGCTAGTTTATCGTTCAATAAAAGTGCATAAAAATGAATTTTGGAGATGCTAAGATACTTTATTCTAGCATTGCGTGAGGGCACGACAATGGTTTAGTATGGGGGAGTGATGAGACTGCTTTTATACATAGTCTCATCATCCGAACTGGGCTTAAAATGCATTAAAAATCATGAAATATGCCAAATATATGCTTGTGTTTGTTACATGTGTATTTTAGGTACGCATAATGAGAAATGGCAAAAGATCACGAGAAACAAGCAAAAACGAACACGGGAAACGAATCCGCACATTGAACCGGACCCGAGTGTCGAATTTACAAAAACTCCCTTGAAATTTGAATAAATTGCAAGATTGGTCCCTCAAGTTTCACATGTTGTCACTTTATACCCTTTAAGAATGAAGATTATACAAGAAAAATCCTTCAAGATTCAAGACATGTCATAAAACACCCTTGAAGTTTGGTCATTATTACAAAAGAAGCCCTTGTGAAAAGTTTACAAGATACTTGTACCAAATTTAGCAAGTGACCCAATGATGTAACAAAGGAAAAGTTAAGTATAAGCTGTTGAAGTTGTTATTCCATGTTTTGAGAAGAACAAGGGGTCATATGGCCATTACCACAAACCTGTCCCACCAGTACCCGGTTGACACGTCACCCACACCCACTACTATACCCATTTACCACCAAAATACCCACCCAGCCTTTTTTGTGTTTACCAGGTTTACATATAAGCCCAAGTCAACATGGTCAAAATTTATTTAACCAGGGAAACCATTTTTTACCTCATGAAGGCAAACATCTATTGAAGACCTTTGAAGATCAAGAATGACCAGGATCAGCCCTTGAATTATGGAAAAATGGCAAAAACAACCCTTTAAAACCTTTTGCCAAAGTTTTGGGGCAAAAGTGTGAAAATACAAAGTTTATTAATGAAGGGAACACGTTTTTGTGGCTGGAATTCTTATTAACATCTTTCCCCAAAGAACAAGGGTCACTACTGCTAACTTTGAAACATTTGAAAAGAAAATGCGCCAAACAAACACCTTTCCCCCAAAATCGGATCAAAAGTTACCACTATTCACCTTTATGAACCCAGTAACTATCATCACTTAAACAAAGGGTAAATTTCAAATAACCATTCCCACACTTGATTCACACGCCCAGAAACCTATCCCACACATAAAACCTTAACCTCCACTCACCAAAGGGTCCCACACTCAACCTCGTCCACCTATCACATCACAACTTATTCCCAAAGGATTGCCACATGTCAAGATCAACAACCAAGACTCTTAGCTTAACCCCAAAGCTAAAATGAACGTCCATGATGCATTTGGACAGCTCATTCCATCAAATGATCTAGAAGACCTCAAGGGCACTTTTGGGAAATCAGTTCTAGGGTTTATGAATAGTGTTTCGTATGCATTTTCCTATAAAAGGAGACCTCAACCTGTGAGAGTCCTTTTGTTCCAGATTTTGGCTATCAATCTTTGTAATTCCTTTTTAGTTAAATAAAATTTGAATTTACTAAAATTTCTAAAATCTCTTTTGTGTTTATTAAAAGTTGGTGTTGGAATAGCTAAAATCTGAGTTCCATTTGATCTCTAAGACCTTCCTTAATCTTGTGGTTAAGGCACGTCTTTGTTTGAAGGTTTTCAAAGGTTCAAAAACCTTGAAATCCTAGGTTCTGTTTTGGTTATTATTGTGTACTAACCCTTAGCCAAAAGCCTTAAGCTCCTTCAAGCTTGTTGACACCAAGCCTGAGAAGAGATTTAAGTTCTTGGTTGAGTTGTTTGCTCATTTGTATTGAAGATATATCATAATCAAAACCTGTTCTACTTTGAACATCAGAAGGTTTTGATCTTCCTTTTTGAAGAACCTTGGTCTTGTTCTAGTTGTTGAACAGGGTCCAAGGAGCATAACTGGTCCTCCTGGATGTTGTGGAGGACAGGTATAATCACTTGTTTAAGTTTCCCGTAAATATTTCATGTTATTGCCTGTTTTAGATTTTGTGCTTTGATTTTGTGTTCCTGTGTTTGAGGTTGTGATTTTAGTGTTTGAATTTGTTAGTTGTCACCTAGGAAGTGTTTTTGATTCATAAAATCAGTAGGTTATTAGTGAAAATCACAAGTTGCTTTGAAAAATGGTAGATGAAGGGTTGTTTAGGATAACAGCTTGATTTGGATTTGTGATTTTTTGATTTGATGCTTTGTGGTGCATTGTGTTGGAACATATCTCATAAGTGCTAAGTGTTATTTATCTGCAAGCTTTGTGCATATAAACACCTAGAATCAAAATTAGGCTCTAAAATCTTGGATACTTGTTGAAATTGACTGTGGTTTAAGGGACACCTAGATCTAATCATAGACTAGGGTTAACAAGTGATTAAACCTAGTTAGTTACACCAGGAAAGTAGGATTTGAGTGTTGAAATTGGATTTTTGGTCAATAGTATCAGCAAAGTGTGCATGAGTTCTTGAAGTTCATAACAACAAGTGTAATCTGCTTTGATCTTGTTCCATACCTTGGTTCAGTGATTGATTTAAGTTTGTTTGTGCTTAATCATAGTTTATATAGCTTGTGTATGCATCTGGTTGAATTTAGAGTGCTTATTCTAGCTTAAAACTGCTTAAGTGTTCATAACAGCTTATATTCCATGTCTGTGCTAGATCTGAGCATTGTTTGATTTTTATGTGCTTATTGAGTGAACCAAAGTGTGTTTTTGTGCTTGATTGTGACTCCTTGTGGTTAGCTGATCACTTGGGTGCCCTTGTCTTCCAATATAACAGACAGAATCTCTCTAAAAAGCCAAGTCAAATAGTCAAGGCAGTGGGAACCAGTTCCTACTGAAAGTTCCCCCTGCTAGTGTATTTTGGTGTTCAACTTATCAATAAGCTATTCTAGCTTATTTTAACCAGCAACAACTTGGATTTTGTAATAGGTGCTCATTATTTGACCCATTTGTTCATACTGGAGCATTTGGTGGGTTGACTTTAGGGTTTGACTAGAAAACCAACTTAATTGACTTTTTCATAAGTGCTTATTGGCTTATTCCAACTTATTGGTTTTGCTTATTGGATTTTGGTTGATTGATTTGGCTTATTAAAGTCATTTGTGACATTTTGCAAGTTAAATCAAGTCCTGAGGTGCCCTAAATCTCAAACCCGACTATTTTGTCTTTTAGTGGATTTGTACTTTGCTTATTTCTGACTTATTGAGTGTGCTTTTTCAAAATTTATTTTACAGATCTATTTAGTATCTCAAAAGAAGGTTGTGTGTCAAATTAGAGCTTATGGCATTAGCTTATTGCTTAATGGGCTTAATGGCCCAATAAGGATAAGCTGTTTGATCATTAAGCTGTGATAAGCTCACTTTCAGCTTTTAGGCCTTCAGAGTTTTATGTTTAGAATTAAATTTTGAGTCAGATAGTTCTTTTCCAAGTCTTGTGGGCTTATTTTGACTTTTTGGGCTAAAAAGCCCAATAAGCTTGATTGTTTTGGGTTTTGGACCATTTGGGGGCCTAACAGGGGTATTCTGGTCATTTCACTTTCATTTTCTGTTTAATTGGGTCAAAATAAACTAGTTTGCAAGTTTTTAGAATCTTTTATAATTGTTGGATTTTTAATATTATTTTAATATTATTTTATTATTATTTTTCAAATTTCACATTTTTGCACTTTTTATATATTTCTTAGCTTAAATACATTAAAATAGGAATTTTTCAACTTTTAGATTAATTTTATCATCTTTAGATTAATTTTTATAATTATTTTAAGTTTTAATAGTTTTTAAATCATTTTAAATAGTTTTTATTAGTTTAAAAATTTCTAAAAATAGTTTTTAATCCTTTTAGGTTATCTTAGAGGTTTACTAATTGAAAAATCTTTATTTGGGCTTTTTGATAATTAATTTGATTTTTAGGGCTTTAATTAGCATTTAAAAATTAAGTATTTAATTAATTAAAAGATTTGAAAAAGTTTTCATCATTGGTAAACTCTTAGTTTATTTATTTTGATTTTTGATGAATTTTTGGTAATTTTTAGAATTTTATTTTTATTTTTGCTCATTTTACGGTTTTACGTTAAGTCGTAGTAGTAATTAATTTCACGTCTTCGTCATTCTCTTTTCTCATCCCTTTCTAACCAATATTAATCTCAAACCTTGCTACATTTTAGTCACACACATATACCTCCTTGGGAAACGAACTTTCACATCATAAGGGTCATTAGTGTTGATTTTCCTAAATCATCACTTAATACTTTTCCCTATTTACGCTCTTTTCCTAAAGAGTAGTAAAACTCTACAATCATTTTGGCGCCGCTGCCGGGGAGGTGTGTCGTGATTAATTTGTCTTGTTGTTTTTAATATTAACCATAAATAGTATTTGTATTAGTAGAAATCTACTAATACGTATTATCGATTTTTTTGTTTTCTTGTGAAATTATTATTACTATATTGTATTAAGTATCACAATCAATACAAAATATCTCCAAAAGTGTTAAAACACAACCTTAATTGGGATTTGATCTCCTAATTATTGTATTCGTATCTCAAAAAAAAAGAAAAAGGCAAAAATAGATAAATACTTTCGTGAAGCTCGATTTTGAAAAATACGAACTATAAGGTGGGTATAAGGCGGGTCTTATAAAATATACCCTAAGGAAAAAGGCTCTTAAGTGCTTCGCGCCGCCTCGTTTCCCCGCTTGCTTGTTAGTATTTTGAGATTGAAGGCTAATCGAGGGTTTTGCGGCCCTAAGTATTATTACGTATAATATATTTGCTTGGTTTTCTTTGTGATTAAACCCTCTTGAACAATTTGGTTTTCACCAAAGTTCTAAAGTCATTCGAAGCCGTTCACTCCACGTGATCGTTTTCATTCTTTTAAGGCTTCTTTAATCAAGAGTTTGATTCGAGGAGAGATTTGGTAGATTGTTGTCTACGAAGATACACCAAAATCCAAAAAAATTAAAAACAGTGAAAAACACAAAAAAATTGAAAATTCACAAAACACCCAAAAAGAATCTTCTTTGCTCACCTCCCATTCTTCGTGAAGTTTATGATCACTCGTAATCAACCAAAACGAGCTCGTAAACGTCTTCAAAAGCAAGCCAATCAAGAGACGTTGATTGAAGAACAAACTCCAATTGTTGAACCTATTGTAGAACAAGAAGTCGTAATGGCTAATCGTACTATGATGGAGTTGTTACAAGCACCCACTGAGGGTTTTGGAGAGGCCATTGTGATTCCCTCTATCCTTGCGGAGAATTTCGAAATTAAGACGGGTTTAATGTCGATGTTGCAAGCTAATAAGTTTAGAGGTCATGAGAAAGACAACCCGCATTACCACATTAGGAATTTTAATCGTCTCACCGCAACTAGAAAGTTTAAGGATGTTCCACATGACGCCATTAAGATGATGTTGTTTCCATACTCGTTAGATGGACCCGCAAAAATTTGGCTTGAGAAAGAACCGCCAAATTCTATTTTGACATGGGGTGATCTCGTTTCTAAGTTTGTGAACAAATTTTTTCCACCATCTAAAACAATACATTTGAAAAATGAGATTTCAAAATTTGTTCAAAGAAATAATGAAAGTTTTTCAATGGCATGGGAACGCTTTAAGGAAATGTTACATGAATGTCCACACCATGATTTTTCGGAATTGCATCAAATTGATACTTTTTACAATGGGCTTAATGATCATGAACGAGATTACTTGAATGCCGCCGCGGGTGGTAATTTTTTGTGCAAAACGACTGATGAAGCTTTAAAGATTATCGAGAATAGATCTAAGGTTTATAGCCCTCGTAACACACCGAGTGTTGCCAATTTGGGCTCGTCATCGTCGTCATCGTCTCGTAGCATTAATGCCTTACATGATGAAGCTAATGAGGAAAATCAGTTTTTCGATAGATTTGCTAATCTTATGACTCATTGGAAAGCTCAAGAGGCTTTGAATTCCGCTTCGGTTAAAGCGGTTGAAAAGAGTTGTTTAACTTGTGGTGTAACTCATGATCTTTCCGAATCCATTACCGCCGGTGGTAACACTTCGAGTGCTTACGTAGAAACGGGAACTTATAACCAAAACAGCCAAGGATCCCGCCCAAATCAAGCTCCACCAAATCAAAATGCTATTAACTATCGAAACAACAACCAAGGTGGTAATTATCAAGGAAATTCACGTAGCTACAACAAAGGGAATTATCAAAGTGGGAATGGACAAGTCACTAATCAAAACCAAAACCGTGATTTTCAAAACACTACACAAGGTTTTCAAAATGCTCACACTAAAAATCTTCAAGGAGAATTTTTGGATTATGCTAAAGCAAATGATGCTAAATTTGATAACATGCAACGTGAGATGATTTTCTTAAGATCCGAATTGAAAAACGAGCTTAAAAACGAACTTGCTAATGAACTTAAAACTCATGCAAATAAAAATGAAGGAAATGTCCAACGTCTTCAACAAAACCAACAAAAGATGGAACAAGGACAACATGAGATTAAGCAAGAGTTGTTTGAGGACCGAATGGCAAAAATGTTTGAAGCAATCATGTGTAAACCCTCTTCCTCGGGTGGTCTTACTAGTGATACCATTGCAAACCCGAAGGGAGAAATGAAGGTTATTACTACACGAAGTGGTAAAACTTTCAAGGAACCAATCTCTCGTCCAAGTACTTCTACGGAGAAGGAAAAAGAGAAAGAACCCAAGGTGGTGGTCGAAAAGGAGCATATTACAATCCCACGAAGTACCGCTCACACCATACCTACGGTTGAACCAATACCAATTGTGGAACCCGAGTTTCCAAGGCCATTGCCTAATGTCCAACCTACACCACCCTTACCTTACCCTTTGAGACGAAACAAAGAGAAATTGCAAGAACGTAACAAACAACAAATCCATCTTTTTATAAAAATGTTTCAACAAGTGCATTTTGATGTGAGTTTAGCCGACTCGTTGTTATATATGCCTCGTTTTGCTTCCACTTTTAAAAGTATGATGAGCGATAAGGAAAAGCTTTCAAAGCTTGCTAATTGTTCTTCGGTTTATCTTAACCGCATACCAGAAAAAGTTGGTAACCCCGGAAAGTTTCTCATTCCTTGTGACATACAAGATATGAAAGAATGCCTCGCCTTGGCCGATCTTGGTGCGAGCATTAATTTGATGCCATTTTCCATTTGGAAATCCGCTTTCGCTTCCGGCTCTTACTCCTTCGAACATGTCTATCGAGATGGCCGATCATTCTACGATTTTAGCATGTGGAGTAGCCGAAGATGTTTTCGTGAAAGTGGGGAAGTTCTACTATCCCGTTGATTTTATAGTAGTTGACATCCCCGCGGATCCTCAAGTTCCTCTAATTTTAGGTCGTTCATTTTTAGACACCTCGAGATCGCTTATCGACGTTCATGCAAGAACTATCACTTTGAGATTCAACGAAGAGGAACTTGTTATAAACGCTACTCAAAACTAAAAACCTTCTCATGTTTATGCAATCGCTACCATCAATCACATTGACTTAGTTGATGTGGTTTGCGATGAGTTTTCACAAGAAGTGTTAGGTTTTTCTGATAGCTCGTCAAGTGGGAATACCACTATTTTGGATCCGATTCTTGCTAATTCTACACCAAATCTCACTCCATTCGAAGGAGGCGATTTTAGTTCAAATAAAATCGACAATGAAGATGAGGTGTTGATTAGTGATGATACTTCTATTCCACCATTTCTTCCGCCGATGGAAGTTATGAGTGTTGAACCAAAATCTTCAATCGAGGAACCACCTATCCTTGAATTAAAAGATCTTCCTTCTCACCTTAAATACGCATTTTTGGAAGGTGATGACAAGTTGCCGGTTATTATTGCAAGAGGTCTTGCTAATGATGAAAAAACCGAGCTCTTGAAAGTTCTTAAAGCTCATAAAGGGGCAATTGCGTGGAAAATTTCCGACATTAAGGGTATTGACCCAAAAATTTGTACTCATAAGATTTTAATTGAGGGGGACTACAAACCCGCAATTCAAAGTCAAAGAAGGGTGAATCCCAAAATTCACGATTTCATTGAAAAGGAGGTTTTAAAACTCCTTGACGCGGGAATGATTTATCCTATCTCCGATAGCCCATGGGTGAGCCCAATCCATTATGTCCCTAAAAAGGGAAGAATGACCGTTGTGCCTAATGAAAACAATGAGTTAATTCCCACTCGTGTTGTGACCAGTTGGAGGGTGTGTATTGACTACCAAAAGTTAAATGACGCCACTCGTAAAGACCACTTTCCTTTGCCCTTCATGGATCAAATGTTGGAGCGACTCGCGGGAAATGAATTCTATTGCTTTTTAGATGGTTTTTCCAGTTACTTTCAAATCCCTATCGACCCTCGTGATCAAGAGAAGACTACGTTTGCATGTCCTTATGGAACGTTTGCTTATCGTAGGATGCCTTTCAGACTTTGTAATGCACCGGGTACGTTTCAACGGTGTATGATGGCAATTTTTCACGATATGATCGAGAAGTCGATGGAAGTGTTTATCGATGACCTTTCGGTGTTTGGCAATTCGTTCACGTCGTGTTTATCTAATCTCGAGCAAATGTTAAAACGTTGTGAAGAAACAAATCTTGTTCTTAATTGGGAAAAATGTCATTTTATGTGTAAACAAGGAATCGTCTTAGGTCATAAGGTCTCGAAAGCGGGGATTGAGGTCGATAAAGCTAAGGTAGACGTCATCGCCAAGTTACCTCATCCCAAAACCGTTAAGGGAGTTAGGAGTTTCCTAGGCCACGCGGGCTTTTATCTTCGTTTCATCAAAGACTTTTCGAAAATCTCTCGACCTATGACACACCTTCTCGAGAAGGATGCTCCTTTTAATTTCAATGAGGATTGTGTTAGAGCTTTCGAAACTCTTAAAAGGAAACATACCGAAGCTCCCATTCTTGTTGCTCCTAATTGGGAATTACCCTTTGAAATCATGTGCGATGCAAGTGATTATGCTGTAGGGGCCGTCTTAGGGCAACGTTATGAAAAGCATTTCCGTCCTATCCATTATGCTAGTAAGACGATGACCGAGGCTCAATTAATGTACACCACAACAGAAAAGGAATTCCTCGCCGTGGTCTATGCTTTTGAGAAATTTCGACCTTATCTCGTCTTAACTAAAAGCATCGTGTATACCGACCATTCGGCTATCAAGTATCTCTTAGCTAAGCAAGATGCTAAGCCGAGATTGCTTCGTTGGATGCTCCTCCTCCAAGAATTTGATGTCACCGTACTTGATAAAAAAGGAGCCGAGAATCTAGCGGCCGATCATCTTTCTCGTCTAGAAGATCCTCACAAAGATGTTTTCGAGAACAAGGAAATCACCGAAACATTTCCTCTCGAGACTCTTGGTGTAGTGGATTCTAAAGACACCACCCCATGGTTTGCCGACATTGCAAATTACCATGCGGGGAATTTCATAATCAAGGGTATGGCAACACAACAAAAGCGAAAATTCTTTCGTGACGTAAAGTTCTATTTTTGGGACGACCCTTATCTCTTTCGGGTTTGTGCGGATCAACTCGTTCGACGTTGTGTTTTTGGTGCCGATGCTTCTAATATCCTTAGAGCTTGTCACGAGGGACCCTCGGGTGGTCACCATGGTGCTAATCTCATGGCTAAGAAAGTGTTCGATGCCGGCTTCTTTTGGCCTTCTATCTATCGTGATGCACACGCACTTGTGAAGTCTTGTGATTCGTGCCAACGTCAAGGAAAATCGTCTCAACGTGATGAAATGCCGCAAAGCATAATTCAAGTATGTGAGATTTTCGACATTTGGGGCATAGACTTTATGGGGTCGTTCCCATCGTCTCATGGTTACAAGTATATCCTCGTCGCAGTGGACTACCTTTCTAAGTGGGTGGAAGCTAAGGCTTTACCTACTAATGATGCTCGTGTGGTAGTAAAGTTTTTGAAGCAACTATTCTCTCGGTTCGGAACCCCTCGTGCTATTATAAGCGATCGTGGAACCCATTTTTGTAATGACCAATTCGAGAAGGTCTTAAAGAAATATGGAGTTATTCGTCGTCTTTCTACGGCTTATCACCCACAAATGAGTGGGCAAGTTGAGGTTTCGAACCGAGCTTTAAAGAGGATTTTATAGAGGTCAATTGGAGAAAACCATGCTTCATGGTCCGAAAAACTCGATGACGCTTTATGGGCCTTTAGGACCGCATACAAGACACCTATCGGTTGTACTCTTTATAAGTTAGTCTATGGGAAGAATTGTCATTTGCCCATTGAATTGGAGCACAAGGCATATTGGGCCCTTAAGCATTCAAACTTTGACTTAAAGACCGCGGGAGATCACCGGAAAATACAATTGAATGAATTGGATGAACTAAGAGATAATGCTTATGAAAATTCATTGATTTTCAAAGAAAAGACTAAAAAGTTTCATGATGCAAAGATTAAAAACCAGGTTTTTAACGTTGGTGATCAAGTGTTACTTTTTAACTCTAGACTTAAGATATTTTCCGGGAAATTGAAATCTCGTTGGTCGGGTCCTTTCACCGTTACACAAGTGTTTCCTTATGGGACCATCGAGCTAGCTCAAGATGATGGTCCTAACTTTAAGGTGAATGGACATAGGCTTAAGCACTACTTTGGTGGGGAAATTCCTTCAATGTTTGACCTCGACCAAGTCACCTTCCCCAATGATAATTAGCATTGAGGGGATCGAGTCGAGCTCATGACTCGGTAATAAAAAATGAGGTGCCTCGTGGGGGAGATCCCATGCTTATCCTTTTATGCTTTCTAATAAATAATGAGATGGGATTTGTTCCCTTCCAACTCGTTGTCTCGTGGTTGTTTGTGATTGTGTTATCTAGATCATCATCATCATCATCTACGATTGAAGACTCTCGTGTTCGTTTACGTGAGCCTCCATCGTTTGCTTGAAGAAGTTTTTCACGAATCCATGACATATCCTTTATGGTTCTAACAATTATCTTTTAGCATACTTAATAAA
The DNA here is from genome assembly GCA_025667525.1 of Glebionis coronaria. Taxonomy (NCBI): domain Eukaryota; kingdom Viridiplantae; phylum Streptophyta; class Magnoliopsida; order Asterales; family Asteraceae; genus Glebionis; species Glebionis coronaria. The sequence continues at coordinate 676,165,440 of CM046876.1, forward strand.
CGGCTTTAGATATATTGTTGATAACCCTTTCCATGCTAGATCCTAAGCATTCGACTCTTCATCTCTAGTATGGGGGTGCTCCACCTTTAGACTCGAAACATTAAGGACAATGTTTACTTTTAGTATGGGGGGTGAATAGGTACTTGCTTGGTACGCCCTCATGTTTTCCAACTTTCAATGTTTTGTTTTTGTTGCTAATAAGGCTAAAAATGGCCAAATTTTAAATTTTTTCTTAGTTTTCATAAGTGTTTTTAAGACACGAATGTATATTTTCCGTTGGGTAGAATAAGAGATAATTTTTTACTTGATGGGCATTTGGAGCCATTTACATTCCTTAACCCGCTCAATTCAAGTTTTGCTAGACTTTTATATAGGGAGCTTTAAAACGCGAAAGTCTTAGCTCATTCGGGTTAAGAACAAGAACTTTTCGCAAGTTCCTATAATTGATCCTAGAAAGTCACTTATCAAGGGAACTATAAAATGCATTCTCTAAACTTGAAAAAGTCCAAGAAAGTGCAAGATCCTATAGGTGGCTTGAAAACCCAAAACTTTGATTTGATATAGTCTTAATGAAAGCTAATCCAAATTTGGCTTAATTTTGACTTGCATGGCTAAGTATTCACGAGTCTCTTTAATTAGAGGTCTTTATATAGTGAAGAACGAGATATGATAGAGTTAGACAAGTGATCATGCTAAATGTAGAACATGAAAATGTTCTTTCAAAAACTCATATGTCTTTAATTATGGCTTTTTCTTCCTATAAGATCAATGCATTAGGAATAAAAATAGTTGCAATAAGTAAGGTCGTACGATTTGAAAGGTTACTTAGCCTCTAGCGAAAGATCGTTTAAAAGTTGCTCGGGGTTGAATAGAGTTCATAGCCAAGGCATAACTTATTGAAGCGGGACACGAAGATTGATGAAGATCCAAAAAGGCCCTAACAAGGCATGAGGATATTTTGTCGCTAAAGATCCAAGATGATGTGAAGTATCATTATTCCTAAATCAATATGAAGGATCGAGACACACGACGAAAAGCAATTACTCCCCTAAATATCATGGAGAAAGTCTATCCAAAAAGACCCTTACAAGGTATGAGGATAAATATGACCAAGTCCGAAAAGGAGGCGGATCGTTGTATATCAAATTCCAAAATAAAGATTGAAGAAAAATGATGAAGTCGTGCTCTAAATATGAAGAATCTCTCAAAAACGTCAAGTGAAGAAATTCCGATATATGAAGAGAAGACCATAATTTCAAGAACGTCTTCCCAAGATTTGAAGTATGAAGTACATGCCAAATATCGGTCCGAGAAAGGTCTCAAATCATGAAACGAGTTATGCCAAGATATGCACTTAAGGAGATACACGAGAAGCCGTTTTAAAAGATTTTGTCCTTCGGCTAACTATCGATTAAATCATGCTACTTTGCTTTCGGACTAATAACTACTCAAATAAGTCAATATGAATCACTTGTGATCCATGACAAATAGTTAAAAAATGCTAGTAACCCATTTCCTTTTATAATAACTAGGATTGCGGGGAGAAAAAGTATTACACAATTTAGACGTATGAGTAGTGTTAGCATTGTGACTTGTACCAACAATGATCTCGTTTTTTCACTTAGCATGGAATGTATGACAATCATGGATGACAAAGTTTACTCTAAGGGACATTTACTTGTTTCTATTCTTTGACCCTAAAAGTCACATTCGTGATGAAAAGCATACATTATGTCTACACATCTTCGTAGTATTGTTGCAAGTCTTTTACTTTTCAATAAAGGTTAATAAAATTGAATTTTGGTGATGCTTAGATACTTTATTCTAGCATTGCGTGAGGGCACGCCAATGGCTTAGTATGGTGGAGTGATGAGATGGCATTTATACATGATCTCATCGTTCTTTTCGGGCTTTAAATGCATAAAAATGTCATAAAATACCATATATATGCTTGTGTTTGTTTACTTGTGTATTTTAGGAATGGATATCGTGAAAAAGACAAAAGATCACAAGAAACAAGGAAAAACGAACACGAGAATCGAAGCCGTACAAAGAATCGGGTCCTAGTTCATGAATTATCCAACATCTACCCTTGAAGACTTGAAGATATGCAAGATTGATCCTCAAACAATGAAGAAATGACACTTAAAACCCTTGTGAAATCATAATTACAAGTTTGGTCCCTTAAGTTTGTCAAAATTGCAAAAAGGTCCTTCAACTTTGAAGAAATGGCAAGATTAGTCCCTCATCAAATCTAATTTGTCAGTTATGGTCCCTCATGAAGGCAAACATCTATTGAAGACCTTTGAAGATTAAGAATGACCAAGATCAACCCTTGAATTATGGAAAATGGCAAAAAACAACCCTTTAAAACCTTTTGCCAAAGTTTTGGGGCAAAAGTGTGAAAATACAAAGTTTATTAATGAAGGGAACACGTTTTTGTGCCTGGAATTCTAATTAAACATCTTTCCCCAAAGAACAAGGGTCACTACTGCCAACTTTGAAACATTTGAAAATAAAATGCGCCAAACAAACACCTTTCCCCCAAAATCGGATCAAAAGTTACCACTGTTCACCGTTATGAACCCAGTAACTATCATCACTTAAACAAAGGGTAAATTTCAATTACCCATTCCCACACTTGATTCACACGCCCAGAAACCTATCCCATATATAAAACCTTAACCTCCACCCACCAAAGGGTCGCACACTCAACCTCGTCCACCTATCATATCACAATTTATTCCCCAAGGATTGCCACGTGTCAAGATCAACAGCCAAGACTCTTAGCTTAACCCCAAAGCTAAAATGAACGTCCATGATGCATTTGGACAACTCATTCCATCAAATGATCTAGAAGACCTCAAGGGCACTTTTGGGAATTCAGTTCTAGGATTTATGAATAGTGTTTCGTATGCATTTGCCTATAAAAGGAGACCTCAACCTGTGAGAGTCCCTTTGTTCCAGATTTTGGCTATCAATCTTTGTAATTCCTTTTTAGTTAAATAAAATTTGAATTTCCTAAAATTTCTGAAATCTCTTTTGTGTTTATTAAAAGTTGGTGTTGGAATAGCTAAAATCTGAGTTCCATTTGATCTCTGAGACCTTCCTTAATCTTGTGGTTAAGGCACGTCTTTGTTTGAAGGTTTTCAAAGGTTCAAAAACCTTGAAATCCTAGGTTCTGTTTTGGTTATTATTGTGTACTAACCCTTAGCCAAAAGCCTTAAGCTCCTTCAAGCTTGTTGACACCAAGCCTGATAAGAGATTTAAGCTCTTGGTTGATTTGTTTGCTCATTTGTGTTGAAGATATATCATAATCAAAACCTGTTCTACTTTGAACATCATAAGGTTTTGATCTTCCTTTTTGAAGAACCTTGGTCTTGTTCTAGTTGTTGAACAGGGTCTAAGGAGCATAGCTGGTCCTCCTAGGATGTTATGGAGGACAGATATGATCCCTTTTTTAAGTTTCCCCTAAATATTTCATGTTATTGCCTGTTTTGGATTTTGTGCTTTGATTTTGTGTTCCTGTGTTTGAGGTTGTGATTTTAGTGTTTGAATCTGTTAGTTTTCACCTACGAAGTGTTTTTGATTCATAAAATCAATAGGTTATTAGTGAAAATCACAAGTTGCTTTGAAAAATGGTAGATTAAGGGTTGTTTGGGATAACAACTTGATTTGGATTTGTGATGTTTTGAGTTGATGCTTTGTGGTGCATTGTGTTGGAACATATCTCATAAGTGCTAAGTGTTATTTATCTGCAAGCTTTGTGCATATAAACACCTAGAATCAAAATTAGGCTCTAAAATCTTGGATACCTATTAAAATTGGCTGTGGTTTAAGGGACACCTAGATCTAATCATAGACTTGGGTTAACAAGTGATTAAACCTAGTTAGTTACACCAGGGAAGTAGGATTTGAGTGTTGAAATTGGATTTTTGATCAATAATATCAGCAAAGTGTGCATGAGTTCTTGAAGTTCATAAGAACAAGTGTAATCTGCTTTGATCTTGTTCCATACCTTGTTTCAGTGATTGATTTAAGTTTGTTTGTGCTTAATCATTGTTTATATAGCTTGTGTATGCATCTGGTTGAATTTGGAGTGCTTATTCTAGCTTAAAACTGCTTAAGTGTTCATAACAACTTATATTCCATGTCTGTGCTAGATCTAAGCATTGTTTGATTTTTCTGTGCTTATTGAGTGAACCAAAGTGTGTTTTTGTGCTTGATTGTGACTCCTTGTGGTTAACTGATCACTTGGGTGCCCTTGTCTTCCAATATAACATACAAAATCTCTCTAAAAAGCCAAGTCAAATAGTCAAGGCAGTGGGAACCAGTTCCTATTGAAACTTCCCCCTGCTAGTGTATTTTGGTGTTCAGCTTATCAATAAGCTATTCTAGCTTATTTTAACCAGCAACAACTTGGATTTTGTAATACGTGCTCATTTTTGACCCATTTGTTCATACTGGAGCATTTGGTGGGTTGACTTTAGGGTTTGACTAGAAAACCAACTTAATTGACTTTTTCATAAGTGCTTATTGGCTTATTCCAGCTTATTGGTTTTGCTTATTGGATTTTGGTTGATTTATTTGGCTTATTGAAGTCATTTGTGACATTTTGTAAGTTGAATCAAGTCCTGAGGTGCCCTAAATCTCAAACCCGACTATTTTGTCTTTTAGTGGATTTGTACTTTGCTTATTTCTGGCTTATTGAGTGTGGTTTTTCAAAATTTCTTTTTACAGATCTCTTTAGTATCCCAAAAGAAGGCTGTGTGTCAAATTAGAGCTTATGGCATTAGCTTATTGCTTAATGGGCTTAATGGCCCAATAAGGATAAGCTGTTTGATTATTAAGCTGTGATAAGCTCACTTTCAGCTTTTGGGCCTTCAGACTTTTGTGTTTAGAATTAAATTTTGAGTCAGATAGTGCTTTTCCAAGTCTTGTGGGCTTATTTTGACTTTTTGGGCTAAAAAGCCCAATAAGCTTGACTGTTTTGGGTTTTGGCCCATTTGGGGGCCCAATAGGGTTATTCTAGTTATTTCACTTTCATTTTCTGTTTAATTAGGTCAAAATAAACTAGTTTGCAAGTTTTTAGAATTTTTTATAATTTTTGGATTTTTAATATTATTTTAATATTATTTTATTATTATTTTTCAGATTTCACATTTTTGCACTTTTTATATTTTTCTTAGCTTAAATACATTAAAATAGGAATTTTGCAACTTTTAGATTAATTTTATCATCTTTAGATTAATTTTTATAATTATTTTAAGTTTTAATAGTTTTTAAATCATTTTAAATAATTTTTATTAGTTTAAAATTTTCTAAAAATAGTTTTTAATCTTTTTAGGTTATCTTAGAGGTTTACCAATTGAAAAATCTTTATTTGGGCTTTTTGATAGTTAATTTGATTTTTAGGGCTTTAATTAGCATTTAAAAATTAAATATTTAATTAATTAAAAGGTTTGAAAAAGTTTTGATCATTGGTAAACTCTTAGTTTATTTATTTTGATTTTTGGTGAATTTTTGGTAATTTTTAGAATTTTATTTTTATTTTTGCTCATTTTACGGTTTTACGTTAAGTCGTAGTAGTAATTAATTTCACGTCTTCGTCATTCTCTTTTCTCATCCCTTTCTAACCAATATTAATCTCAAACCTTGCTACATTTTAGTCACACACATATACCTCCTTGGGAAACGAACTTTCACATCATAAGGGTCACTAGTGTTGATTTTCCTAAATCATCACTTAATACTTTTCCCTATTTACGCTCTTTTCCTAAAGAGTAGTAAAACTCTACAATCATTTTGGCGCCGCTGCCGGGGAGGTGTGTCGTGATTAATTTGTCTTGTTGTTTTTAATATTAACCATAAATAGTATTTGTATTAGTAGAAATCTACTAATACGTATTATCGGTTTTTTTGTTTTCTTGTGAAATTATTATTACTATAATGTATTAAGTATCACAATCAATACAAAATATCTCCAAAAGTGTGAAAACACAACCTTAATTGGGATTTGATCTCCTAATTATTGTATTCGTATCTCAAACAAAAAGAAAAAGGCAAAAATAGATAAATACTTTTGTGAAGCTCGATTTTGAAAAATACGAACTATAAGGTGGGTATAAGGCGGGTATTATAAAATATACCCTAAGGAAAAAGGCTCTTAAGTGCTTCGCGCCGCCTCGTTTCCCCGCTTGCTTGTTAGTATTTTGAGATTGAAGGCTAATCGAGGGTTTTGTGGCCCTAAGTATTATTACGTATAATATATTTGCTTGGTTTTCTTTGTGATTAAACCCTCTTGAACAATTTGGTTTTCACCAAAGTTCTAAAGTCATTCGAAGCCGTTCACTCCACGTGATCGTTTTCATTCTTTTGAGGCTTCTTTAATCAAGAGTTTGATTCGAGGAGAGATTTGGTAGATTGTTGTCTACGAAGATACACCAAAATCCAAAAAAATTAAAAACAGTCAGAAACACAAAAAAATTGAAAATTCACAAAACACCCAAAAAGAATATTCTTTGCTCGCCTCCCATTCTTCGTGAAGTTTATGATCACTCGTAATCAAGCAAAACGAGCTCGTAAACGTCTTCAAAAGCAAGCCAATCAAGAGACGTTGATTGAAGAACAAACTCCAATTGTTGAACCTATTGTAGAACAAGAAGTCGTAATGGCTAATCGTACTATGATGGAGTTGTTACAAGCACCCACCGAGGGTTTTGGAGAGGCCATTGTGATTCCCTCTATCCTTGCGGAGAATTTCGAAATTAAGACGGGTTTAATGTCGATGTTGCAAGCTAATAAGTTTAGAGGTCATGAGAAAGACAACCCGCATTACCACATTAGGAATTTTAATCGTCTCACCGCAACTAGAAAGTTTAAGGATGTTCCACATGACGCCATTAAGATGATGTTATTTCCATACTCGTTAGATGGACCCGCAAAAATTTGGCTTGAGAAAGAACAAGGAAGAGTGGTCACATGTCGACCCTCTTTATACATCACTAGAGATCATTCTAGAATGCAGAATAAAAAATACAGAAAATAAACTCTAATATAAGCAAATTCCTATAATACCCTTGTTGTCTTCAAATTTGGAATCAGTCAATGTAGCCCCATGTGATTGATTGTGATGTGCCAGCTATGGAGAGTGAATCAAGGCCCTTTGAAAGTTTCTTTGGGAGCAAGAAAGATGTTTGGAATGTTGATGAACTGTCAAAACTTGTCTTCATGTTGCAGGGGAGCCGCGTGGGGGACCCAGGGGAGTCACGGGAAAGGTTTATGGGAGGTGGGTTTTGGTTACGCTAATGTTAATTAATGATATAGAAACAATTGCTTCTTAACCCTTTGATTTGCCAGCTTAATCAATTAGGGTTTATGTGTGAGAAAAGAGGGATTTAATCTATTTTGGGGAGGTTAGCATTTAAACTGGGTGTTTAGGAGGGAATGGTAATACTGATTAAGTAATCAGTATGGGTGGGATCTGATGTGGGAGAAGGATGGATGCTGATTGGTGGAGGTGGGATGAGAGGTGACGTGGAGGTGTGAGATTGGTGGATAGGGTTTGGTTTGTCGACTGGTTGATATTAATGGGAGTAGTGGTTAAAATGTTTGTAATTTTGGCAGGATTAGCCCCTATGGTTATGTCCCTCTTTAACAGCTTTTGCAATAATAGTCCTTTTCCATTTACAATGTTAGTCCTTTTGGCTTTTGCAACATTAGTCCTTTTGTAACAAAGCATGTAATCTTGTAACTTTATCCAAACTTCAAGGGCTAGATGTGTAAAGTCTTCAAACTTTAGGGACCCCATTCATATTTAAGGATTTTTTAGGGGTATAAAGTGTCATTCTTCAAAAGTTGAGGGACCAAACTTGTACAATCTTCAAACTTCAAGGGCATTTTTGCAAAATTCATTCTTCGGGCTTGGTTCTTTGTGCGGCTTCGTTTCCCGTGTTCATTTTTGCTTGAATCTTGTAATCTTTTGGTGAATTCATGATATCCGTACCTAAAATACACAATGAACAAACACAAGCACATTTTTGGGTATTTTGATGATATTTTAAGCGTTTTAAGCCCGATTTGGACGATGAGACAATGTATAATTACAGTCTCATCACTCCCCCATACTAAACCATTGCCGTGTCCCCACGCAATGCTAGAATTAATTATCGTAGCACTTCCAAAATTCATTTTATGATGACATTTATTGAAGACATAAATTTAAATAAACCACTACACGTGTTTTAGACATAATGTATTGTTTTCATCACGAATAAGTGACTTTTGGGATCATAGAACAAGAACACGTGAATGCTTTGTTAGAAATAATTTCGTCGTCCTCGATTTTCACCTAATTCCATGCTAAGCGTGTAACGAGATCATTGTTATTATAAGTTAGCAACACGATCATATCTCATGAGTGTTAATTAAGAACCTAAACTCCCTTATTCCTACTTGGTATCTCTTATATTTTATTTTTGTCTTAATGATCATGAGGATACATCATTGACTTATGCGTGAATAGAGATTAGGTCTAAAAATAGAGTTTTAACGGTGTAACCAAAATCATTAAATTAATAATTCACCCTAATAGACAACGATGTCAAAAAATTAAGTCAACAAGAAGGATCGATAAACACGGTTTTATAACGGTTTTGAACATGAGACTTATCACCAAGACTTTTATACGCCCTAACGGAATGGCCTTATTATCATTGGTTTACCTCCATCTTTTATTCAACTTCGCCATGAAGCTTTTATTATGACTTCGGTCTTGCCTTGCCTTTTATTATCCGCCTCATCGGTGGTTTTATTAGCCAAAGACGTATATCCTCACGCTAAAGCGAATTTTGGATCTTTAAAGCTTCAAAGATTAAGGCTTGATTCACTTTCAATTTGGGCATAGATTTTTTGGCCTTGTGAGCTTCAAATTTTTGCTTAATTTAGGTGAGCACTTGAAATCTTATTATTAGGTGAAACTTTCGATTATTCGGGTTCCAATACTTCAAAACCGTGACGCTGGCGATACCTTAATGTTTTCCCAATTTAATTACATGGAAGCTACTAAAACAAATTAGAAACCAACAATAGTGACTAAACCGCTAAATCAATATTTATTAACAATTTATTATCAAAAGCGTGGGGAGAATAAGCTAATAATCACTACACATGAGATCGTGACGATTACGAGACTTATAAATAACTCTATCATTTCTCGTCCTCATTTAAGAGACTTAGCCTAAAAAAGTTAAGGAATCGAAGTTGAAGTGCTCAACACGCACGGTCGAGTCAAAAATTACTCTTATTCTCACCATCGAAAAACCTACATTCGTGTCTTAAACACATATGAAAAACTAGAAAAATTTTAAAATTTGGCCATTTTTAGCCTTATTTTGCATAAAACGATAACAAAAAGATGAAATTTTGGATTGCGTGTTGACGTAAGCAAGGTGGAGTATCTACTCACCCCCATACTAAAACGAAACATTGTCCTCAATGTTTCGAGTCTGGGGGTGAAAACACCCCCATACTAGAGACGAAGTCGAATGCTTAATCTCGAGCATGGAAAGGGTAAAACGAATAACCTAAAAGCCGTTTGTGAATTATGCTAATAAGATAAACGTTAGAACATAAAAGGATATCATCGGATATCGGAATCTCCAAAGGCAACGATCGAAGCTCGAGTGATCCGTAAAACGAACACGAGAGGCTTCAATGATGACGATGAACCTAATGAATCACAATAACAAACAACCACGAAACAAAGGTTGGAAGAGCACAAGTCCCCTCGTTACATTAAACTAAGAAAGCGATAATATTTACAAGGATAAGCATGAGAATCCCCCACGAGGCACCTTGTTTTTGATAACCGAGTCAAAAGCTCGACTCGAATCCCCATAAATGTGATCATTTAGGGATAATAATGGTATGGTCATTTTTGGTGGGGCTTACATGATAAACAATTCCCAAAAGAAACCGGTATTAAGGACTAAGTCCTTTGATGATGCAAAATACCGGGGTCGAAGATGTCGTCCTCGTTTTCATGGGTTAAACGAACCAACGCCACTTCAACACGTGCCAAAACCTCAAAGAGGTAGAAGAAAATAGATGAGAAGTAGAAAGGTGGGGCAATGGGTAAGTCAAAACAATGAGCTACTCGAGGTAGACACACACCAAGCAAATAAATAAGTTTTCCATTTATTGCATCGGTGGAAGACCGAGATTTCCCTTTACAAGCAATTCCGGGATCGTAAATTTTGTCCTCGGTGTAGAAATGTGAGGGAACATAAGGGGCTTCCCCCACACTAGATCCACACCAACCGTCGTCAAAAGGAGTAGACGAGGTGGTAGTACTCATAAAACGTGGTGATGACGGAGTTAAACTTGTAGAAAAATCTTTTAAAACATTTTTAAAATCCTTTCCTTTTTCGTCGTTTAAAAACTCTTTATGAAAACCCGATTTGATAATGTCGAAAATATTTGGCGTGTCAAATTCAAAATTAGTCGCGCTAAAAATCCTCACATTTAAGTCTTTTGTGGGAGGGGGTGGCGGATTATATAAGTTTTCAAAACGTTTATCAATAAAGAACACCGCCCCCTCGGGGTCAACATACTCGTCATCCTCATGAACGTCGATCTCATCGATTTCTTCATCAAAGATAGGCTTGTCAAACCACGGTTTGTCATTCCCCTCCTTGAGTATCTTAGAAACTCTCTCGAAGAGATCACGATCAAGCACGAAACCATCATCCATTTGTGGGGATTGTTGATAAGTTAAATCCTCACGAATGTGGTAAATGTAATTCTCATTTGAGGAGTGTTGATTAGGTAACTCCTCGAGAATTGGATTTTTGGTGGTCACATGAGTTGGTTCGTCATCGAAAATAAGACGTTCCAACTCATTAAGTTCATCCTCGATTTTGGAAAGATCGACCTCACTCGTAGGTGGAAGTGTAGGCATAAGAGCTAGCTCTCGTTCAATGATTTCCTCAATCTCGGGATCAAACTCATAATCATCGTACTTCACATGTTTCTTTTTAGGAGAATCAAAAATTGCATGTGGATTTCAAAGTACGTGATCAATCTCGGCAAAATCGCCATCGTCATCGTCAAAGAAAGAGTCGATGTGAGCACTCACAACCATGGTCTTACAAGTCGAATGACTATGCTTAGGTGACTTCTCTAAGACGAGAGGATCGATGTCGATAAACCCTTTAGCCTCAGCGGGTGTTGGGCTAGGCAAACGAGACACTTCGATGGAGTTAGAAGTTGAAGCCTCAAAGCCGTGGTCCTTCGAAGGTGGTGAAGATGAGTCCATTTTGGTCATTGTCGTGATGGCACTAACGTCGCCCTTCGGAATTGGTGTTTCAGTTGTTTCGCTAAATACATCCCAAAGTGAGTTTTCATCCATAAATTTACACATACCCTTTTGAATTAGGTACACGTACTCTTTATCATTAAAATCATCATCTTTAAAACCGTTTTTCTTAATTCTTTCAAAACATGCATTAAGCCTCATTCTTTCCGCTAAAGTGAACATTTTGAAATCATTAGGATTTGAATCATTAGGTTTTGAAACCTCGGTTTTTTCATGATCATTAAAAACTTGGGACTTTCTAGCGAAAAAGTCCATTTTGTCATCCCCATATCTCATAGTAAGTCTCCCCTAGTGAACGTCGATTACGGTTCGAGCCGTTGATAAAAATGGTCGGCCTAAAATAATGGGACATTTAGGGTCACACTCGTAATCGGATATAACGAAATCTACGGGAAAAACAAACTTTCCAACTTTGACATGGACATCCTCGGCTATTCCAATTGGTATTAAAGGCGTACAATTTGCTAGCTTGATTGTCATGTTCGTGGGGGTAAGTGAAGGCAATCTCATCAATTTCCAAAGAGAATGAGGCATGAGATTGATGCTAGCACCTAAATCGGCAAGGGCTAAACATCCCTCAATCTCGGAAAAATCACAAGGTAGTAGAAATTGGCCCGGATCCTTTTCCTTTCTTGGCATACGCCTTTTAGGTTTTTTAAGAAGGATTGAAGCACAAGTTTCTTCAAGGGTTACTTTGGTAAGGTCGATAAAGCTCTCTTTTTGAACCGTGGATGGAAATTGAGGTACACGAGGGTGTGCACTCTTTCCCTTGGTCGCCACGTTCACCCCATCGACTTTAGAACAATAAGACGTCTTAGAAGTCGAGGGTTGAGAAGAAGGAACAACTCGAAATCCTTCAAGGTTAGGGGTAATCACACGACCTTTCTCACGAGACGAGGCGACTTTACATTGTTCCTTCAGATTTGCAACGGTATCACTAGGTGACGAACTCGATGACGCAACCGAGGACTTGTTCATAATGGCCGAAAACATCTTTTTAATGTCGATTTGTCCTTGCTCAATCTTCGTGTTTTGCAATTTCAATGTATTAGAAAAGTCGTTTTTCAAAGTACCAATTTCTCCCTCTAATCGTCTCATATTAGCCTCATTCGTTTTCATGTAATTTTGAAAATCGTTTGACGAACTATTTTGATTAGAATTAAAGTTCCCTTGGTTTTGATTGTTTCTTTGAAAATTGTTTTGATTCCCACTTGAAAAATTGTTTCCTTGATTGTTGTTGTTTGAAAAATTCGAGTTTTGATTATTGTCTCGATTTTGCCAACTTATATTACGACCTTGGTTATAACCTCGTTGATTTTGATTCGAAAAAATTCCTTGTTGATTGTTTCCTTGAAAATTGTTAAGATTTTGAAAATTGTTGCCTTGGTTATAATTGCCTTGTTGTGATGGACCCGCGTTATTTTGATTTTGAAAATTGTTGTTTCCATTTAACGCACTCACATTCGACGTTTGGCCATCCGTAGCCGCACACTCGTAATAATTATGAGGTCCACCACAAAACGTACACGATGTCTCAACCGCTTTCACCGTAGCGGGAGCGTCTTTCTTTTGCATCTCAACGAGAAACGACGTAAACACATTCGTAAGCTTGTCGACTTTCGCATCAACTCTCTCAATGTCGTGATTATAACTACTTACATTGGCGACATTGGCAACACTCGGTGCGCTGCGGAGTTGGTAAACCTTGGATCGGTTTTTGATAATTATCAATGCATCTTTCGGAGTTTTACACAAAAAGTTGCCACCGGCGGCGGAATTCAACGAATCTTGTTCTTGAAAATTAAGACCGTTGTAAAACGTATCGATTTGGTGCAACTCGGAAAAACCATGGTGAGGACAATGCCTAAGCAATTCCTTAAAACGACCCCACGCGTCTCTAAAAGATTCATTTGGTTTTTGCTCAAATTTCGTAATTTCATTCTTGAAAAACGTTGTCTTGGACGGTGGGAAAAAATAATTAACGAACTTGGAGACGAGATCCTTCCACGTAACTATGGAATTAGGTGGCTCTTTCTCGTACCAATCCTTGGCGGCACCATCGAGCGAGTACGGAAAAAGCATAAGCTTGACGACATCGGTGTCGACGTTCTTAAACTTGCTCGTAGCCAAAAGACGATCAAAATTTCGAATGTGGTCGTGAGGATTATCGGCTTCACGACCTCGAAACTTCGTAGCTTGGATTAACGAAAGCATTCTGCTCTTAATCTCAAAATTCTCCGTTTCGATAGCGGGAATTACGATCGCGTCTCCATAACCCTCGGTGGGTACTTGGAGCAATTCCATCATTGAACGATTGTCGGCCATCTCGTCTAAGGTTTCTTCAACAACGATATTAGGAACATCGGTTTCTAATTCTCGTCCACGTCGTCGATTCCTTCGATTACGATTGCGTCGATTCGAAGCTTCGCTAGAATTGGAATAATCCTTCTATCGAGTGCGCATGCACTAAGCGTAGAATGGGTGGTAGCAAAGAAGATTCTTTTTACGGCTTTTCGATTTTTTCACTTTTTTTGGTTTTTGATTGTTTTTTTAATTTTTTTGGATTTTTGTTGTATTACGTAGACTCAAATCTACAAATCTCCTCTCGAATCGACTTTCTCGATTAAAGGAGCCTCAAAGAATGAAAACGATCACGTAGAGTGAACGCCTTCGATGAATTTAGAACGTTGGTGGAACACCAAAACGTTCAAGAGGGTTTAATCTTGAAAAACAAGCAAATATAATATACGTAGATAATACTTGGGCGGCAAACCCTCGATTATCCCACTTTCTCAAAACACGCACAAGCAAGCGGGGGAAACGAGGCAGCGCTAAGCACTTAAGAGCCTTTTTCTCTTAGGTCGTGAAATACAACCGCCTTATACCCACCTTATAGTTTGTGTTAATTGAAATTAAGCCTCACGAAATTATTTATCTATTTTGCCTTTAAACTTTTGCTTTAGATTCGAATACAATGATCGAGTGATGAAATCCCGAATCAAGGTTGCGTTTTCACGCTTTTGGAGTACTTGTATTTTTATTGTTCTTACGTAAATACAATATAGTAATAATATATTCACAAGAAAAACGAAAACCAATATATCTACAATATAGTAAAATGATTGTTGTGTGTTTAGTTTAGGAAAACTAAACATGATTTATTTGGATATTATAGTATAATAAGTAAAAATAACAAAAATGAGTATGTACGATATTTACGCTTTCCAAAAAATGAAAAGCTAAAACGCACTACTCACACAAACACGATCGTAATAGTAATGGCACACTAAAAACACCTCCCCGGCAGCGGTGCCTAAAATTTGATGTAGTGTTTTCGTACACGTTTTAGGAAAAACGCGTATGAGCGGCAAGTATTAAGTCTTACGCTTTAGGAAAAACGTAAAACCGAATAAACGCGGGTTCGTTCTCGAAGGAGGTGTTTGGATTAATGTGCCACTTATATAAAATCAAGTTTAGATTAGTGACGTTTTTGGTTTAAAGAGAGAAAAAGTAAAGACGAGCTACGATTACGATTAAACTACGACGTTGACGTAAAACGATGACGTAATTACGTAAAACGCGACAAAATTAAAAATTAAACCTAAAAATTAATTAAAAGCTTAAACTAAGTCTAAAATAATATAAATAAGAATAAAAATCCAACAAATATATTTTAAAACCTATTAATTAAATATTCAATTTTTAATGCTAATTAAAGCCCTAAAATTAAATATAATTAACAAAATGTCCAAAATATTATTTAATTGATTTAATAAGTTACTTATATTATTTAAAGACTAAAAAGTATTTTTCCTAAATTTTAAAAACTATTTTTCTATTTTTAAAACACTTAAAACTATTTTTTAACTAAAATAATCATAAAAAATAATAAAATAATGCTAAAAATGATTTGACAATTTTAAAAATCCTAAATTATGCTATTGAACATTAGAAAAATGAAAAAGTTTGAAAAATGTAAAATTTTTCACTAAAAGACAAAACTGAAATTAATTAAACCCTAATTAATCTAAATTTAATTCTAAAAAATAATTAAAAAGTTGAACAGTAAAAACTTTTTAAACTAAAAATCTTAAACTATTTTTCTTAATCTAAGAAAATTTTTAAAACTGAAAATTATGAACTTTTAGCACTAAAAGACAAAAAACAGAAATTTAAAAAGTAATTAAAATAGCTATTTAATCTAAAAAATATTAGATGAACAATAAAATAAAAATTAATTAAACTGAAAAATCACAAATAAAATAAGAAAAATTACAAAACTGGTTTCAAGGTCTAAATCCTATTTAAGTCCACAAAAGACAAAAAAGTTGGAAACTGATAGTGACATGTGGTCACCTTTGTTTTTTAGCTTAACAGTGGGAACTGGTTACACTAGCAGTGGGATTGAGTTCCCACTGCTTTAACAGAAAACGGGAACTGGTGCTTTTTAGACGTGTATCTTGAGTTTTGCTTGGTGTTTCTTGGTAACAAAGGCACCCCTACACTCAGTGGAGTGTAGGGAGTCCATAAAAATTATAAAAAACATAAGCTATTAACAAAAATCACACAAGAAATAGCAAATTGCAGTTACTGTTACTATGCTAGGGGGCTGTGGTGATGTTGCTGATGCAGTTGGCTCAAAAGTGAGTTTTAAAAGCTAAAAACTTGCACACCAACTAACCAAATAACATTAAAGCTAAATGCAAACCTATATTTACCTACTCCCTAACAATCTTGCAAGATTTGAATGTAAAAATTGATCAAAAACTGGCAGAAAATGGATTTTCTGACTTTAGCCAATGTTTAATCACTTTTGAGTATGCAAATGTTAAATACTTGCCAATACAAAGAACTAGTAATATAACTTAACTTATCACCAACAAAGTAAGTGTGTCTAGTAAGCTTATAACCTCCCTATTGCCACCTAAGCAGATTTAAAACTCATTCCCAAACACTCTGATAACAAGGTTTTGCTAGGTTCAATTGTTCGTTTCTCGGTATCTTAACGAATTGATTTCCGGCTTCAAGTATGACTCTTTTGTTTTTGGTGAAAAAGAATATTTTGGTTGTTTTTAAATAAAGGTGCAAAACAATTAAGTAAAAGTGCAATTAAAATAAATCTAAAACTAACTTAAAGTAAAAGTGCAAGTATTTAAAACGTGACAGAAATTAAAAGGAACTAAACGTAAATAACGCAAACTTAAAACTATCTAAGGCAAACTTAAAACGCAACTAAAACTTAAACTAAGGCAAGGCTAAAATAAATCTAAGGAAAGTAAACTTAAAGTGCAACTAAATAAAAGACGGGAAAAATAAAGCTTGAAAATTAAAAACTGAAACTTAAAAATAAAAACTAAAAAGAACCTGAATACAGCTCATTTGGAACAATCCTTCGTTCGGAACAATCACTCATCCGGAATGTCACCTTCGTTCGGAATGATTCTTCTTTGCTCGGAATATTGCCAAAATCCTTGATCCTGAACAAATTATTTTGAATATGTCACTTATCCAAAATAATTCTTCGTTCGGAACTTATGCTGATTCAACCCCTTGATTCGGAAGTTCTGGTTAACCCTTGATTCGGAACTCTTCCGAATGAACCTTTCTTGATCCGGAACTTCTTGATTCGTAAGTTTCCTGATTCGGAACTTTCTGAAAGAAATCCTTGATTCGGAACTCTTCCGAATGAATTGGATTGATTCGGAAGTTTCTGGTTACCACTTGATTCGGAAGTTCTTGAGTTTCGAATGAACCACTCTTGAGTCGGAACTTCTTGATCCGGAACTTTGGTTCGGAAGTTTCATGATTCGGAAGTTCTTGCTGATTCGGAACACTTCCGAATGAGTCCTCCTTGACTCGGAAGTTCTTGGTTCGGAAGATGTTGATTCGGAACTCTTCCGAATGAGTTGCTTGATTCGGAAGTCTTGATCCGGAACTTTTCGTTCGGAAGTTTGAATTTTCCGAATGAAGTAGCTTGGTTCGGAACTTCTGGGAAGAATCCCTTGATTCGGAACTTAGAATGTTCCGAATGAAGCACATAGCCTTGCTGGTTCGGAAGTTTCCTGGGAATCACAGTAACAGAAACAAACACCCCCGAAGAACAGGGAAACACAGTAACACGCTAATCTAATCACAGTTAACCAAAATCAAACACAAGATTAAACTAAACTAATAACAACACATCCAATAATCATAAACAAACTATCCAAATCAATAAAACTAACAAATCTAACCACAATAATCAAAACCTACTTTGATCAAAATAAGAACATGAACATGAACACAAAAATAAACATAAAAATCAAAGATTAAGAAAGGTAGATAGGAGATTAACAAGATAAAATAAAGATTGACAGGAATTAAATGGAAACTTACTTGAAATTAAAGGAATTTAAGGTGCAAGACAAGGTAATTAAATTTGACAAGTACTTAAATGACAAGAAAATTAAAAGTGGAAGACTAATTGTCACTATTAGCCAACAAAGAAAAATAATTAACTAGCCTAATCTATATATAGGGGAGGATTAGGAAGCTTCCTCCCCTCCTTCCTTTCTTCTTAATTGCGTCATTAGGTCCTTAAGCCTTTAATCTTCATTAATTGCACCATTAGTCCTTTATTCTTCTAATCTTCTTTAAACTTGGACTCTAATGACTTGTGGCTCGGGATTTCTTTGAACTCGTCTTTTAATTCTTCAATAAAGTAGACTTGAGTTCTTCGGCTTTAAGTAAACTTCCATCTTTCGACTTTTTCTTCGATAAATCTTCAGAATTGATCTTGGACTTCCGTTCTTTTTGCACTCTTGACTTCTCGACTTCGTCTTTCATCTTTTTCTTCAATAAAAGCCCGTAAATGCCCGTGTTTTCTCCACTTTTCACCTTTTCGTCCTAAATCACAGCAAAAACACAAACCACGCATAATTCCGACACAAAAGACATAAAATACACGTTTAGGCTCGGTTATTATTGTAATTAAGTGGTAAAAAGGATGGGTGTTTACACACCTATCAAATCCCCTACACTTGACCATTGCAATGTCCTCATGCAATGCATTAGTTACAAAGCACGTTTACATTTTTCATCACAATCAATCCATAATGGCCTTTATTAAAGAGATAGAAAATTAAAAACATACAAAGCAAAGAAATAAAAAACATACCTTGGGTTTTTGAAATGTCATGAATAATCATCATCCTCAAGTTTTCACTTTCTCCAAACCAAGCTTAAAAACGAGATCATTGTTATTATAAGTTAGTAAACTAACACGAACTCATGTGGGCCAATTACTCACTTAGACTCCCTTATTCCTAGGTGTATCTCTTATATTTTATTGTTGTCTTGAATGATCACGAGGATGCATTGTTTGATTTATTTCGATAGTTTATTAGGCCGAAAATAAAGTGAACGATTTAATCAATAGTTAGCTAAAGGACAAAATCTTTTAAAACTGCTTCTCGGGACCTCATAAAGTTCATATCTTGGCGTAACTCGCTTCGCCATTTGAGACCTTTCTCGGACCGATATTTGGCAGCGACTTCATACTTCAAACCTTGAGAGACGTTCATGAAATTATGGTCTTCTCTTCATATAGGAATTTCTTCACTTGAAGTTTCGAGAGATTCATACTTGGACCACGACTTCTTCATTTTTCTCCAATCATTATTTTGGACTTTGATATACAACGATCCGCCTCCTTTTATGACTTGGATCTATTTATCCTCATACCTTGCTAGGGTCTTTTCGGATACACTTCTCCATGAATTTTGGGGAGTTTTTGCTTTTCGTCGTGTGTCTCGATCCTTCATATTGATTTTCGATAAATGGTTCTTCACATCACTTTGGATCTTTAGCAACAAAATATAGCCCTCATGCCTTGTTAGGGCCTTTTCGGACTCGCCAATCTTCGCATCCCGCTTCAATAAGTTATGCCTTGGCTATGAACTCTAATCCATACCGAGCAACTTTTAAACGATCTTGGGCTAGAAGCTGAGTAACTTTTCAAATCGTACAACCTTATTTATTGCAGATAAATTTATTAGCAAGCGATGGGAGAATAGGCTTATAATTAACTCACATAAATTCACGAAAGAATACCGAACTTATAATTGACTCTATCATTTCTCGTTCTCCACAGTTTAAAATCTCAAGGAATGAGACTCGTGGATGCTTAGCCTATTAAATCAAAGTTTTGGGTTTTCGAGTCGCCTATAGGATCTTGCAAACTCTTAGACTTTTTCAAGTTTAGAAATCGCATTTTAAAGTTCTCTTGATAAACGACTCTCTAGGATCAATTATAGGAACTTGCGAAAAGTTCTTGTTCTTAACCCGTGAGAGTTAAGACTTTCGCGTTTTATAGCTCCCTATATAAAAGCCTAGCAAAACTTGACTTAAACACGTTAAAGATACTAGCTAGAGTAACTTAGATAAGTAAACTCGGGTTGAGTCAAAAGATTCACAACGTTTGAAAACTAAAACCACTTTATTAAAATTAATTCTAAAAAGGAATAAAAATAACTATACAAAGGGAAAAACTAATAGGCCAAAATAAATCAAAATTTTTGAAAAATGTCGAAAAATTGATTTTCTGGTTAAAATGAGGACAAATACAAGGAAAAGGCCACTTAATTTCGATAGAAGTCCCCCTACACTTAAGATAAACATTGTCCTCAATGTTTAAGCATGTGGGAGTAAACTCCCCTACACTTAGGACATTGTGCACTTTGTTTAAAATTCGCTAAGGAAAAGACAACTAAAGAGATTCCTATATTAATATTGAGAAAATATAAAATAGTGAATCGAAAAGAGTTTAGGATAGAACCGGGAAGAAGTGAACACGGAATCACGGGTCGTCAAGAATCATCAAGAGTGGATCATTGAGCGCTCGAATCCCTGATTAAAAGAGTAGGAGAGGAAATAGCAAACCAACGGGTCTCCCCTACACTTATGATAAAGAAAGCGAAAAGATAGATGCATGGGTTGCCTCCCAAGAAGCGCTTGATTTTTGATTACCGAGTCGTGAGCCTGACTCGACCTTGATCATCATAGGAAGAAGCATGAAACATATCCACCAGGATCAAAGACATAGTTTTCGTCCATCAAATAACACAAGCTTAAGGCGAACAAGGCAAGCCAAAGAAGAATAGGTAAGGTTCCCTTAAGCAGCGATGGAGCACGGTGGAAGCAAGTATGGTGAGGTGCAAGCATGTCTTCAATATTTCCAAAGATTTTTCCTTTTATTTCATCAGGTGGATACTGAGATGGCTGCAGAATGTCGATACCGGGGTCGAACACCTTTTCCGTTAGGGGAAAATAGCACTCAGGCTCAGCAGAATGGGAAGAAGATCCGCAAAGAAGCACAACCTCATCCTCAGAAGGGGGACAAAGAGGTGTTAACTCATACGTGCTGCGGATATTGGTGTCGACCGGTTTCTTCTCCTTAGAAAGAATGTGCTTCAAATCCAAAGTAGGATCAAGACGATAATCTTCAAAATCATAAGGAGGAGCATCACTCTCATGAGGGAAGTAAGTGTTGAGAAACGTAGAGAAGTCTTAATCAAATGAGTAATCGTCCAAAGTAGGATCGAGTGATGGCGGTGGATCTTCATCATGTGAAGAATAAGTCGAAAGAGTATCAGCCTCATCGAAATCATCATACGTGGGCAGCTCGGGATACTCAAAAGTAAGGTCATCATAATCATCCGAATCTGAGCTAGACTCATCATCATAAGCATCAAAGATCGGTGGAGAATCATAAATGGGAGAAGGTTCCAAATTGGAGAGAGAATCATCCACATCATCTTGAAAAAGTGGATTACCGATGCAAGAGTCGAATACAGGATTGTCGTAGACGACAAAGTCATCAAGCACATTAATCATATTCACGGATTCTCGTCCAAAGGATTTGTTTGTAAGCTTCCCCATTTTGAAAACTTGTGCATCATCCCCGACTCTTAATATTAACTCACCTTCGGCCACATCCACTAAAGCTCGTCCGGTTCTCAAGAATGGCCGACCAAGTATTAAAGGAATACGAGGGTCCATTTCATAATCAACAACGACAAAATCGACCGAGAAAGTAAATGTGCCAACTTTTATGAACACGTCTTCGGCTATACCAACGGGGTAAGCGAGAGTGCGGTTTGCCAGTTCAAGAGTCATCTTTGTTGGAGTGAGGTCGGGTAATGATAGTGTTTTCCAAACACTCAATGGCATCAAATTAATACTGGCCCCGAGATCAGCAAGGGCAGTAAATTCTTGAGTTTTGTTGAACACGCAAGGCAACACAAAATGACCGGGATCTCCAATCTTTTCCGGAAGTTCTTTAAGAATAACTGCAGAGCAGTTTTCATTTAGGCGTGTGTTGGCGAGTTCAATCAGCTTCTCCTTCTTATTAAGCAATTCCTTAAATGCTTTAACAAATTTGGGCATGTGGACAAGTGCTTCAAGAAAGCTAATGTTGAAGTTCATCTGAGAGATCATCTTCACATAGCGTGTCACTTCGGAGTCCTCCTTGGTTAGCAGTTTGGTCTTGCCTAAACGAGAAGGATAAGGGATATTGGGTTTGGGTGGTGAAGGTGCAGGTGTAGGTAAAGGTTGAGATGTTGAAGGGTCCTTCCGAGGTACATCGTCATGACGAGGCGGAGACGGTAATGGTGCACTAATACTAGGTGTAGGAGGAGTAGGGATACATGGTGGTGGAGGAGGTGTAGATGATGGTGGCGGGATTGGTGGATCGACAATGGTAATTCCACTACGAGTAGTAATAGCACTCACATTTGCTCGCGGATTTGTGACGGTGTTTGAAGGTAGAGAACTCGAAGTAGAAGGTTGAGCTGCGGGCAAGAAACTAGCAAGCATATTCTTCAAATCAGTCGTTTGATTGCCGAAGGAGGATTGAATTTTATCTCGAAGCTCGGATCTAATCTCATTTCCTTGCTTGGTGATATCTCCTTTCAAGTTAATAATTTGGCTCTGCAGATTCTTGATTTGCTCACCTTGAGTTCTCATGATGGCTTCAACATCGGGGTTAATGGGTGGGGTTTGTTGGGCGGGTGGGTGATAAGGATTAGAAGCTCTTGGTGGGATTTGGTTGCTTCTATTGTAGTTGTTGGCGGGGTTTTGGTTTTGAGGAGAAAAACCGGGTGAAAGGTAGTTGTTTGATCGGTAACTCAGAAATTTCTATCCCCTTGAGGTCGAGCTTGGTAATTTTCTGGTGAATAATTACCATAAGCTGCATACACATGTTCTGGATTTCCTTGAGTAGAAGGACAATCGGTGTATGAGTGAGGACCGCCACATGTTTCACAAGGATTAGCAAACGCTTTAACTTGTTGTTGTTATTGGTTTGAAGCGAGAAGCGTGCCAATTTTGCTCATTTCAGTCATCATGCGGGTGAGTTCGGTGGTATCAGGGTTTGCTGAGGTAGTAGAGACATTGACTCTCGGGTTGTTCCTTGAAGAAGCAGAGGAATCCCAATTTTTATGGTGAGTAGTCATGTTCTCAATTAGCTCTCTACACTCCTCGGGTCTCCTTTTCATGAATGTGCCACCGGCGGCTGCATTAATCGTATCACGATCACGAAAAGTCAAACCGTTGTAGAAGGTATCAATTAAGGTCACAGGGAGCATGTTGTGGTTTGGACAACGATCAATCAAGACATTATATCTTTCCCAAGCATCAAAAAGAGATTCATCGGGTTCTTGCATGAAATCTCTGATTTGATTGCGAAGGCTTGTGACCATGGATGGTGGAAAGTAGCGCGATAAAAAGCGTTGAGTCATGTCATCCCAAGTATGAATAGAATTCTTCGGGAGACGATCAAACCATTTCTCGGCATGATGCGATAAAGTATGTGGAAAGAGTTGTAGGTGAAGAACATCCATTGTGGCACCAGGCAACTTCATGCTTTGGGTGATTGTAATGAACTTGTCGAGGTGTTTGTTGGCATCATCATCAGGCAATCCACGGAATGGGTTAGTTTGCACTTGCTGAATCATGTGGTGCTTCAACGAAAACTCAGGAGCGTTGATTTGCATCGGCGCAATCGGTCCTCCTCGTCCAAACATGGTAGGTTGACAAAGTTCCTCCATTGTCCGAAGATCGGGTTGTGGAAGAACATTGTTGTTATTATTGTTGAGGTGCGGTGGAATATTGTTGTTGACACCTGACATACTTAAATCTTCTTGAGTCTCGGGCTCTTGATAATTAGAAGATCTGGTACGCATACACCTGAAAATGTAAAAGAAAAAGAAACCAAACACAAAGACAATATATATACACAATAAAGATAAAATCTTTTTGGATTTTTGAAATTTTTAATTTTTATGGATTTTTAACAATTTATAATTTTTATGATTTTTTGAATTTTTTAAGCAAGAAAAATAACGCTCATAAGTGAACGGATCCCAAAAAGCAACGCGTCTCTCACAGAAAACCGTTAATCTTTACGAAAAGAGCCGGCAGCGGCGCCATTTGATAACAAGGTTTTGCTAGGTTCAATTGTTCGTTTCTCGGTATCTTAACGAATTGTTTTCCGGCTTCAAGTATGACTCTATTGTTTTTGGTGAAAAAGAATATTTTGGTTGTTTTTAAATAAAGGTGCAAAACAATTAAGTAAAAGTGCAATTAAAATAAATCTAAAACTAACTTAAAGTAAAAGTGCAAGTATTTAAAACGTGACTGAAATTAAAAGGCACTAAACGTAAATAACACAAACTTAAAACTATCTAAGACAAACTTAAAACGCAACTAAAACTTAAACTAAGGCAAGGCTAAAATAAATCTAAGCCAAGTAAACTTAAAGTGCAACTAAATAAAAGACAGGAAAAATAAAGCTTGAAAATTAAAAACTGAAACTTAAAAACAAAAACTAAAAAGAACCTGAATACAGCTCATTTGGAACAATCCTTCGTTCGGAACAATCACTCATCTGGAATGTCACCTTCGTTCGGAATGATTCTTCTTTGCTCGGAATATTGCCAAAATCCTTGATCCTGAACAAATTATTCTGAATATGTCACTTATCCAAAACAATTCTTCGTTCGGAACTTATGCTGATTCAACCCCTTGATTCAGAAGTTTTGGTTAACCCTTGATTCGGAACTCTTCCGAATGAACCTTTCTTGATCCGGAACTTCTTGATTCGGAAGTTTCCTGATTCGGAACTTTCTGAAAGAAATCCTTGATTCAGAACTCTTCCGAATGAATTGGCTTGATTCGGAAGTTTCTGGTTACCCCTTGATTCGGAAGTTCTTGAGTTCCGAATGAACCACTCTTGAGTCGGAACTTCTTGATCCGGAACTTTGGTTCGGAAGTTTCCTGATTTGGAAGTTCTTGCTGATTCGGAACACTTCCGAATGAGTCCTCCTTGACTCGGAAGTTCTTTGGTTCGGAAGATGTTGATTCGGAACTCTTCCGAATGAGTTGCTTGATTCGGAAATTTTGATCCGGAACTTTTCGTTCGGAAGTTTGAATGTTCCGAATGAAGTAGCTTGGTTCGGAACTTCTGGGAAGAATCCCTTGATTCGGAACTTAGAATGTTCCGAATGAAGCACTTAGCCTTGCTGGTTCAGAAGTTTCCTGGGAATCACAGTAACAGAAACGAACACCCCCGGAGAACAGGGAAACACAGTAACACGCTAATCTAATCACAGTTAACCAAAATCAAACACAAGATTAAACTAAACTAATAACAACACATCCAATAATCATAAACAAACTATCCAAATCAATAAAACTAACAAATCTAACCACAATAATCAAAACCCACTTTGATCAAAATAAGAACATGAACATGAACACAAAAATAAACATAAAAATCAAAGATTAAGAAAGGTAGATAGGAGATTAACAAGATAAAATAAAGATTGACAAGAATTAAATGGAAACTTACTTGAAATTAAAGGAATTTAAGGTGCAAGACAAGGTAATTAAATTTGACATGTATTTAAATGACAAGGAAATTAAAAGTGGAAGACTAATTGTCACTATTAGCCAACAAAGAAAAATAATTAACTAGCCTAATCTATATATAGGGGAGGATTAGGAAGCTTCCTCCCCTCCTTCCTTTCTTCTTAATTGCGTCATTAGGTCCTTAAGCCTTTAATCTTCATTAATTTCACCAATAGTCCTTTATTCTTCTAATCTTCTTTAAACATGGACTCTAATGACTTGTGGCTCGGGATTTCTTTGAACTCATCTTTTAATTCTTCAATAAAGTAGACTTGAGTTCTTCGACTTTAAGCAAACTTCCATCTTTCGAATTTTTCTTCGATAAATCTTCAGAATTGGTCTTGGACTTCCGTTCTTTTTGCACTCTTGACTTCTCGACTTTGTCTTTCATCTTTTTCTTCAATAAAAGCCCGTAAATGCCCGTGTTTTCTCCACTTTTCACCTTTTCGTCCTAAATCACAACAAAAACACAAACCACGCATAATTCCGACACAAAAGACATAAAATACACGTTAGGGCTCGGTTATTATTGTAATTAAGTGGTAAAAAGGATGGGTGTTTACACACCTATCACACTCCTTATCTTTTTGAAAACGAATTTTATCAAACTAAATCCACTCAAATTCAAACCAAACTAATTCTAATTACTCCTAACATGCATAATAGACCTAATTAAGCATAATCAAACAAGAAAATCACCAGAAGAACAGATTAACACCAAAAAGCACAAAAATTCACACAAAACACAAAATTGAGCTAATGGAAGGTTCAAGCCAAACCTTGGGCTAAGGCCATTTCCAAAAGGTCTTTTTGAGATTTTTGAGAGCTTATTAGTGCAAGGAAGTGAGTTTATGGCTTATAATTTGATGTAGAGAGATGATGGTGTTGACTGCCTAGTAGTCAACACCCTATATATCTTGAAAACTGAATAAAACAACCCTTGTGTACCTGCACACAACAAACAACCAGGAGAAAAACTACAAGTAGCAAAGGCTACAAGCTTTTGGCTTGTAGCTTTTGCTACAGTGAGTTGTTAACAAAAAATGGATGAAAGATTTTTAATAAAATCTTAAAATGTTGGGAATAAATTATGGGTCAGTTCACTAGACGCTGATAAGAAGAATTCAAGCGCTGATAAGATGACATTGGACGCTGACAGCCAAGCGTTGACATTTGAAGAAGTCAACGGTGACAGCCTTGAAGACTAACACTGATGGAATATATCTTCATACGAATCTTTTTGTTTATTTGTTTCTTTATTTGTGTATGGTAAAGATAAGCTCGACATTGTATTTTCCATTATTATCTTTACCTAGAATAGTTGATTCGTAGCTTATTGTACAAGACTTCTTAATCTATAAAAGAAGATCTTTTAGGTTAATGTTAATCATCAGTTATAATAAGTTTTCACAAGTTAAACCTCTTTCATTGTAATCAAGTTCGATCATTCTAATACAAGTGAAAGTTTGTTTAACATCTTTGTGTTTTAGATTAAGTGTTAATTCTGCATAACACTTAGTTACTTTATTCATAAGCAAAGGTTTCTCTACGTGTATTACTTGATCTAATCTCGTATACACAAAGCTTAATCGATCTAAGTTTGGGATCAACAAGTGGTATCAGAGCTTGTTGAGAAACTTTTGATCTTTAAGTAACGCAAGAACCCTAAAACACCAAAAACCCTAAAAACCCTAAAATTCTCAAAACCCTAAAAACATCATGTCTGGCTCAGAACAACCTCCTGCTCCTGTTTTGCTTCAAAACAACACCACAAACCCTAGTATCAAAATTCCCATGTTTGATGCCAGGAACTTCGAGCTTTGGAAGTCCAATTTTGAGCAATATGTAGCCATCCATGACTACACTCTTTGGGAGATTGTTGAATATGGGAACACATTCAACAAAGCTCAAAAGATTGCTAATGCTATTGCCACAAGGATAGTTGTTCCTAATTGTCCTGAAGCTGATAAGAAGGAAAAGCCTAAAGATGGAAGAGCTGTATCTGCTGAAGATATAGCCAAGAAAAGGGTGGACATGAAAATTTTGAACATCATGAAACACGCCTTAGGTCATGAGAATCAGCACAAGTACAAACGCTTTGAGTCTGCAAAAGAGCTTTGGGAAGCTCTTGAAGTAGCACATGGTGGTAATGCTGACACAAAAGAAGAAAAGAAGAAGCAACTCATGCATGAGTATGCTGTCTTTAAGGCTCAACCCAATGAGAATCTCAGCAGTGTGAGAAGTAGACTGCTTGACATTACAAGTCAACTTTCCTTCATGGGAACACAGATTGATGACCCTGACTTGAATGCTACTTTTCTCAAAAGCCTTGGTGATGTATGGAAGATTGAGGCAAGATCCATTCTTGTCAATAACACCCACAAGACCTCTAGGTTTGATGAAATCTTCAACAAACTAAGACTGTTGGAGAATGAATGGCTTTTGGAGAGTGATAATAAATCTTCCAGTAGCAACATGGCCTTCTTCTCACAAAGTGAAGGTCAATTTGATTCCATGAACTCCTATGGACATCCAGTCACTGGATCTGCATGTGTCAACGCTGGATCACATCCTATCAGCGTTGGAACACATACTGTCAGCGCTGGATCATATCCTGTCAACGCCTCATACTCAAACGTTGACACTCACAACTTTGGCACTGATAGAATTAAACCTGCTGGTTTAGATCTAGATACTGTATGTGCATTCATTGCTTCTTTGCCCAGTGATTCAAGGATTACATATGAGGATCTGGAGCAGATAAGTGATGAGCAATTGGAAGAGATGGACATCAAGTGGACTATGGCTCTTGTAAGTTTAAGAGCAAACAGGTTTAATAAAAGGTTCAAGAAGAAGATGACCTTTGATGCTAAGGATGTTGCTGGATTTGACAAATCCAAAGTTGAGTGCTACAATTGTCATCGTATGGGGCACTTTATGAGGGAATGTAGATCTCCAAGAAGATCTGATGCTGGTAAGCCTTCAAGCCAAATGGTTAAGAGCCAAGATTCCAAGGCCATGGTAGCTGTGCAACAAATTGATGGTGTTGGAGGATGGGACTGGAGCTGGAACTTTTTGGCTAAGGATGAGGAAGAGGACAGAGCTTTGGTTGCTGAAGTTAAGGAAGAGCATGTTGAATATGCTCTCATGGCACACTCCTCCTCTTCATCAGATAATGAGGTATATGATGATGCTTTCTGTTCTAAGGGTTGTCGTTTAAATACTGAAAAACTAAATCAAGAGATAGTAAAATTATTAGATGAGGCAAGTGCTGAAAGATGCAAAGTATCTAATTATCAAATTGCTCTCACCCAAACAGAAAAGACAGTAGCTGAGTATAAGAAAATGGAGTTTGATTTAAAGGATAAAATAAATATCTTAAAACATGAGTTACATCAAAGTAAAGATATTCAAGATATCACAAACAGGGTTAATCTTGATTTGATAGCTAAGTTAGATGAGGCTAACAAAAATAAAGATAATGTGAGTCTTAAAATCCAGAGATTTGATAAGGCCACACAATCCCTAGGAGAGTGTGTTAGTAAACAAAGAGACTCTAAGGACATGAGTGGGATTGGGATGAAAGATTATACTGGTGTTCCACCACCAGCTGGGGATTTCTATGGTGTCCAATCAAAGGACTTATCTTGGACTGGCTTGCCAGAACTCCAAGAGAAGGAATTCATTCCTCCACCTAGAGTGACTTCCCCAGTTGAAGAATATAAACAAAAACTGACTGACCTAGATGAGTGGAAGAAAGCTAACCACACTTTGTTTGTTAAGGGAGGGTTGTTGTGTGAAAGTCCAAATGAGCCCACACCAATCACGAGCCATGATCCTACACCTATTAAAATCATACACCCAACCACTGGCAAAGCTGTTGACCTTGGCCCACAAACTGTTAGAAAACCTAGTGTTAAGTATGCAGAGATGTATAGGAATACTAGGTCACCAAAAAGCCAAGTTAGTAACCATGGAACAGGCTTCTTTGCTTCTAGACCTAAGACTATGTCTAGAAAAGCTTGTTACTCTTGTGGTAGCTTTTCACATTTGGCATAAAAATGTGTCAACGCTTCAAATGTCAACGCTAATAGGAACCATTTCAGCGCTGACAAAAGTCAACATAGGTCAAACACTGTCAGACCCAATACCTTTGTGAACAAAAGTTCACAAGTTGTTAGACCAGCCCCATTCTTTTCTAGAGGGTCTAACACACATGGCCCAAGACCTTTCCAAAAGACAAACACTTGGTCCAATAGGCAATGGGTTCCTGTAGCAAACCCTAGGTTCAACGCTGATAAAGGCAATCGGGGCGCTGACAAGAGCAATTTCAGCGCTGACAGACACACTGCCAAACCTAGGTATTTGCAACCACAAGGAAATGGGTCTAAAGCTTCTACTAGCTTAACATGGAGACCAAAACAGGACCAAAACCCTAATTCTACTGGTCTTTCTATGACATGCAACAGGTTTCATTATATTTCAAAGGTCATGACAAGACCAATTGGGGTTAACTGGACTTTTCATCCTAAAAGGGATGAGAATGGGGTTGTTGTGAGAACTAAGACTGTTCTTATTGAACAACCAGATGAATCCAAGTCTTCTGAGACTTGGGTTCCCAAAGAAAACTAATGTGTTTTCTTTATGTGCAGG
Source organism: Glebionis coronaria (assembly GCA_025667525.1). Lineage (NCBI taxonomy): Eukaryota > Viridiplantae > Streptophyta > Magnoliopsida > Asterales > Asteraceae > Glebionis > Glebionis coronaria. The sequence continues at coordinate 676,195,417 of CM046876.1, forward strand.
GCATTCAGAAGAAGATCAATGATTATGGATATTGGGATAGTGGATGCTCAAGGCACATGACAGGAAAGGAAGACTATCTGACAAACTTTTTGTAGACAAGATTTTTGTAGACAATAACAGTACTTTATGCATTATTAAAAATCCTGTACATCATTCTAAAACCAAACACATAGAAATTAGACATCATTTTATAAGAGATTGCTTTGAGAAAGGTTTAATACAACCAGATAGGGTAGACACAGAAGATAATGTGGCTGATTTATTAACTAAACCTTTTGATGCTGGAAGATTTCAATATTTGGTAACAAATATTGGAATGGTTAATCTCACTTAATATGTGTTTTGGAACCTTTTTGTAAAAGTATGTACAGGATAATGCATTGTTATTGGTCTTTGTGATGATTTAGATTTTTCCACTTTATTTTTCTAACACTGACAAAGGTAAATGTAACGCTGACAAGTGTTATTTTGCCATTGTTAGAGATATTATTGTCTAACGCTGACAAGAGTTCCTTCAACGCTGATAAGTGTTGTCGGGACGCTGTCAGCAACAAATGTTAGTTTTGTGGTTTTCAATCTAAATGTGTAGGTGGTGTTAGCTTTATGCCATTGGATACAGAGTTGCTTATGGATCTTTGAAGAGCTATTTGGACATGTTTTTGTTTATGGATGATGGTTGGAATATTTATATTCCTATCTTGACATAAATTTTTAATGTTCATATATATTTTGAGAAACTCATGTGTCATAGTTTAAGGGGAGGTTTAAGGAACCTTTAGGACTCTTGGGTATTCTTATAGTACTCTTATCACAATTCTAGATTGTGTCCACAGGTGAGTATGGGTTAGTTTTACTAAACCATGAGGCACTGTAGCATGCAAAGTTGACAAACTATGCATGCTGCCAAGACATTTTTGGCCTAGAATTGGTTGTGGTCTGTTGGGAGACTTGGGAATATTTTTGTTATGGGTTTACCTGGGAGTTACAAAGGATTTTATGAAATAACTTTGTTGGTAAGTATTTTGGTTAGCAAGGGACACTTGAGGAATTTTGTGTCTATCTTGCTTAAGCAAGTGTGCATAAGTGGACAGTGCTTGCCGCCCAGTAATTATTATCAACTTGCAAGATATTTTCCTTAGGATAAATTACTTTGTTAAGGTCTTTTTCTTTTTAAATATTTTTATTTTTAGACGCTGACAAGTTTTTCTCCAAACGCTGTTACGACCAATCGTGACGCTGACAAGGCTTTAGCCAAACGCTGACAAGAAAATATAGCCGTTGGGCGTTGATGGGCTAATTTTGACCGTTGACACCTAGTGGGCCCTACCCAGTTGTTATTTTTGACTAATCTTTTGGCCGTAATTTTGGGGAGTTGTTACTTTTAATTAATGCATGAGATAAGTTATATTTGATTCAATATTTTCATCATTATTCTTTGAATATAACTGCCTCATTTTTGACCAATCATAATCATGCATCTCTCCTATAAATTTGGCTAAACTTTTCATTCTGGGTATTCATATTTTCTTGTCTAACATTTTTCTCCTAGATTTTTCCCATATCACATAACCTAAACATCTTTAAACATGGCACCAAAGTTCAACTCAAACAATCTGACATTGGAGTTCAAGAGCCAACATAATATGGTAGCTTACTTGGCCGCTGATAATGATTTGTTCCCTCAGTATTCACAAATGGTGGCATTTTTAAATGCATCCTCAATAAGGTATGCACTTTCTCATGAACCACTAGTCCCTGTCGCACACATTAGACAGTTTTGGAATAATGTTAGTTCCACAACAGCTAATGGAGTGACCACATTAACATCTACTATTCATGGAAGAACATGGGTGGTCACTGAAGCCTTGGTTCGCCAAGCTTTGCGTCTTGATGACGCTGATGGTGTGACTACCCTTGCCATTGCAACAATAGAACAAGGTCTTAGGGAATTGGGTTATCCTATTCCTGCTGGTAAAACTTTAAATAAATATCATAAGTAGGAATTTCCCTCGGATTGGAAATATTTGATACATGTCCTTCTTCAATGCTTAAGTCCAAAATGTACTGCTTTTAATGAAATAAACAGGTCCATTGCAAGTGCTTTGGTTTGTATGTCACGTGGGCTTAAGTATAATTTTTCAAAAATGATTTTTGAAGGGATGTGTAAAAATAAGGGAAGTAAAATGACTTTGGCTTACCCAAGATTTTTGCAAATGGTGTTTGATTTACAAGAATATTGTACTACGGATCATGACACTTTTTATGAGATCCCTAAGCAAAAGAAAACCATTTTTGACAAAATGAGCTCCACAAACAGATCTATACCTCTTACCCAAGCCATGCTTGAAGTAATTCAGGCTGACCAACCACAACCAGACCCTGCACCTCAACTTGAGCCTATCCTTGAACCATTACCTTCACCTGACCACATAGACGTTGACCAAGCCAATGTCAACGCTGACACTCAAAATGTTGGCGCTGACACAGCCAATCCCAACGCTGATGACATCCCTGAACAATCCCAAACACCCCTTAACCAACCAACACCCACACAATCTACCTCATCTTCCACCCCATTACAATCTAGGTTGAATAAACGCCAAAGGACTACTGGAGTGTTCTCCTCTAGTGGTCCTAGCCTTGTTGCAGAGAGAACCACCTCCACAAGTGTGGCTGGTGACATGGATGAGGTTGGGGCTATTGGCACAAGCTTAGATGTTGGTCAAGACAGTCCCAACATCATTAAGACCTCATCCATGCCCTATGATTCTATTTTGGGAGGTCAAATCCCCATTCTAGCTGAGGGCAGATTGGAACCTATGACATTGAATGAATTGACGGCTGCTGTCATTAGCTTGCAAAAGCAAAATGTCAGCCTTGTACAAATTGTCAATAATCAGGGCCGTGAACTCCAAGTATTGAGGGAGCGGGTAACTGTTTTGGAGAATCCTAGTAGCAGGAGTAGAATGGAGGAATCTTCCAAAGGGGAGGATGAAGAGGATGAGCTGATTCATACAGCCAGTGAGAAGAGTTCACAATTTAGTGAATCTTTAAATGTTGCTGAAGCACTCACCAACTTGAAGAAGCACCCAATTATTGATACATCCAAGGTAACTCCATTGAACTTGGAAGGATCTTTCACAGCAACAATGGGCGCTGATACAGGTTTGAACGCTGACACATCCAGCGCTGACAAAGGTAATCGTGGCGCTGATAAAGGTAACTTGAACGCTGACAAAGTTGCAGGTGGTGTTGATGTATTCCAGTCATCAACAATCATCAAAGATGTATCTACACAGGTATCTTCATCTACTTTACCTATCATTGATCCAAAAGACAAAGGTAAAGGAATTATGGTTGAAGAAGATGTTCCAAAGAAAGATGTAGCACAAATTGCATTTGATGAACAGTTAGCTGCACAACTTTTGGAAAAAGATTTGAAGAGGAGTGGTAGATCACCATTTGTTGCCACTTCTGAGAGTGAGGAAGAGAGTGGTGATGAAAAAGAAGGAGATAGCTCAGATTCAAGTGTTCAAATCATTGAAGATCCAGAAAGACTTGAATATGGGGATGAGTTGGCAAAAGAAAGATTGAGTGATTTGAAGAAGCAGGTTGATTGGGATCTTCCAGAAATCACCAGAATGTACCATGCTTGGGAAGATAAGGTAATGGACAACCCAGGGATGAGCTTATCAGATCAAATTTGGGGGTTGGAAATTCTTCTCAGGGTACAAGATGATATAAAGGTGATTTTGAAGTATAATGCACAAGAGGTCAAGACTTGGCTTAAAAGAGATAGAAGGCAATTGTATTACAAGTTGCTTAGATGCCATCAACCTGGATGGACATACAAGAAGTTGTTGGCTTTATCTTTTGAGGAGCTAGAGTACAGGGCACATCCTATTTGGAGGCATGTGCAAGAAAATAATGTCTTACAGTTTCTTTCAGAAGAAAGGAAACAAGAGCTTGCTGAGGAAATGCAGATTGAAAAGGAGATGAGGATTGCTCAAAGACCAGTGAAGAAAGGAGATCCTCTCCAATTTCCCAAAAATATGGATGTGTATTATCCAAATGAAACTGTCATAAGGAAGCATCTCAAGCTTTCTCCATTGGAAGCTTCAGATTTGGTTAATGTAGTACCTCTAGATGCCAGAAATCCAATCATAAGTTTTGATGAAGATGAGTGTGGATTTTGGAAGATTGGCAGGTTTGGGAAGGAGGTACACACTTTCACTTCAATTATTTCTATCTTTGCAAGCATAGACAGAGAAGACTTGGTGCATCTATGGAGATTAATAGAGGCCAAGTATACAGCTGAAGCACCTACTTCAGCAAATGGAATAAGACTGGCACACATTTTTGACTTTGTGTGGTCCAAGGGAAGCAGATCCTGCCATATGGAAGGATCTTGAAGATGACCTCAGTGGTCTTCATTGGAGGCTTTATTCTACTTGTGGTGTGTTTCATTTAAGCTCTACAAAGTTTTCAGAGTATCTACTTGTGGATGCTGACTATTTCTTGTCCAAAGAAGTATTGGAGAAGATGAAGGAGACACCCTTGGAGATTGATTACACTAGTGACGTGGCCAAAGACTTGATTAGATATGTTTATCACCAACATAAGAAGTTTTTGTAAGATTCCTCCTAAGCCTTAAGTTTTTATTCAGAAACTTGATCATTGAAATAGATATCAAGTTTAGGGGAGGATTGTTGGGAATAAATTATGGGTCAGTTCACTAGACGCTGATAAGAAGAATTCAAGCGCTGATAAGATGACATTGGACGCTGACAGCCAAGCGTTGACATTTGAAGAAGTCAACGCTGACAGCCTTGAAGACTAGCACTGATGGAATATATCTTCATACGAATCTTTTTGTTTATTTGTTTCTTTTTTTGTGTATGGTAAAGATAAGCTCGACATTTTATTTTCCATTATTATCTTTACCTAGAATAGTTGATTCGTAGCTTATTGTACAAGACTTCTTAATCTATAAAAGAAGATCTTTTAGGTTAATGTTAATCATCAGTTATAATAAGTTTTCACAAGTTAAACCTCTTTCATTGTAATCAAGTTCGATCATTCTAATACAAGTGAAAGTTTGTTTAACATCTTTGTGTTTTAGATTAAGTGTTAATTCCGCATAACACTTAGTTACTTTATTCATAAGCAAAGGTTTCTCTACGTGTATTACTTGATCTAATCTCGTATACACAAAGCTTAATCGATCTAAGTTTGGGATCAACATAAAAAGCAACAACTTTTGGAACCACCAAACTCTTGAAATCTTTTAAGTATGAAAAACAAATTTCAAAAGAGATTGTGAAGCTCAAAACCCGACTTCCACTTTCACTTCCATAAGGTTTTGATTCACAATCTATATTTCTGAAAATTTGGATAAATTAAAGATAATGAAAAACTTTTTAAACTAAACTTGCAATTAATTCAAATTTGTTTACACTAAGAAAGCAGTAAAAATGGAACTCAGTATTGCATAATTAAAATTTTCATTTTCATTAATAATTTAAAAAAATACAAAAACTGGAACAAGGAAGAGTGGTCACATGTCGACCCTCTTTATACTTCACTAGAGATCATTCTAGAATGCAGAAAAAAAAATACAGAAAATAAACCCTAATATAAGCAAAATCCTAGAATACCCTTGTTGTCTTCAAATTTGGAATCAGTCAATGTAGCCCCATGTGATTGATTGTGATGTGCCAGCTATGGAGAGTGAATCAAGGCCCTTAAACGTTTCTTTGGGAGCAAGAAAGATGTTTGGAACGTTGATGAACTGTCAAAACTTGTCTTCATGTTGCAGGGGAGCCACGTGGGGGACCCAGGGGAGTCACGGGAAAGTTTTATGGGAGGTGGGTTTTAGTTAGGCTAATGTTAATTAATGATCTGGAAACAATTGCTTCTTAACCCTTTGATTTTCCAGCTTAATCAATTAGGGTTTATGTGTGAGAAAAGAGGGATTTAATCTATTTTGGGGGAGGCTAGCATTTAAACTGGGTGTTTAGGAGGGAATGGTAATACTGATTATTTAATCAGTATGCGTGGGATCTGATGTGGGAGAAGGATGGATGCTGATTGGTGGAGGTGGGATGGGAGGTGACGTGGAGGTGTGAGATTGGTGGATAGGGTTTGGTTTGTCGGCTGGTTGACATTAATGGGAGTTGTGGTTAAAATGTTTGGAATTTTGGCAGGATTAGCCCCTATGGTTAAGTCCCTCTTTAACAGCTTTTGCAATAATAGTCCTTGGCCATTTACATTGTTAGTCCTTTTGGCTTTTGCAACATTAGTCCTTTTGTAACAAAGCATGTAATCTAGTAACTCTATCCAAACTTCAAGGGCTAGATGTGTAAAGTATTCAAACTTTAGGGACCCCACTCATATTTATTGATATTTTAGGGGTATAAAGTGTCATTCTTCAAAAGTTGAGTGACCAAACTTGTACAATCTTCAAACTTCAAGGGCATTTTTGCAAAATTCATTCTTCGGGCTTGGTTCTTTGTGCGGCTTCGTTTCCCGTGTTCGTTTTTGCTTGAATCTTGTAATCTTTTGGTGAATTCACGATATCCGTACCTAAAATACACAATGAACAAACACAAGCACATTTTTGGGTATTTTGATGATATTTTAAGCGTTTTAAGCCCGATTTAGACGATGAGACTATGTATAATTACAGTCTCATCAGTGTATGATGGCAATTTTTTACGATATGATCGAGAAGTCGATGGAAGTGTTTATGGATTACTTTTTGGTGTTTGGCAATTCGTTCACGTCGTGTTTATCTAATCTCGAGGAAATGTTAAAACGTTGTGAAGAAACCAATCTTGTGCTTAATTGGGAAAAATGTCATTTTATGTGTAAACAATGAATCGTCTTAGGATATAGGTCTCGAAAGCGGGGATTGAGGTCGATAAAGCTAAGGTAGACGTCATCGCCAAGTTACCTCATCCTAAAACCGTTAAGGGAGTTAGGAGTTTCCTAGGCCACGCGGGCTTTTATCGTCATTTCATCAAAGACTTTTCGAAAATCTCTCGACCTATGACACACCTTCTCGAGAAGGATGCTCCTTTTAATTTCAATGAGGATTGTGTTAGAGCTTTCGAAACTCTTAAAAGGAAACTTACCGAAGCTCCCATTCTTGTTGCTCCTAATTGGGAATTACCCTTTGAAATCATGTACGATGCAAGTGATTATGCTATAGGGGCCATCTTAGGGCAACGTTATGAAAAGCATTTCCGTCCTATCCATTATGCTAGTAAGACGATGACCGAGGCTCAATTAAAGTACACCACAACGGAAAAGGAATTCCTCGCCGTGGTCTATGCTTTTGAGAAATTCCGACCTTATCTCGTCTTAACTAAAAGAATCGTGTATACCGACCATTCGGCTATCAAGTAATATCTTAGCTAAGCAAGATGCTAAGCCGAGATTGCTTCGTTGGATGCTCCTCCTCCAAGAATTTGATGTCACCGTGCTTGACAAAAAAGGAGCCGAGAATCTAGCGGCCGGTCATCTTTCTCGTCTAGAAGATCCTCACAAAGATGTTTTCGAGAACAAGGAAATCACCGAAACATTTCCTCTCGAGACTCTCGGTGTAGTGAATTCTAAAGACACTGTTGATCCCAAACTTAGATCGATTTAGCTTTATGTATACGAGATTAGATCAAGTAATACACTTAGAGAAACCTTTGTATATGTTTATAATAATCTAAGTGTTATGCGGAATTAACACTTAAACAAGAACACACAAGATATAAACAAACTTTCACTTTGATTAATGATATCAAACTTGCTTACAATTAAAGTAGTTTTACGAATGAAAACTTATATAAAACATTAACCTAAAGGTCTTCTTTTATAGACATAAGAAGCCTTGTACAATAATCTACGTATCAGCTATTCTAGGTAAAGATAAATATAGAAAATACATTGTTGTTCCCATCAGTGCTTGCCTTCAATGTATCAACGCTTGACTTTATCTTGTCAACGCTTAGGCTGTCAGCGTTTGTTTTGCTCTTGTCAAAGCTTGTGGTAATCCTAGAAAAAAATTTAAATGACCATTCTAAGTCCCGGGATCGGTAAGCAAGAGCTGGTTATATGAGTTATTTTGTTCATTCGTTTGGTATATTATCCACCTTTGTAGGTTTTCCAAGGAAAATCAACGTCGTTTTTGTGTTGATCAAATAATGTTTAATGTTGTTGGAGCTCACTTATATCTTTAATACTAATTCATGGTGTGTCATAATGATTTCCTTGTCTAGTCAAACCACAATTACTTTACCAACTAATTTGCAACCTCCAAGCGTAGTCAAAACGTAGTCGAACCCGACCAAAACATGCTAAAGGCTCCCAAAAACATAATCAAAACAATAAAACCATAGTGGAAATCCATTTACCCCGGATTTGGGATGGTTTTCTTCGGTTATTCGGACTTTCTCCTGTTTTCCAGTTTAAGTTCCCTTTTGGTTAGTTTTGGCTGTTTCGAACGGTTTAGCGTGCATCTGCCGTATTTGGATGTGTATGACCATGTTTGAAAGTTATTCAGTTAGTATGTGACAATGAAAATATATACGCAACCCAAGTAACAAAAGACGTGATCATGGTGAACCCAATAACCAATATCCATAAGCTAAAATTCAATCTAACTTGCAAGGTCGTGTATCTAAATAATACATTAAAAAATAACCAGCCAATCTAAGTGAAACATTTTAATTTGACCTTTCTAATTCCTAGTATAGTGAAGCACATGTTGATAGCTCACTCATATATTTAATATCAATTGATGATGTGTCATCACGATGTTCCTTCTCTAGTGAAACAACATCTACTTCACCAACTAATTTGCAACATGTAAGCTTGGTCAAAACAGAGCTAAACCCAACAAAAACCTGATAAAGACGACCAAAACATGATCAAAACAATCAAACCAAAGTGGAAACTGTATTTCCATGGATTTGGCATGGTTTGCCTGGGTTATTCAGATTTTCTTCGTCTTTGCCCAGTTAAGTTCCTTTTCGGTCTGTCTTGGTTGGTTTAGAATGTTTGATGGATGTACAGTTGTAGAAGATAGAGCCCAAATGTATCTGGAAGCCCTAGATCGCGTGAAGAAAAGGGCTTTCTTGAACATCGCATAACTTGGGCTACAAGAGTCCGTTTCAGGCCCAGGACGAGGCTAATCGAAGGCCAAAAAGAGGGGAACGTAGTTGTACCCTACCTTTGATGGGTTACGGAACTTTCGAGGCCCGAAACCCTATATTTGTTGAGATATTTTCATTTTTATAAATTTTTCATATTTTTTGGACATTGTTTTTGGGCTCAGGCCCGACCCATTTGCATTCTAAGGTTTATTTCGATCTTAATAGTAATTTTAGGTTACTAAGTAATAGATTATAAATAAAAGTGGTAATCCTAGAAAAAAGTTTAAATGACCATTCTAAGTCCCGGGATCGGTAAGCAAGAGTTGGTTATATGAGTTGTTTTGTTCATTCGTCTGGTATATTATCCACCTTTGTAGGTTTTCGAAGGAAAATCAACGTCGTTTTTGTGTTGATCAAATAATGTTAAATGTTGTTGGAGTTCACTTATATCTTTAATACTAATTCATGGTGTGTCAAAATGATTTCCTTGTCTAGTAAAACCACAATTACTTTACCAACTAATTTGCAACCTCCAAGCGTAGTCAAAACATAGCCGAACCCGACCAAAACATGCTAAAGGCTCCCAAAAACATAATCAAAAGAATAAAACCATAGTGTAAATCCATTTACCCCGGATTTGGGATGGCTTTCCCCGGTTATTCGGACTTTCTATAGTTTTTCTAGTTTGAGTTCCCTTTTGGTCAGTTTTGGCTGGTTTCGAACGGTTTAGTGTGCATCTGCCGTATTTGGATGTGTATGACCATGTTTGAAAGTTATTCAGTTAGTATGTTACAATGAAAATATATACACAACCCAAGTAAGAAAAGACGTGATCATGGTGAACCCAATAACCAATATCCATAAGCTAAAATTCAATCTAACTTGCAAGGTCGTGTATCTAAATAATACATTAAAAAATAACCGGCCAATCTAAGTGAAACATTTAAATTTGACCTTTCTAATTCCTAGCATAGTGAAGCACATGTGGATAGATGCTATGTTTTGTTCATTAGTTTTGTATAGTATGCATATTTGTGGGTTTGCTAAGGAAAATTAATCTCATTGTCGTGTTGATGAAACAATGATTTATCTTGTTGGAGCTCACTCATATATTTAATATCAATTGATGGTGTGTCATCACGATGTTCCTTCTCTAGTGAAACAACATCTACTTCACCAACTAATTTGCAACATGTAAGCTTGGTCAAAACAGAGCTAAACCCAACAAAAACCTGATTAAGACGACCAAAAGATGATCAAAACAATCAAACCAAAGTGGAAATTGTATTTCCACGGATTTGGCATGGTTTGCCTGGGTTATTCAGACTTTATTCGTCTTTGCCCAATTAAGTTCCTTTTCGGTCTGTCTTGGTTGGTTTAGAATGTTTGATGGATGTACAGGTGTAGAAGATAGAGCCCAAATGTATCTGGAAGCCCCAGATCGCGTGAAGAAAAGGGTTTTCTTGAACATGGCATAACTTGGGCTACATGAGTCCGTTTGAGGCCCGGGACGAGGCTAATCGAAGGGAAAAACGAGGGGAACGTAGCTGTAACCTAATTTTGTTTGGTTACGGAACTTTCGAGGCCTGAAACCCTATATTTTTTGAGATATTTTCATTTTTATAAATTTTTCATATTTTTTGGACTTTGTTTTTGGGCTCAGGCCCGACCCATTTGCATTCTAAGGTTTATTTCGATCTTAATAGTAATTTTAGGTTACTAAGTAATAGATTATAAATTAAAGTGGTAATCCTAGAAAAAAAATGGGTTACGGAACCTTTTTGGGGCTTCCAGATATATTTGGGCTCTATCAACGTCGTTTTTGTGTTGATCAAATAATGTTAAATGTTGTTGGAGCTTACTTATATCTTTAATACTAATTTATGGTGTGTCATAATGATTTTCTTGTCTAGTCAAACCACAATTACTTTACCAAAAAATTTGCAACCACCAAGCGTAGTCAAAACATAGCCGAACCCGACCAAAACATGCTAAAGGCTCCCAAAAAAATAATCAAAACAATAAAACCATAGTGGAAATCCATTTACCCTGGATTTGGGATGGTTTTCCCCGGTTATTCGGACTTTCTCCAGTTTTTCCAGTTTAAGTTCTCTTTTGGTCAGTTTTGGATGGTTTCGAATGGTTTAGCGTGCATCTGCCGTATTTGGATGTGTATGACCATGTTTGAATGTTATTCAGTTAGTATGTGACAATGAAAATATATACGGAACCCAAGTAAGAAAAGACGTGATCATGGTGAACCCAATAACCAATATCCATAAGCTAAAATTCAATCTAACTTGCAAGGCCGTGTATCTAAATAATACATTAAAAAATAACCGGCTAATCTAAGTGAAACATTTCAATTTGACCTTTCTAATTCCTAGTGTAGTGAAGCACATGTTGATAGATGCTATGTTTTGTTCATTAGTTTTGTATACTATGCATATTTGTGGGTTTGCTAAGGAAAATTAATCGCATTGTCGTGTTGATGAAACAATGATAAATGTTGTTGGAGCTCACTCATATATTTAATATCAATTGATGGTGTGTCATCATGATGTTCCTTCTCTAGTGAAACAACATCTACTTCACCAACTAATTTGCAACATGTAAGCTTGGTCAAAACAGAGCTAAACCCAATAAAAACCTGATAAAGACGACCAAAACATGATCAAAACAATCAAACCAAAGTGGAAATTGTATTTCCATGGATTTGACATGGTTTGCCTGGGTTATTCAGACTTTCTTCATCTTTGCCCAATTAAGTTCCTTTTCGGTCTGTATTGGTTGGTTTAAAATTTTTGATGGATGTACAGGTGTAGAAGATAGAGCCCAAATATATCTGGAAGCCCCAGATCGCGTGAAGAAAAGGGCTTTCTTGAACATGGCGTAACTTGGGCTACAAGAGTCCGTTTCAGGCCCAGAACGAGGCGAATCAAAGGGAAAAACGAGGGGAACGTAGCTGTTACCTAACTTTGTTGGGTTACGGAACTTTCGAGGCCCGAAACCCTATATTTTTTGAGATATTTTCATTTTTTTAAATTTTTCATATTTTTTGGACTTTGTTTTTGGCCTCAGGCCCGACCCATTTGCATTCTAAGGTTTATTTCGATCTTAATAGTAATTTTAGGTTACTAAGTAATAGATTATTAATTAAAATGGTAATCCTAGAAAAAAAATTAAATGACCATTCTAAGTCCCGGGATCGGTAAGCAAGAGCTGCATATATGAGTTCTTTTGTTCATTCGTTTGGTATATTATCCACCTTTGTAGGTTTTCCAAGGAAAATCAACGTCGTTTTTGTTTTGATCAAATAATCTTAAATGTTGTTGGAGCTCACTTATATCTTTAATACTAATTCATGGTGTGTCATAATGATTTCCTTTTCTAGTCAAACCACAATTACTTTACCAACTAATTTGCAACCTCCAAGCGTAGTCAAAACATAGCCGAACCCGACCAAAACATGCTAAATGCTCCCAAAAACATAATCAAAACAATAAAACCATAGTAGAAATCCATTTACCCCGGATTTGGGATGATTTTCCCCAGTTATTCGGACTTTCTCCAGTTTTTCCAGTTTAAGTTCCCTTGTGGTCTGTTTTGGCTGTTTCAAACGGTTTAGCGTGCATATGCCGTATTTGGATGTGTATGACCATGTTTGAAAGTTATTCCGTTAGTATGTGACAATGAAAATATATACGCAACCCATGTAAGAAAAGACATGATCATGGTGAACCCAATAACCAATATCCATAAGTTAAAATTCAATCTAACTTGCAAGGTCGTGTATCTAAATAATACATTAAAAAATAACCGGCCAATCTAAGTGAAATATTTTAATTTGACCTTTCTAATTCCTAGTATATTGAAGCACATGTTGATAGATTCTATGTTTTGTTCATTAGTTTTGTATAGTATGCATATTTGTGGGTTTGCTAAGGAAAATTAATCGCATTGTCGTGTTGATGAAACAATGATAAATGTTGTTGGAGCTCACTCATATATTTAATATCAATTGATGGTGTGTCTTCACGATGTTCCTTCTCTAGTGAAACAACATCTACTTCACCAACTAATTTGCAACATGTAAGCTTGGTCAAAACAGAGCTAAACCCAATAAAAACCTGATAAAGACGACCAAAACATGATCAAAACCATCAAACCAAAGTGGAAATTGTATTTCCACGGATTTGGCATGGTTTTCCTGGGTTATTCAGACTTTCTTCGTCTTTGCCCAGTTAAGTTCCTTTTCGGTCTGTCTTGGTTGGTTTAGAATGTTTGATGGATGTACATGTGTAGAAGATAGAGCCCAAATGTATCTGGAAGCCCCAGATCGCGTGAAGAAAAGGGCTTTCTTGAACATGGCATAACTTGGGCTACAAGAGTCCGTTTCAGGACCGGGACGAGGCGAATGTTGATCCCAAACTTAGATCGATTAAGCTTTGTGTATACGAGATTAGATCAAGTACTACACGTAGAGAAACCTTTGCTTATGAATAAAGTAACAAAGTGTTATGCGGAATTAACACTTGATCTAAAACACAAAGATGTTAAACAAACTTTCACTTGTATTAGAATGATCGTACTTGATTACAATGAAAGAGGTTTAACTTGCGAATACTTATGAAAACTGATATATTAACTTTAACCTAAAAGACCTTCTTTTATAGATCAAGAAGTCTTGTACAATAAGCTACGAATCAACTATTCTAGGTAAAGATAATAATAGAAAATACAATGTCAAGCTTATCTTTACCATACACATGTAAAGAAACAAATAAACAAAAAGATTCGTATGAAGATATTCCATCAGTGTCAATCTTCAGGCTGTCAGCGTTGACTTCTTCTTTGTCAACGCTTGGCTGTCAGCGTCCAATGTCTTCTTATCAGCGTTGACATTCTTCTTATCAGCGTCTAGTGAACTGACCCATATTTTATTCCCAACAATCCTCCCCTAAACTTGATATCTATTCCAATGATCAAGTTTCTGAATAAAAACTTAAGACTTAGGAGGAATCTTGCAAAAACTTCTTATGTTGGTGATAAACATATCTAATCAAGTCCTTGGCCACGTCACTAGTATAATCAATCTCCAAGGGTGTCTCTAGCATCTTCTCTAACACTTCTTTGGACAAGAAATAGTCAGCATCCACAAGTAGATACTCTGAAAACTTTGTAGAGCTCAAATGAAATACACCACAAGTAGAATAAAGCCTCCAATGAAGATTACTGAGATCATCTTCAAGATCCTTCCATATGGCAGGATCTGCTTCTCTTGGACCACACAAAGTCAAAAATGTGTTCCAAAGTCTTATTCCATTTGCTGAAGTAGGTGCTTCAGCTGTATACTTGGCCTCTATTAATCTCCATAGATGCACCAAGTCTTCTCTGTCTATGCTTGCAAATATAGAAATAACTGAAGTAAAAGTATGTACCTCCTTTCCAAATCTGCCAATCTTCCAAAATCCACACTCATCTTCATCAAAACTGATGATTGGATTTCTGTCATCTAGAGGTACTACATTAACCAAATCTGAAGCTTCCAATGGAGAAAGCTTGAGATGCTTCCTTATGACACCTTCAGTTGGAAAATACACATCCATATCTTTGGGAAATTGAAAAGGATCTCCTTTCTTTACTTGTCTTTGAGCACTCCTCATTTCCTTTTGAATCTGCATTTCCTCAGCAAGCTCTTGTTTCCTTTCTTCTGAAAGAAACTTGTAGACATTATTTTCTTGCACATTCCTCCAAATAGGATGTGCCCTATACTCTAACTCCTCAAAAGATAAAGCCAACAACTTCTTGTATGTCCATCTAGGTTGATGGCATCTAAGCAACTTGTAATACAACTGCCTTCTATCTCTTTTGAGCCAGGTCTTGACCTCTTGTGCATTAAACCTCATAATCACCTTTATGTCATCTTGTACCCTGAGAAGAACTTCCAACCCCCAAATTTGATCTGACAAACTCATCCCTGGGTTGTCCATAACCTTGTCTTCCCAAGCATGGTACATTCTGGTGATTTCAGGAAGGTCCCAATCAATCTGATTTTTCAAATCACTCAACCTTTCCTTTGCTAACTCATCCCCATATTCAAGTCTTTCTGGATCTTCAATAATTTGAACACTTGAATCTGAGCTATCCTCTTCTTTTTCACCACCACTCTCTTCCTCACTCTCAGAAGTGGCAATAAATGGTGATCTACCACTCCTCTTCAAATCTCTTTCCAAAAGTTGTGCAGCCAACTGTTCATCAAATGCAATTTGTGCTGCATCTTTCTTTGGAACATCTTCTTCAACCAATTTTCCTTTACCTTTGTCTTTTGGATCAATAATAGGTAAAGTAGAAGAAAGAACCTGTGTGGACACATCTTTGATGATTGTTGATGACTGGAATACATCAACACCACCTGCAACTTTGTCAGCGTTCAAGTTACCTCTATCAGCGCCACGATTACCTTTGTCAGCGTTGGATGTGTCAGCGTTCAAACTTATATCAGCGCCCATTGTTTCTTTGAAAGATCCTTCCAAGTTTAATGGTGTCACCTTGGATGTATCAGTAACTGGGTGCTTCTTCAAGTTGGTGAGTGCTTCAGCAACCTGTAAAGATTCACTAAATTGTGAACTCTTCTCTGAACTCTTCTCACTAGCTGTATGAATCAGCTCATCCTCTTCATCCTCTTCATCCTCCCCTTTGGAAGATTCCTCCATTAGACTTCTGCTACTTGGATTTTCCAAAACAGTTACCCGCTCCCTCAATACTTGGAGTTCACGGCCCTGGTTGTTGACAATTTGTACAAGGCTGACATTTTGCTTTTGCAAGCTAATGACAGCAGCCGTCAATTCAGTCAATGTCATAGTTTCCAATCTGCCCTCAGCTAGAATGGGAATTTGACCTCCCAAAATAGAATCATAGGGCATGGATGAGGTCTTAATGATGTTGGGACTGTCTTGACCAGCATCTAAGCCTGTGTCAATAGCCCCAGCCTCATCCATGTCACCAGCCACACTTGTGGAGGTGGTTCTCTCTGCTACAAGGCTAGGAACACTAGAGGAGAACACTCCAGTAGTCCTTTGGCGTTTATTCAACCTAGATTGTAATGGGGTGGAAGATGAAGTAGATTGTGTGGGTGTTGGTTGGTTAAGGGGTGTTTGGGATTGTTCAGGGATGGTATCAGCGTTGGGATTGGCTATGTCAGCGCCAACATCTTGAGTGTCAGCGTTGGGTTGGTCAATGTCCATGTGATCAGGGGAAGGTAATGATTCATTAATAGGCTCAAGTTGAGGTGCAGGTTCTGGTTGTGGTTGAGCAGCCTGAATTACTTCAAGCATGGCTTGGGTGAGAGGTATGGATCTGTTTGTGGAGCTCATTTTAGCAAAAATGGTTTTCTGTTGTTTAGGGATCTCATAAAAAGTGTCATGATCCCTAGAACAATATTCTTGTAAATCAAATACCATTTGCAAAAATCTTGGGTAAGCCAAAGTCATTTTACTTCCCTTATTTTTACACATCCCTTCAAAAATCATTTTTGAAAAATTATACTTAAGCCCACGTGTTATACAAACCAAAGCACTTGCAATTGACCTGTTTATTTCATTAAAAGAAGTACATTTTGGACTTAAGCATTGTAAAAGGACATTAATCAAATATTTCCAGTCAGAGGGAAATTCCTGCTTATGATATTTATTTAAAGTGACATCAGCAGGAATAGGATAACCCAATTCCCTAAGACCTTGTTCTATTGTTGCAATGGCAAGGGTAGTCACACCATCAGCGTCATCAAGACGCAAAGCTTGGCGAACCAAGGCTTCAGTGACCACCCATGTTCTTCCATGAACAGTAGATGTTAATGTGGTCACTCCATTAGCTGTTGTGGAACTAGCATTGTTCCAAAACTGTCTAATGTGTGCGACAGGGACTAATGGTGTATGAGAAAGTGCATACCTTAATGAGGATGCATTTAAAAATGCAACCATTTGTGAATACTGAGGGAACAAATCATTATCAGCATTCAAGTAAGCTACCATATTATGTTGGCTCTTGAACTCCAATGTTAAATTCTTTGAGTTGAACTTGGGTGCCATGGTTGAAAGCTGTTTAGGTTATGTGATATGGGAAAAATCTAGGAGAAAAGTGTTAGACAAGAAAATATGAATACCCAGAATAAAAAGTTTAACCAAATTTATAGGAGAGATGCATGATTTTGATTGGTCAAAAATGAGGCGGTTATATTCAAAGAGCAATGATGAAAATATTGAATCAAATATAACTTATCTCATGCATTAATTAAAAGTAACAACTCCCCAAAATTACGGCCAAAGATTAGTCAAAAATAACAACTGGGTAGGGCCCACTAGGTGTCAACGGTCAAAAATAGCCCATCAGCGCCCAACGGCTATCTTTTCTTGTCAGCGTTTGCCTAAAGCCTTGTCAGCGTCACGATTGGACGTAACAGCGTTTGGAGAAAAACTTGTCAGCGTCTAAAAATAAAAATATTTAAAAAGAAAAAGACCTTAACAAAGTAATTTATCCTAAGGGAATATCTTACAAGTTGATAATAATTACTGGGCGGCAAGCACTGTCCATTTATGCACACTTGCTTAAGCAAGATAGACACAAATGTCCTCTAGTGTCCCTTGCTAACCAAAATACTTACCAACAAAGTTATCTCATAAAATTCTTTGTAACTCCCAGGTAAACCCATAACAAAACTATTCCCAAGTCTCCCATCAGACCACAACCAATTCTAGGCCAAAAATGTCTTGGCAGCATGCATAGTTTATCAACTTTGCATGCTACAGTGCCTCATGGTTTAGTAAAACTAACCCATACTCACCTGTGGACACAATCTAGAATTGTGATGAGAGTATTGTAAGAATACCCAAGAGTCCTAAAGGTTCCTTAAACCTCCCCTTAAACTATGATACATGAGTTCTCAAAATATATATGAACATTAAAAATTTATGTCAAGATAGGAATATAAATATTCCAACCATCATCCATAAACAAAAAACATGTCCAAATAGCTCTTCAAAGATCCATAAGCAACTCTGTATCCAATGGCATAAAGCTACCATCACCTACACATTTAGATGAAAACCACAAAACTAACATTTGTTGCTGACAGCGTCCCGACAACACTTGTCAGCGTTGAAGGAACTCTTGTCAGCGTTAGACAATAATATCTCTAACAACGGCAAAATAACACTTGAAAGCGTTACATTTACCTTTGTCAGTGTTAGAAAAATAAAGTGGAAAAATCTAAATCATCACAAAGACCAATAACAATGCATTATCCTGTACATACTTTTACAAAAAGGTTCCAAAACACATATTAAGTGAGATTAACCATTCCAATATTTGTTACCAAATATTGAAATCTTCCAGCATCAAAAGGTTTAGTTAATAAATCAACCACATTATCCTCTGTGGCTACCCTATCTGGTTGTATTAAACCTTTCTCAAAGCAATCTCTTATAAAATGATGTCTAATTTCTATGTGTTTGGTTTTAGAATGATGTACAGGATTTTTAATAATGCATAAAGTACTGTTATTGTCTACAAAAATCTTGGTATGCATAAAATTATACCCATAATCCAACAGCTGGTTCTGAATCCATAAGACTTGTCCACAACAAGCAGCTGCAGCAACATATTCTGCTTCAGTTGTAGAGTTTGCCACCACTGTTTGTTTCTTGCATTGCCAAGATATTAATCTGCTCCCAAGAAATTGACATCCACCAGTTGTGGATTTCCTATCAAACTTGTCACCACCATAGTCACTGTCTGAATATGCAATAAGATCCAATGGAGAATCTTTTGGGTACCACAAGCCAAGATCTGGATAACATCTTAGGTACCTAAAAATTCTTTTCACAGCAAAAAGGTGACATTCTTTGGGAGTCACTTGATGGCGTGCACATGCACACACAGCAAACATGATGTCAGGTCTTGAAGCTGTAAGATACATCAATGAACCAATCATTGATCTATAGTGCCTAACATCCACATCCTTTCCAGCTCCAATTTTTCCCCAAGGATGTTCCCTATCCATAGGAGTGGAAGCATCCTTTTCATGTGGAGAAAAACCATATTTCTTCAAGATTTCAGCTACATACTTGTCTTGGGAGATGAAGATACCATCTTCTTTCTGCTGAACTTGTAATCCTAGAAAGAAGTTCATCTCACCCATTGCACTCATCTTGAATTTATCTGTCATGAGCTTAGAAAAATCCTCACTCATTTTTGGATCAGTAGACCCAAAAATGATGTCATCAACATAGACCTGCACAAGCAACACATGTTTTCCTTTCTTCTTTGTAAATAGTGTCTGATCTATGGTGCCCCTCTTGAATCCATTGTCCACCAAATATGTAGACAAGGTACCATACCATGCTCTTGGGGCCTGATGAAGTCCATACATTGCTTTCTTCACTCTATAAACATTGTCTGGATTCTCAGGATCTTCAAAACCAGGAGGTTGCATGACATATACTTCCTCAACAATTGTCCCATAGAGGAAAGCACTCTTCCCATCCATTTGATAAACAGTGAAGTTCATGCAGGAGGCATAAGCTAAGAAAATTCTGATAGCTTCAATTCTTGCAACAGGAGCAAAAACTTCTTCATAATCTATGCCTTCCTCTTGTGTATATCCCTGAGCTACCAAACGTGCCTTGTTTCTGACCACAATGCCTCTTTCATCTTTCTTGTTTCTTAGAACCCATCTTGTCCCAATTGGTCTCACATATCTAGGACAATCAACCAGCTCCCAAACATCTTGTATAGCAAATTGGTGAAGCTCATCCTGCATTGCTTCCACCCAACTAGGTTCTTTGAGAGCATCAAAAATCTTCTTGGGTTCTTCTTGTGACAGAAAACATGCAAACAAACATGCTTGTACAAGAGGGGTATCAACCTTCTTGTGTATATTGGCAATAAATCCACCAAGACTTTGATGGGATCTTCTTGTCTGAACTGGAGCCATAACATCACCAATGATCTGAGATGTGGGGTGATCCTTTGCTGTGGAAGTGAGAACTCCTCCTTCAAAAAGTCTGGTGTCCTCAACTTAACGCTCCATGTTGCCAATATCTTCTTCATCAGACTCTCTTTGATCAACATGAATCTCTTCATGGACATTGGAAGGTCCACCTTGTTCAAAATGTGAAGACAAAAGATGTGCAAAGGTGTTGTCAAAGTCTGAACCTTGTTTGTCAGCGCTTGGGCTAACAACGCTTGAACTGTTGGTGTCAGCGTCTGATCCATCAGCGTCTGAATTGCTCTTGTCAGCGCTTGATTTCCCTTTGTCAGCGCCTGAAGAAGTATGCATGTTTGTATTTGGTGGTATTTGAAAACCACCATTATCTTTTCTAGCAGCAGCAGCAGCAGCATAATACTCATTTGTCCATATAGGAAGTGTAACATATTCTTGTGTGGGAGATGATTTAACTGCTGGTGGTCCATCCTCCTTAGCAACCTGTATACCTAAAACATTACCAATTCTCTTTTCCAAAACACTTGAAGTTACCTTCACAATGTCTGGATCAGTAACAGGCATATAATTTAAAGCTCTAGATAAAGGTTCTAAGTCAAACAACCAATTTGGACCACTTTCAGGATCACTAGGTTTACTCTCTAAAAACCTAACATGTACTTTTTCAAGTATACGCTTTTCCTTTTTAATGTAAACCCTATATCCTTTGCTCTGCACTGAATAACCCATGAAGTAGCCTTCATCACCTTTTGAATCAAATTTACCTAGGGCTTCACTTGTTTCTAAAACAACTACATGACAACCAAAAGGCTTGAGAAAGCCAATATTTGGCTTCCTTCCCCAAAGTAATTCATAAGGTGTCTTATTATGTATTTTGTTGACCAATGCCCTATTTTGAACATAACAAGCTGTGTTAACAGCTTCAGCCCAAAAGGCTATAGGAAAGTGGGCATCAGCCAACATGGTTCTGGCTGCTTCAATAAGGGTTCTATTCTTCCTTTCAGCAACCCCATTTTGCTGTGGGGTTCTAGCTATGCTAAACTGCCTAGTAATCCCTTTCTTGGCACAAAAATCATCTAACAACTGATTTCTAAACTCACCCCCATTGTCACTTCTAATAATTTTGACCTCATTACCATTCTTCTTTTCAATCTGGGTAATGAAATTAATCAGACTTTGGGCAGTTTCACTTTTCTTGGCTAAAAAGAAAGTCCATGTAAACCTGGAATAATCATCAGTGATAACAAAACAATATGATTTACCCTTCAAACTTTCTATATTAGTTGGACCAAAGAGGTCCATATGCAATAAGTGAAGTGGTTTAGAACTAGAGTGCACCTGTTTAGACCTGAATGAGACCTTGTGCTGCTTGCCCTTAAGACATGCAACACAAGTGTGGTCATTGTGGAAAGCCTTTTCAGGCAAACCATCAACTAAACCAAGCCTCACAAGTCTATTGATATTCTTAAAGTTTATGTGCCCTAATCTCCTGTGCCAAAGATTACTTTCATCAACTGAGGCTTTAGCATAAAGACATGACATCATTTTATTATTTACCTTAATTCCATTAAGATTCACATTATATATGTCTTTATGCCTTGGTGTTCTAAAATCTATGTATTTTTCCTCAGGGAGCTTATAATCTTTGCTTAACACCAAGCACTCAGTATCTGTGAAAAGAACCTTATTTTTGTTATCACACACTTGTGATACACTAAACAAATTATAATCCAGTTCTTTTACCAAGAAGACATTCTCAAACCGTAGATTGTTGGTGACAAGGGTTCCTTTTCCAGTGATGGTGCCGTAGCCCCCTCCAAAGTATACCTTATCACCATCTTGAATAGGAGTGAAGTTTGTCAGATAGTCTTCCTTTCCTGTCATGTGCCTTGAGCATCCACTATCCCAGTATCCATAATCATTGATCTTCTTTTGAATGCCCTGCACATAAAGAAAACACATTAGTTTTCTTTGGGAACCCAAGCCTTGGAAGACTTGGATTCATCTGGTTGTTCAACAAGAACAGACTTGGTTCTCATAACAACCCCATTTTCATCCCTTTTTGAATGAAATTCCCAGTTAACCCCAATTGGTGTTGACATTGCTTTTGAAATATAATGAAACCTGTTGCATGTCATAGAAACACCAGTAGAATTAGAGTTTTGGTCTCCATGTTAAGCTAGTAGAAGCTTTAGACCTATTTCCCTGTGGTTGCAAATACCTAGGTTTGGTAGTGTGTCTGTCAGCGCTGAAATTGCTCTTGTCAGCGCCCTGATTGCCTTTATCAGCGTTGAACCTAGGGTTTGCTACAAGAACCCATTGCCTATTGGACCAAGTGTTTGACTTTTGGAAAGGTCTTAGGCCTTGTGTATTAGACCCTCTAGAAAAGAATGGGGCTGGTCTAACAACTTGTGAACTTTTGTTCACAAAGGTATTGGGTCTGACAGTGTTTGACCTATGTTGACTTTTGTCAGCGCTGAACTGGTTCCTATCAGCGTTGACATTGGAAGCGTTGACACATTTGTATGCCAAATGTGAGAAGCTACCACATGTGTAACAAGCTTTTCTAGACATAGTCTTAGGTCTAGAAGCAAAGAAGCCTGTTCCATGATTACTAACTTGGCTTTTTGGTGACCTAGTATTCCTATACATCTCTGCATACTTAACACTAGGTTTTCTAACAGTTTGTGGGCCAAAGTCAACAGCTTTGCCAGTGGTAGGGTGTGTGATCTTAATAGGTTTAGGATCATTGGACTCCACAATATTATGGCTCATGATTGGTGTGGGCTCATTTGGACTTTCACACAACAACCCTCCCTTAACAAACAAGGTGTGATTAGCTTTCTTCCACTCATCTAGGTCAGTCAGTTTTTGCTTGTATTCCTCAACTGGGGAAGTCACTCTAGGTGGAGGAATGAATTCCTTCTCTTGAAGTTCTGGCAAGCCAGTCCAAGATAAGTCCTTTGATTGGACACCATAGAAATCCCCAGCTGGTGGTGGAACACCAGTATAATCTTTCATCCCAATCCCACTCATATCCTTAGAGTCTCTTTGTTTACTAACACACTCTCCTAGGGATTGTGTGGCCTTATCAAATCTCTGGATTTTAAGACTCACATTATCTTTATTTTTGTTAGCCTCCTCTAACTGAGCTATCAAATCAAGATTAACCCTATTTACTATATCTTGAACATCTTTACTCTGATGTAACTCATGTTTTAAGATATTTATTTGATCCTTTAAATCAAACTCCATTTTCTTATACTCAGCTACTGTCTTTTCTGTTTGGGTAAGAGCAATTTGATAATTAGATACTTTGCATCTTTCAGTACTTGCCTCATCTAATAATTTTACTATCTCTTGATTTAGTTTTTCAGTATTTAAACGACAACCCTTAGAACAGAAAGCATCATCATATACCTCATTATCTGATGAAGAGGAGGAGTGTGCCATGAGAGCATATTCAACATGCTCTTCTTTAACTTCAGCAATCAAAGCTCTGTCCTCTTCCTCATCCTTAGCCATAAAGTTCCAGCTCCAGTCCCATCCTCCAACACCATCAATTTGTTGAACAGCAACCATGGCCTTGGGATCTTGGCTCTTAACCATTTGGCTTGAAGGCTTACCAGCATCAGATCTTCTTGGAGATCTACATTCCCTCATAAAGTGCCCCATCCTATGACAGTTGTAGCACTCAACCTTGGACTTGTCAAATCCAGCAACATCCTTGGCATTAAAGGTCATCTTCTTCTTGAACCTTTTATTAAACCTGTTTGCTCTTAAACTTACAAGAGCCATAGTCCACTTGATGTCCATCTCTTCCAATTGTTAACACTTATCTGCTCAAGATCTTCATATGTAATCCTTGAATCACTGGGCAAAGAAGCAATGAATGCACACACAGTATCTAGATCTAAACCAGCAGGCTTAATTCTATCAGCGCCAAAGTTGTGTGTGTCAGCGCTTGAGTATAAAGCGTTGACAGGATATGATCCAGCGCTGAAAGACTGAGATCCAGCGTTGACACATTGAGATCCAGTGGCTGGATGTCCATAGAAGTTCATGGAATCAAATTGGCCTTCACTTTGTGAGAAGAAGGCCATGTTACTACTGGAAGATTTATTATCATTATCCAAAAGCCATTCATTCTCCAACAGTCTTAGTTTGTTGAAGATGTCATCAAACCTGGAGGTCTTGTGGGTGTTATTGACAAGAATGGATCTTGTCTCAATCTTCCATACATCACCAAGGCTTTTGAGAAAAGTAGCATTCAATTCAGGGTCATCAATCTGTGTTCCCATGAAGGAAAGTTGACTTGTGATGTCAAGAAGTCTACTTCTCACACTGCTGAGATTCTCATTGGGTTGAGCTTTAAAGACAGCATACTCATGCAAGAGTTGCTTCTTCTTTTCTTCTTTTGTGTCAGCATTGCCACCATGTGCTACTTCAAGAGCTTCCCAAAGCTCTTTTGCAGACTCAAAGCGTTTGTACTTGTGTTGATTCTCATGACCTAGGGCGTGTTTCATGATGTTCAAGATTTTCATGTCCACCCTCTTCTTGGCTATATCTTCAACAGATACAGCTCTTCCATCTCCAGGCTTTTCCTTCTTATCAGCTTCAGGACAATTAGGAACAGCTGTCCTTGTGGCAATAGCAGCAGCAATCTTTTGTGCTTTGTCGAATGTGTTCCCATATTCAACAATCTCCCAAAGAGTGTAGTCATGAATAGCTATATATTGCTCAAAATTGGACTTCCAAAGCTCGAAGTTCCTGGCATCAAACATGGGAATTTTGATACTAGGATTTGTGGAGTTGTTTTGTAGCAAAGCAGCAGGTTGATCTGTGCCAGACATGATGTTTTTAGGGTTTTGAGAATTTTAGGGTTTTTAGGGATTTTGGTGTTTTAGGGTTCTTGCGTTACTTAAAGATCAAAAGTTTCTCAACAAGCTCTGATACCACTTGTTGATCCCAAACTTAGATCGATTAAGCTTTGTGTATACGAGATTAGATCAAGTACTACACGTAGAGAAACCTTTGCTTATAAATAAAGTAACAAAGTGTTATGCGGAATTAACACTTGATCTAAAACACAAAGATGTTAAACAAACTTTCACTTGTATTAGAATGATCGTACTTGATTACAATGAAAGAGGTTTAACTTGCGAATACTTATGAAAACTGATATATTAACTTTAACCTAAAAGACCTTCTTTTATAGATCAAGAAGTCTTGTACAATAAGCTACGAATCAACTATTCTAGGTAAAGATAATAAGAGAAAATACAATGTCGAGCTTATCTTTACCATACACATATAAAGAAACAAATAAACAAAAAGATTCGTATGAAGATATTCCATCAGTGTCAATCTTCAAGGTTGTCAGCGTTGACTTCTTCTTTGTCAACGCTTGGCTGTCAGCGTCCAATGTCTTCTTATCAGCGTTGACATTCTTCTTATCAGCGTCTAGTGAACTGACCCATATTTTATTCCCAACAGCGAATCGAAGGCCAAAACGAGGGGAACGTAGCTGTAACCTAACTTTGTTGGGTTACGGAACTTTCGAGGCCCGAAACCCTATATTTGTTGAGATATTTTCATTTTTATAAAATTTTCATATTTTTTGGACTTTGTTTTTGGGCTCAAGCCCGACCCATTTGCATTCTAAGGTTTATTTCGATCTTTTTTTTTACCAAAGGTAAATTGCATTAAAACAAAAGAAAAGGTATAATGTCAAAAAACACAAATACTAAGAAGCAAGGACAAACCCCTAAACTTCTAGCTTTGGCATCAAAAACAAAATGGCAATGGACAATTCCCATGCTCATATCAATAAGTACTAATACAAAAAATAGCAACTAAATCCAATGTAGATAAAGCTACTAACTCCTATCAAAACTTAATCCCAAATGATGAGGACCAAGCTTCTGCTCTTCAATGGCACACCAAAAGAATCCATCACTTAGTTCAAGTAAGAGTCCTACTTCAGAATCCATGGCAACCCTCAATACAAACCACAAAGGGAAAGTACCAAGAGCAGCCAATCCATCCCAATAGAACCTCAAACCCAAACTAAGTATAGGGAAAGCAAGCCATAGTAAACCTGCATAAATCGCCATCTGAACAAGCAGAATCCAAAGATAGGTGCCAGTGTAGCACATCATATCTATTGCCTCCTCAAAACCCCTGCCTATGTAAAACCCAGTGGGAAACCATAAACCGGGGAAATAGTACAACTAGATATGAATCCTCTCAAGATGCAATAACCTGGATATCTATCAGCTCAACAATAAACAGATACAAGGTTAAATAAGAATCGCAGGGAGGAGTAAGCATCAAACAAAACCAGGTTTGGCAACTAAAAATTGTTCAAATGGATAAAACAAGGGAGAAATGTACCATACCAAGCATAGACGGCACATCTTTCAGCACACTCTAGGTGGCAAAGTACACTCCCCCTTAAACTACCCATAAGCCCACTAATAGCACATCAAACCTCCAACCAAACAAACCAAGACAGTCCTCCCCCAAGCTTCTTACAAAAAGAAGCAATAATAAACAAACAAGATAATATCAAAAGAGGAATAACATACCTGATCTTACCAATGATGACAAGACCAAAACCACCACACTTCCAAAAGCATAGCAGAAGCCTACCAGTCATCCAAAACAGTCAAAGAAGCCGGTACAAAAGAAATCTGGAACCACCTTCTATTACATTCCCAAAAACCCGTCCCATCATGGGACCAACACCACCATAAAGCAAAAGGATCACTCGCCATCAACATCCATACTACCATCCAAAACTTCATCACAAATACCCTCATGCTTCTCCTTATTAGATAAAGGAAAGCCCCATATCTTAGACGCCTCAATAACATCAGGAGTCACTCTAACATTAAGACTCAAGATTCTCGTCCTTATAGAATTACAGATAACATTGAACAACTCATTCTCATTCCTATTTGAACCCTAAAATAACCTAACATTCCTTTCCTGCCATATGTAATAAATCACGGCACCAAGTAACAATCTTTGAATGACACTCCAGATTCTATTCTTGGTAGGAGAATTAACAAACCTAGATATCACATGAGCCCATATATTGGAAACATTATCTAATTTAACCATACACTTGAGCCTTTCCCATAATCTCCTAGTAAAGTGACAGTTAAAAAATAGATGAGAGTGCGAGTCCTTACATTGCTTGCAGAACGGGCAGGACATATCTTGGATATTCAACCATTTAGAAAGTCTGTCCTGGGTCTTGAGCCTCTCCTTCACAGCCATCCAAAGAGTAAAAGCATGACTCGGGATACATTGGTTGAACCAAACATGATCAAACCAAATAACACTAGCCGACTCTTCCTGAAAGCATTTAAACACTTCAGAAACACAAAAGTTTTTAGGATTACCATTTCTGTCAACCCAACGGGTTTTATCCGCTACACCCGGCTTAATAACAAGGACACCAATATTACTGATCTCCGGATACTTTTCGTTCCACCCATCAGGCAGCTTCCAAACATTCTCTTCAATAATATCCGCTACCTTAACAATCTTAGCAGACTTATCATTAGCCAGAACATTATGCCTAACCAGATTGCATAAAGGAGCACTATTATTCCAACTGTCAAACCAATAGAAGCAACTACTTCCATTCCCAATTTTAACCTTAACAAACCTCCTAGCAGCACCCCTTAACTGCAAAATTTGCTTCTAGGTCCAAGATATATGCTTCCTGCTATCGGCATCCCAAACACATTCCCCTTTAAGCCATTTAGCTTTAACCCACTGAACCCAAATGGAGTTTCTATTAGTAAGAACACTCCATAAGTGCTTCATCATCAGGGAAGTGTTAATTTCACGAAGAGACCTAAGCCCCAATCCACCCTCACTCTTCTGTTTACAAACCTCTTTCCAGGACACACTATGAAGATACCCTTTCTTACCATCAGCCGCCCAAAGAAAATTCTTTAAGAGTTTATCAATATCATCACAAACACTAATAGGGAGACTAAAAACAGACGCCCAATAGGTACTAAGAGAACCAAGTATAGAACAGACAAGTTGTAACGTCCCAGCAAACGATAACATCTTATTCTTCCAGTCACCAATTCTTCTTTTAACTCTATCTAAAAGAATGTTACAATCTAATTTAGATAACATCCTAGCATCAAGAGGAATTCCTAAGTACTTAACAGGAAGACTACCAGTTTCATATGGCATAACAAGTTTTATATCATTTTGAACTCTATGGGAAACATTGCCAAAATAAACCGTACTCTTAGCCATGCTTGGTCTAAGACCCGAAGCAAGACAGAACTCATCCAGGGCCCTACGAATAACACTAGCAGAAATAAGATTGCCATGACAGAAAACCAAAAGGTCATCAGCGAAGCATAAATTAACAATCTCCAAATTTTTGCATCCCCAATGATATTTGAAATTCTTTTCATACCTGATTTGTCTTTTCAGCATCAAAGTGAAAATCTCCATAACCATAGTGAAAAGGTATGGAGATATTGGATCCCCTTGCCTTAAACCACGATTTGCTTTGAAGAAACCATGGGACTCTCCGTTAATGCTAATAGAGAACGACGGAGATTTCAAGCAAACCATAATCCACCCCACCATAACCTTGTGAAAACCAAACTGAAGTAAAATACCTTCAAGGAACTCCCACGAAATAGTGTCCTACGCCTTTTGAATATCGATCTTAAAAGCACACCTAGCTGGTTTATGATTATTTTTATAACCACACATCAACTCTTTGCGCAAGCATTATGTTATCACTAATCAGTCTTCCTTCCACAAATGCACTTTGAGTAGCACTTATAATCTCCTTAAGAACCACTTTAATTCTGTTAGTTAGCACCTTACTGATGCATTTATAGATAACGTTGCAACAATCTATAGGTCTAAAATCAGAAACCTTAATAGGGATGTTGCATTTAGGAATTAAAGAAATAAGTGTGGTATTAAGCTCACCTAACAGCTTACCTTTGACAAAGAATTCCTTTACAGCCGCACAAACATCCTTGCCAACTATATCCCAAGCAGATTTGAAAAATTTAGATGTAAACCCATCCGGGCCCGGCGCCTTATCATCATGAATATCAAAAATGGCAACCTTAATTTCCTCATTGGTGACCTCCCTAATCATATGAACAGCAACATTTGGATCCACTTTTTTAACAAAAAGCTCCTCTAAATTCTCAATGGGGAAAATCTCATCACGAGTTCCAAGAAATCTCAGAAAATGATCAACAAACGGACCAACAACAGCATCACCAAGGAACTCCTCACCATTTTCATCTCTAATACTGATAATCCTACTTCTCTTCATCCGACCTTTTATCATCTTGTGAAAGTAAGCACTATTCCGATCC
This sequence comes from Glebionis coronaria, assembly GCA_025667525.1. Classification (NCBI taxonomy): domain Eukaryota; kingdom Viridiplantae; phylum Streptophyta; class Magnoliopsida; order Asterales; family Asteraceae; genus Glebionis; species Glebionis coronaria. The sequence goes on from CM046876.1 coordinate 676,224,957, forward strand.
CCCTCCCTAAGCCATTCCACCTTGGCTTTCTGTTTAAGCACCCTTTCTTCATCCAAAACAGCCTCTCTATAAGCACTATTAAACACCATTTCAACTTCCTTCAACTCAACATTATTCGGATCTTTATCCAAATCAGATTGGACTTTCTTCAATTCAATTCTAAGCATTCTAACTTTATCATAGACATTTCCATTTCTCTTATTCAAACTTCTAAGGTGATACTTCATAGCTTTAAGTCTCTTAACCAGGACAAACATAGAGAACCCATCAACCGGAATTTCCCAATGCTCCTTAACAATACTTTGAAATACCTCTTTATAAGCTAGGTAATTCATGAATCTAAATGCCCGCTTCCTACACTTCTTAACATCATTAATAATCAGCATAGCAGGGCAATGATCCGAAATAACATATGGAAGGAATTTAGCAAAACTGACTTCAAACAAATCCATAAACTCAGTATTACTCATAATCCTATCTATTTTCTTCATAATCCCATTTTCCGAATCCACCCTTTTTTGAACCCAAGTAAAGAAAAACCCATTCATAGGCAAATCCTCCAAATCCAAACTATCAATGCAATCTCTAAAATCCCTCATACTGTGATTTTTATCAGAACCACCCTTGGAATTTTCATTAGCACTTAGGATAACATTAAAATCACCTAAAAGAACCCAAGGCTTCTGATTGACAAACAACGAATGACTTTGCAAATTTCTCCAAAGCTTACTCCTATCGTTAGGTGTTACCTCTCCGTAGACAAAATAAACAAAAAACTTTCTACTGTCATTAATAAGAGTCACCACAAAATGCATAACTTGATCAATACCCGAAAGCAAAACAGCCTGAATAACATTAGTATCCCATCCCACACAAATTCTACAACCCTTCGGACTATCAACAGAATTAGAAACCCAATCCCATTGACGAAACACATTCTCACAAACGGAACTCACCTTTTTCTTACAAAGATGTGTTTCAATAACATCACACATTTTTAAATTACTTTCCCTAATTAATAATTTGACCTCATCTTGTTTAGAAATACTCGACATACCTCTAATATTCCACGCTGCAATCTTTAGATCCATTATGATAGAGAGGATGATCCGGTATTACCATCATTTGATACATTTGTCATACTCGTCTCACCCGGACCTGAGATAGAGTCTTGAACCATGAACTCATCATGAGCAGAAGGGTCATTGCTAACTCCCTCCACCATCGCATCCACATACTTAGAAACATCTTCAATATTCTTCTCAGCAATTTTAGCTTTGTAATACTTAACCATACCTCCAGACCACTTGTCCTTAACCTCATCAGTAAAATGAAGACCCGATAAACCGAAAAGATCCACCTCAGCCATTTGCTTCATCGACACCAGATTAAGGACTCTTTGTTTACCACTCTCAATCTCATTCTCATACACAACAGTAAACGCTTGACTCTGAGAAACACCAGTTTTTTGCACTTCTTCATCAACATTCTTCTTAGCATATTCAAAAGCATTAAACTCGGCATTTCTATTACTTGCATCAATCTCAACAGATAAGTCATTGATTCTCTTTGTTACTTCATCAACTTTTTGCTTCTTAGCAATAAAATCACGCCTTTCCTTATAATAGCCTTAGACTTCTTTAGGCCATTCCATAACAATCTTCTCATCTATAGTCTGACCCATATCACACGCAACATCTATATTAATCTTAAGATTCTGTAAATCATTTTCTTGAACATCAGCAACTCCTCCTTCCGATAGAACATTGAACCTATTCCCCACCTTAAAATTCTTATTTGCAATAACTTTAACATTTTCATCACCATTTTTCTTCTGCCTCTTACTTCCCTCTACCTCAGATGTCTTGGTGTTATCATTACTCTTTGCAGAAACAAGAACAAAAACCCAATCCTTACTATCTTGATTACCATTCATACCTCCACGACCATTAGCACCCCCTCTTCCACGGCCATTCATCCCACCTCTAGCCGAAGAATTACTCCCTCTTGACCTATTAAACCCACCTCTAGCATAGTTGGAAGTATTAATCGGAACTTGATTAGATTGGCCATTAGCTGGAACCATCACATTATTCACCATTCTTCTATTAGAAACAGACAGCCATCCTTCACTACCATTACCACTCACATTAACTCCATTGTTACTCATAACTTTCGGCACTTGAGTCTCAGCCTTCTCAGCATCACTAAGCACTCTATTCTTACATCCCTTGAAACTATGACCAAACACCTTGCAATGACTACACACAGGAGGTTGCCACGCATATTCAAGCTTCAACTCCATACTTCTTCCAAGGTCATTATACCAAATCTCAATCTTATCTAAAATGCCCTCCGCTGCATCCACTTCAACCAAAACTCTAGCAAATGTCGCTCTCCCATTACCTTTCTCACACATAGCAGTTGTTACCTTATCCATCACAATGGGAGTTCCTAACCTACTAGCAATTCTGCTAATACCTTCATTATTCCAGGCTTCTAACGGTATGTTGAAAATCTTCACCCATAATGGTACTCTTCTCGGTTCTGGCTTATCAAAGCAAATACCAGCAGTCCAACACTGAACAAACAATGGCTTCTGATCAACGAGCCACGGGCCATTCTCAATCACAGTTTGTAAACCATCCTCAGATTTAAACTTGAAAAAGTATAACCCTTCATTAACAATAATATCCTCAAGCTGATACGCCCTCTACATTCTCCTTAAATGACTTACAATCTCCCTATGACTCATCTTAAAACCAACAAAATACCCAACAACAGTGAGCCCCCACCTCTTACTGCCTTCACTAATAATCGGGTCCATATCCACAATTTTCCTACCCTCCTTATTCACAATACATGGAAATTTCCTAAGCTTGTTATCATAAGTAGAATCCGTCCCTTTAACCGCATTACTAAAAGAGACAGCACTCTTAAAATTACTCTTACTAGACGAAGGATCTCCTTGCATCACAACCCCTTGCATACCCTGAATACTAACATTACTACCACTAGCACCATCAACAATACTTACCCCATTACCATTACTAACATTACTATCACTAGCACCATTACCATTTAAAACCACCTTATCCTTACTACTATTAATCTTACTAGCATCATTAACTCCCAAAACAGTAACATTAGGCAAAATAGGGACAAAGTTAACTACACTAGAACTACTAGTACCCTTACTACTAGCATATACACTATTTAAATCTGGAAACATATCATTCAAATTACCATTACCATTCAACTTCATTCTTCTTACCCACACCAATAACAATACTCTCATCCCCAATCACCTTAGCTTCTTCACTGCTATCACCTTGAGATGCCCCCTTCTTAAAATTAACCTGAGAGGATGCTTGAGCCATGGTTTCAACTAAAACATGTTTCATAGTAACCCTAGGATCTGGGTTCATCGTCCTAGTGGTTTTCATTGGTTTTAATGATGACTTAGGTGTTTTCTTCATAACATGAGTGCTCAATGGCGGAGGAGCAACCGGCGCCGGTGAAGGGTTAACCACCGGAGGTGGATTAACCATGGGGTTTAAAGACGAATCATACATAAATCATTATATTTGGTATGAGGTTATGAAATGATTTGGAAATGATTAGGCAAAGGTTTAAGGAAACGGATTAAAAAATTGGGTAATAGCCAAACAGTAATACACACTTAATAAAATGTATTTATTTAGGTGATTAAGAGAAATTTTATGGTAAAATGATATATGGATTTATAGATAATGAAAAGGAGAACAAGGATCTAAAATAAAATTCAAGATCCCATGGTTGGACCAAGATTAGATGATGATTCTTAATAAAATACTTTAGGTTTTTTAAGTTAGAGAGAGAAAGTTTTAGAGAGAGGTCAGAAGCTAAGTAAATTTTAAGGTTTATTTCGATCTTAATAGTAATTTTAGGTTACTAAGTAATAGATTATAAATTAAAGTGGTAATCCTAGAAAAAATTTTAAATGACCATTCTAAGTCCCGGGATCGGTAAGCAAGAGCTGGTTATATGAGTTATTTTGTTCATTCGTTTGGTATATTATCCACCTTTGTAGGTTTTACAAGGAAAATAAACAGCGTTTTTGTGTTGATCAAATAATGTTAAATGTTGTTAGAGCTCACTTATATCTTTAATACTAATTCATGGTGTGTCATAATGATTTCCTTGTCTAGTCAAACCACAATTACTTTACCAACTAATTTGCAACCTCCAAGCGTAGTCAAAACATAGCCGAACCCGACCAAAACATGCTAAAGGCTCCCAAAAACATAATCAAAATAATAAAACCATAGAGGAAATCCATTTACCCCAGATTTGGGATGGTTTTCCCCGGTTATTCGGACTTTCTCCAGTTTTTCCAGTTTAAGTTCCCTTTTGGTCAGTTTTGGCTGGTTTTGAACGGTTTAGCGTGCATCTGCCATATATGGATGTGTATGACCATGTTTGAAAGTTATTCAGTTAGTATGTGACAATGAAAATATATACGCAACCCAAGTAAGAAACGACTTGATCATGGTGAACCCAATAACCAATATCCATAAGCTAAAATTCAATCTAACTTGCAAGGTCGTGTATCTAAATAATACATTAAAAAATAACCGGCCAATCTAAGTGAAACATTTTAATTTGACCTTTCTAATTCCTAGTATAGTGAAGCACATGTTGATAGATGCTATGTTTTGTTCATTAGTTTTGTATACTATGCATATTTGTGGGTTTGCTAAGGAAAATTAATTGCATTGTCGTGTTGATGAAACAATGATAAATGTTGTTGGAGCTCACTCATATATTTAATATCAATTGATGGTGTGTCATCACGATCTTCCTTCTCTAGTGAAACAACATCTACTTCACCAACTAATTTGCAACATGAAAGCTTGGTCAAAACAGAGCTAACCCCAATAAAAACCTGATAAAGACGACCAAAACATGATCAAAACAATCAAACCAAAGTGGAAATTGTATTTCCACGGATTTGGCATGGTTTGCCTAGGTTATTCAGACTTTCTTCGTATTTGCCTAGTTAAGTTCCTTTTTAATCTGTCTTGGTTGGTTTAGAATTTTTGATGGATGTACAGGTGTAGAAGATAGAGCCCAAATATATCTGGAAGCCCCATATCGCGTGAAGAAAAGGGCTTTCTTGAACATGGCATAACTTGGGCTACAAGAGTCCGTTTCAGGCCCGGGACTAGGCGAATCGAAGGGCAAAACGAGGGAAACGTAGTTGTAACCTAACTTTGTTGGGTTACGGAACTTTCGAGGCCCGAAACCCTATATTTTTTGAGATATTTTCATTTTTATAAATTTTTCATATTTTTTGGACTTTTTTTTGGGCTCAAGCCTGACCCATTTGCATTCTAAGGTTTATTTCGATCTTAATAGTAATTTTAGGTTACTAAGTAATAGATTATAAATTAAAGTGGTAATCCTAGAAAAAATTTTAAATGACCATTCTAAGTCCCGGGATAGGTAAGCAAGAGCTGGTTATATGAGTTATTTTGTTCATTCGTTTGGTATATTATCCACCTTTGTAGGTTTTCCAAGGAAAATAAACGGCGTTTTTGTGTTGATCAAATAATGTTAAATGTTGTTGGAGCTCACTTATATCTTTAATACTAATTCATGGTGTGTCATAATGATTTCCTTGTCTAGTCAAACCACAATTACTTTACCAACTAATTTTCCAAGCGTAGTCAAAACATAGCCGAACCCGACCAAAACATGCTAAAGGCTCCCAAAAACATAACCAAAACAAAAAAACCATAGAGGAAATCCATTTACCCCGGATTTGGGATGGTTTTCCCCGGTTATTCGGACTTTCTCCAGTTTTTCCAGTTTAAGTTCCCTTTTGGTCTGTTTTGGCTGTTTCAAACGGTTTAGCGTGCATCTGCCGTATTTGGATGTGTATGACCATGTTTGAAAGTTATTCAGTTAGTATGTGACAATGAAAATATATACGCAACCCAAGTAAGAAAAGACATGATCATGGTGAACCCAATAACCAATATCCATAAGCTAAAATTCAATCTAACTTGCAAGGTCGTGTATCTAAATAATACATTAAAAAATAACCGGCCAATCTAAGTGAAACATTTTAATTTGACCTTTCTAATTCCTAGTATAGTGAAGCACATGTTGATAGATGCTATGTTTTGTTCATTAGTTTTGTATAGTATGCATATTTGTGGGTTTGCTAAGGAAAATTAATCGCATTGTCGTGTTGATGAAACAATGATAAATGTTGTTGGAGCTCACTCATATATTTAATATCAATTGATGGTGTGTCATCACGATGTTTCTTCTCTAGTGAAACAACATCTACTTCACCAACTAATTTGCAACATGTAAGCTTGGTCAAAACAGAGCTAAACCCAATAAAAACCTGATAAAGACGACCAAAACATGATCAAAACAATCAAACCAAAGTGGGAATTGTATTTCCACGGATTTGGCATGGTTTTCCTAGGTTATTCAGACTTTCTTCGTCTTTGCCCAGTTAAGTTCCTTTTCGATCTGTCTTGGTTGGTTTAGAATGTTTGATGGATGTACAGGTGTAGAAGATAGAGTCCAAGTGTATCTGGAAGCCCCAGATCGCGTGAAGAAAAGGGCTTTCTTGAACATGGCATAACTAGGGCTACAAGAGTCCGTTTCAGGCCTGGGACGAGGAGAATCGAAGGCCAAAACGAGGGGAACGTAGATGTAACCTAACTTTGTTGGGTTACGGATCTTTCGAGGCCCGAAACCCTATATTTGTTGAGATATTTTCATTTTTATAAATTTTTCATATTTTTTGGACTTTGTTTTTGGGCTCAAGCCCGACCCATTTGCATTCTAAGGTTTATTTCGATCTTAATAGTCATTTTAGGTTACTAAGTAATAGATTATAAATTAAAGTGGTAATCCTAGAAAAAAAATTTAAATGACCATTCTAAGTCCCGGGATCGGTAAGCAAGAGCTGGTTATATGAGTTATTTTGTTCATTCTTTTGGTATATTATCCACCTTTGTAGGTTTTCCAAGGAAAATAAACGTCGTTTTTGTGTTGATCAAATAATGTTAAATGTTGTTGGAGCTTACTTATATCTTTAATACTAATTCATGGTGTGTCATAATGATTTCCTTGTCTAGTCAAACCACAATTACTTTACTAACTAATATGCAACCTCCAAGCGTAGTCAAAACCAAAACATGCTAAAGGCTCCCAAAAACATAATCAAAACAATAAAACCATAGTGGAAATCCATTTACCCTGGATTTGGGATGGTTTTCCCCGGTTATTCTGACTTTCTCCAGTTTTTCCAGTTTAAGTTCCCTTTTGGTCAGTTTTGGCTGGTTTTGAACGGTTTAGTGTGCATCTGCCGTATTTGGATGTGTATGACCATTTTTGAAAGTTATTCAGTTAGTATGTGACAATGAAAATATATACGCAACCCAAGTAAGAAAAGACGTGATCATGGTGAACCCAATAACCAATATCCATAAGCTAAAATTCAATCTAACTTGCAAGGTCGTGTATCTAAGTAATACATTAAAAAATAACCGGCCAATCTAAATGAAACATTTTAATTTGACCTTTCTAATTCCTAGTATAGTGAAGAACATGTTTATAGATGCTATGTTTTGTTCATTAGTTTTGTATACTATGCATATTTGTGGGTTTGCTAAGGAAAATTAATCGCATTGTCGTGTTGATGAAACAATGATAAATGTTGTTGGAGCTCACTCATATATTTAATATCAATTTATGGTGTGTCATCACGATGTTCCTTCTCTAGTGAAACAACATCTACTTCACCAACTAATTTGCAACATGTAAGCTTGGTCAAAACAGAGCTAAACCCAATAAAAACCTGATAAAGACGACAAAAACATGATCAAAACAATCAAAACAATGTGGAAATTGTATTTCCACGGATTTGGCAAGGTTTGCCTGGGTTAATAAGACTTTCTTCGTCTTTGCCCAGTTAAGTTCCTTTTCGGTCTGTCTTGGTTGGTTTAGAATTTTTGATGGATGTACAGGTGTAGAAGATAGAGCCCAAATATATCTGGAAGCCCCAGATCGCGTGAAGAAAAGGGCTTTCTTGAACATGGCATAACTTGGGCTACAAGAGTCCGTTTCAGGCCCGGGACGAGGCGAATCGAAGGGCAAAACGAGGGGAACGTAGCTGTAACCTAACTTTGTTGGGTTACGAAATTTTCGAGGCCTGAAACCCTATATTTGTTGAGATATTTTCATTTTTATAAATTTTTCATATTTTTTGGACTTTGTTTTTGGGCTCAAGCCCGACCCATTTGCATTCTAAGGTTTATTTCGATCTTAATAGTAATTTTAGGTTACTAAGTAATAGATTTTAAATTAAAGTGGTAATCCTAGAAAAAAATTTTAAATGACCATTCTAAGTCCCGGGATCGGTAAGCAAGAGCTGGTTATATGAGTTATTTTGTTCATTCGTTTGGTATATTATCCACCTTTGTAGGTTTTCCAAGGAAAATCAACGTCGTTTTTGTGTTGATCAAATAATGTTAAATGTTGTTGGAGCTTACTTATATCTTTAATACTAATTCTAATGATTTCATTGTCTAGTCAAACCACAATTACTTTACCAACTAATTTGCAACCTCCAAGCGTAGTCAAAACATAGCCGAACCCGACCAAAACATGCTAAAGGCTCCCAAAAACATAATCAAAACAATAAAACCATAGTGGAAATCCATTTACCCCAGATTTGGGATGGTTTTCCCCGGTTATTCGGACTTTCTCCAGTTTTTCCAGTTTAAGTTCCCTTTTGGTTAGTTTTGGCTGGTTCCGAACGGTTTAGCGTGCATCTACCGTATTTGGATGTGTATGACCATGTTTGAAAGTTATTCAGTTAGTATGTGACAATGAAAATATATACGCAACCCAAGTATGAAAAGACGTGATCATGGTGAACCCAATAACCAATATCCATAAGCTAAAATTCAATCTAACTTGCAAGGTCGTGTATCTAAGTAATACATTAAAAAATAACCAACCAATCTAAGTGAAACATTTTAATTTGACCTTTCTAATTCCTAGTATAGTGAAGCACATGTTTATAGATGCTATGTTTCGTTCATTAGTTTTGTATACTATGCATATTTGTGGGTTTGCTAAGGAAACTTAATCGCATTGTGTTGATGAAACAATGATAAATGTTGTTGGAGCTCACTCATATATTTAATATCAATTGATGGTGTGTCATCACGATGTTCCTTCTCTAGTGAAACAACATCTACTTCACCAACTAATTTGCAACATGTAAGCTTGGTCAAAACAGAGCTAAACCCAATAAAAACCTGATAAAGACGACCAAAACATGATCAAAACAATCAAAACAAAGTGGAAATTGTATTTCCACGGATTTGGCATGGTTTGCCTGGGTTAATAAGACTTTCTTCGTCTTTGCCAAGTTAAGTTCCTTTTCGGTCTGTATTGGTTGGTTTAGAATTTTTGATGGATGTACAGGTGTAGAAGATAGAGCCCAAATATATCTGGAAGCCCCAGATCGCGTGAAGAAAAGGGCTTTCTTGAACATGGCATAACTTGGGATACAAGAGTCCATTTCTGGCCCGGGATGAGGCGAATCGAAGGGCAAAACGAGGGGAACGTAGTTGTAACCTAACTTTGTTGGGTTACGAAATTTTCGAGGCCCGAAACCCTATATTTGTTGAGATATTTTCATTTTTATAAATTTTTCATATTTTTTGGACTTTGTTTTTGGGCTCAAGCCCGACCCATTTGCATTCTAAGGTTTATTTCGATCTTAATAGTAATTTTAGGTTACTAAGTAATAGATTATAAATTAAAGTGGTAATCCTAGAAGAAAAATTTAAATGACCATTCTAAGTCCCGGGATCGGTAAGCAAGAGCTGGTTATATGAGTTATTTTGTTCATTCGTTTGGTATATTATCCACCTTTGTAGGTTTTCCAAGGAAAATCAACGTCGTTTTTGTGTTGATCAAATAATGTTAAATGTTGTTGGAGCTTACTTATATCTTTAATACTAATTCATGGCGTGTCATAATGATTTCCTTGTCTAGTCAAACCACAATTACTTTACCAACTAATTTGCAACCTCCAAGCTTAGTCAAAACATAGCCGAACCCGACCAAAACATGCTAAAGGCTCCCAAAAACATAATCAAAACAATAAAACCATAGTGGAAATCCATTTACCATGGATTTGGGATGGTTTTCCCCGGTTATTCGGACTTTCTCCAGTTTTTCAAGTTTAAGTTCCCTTTTGGTCAGTTTTGGCTGGTTTCGAACGGTTTAGCGTGCATCTACCGTATTTGGATGTGTATGACCATGTTTGAAAGTTATTCAGTTAGTATGTGACAATGAAAATATATACGCAACCCAAGTAAGAAAAGACGTGATCATGGTGAACCCAATAACCAATATTCATAAGCTAAAATTCAATCTAACTTGCAAGGTCGTGTATCTAAGTAATACATTAAAAAATAACCGACCAATCTAAGTGAAACATTTTAATTTAACCTTTCTAATTCCTAGTATAGTGAAGCACATGTTTATAGATGCTATGTTTTGTTCATTAGTTTTGTATACTATGCATATTTGTGGGTTTGCTAAGGAAACTTAATCGCATTGTCGTGTTGATGAAACAATGATAAATGTTGTTGGATCTCACTCATATATTTAATATCAATTGATGGTGTGTCATCACGATGTTCCTTCTCTAGTGAAACAACATCTACTTCACCAACTAATTTGCAACATGTAAGCTTGGTCAAAACAGAGCTAAACCCAATAAAAACCTGATAAAGACGACCAAAACATGATCAAAACAATCAAAACAAAGTGGAAATTGTATTTCCACGGATTTGGCATGGTTTGCCTGGGTTAATAAGACTTTCTTCGTCTTTGCCCAGTTAAGTTCCTTTTCGGTCTGTATTGGTTGGTTTAGAATTTTTGATGGATGTACAGGTGTAGAAGATAGAGCCCAAATATATCTGGAAGCCCCAGATCGCGTGAAGAAATGGGCTTTCTTGAACATGGCATAACTTGGGCTACAAGAGTCCGTTTCAGGCCCGGGACGAGGCGAATCGAAGGGCAAAACGAGGGGAACGTAGCTGTAACCTAACTTTGTTGGGTTACGAAATTTTCGAGGCCCGAAACCCTATATTTGTTGAGATATTTTCATTTTTATAAATTTTTCATATTTTTTGGACTTTGTTTTTGGGCTCAACTCCGACCCATTTGCATTCTAAGGTTTATTTCGATCTTAATAGTAATTTTAGGTTACTAAGTAATAGATTATAAATTAAAGTGGTAATCCTAGAAAAAAATTTAAATGACCATTCTAAGTCCCGGGATCGGTAAGCAAGAGCTGGTTATATGAGTTATTTTGTTCATTCGTTTGGTATATTATCCACCTTTGTAGGTTTTCCAAGGAAAATCAACGTCGTTTTTGTGTGGATCAAATAATGTTAAATGTTGTTGGAGCTTACTTATATCTTTAATACTAATTCATGGCGTGTCATAATGATTTCCTTGTCTAGTCAAACCACAATTACTTTACCAACTAATTTGCAACCTCCAAGCGTAGTCAAAACATAGCTGAACCCGACCAAAACATGCTAAAGGCTCCCAAAAACATAATCAAAACAATAAAACCATAGTGGAAATCCATTTACCCCGGATTTAGGATGGTTTTCCCCAGTTATTCGGACTTTCTCCAGTTTTTCCAGTTTAAGTTCCCTTTTGGTCAGTTTTGGCTGGTTTCGAACGGTTTAGCGTGCATCTACCGTATTTGGATGTGTATGACCATGTTTGAAAGTTATTCAGTTAGTATGTGACAATGAAAATATATACGCAACCCAAGTAAGAAAAGACGTGATCATGGTGAACCCAATAACCAATATCCATAAGCTAAAATTCAATCTAACTTGCAAGGTCGTGTATCTAAGTAATACATTAAAAAATAACCGGCCAATCTAAGTGAAACATTTTAATTTGACCTTTCTAATTCCTAGTATAGTGAAGCACATGTTTATAGATGCTATGTTTTGTTCATTAGTTTTGTATACTATGCATATTTGTGGGTTTGCTAAGGAAAATTAATCGCATTGTCGTGTTGATGAAACAATGATAAATGTTGTTGGAGCTCACTCATATATTTAATATCAATTGATGGTGTGTCATCACGATGTTCCTTCTCTAGTGAAACAACATCTACTTCACCAACTAATTTGCAACATGTAAGCTTGGTCAAAACAGAGCTAAACCGAATAAAAACCTGATAAAGACGACCAAAACATGATCAAAACAATCAAAACAAAGTGGAAATTGTATTTCCACGGATTTGGCATGGTTTGCCTGGGTTAATAAGACTTTCTTCGTCTTTGCCCAGTTAAGTTCCATTTCGGTCTGTATTGGTTGGTTTAGAATTTTTGATGGATGTACAAGTGTAGAAGATAGAGCCCAAATATATCTGGAAGCCCCAGATCGCGTGAAGAAAAGGGCTTTCTTGAACATGGCATAACTTGGGCTACAAGAGTTCGTTTCAGGCCCGGGACGAGGCGAATCGAAGGGCAAAACGAGGGGAACGTAGCTGTAACCTAACTTTGTTGGGTTACGAAATTTTCGAGGCCCAAAACCCTATATTTGTTGAGATATTTTCATTTTTATAAATTTTTCATATTTTTTGGACTTTGTTTTTGGGCTCAAGCCCGACCCATTTGCATTCTAAGGTTTATTTCGATCTTAATAGTATTTTAGATTACTAAGTAATAGATTATAAATTAAAGTGGTAATCCTAGAAAAAAATTTTAAATGACCATTCTAAGTCCCGGGATCGGTAAGCAAGAGCTGGTTATATGAGTTATTTTGTTCATTCGTTTGGTATATTATCCACCTTTGTAGGTTTTCCAAGGAAAATCAACATCGTTTTTGTGTTGATCAAATAATGTTAAATGTTGTTGGAGCTTACTTATATCTTTAATACTAATTCATGGTGTGTCATAATGATTTCCTTGTCTAGTCAAACCACAATTACTTTACCAACTAATTTGCAACCTCCAAGCGTAGTCAAAACATAGCCGAACCCGACCAAAACATGCTAAAGGCTCCCAAAAACATAATCAAAACAATAAAACCATAGTGGAAATCCATTTACCCCCGATTTGGGATGGTTTTCCCCGGTTATTCGGACTTCCTCCAGTTTTTCCAGTTTAAGTTCCCTTTTGGTCAGTTTTGGCTGGTTTCGAACGGTTTAGCGTGCATCTACCGTATTTGGATGTGTATGACCATGTTTGAAAGTTATTCAGTTAGTATGTGACAATGAAAATATATACGCAACCCAAGTAAGAAAAGACGTGATCATGGTGAACCCAATAACCAATATCCATAAGCTAAAATTCAATCTAACTTGCAAGGTCGTGTATCTAAGTAATACAATAATAAATAACCGGCCAATCTAAGTGAAACATTTTAATTTGACCTTTCTAATTCCTAGTATAGTGAAGCACATGTTTATAGATGCTATGTTTTGTTCATTAGTTTTGTATACTATGCATATTTGTGGGTTTGCTAAAGAAAATTAATCGCATTGTCGTGTTGAAGAAACAATGATAAATGTTGTTGGAGCTCACTCATATATTTAATATCAATTGATGGTGTGTCATCACGATGTTCCTTCTCTAGTGAAACAACATCTACTTCACCAACTAATTTGCAACATGTAAGCTTGGTCAAAACAGAGCTAAACCCAATAAAAACCTGATAAAGACGACCAAAACATGATCAAAACAATCAAAACAGAGTGGAAATTGTATTTCCACGGATTTGGCATGGTTTGCCTGGGTTAATAAGACTTTCTTCGTCTTTTCCCATATAAGTTCCTTTTCGGTCTGTCTTGGTTGGTTTAGAATTTTTGATGGATGTACATGTGTAGAAGATAGAGCCCAAATATATCTGGAAGCCCCAGATCGCGTGAAGAAAAGGGCTTTCTTGAACATGGCATAACTTGGGCTACAAGAGTCCGTTTCAGGCCCGGGACGAGGCGAATCGAAGGGCAAAACGAGGGGAATGTAGTTGTAACCTAACTTTGTTGGGTTACGAAATTTTCGAGGCCCGAAACCCTATATTTGTTGAGATATTTTCATTTTTATAAATTTTTCATATTTTTTGGACTTTGTTTTTGGGCTCAAGCCCGACCCATTTGCATTCTAAGGTTTATTTCGATCTTTTTTTTTTACCAAAGGTAAATTGCATTAAAAAAGAAAAGTACAAAGTCAAAAAACACAAAGACTAAGAAGCAAGGACAAACCCCTAAACTTCTAGCTTTGGTATCAAAAAACAAAATGGACATGGACAATTCCCATGCTCATATCAACAAATACTAATACAAAAAGCAACTAAATCCAATGCAGATAAAGCTACTAATCTCCAATCAAAACTTAATCCCAATTGATGAGGACCAAGCTTCTGCTCTTCAATGGCACACCAAAAGAATCCATCACTTAGTTTTAAGTAAGAGTCCTACTTCAGAATCCATGGCAACCCTCAATACAATCCACAAAGGGAAAATACCAAGAGCTGCCAATCCATCCCAATAGAACCTCTAACTAAAACTAAGTATAGGGAAAGCAAGCCAAAATAAACCTGCATAAATCGCCATCTGAACAAGCAGAATCCAAAGAGAGGTGCCAGTGTAGCACATCATATCTATTGCCTCCTCAAAACCCCTATCTATGTAAAACCCAGTGGGAAACCATAAACAGGGGAAAGAGTACAACTAGATATGAATCCTCTCAAGATGCAATAACCAAAAATACCTATCAGCTCAACAATAAACAGATATATGGTTAATAGAGATAACAGGGAGGACAAGGCATCAAAAAAACAGGTTTGGCAACTAAAACTTGTTCAAATAGGTAGCAAAAGGGAGAAATGCACCATACCAAGCATAGACGGCACATCTTTCAGCACGCTCTAGTTGGCATAGTACACTCCCCCAAACACTACCTATAAGCCCACTAATAGCACATCAAACCTTAAACCAACCAATCCAGAAAGTCCTCCCCCAAGCTCCTTAAAGATAAGAGCTGAATCAAAATCAAAAGTTAGATAACAATGTATGAATAACCTGACCAATAACTTACCCAAGGCGAAAACCAAACAAACTCCACCAAATTAAAAGCAGGCAGAAGCTAAAGGTCTTCTCACAAGAGTAACAAAAACTGGCACAATAGAGATTTGAAACCACATTCTGTTGCAATCCCAAAAACCCGTCCCACCATGGGACCAACTCCACCAAATAACACAAGGATCACTCTCCATCAGTATCCATTAAGTCACTAAACACCTCATCAGTAATGTCCTTACTCTTATTCTTAATGCTAACTGGAAAATTCCAAATCCTAGCAGCCTCTAAAACATCGGGAGTAGTTCTAATACTAAGGCTTAAAATTCTCATCTTGATAGAGTGACATATAATACCAAACAAATCATTCTCACTCCTAGACAAACCCTCAAACAATCTGATGTTCCTCTCTTGCCAAATGTAGTAAATAACAGCACCAAGAAGCAACCTTTGAATGACACTCCAAATCTTATTACTCGCAGCAACATTAACAAACCTAGAAATAACTTGAGCCTAATCGTTTGAAACATTATCTAGGTTAACCAAGCATTTAAGCCTTTCCCAAAGCCTTCTAGTAAAATGACAGTTAAAAAAGAGATGACTATGAGAATCCTTACACTGTTTGCAAAAGGCGCAAGACATGTCCGGAATATTCAACCATTTTGATAGCCTATCTTGAGTCTTAAGCCTCCCCTTCACAGCCAACCAAAGGACAAACGAATGACTTGGGACACATTGATTAAACCAGACGTGATTACACCAAATGACATTAGACGAATCATCACGAATACCTTTCCAGACTTCAGAAACGCTAAAAATTTTAATCTTACCTCTTTTATCTACCCAAAAAGTTTCATCAGCAACATCCGGCTTCAAAACAGGAACACCAACATTGGATATCTCATTATACTTCTCATTCCAGCCATTAGGCAGCTTCCAAACACTATCCTGTATAAGATCAGCAACCTTAACCTTCATAGAGAAACTGTCAGAAGCCAAAACATTAGATCTGACCATATTACATAAAGGAATACCATTGTTCCAATTATCATACCAGAAAAAACAATCCTTTCCGTTCCCAATTTTAACCCTAACAAACCTTCTCATAATATCTCTCGACTGAAGAATTTGCTTCCAAGTCCAAGAAATACGTTTTCTAATATTCGCAGACCACACACTCTCACCTTTAAGCCATTTGGATTTAACCCAACTAACCCAAATAGACTTTCTGCCGGTTAAAATACTCCACAAATGCTTAGCCATAAGAGATGTATTAATATCACTCAACGATTTGAGGCCAAGACCACCTTCACTTTTCTGCTTACATACTTCTTTCCAAGAAATACTGTGCTTATATCCTTGTTTACCATCCGCCTTCCACAGAAAGTTCTTCAACAACTTATCAATCTCATCACAAATGCTTATAGGCAGACTAAAGATAGAGGCCCAATAGGTACTAAGGGAACTTAGAACCGAAGCTACAAGCTGTAATCTACCAGCAAAAGTTAACAGCTTATTTCTCCAATCCCCAATCCTCCTTTTGACCTTATCTAAAAGAATACCACAATCTAATCTAGACAGCTTCCTAGCATCCAGGGGAATGCCCAAATACTTGACAGGGAGACTACCTATATTATACGGCATAACCAATCTAATGTCATTTTGGACCCTATGATCAACATTACCAAAATAAACAGTACTTTTATTCATGCTTGGCCTAAGGCCTGGCGCCAAACAAAATTCATCAAGAGCTCTACGTAAAACACAAGCTGAAATAAAGTTACCGTGACAAAACATCAGCAAATCATCCGCAAAGCATAAGCTGACAATTTCAAGCTTCTCACAGCCCCAATGGTATTTGAACTTCTTTTCCTCCTTGATCTGTCTTTTGAGCATTAACGTGAAGACCTCCATAACAATAGTGAACAAGTAGGGTGATATAGGATCCCCCTGCCTGAGCCCACGACGAGCTTTAAAGAAACCATTAGACTCACCGTTGACACTGATGGAGAACGAGGCAGATTTCATACATATCATGATCCAGCCTACCATAACTCTGTGCAAACCAAATTGGAGCAAAATACCTTCAAGAAACTCCCAAGATACCGTATCATACGCCTTCTGGATGTCAATTTTAAACGCACATCTAGGAGGTTTGTGCTTGTTGAAATATCCACACATTAATTCTTGGGCAAGCATGATATTATCACTAATTAGCCTCCCTTCAACAAAAGCACTTTGATTATCACTAATAATATCCTTAAGCACCTCTTTCAATCTGCTGGTAAGAACCTTGCTAATGCATTTATATGCCACATTGCAACAAGCAATTGGCCTGAAATCAGTAACTAAACACGGAAGATTACATTTAGGAATCAGGGATATCAAAGTATTGTTGAGCTCACCTAGCATCTTACCTTTAGCAAAGAACTCCTTCACTGCCAGACAGACATCTCTGCCCACCACATCCCACGCAGATTTGAAGAACTTCGCTGTATAGCCATCCGGTCCCGGAGCCTTGTCATCATGAATATCAAACATGGCCGTTTTAATTTCATCATCTGAGACCTCTCTAATCATATGAAAAGCAGCAACAGGGTCCAGTTTCTTGATAAAAAGTTCATCAGGTTTATCGATAGGAAATACTTCATCACGCGTACCAAGGAAACTTTGAAAGTGATCACCAAAAACCTCGGCAACAGCATCACCAAAAAATTCCTTCCCATAAACATCTTTGACACTTATAATCCTACTCCTTTTCATCCGCCCTTTTATCATCTTATGAAAGTAAGCACTATTACGATCCCCCTCATTTAACCACTCAATCTTAACTTTCTGCCTAAGAACTCTCTCTTCATCAAGAGCAGCACTCCTATACGCACTATTAAACACCATCTCAACTTCCTTAAGAAAAACATTGCTAGGATCCAAATCTAACTCAGCTTGGACTTTCTTCAGCTCAGACCTTAGCATATTAACTTTATCAAAAACATTCCCATTCCTCTTATTCAACCTCCTAAGATGATATTTCATGTCTTTAAGTCTTCTAGCTAGCACAAACATAGCAAAACCATCAATATTTATATCCCAATGCTCCTTAACAGTGTTGTGAAATTCCTCCTTGTACGCCAAATAATTCATAAATCTAAACGCTCGCTTCCTTCCTTTCTTAACATCACTAATAACCAAAACAGCAGGGCAATGATCAGAAACGACATACGGAAGGAATTTAGCATAACTTACTTCAAACAGATCAATAAATTCATTGTTGCTCATTATTCTGTCTAATTTCTTCATTATCCCATTTTCAGGATCTTTCCTTTTCTGAACCCAAGTAAAGAAAAATCCACTCATCGGCAAGTCTTCAAGGTCTAATCCATCAATACATTCTCTGAAATCACGCATGCTATGATTTTTATCAATATCACCTTTAGAATTCTCAGCAGAACTAAGAATAGCATTAAAATCACCTAAAAGAACCCATGGTTTCTGATTAATCAACACAGAATGATTATGCAGATTAATCCAAAGCTTGTTCCTGTCATTTGGCGTCACTTCACCATAAACAAAAGAAATAAAAAATTTCCTACTATCATGGTTAAAAGTAACTTCAAAGTGCATAACCTGGTCATTGAAAGATAACATAACAGCATTAATATAAGCCGTATCCCATCCCACACAAATTCTACATCCCTTCGGACTCTCAATAGAATTAGAAACCCAGTCCCACTGACCGAACACGTTTTCACAAACGGAAGTCACTTTCTTCTTACACAGATGAGTTTCGATAACCGCACACATTTTTAAATTATTCTCATTAATTAACAATTTAACTTCATCTTGCTTAGAGGCATTAGTCATACCTCTAATGTTCCACGCAGCAATTTTGATATCCATTTAACAAAGAGAGGATGAGGCACCATTACCTTCTTTAGATACATCCGCCATACTAGACTCACCCGGGCCTGAGACAGTATTTTGGACCATAAATTCAGCTTGAGCAGAAGGGTCATTACTGACTTCTTCCACCATCGCATCCACATACTTAGATACAGCATCAACATTCTTCTCAGCTATCTTAGCCTTATAATACTTAATCATACCAGCCGACCACTTATCCTGAACTTCATCCGAGAACCGAAGACCCGACAAACAGAAAAGATCCACTTCAGCCATTTGCCTCATCGACACCAGATCAAGCACTCTTTGTTTACCACTCTCAAGCGCATTCTCATAAACCACAGTGAACGCTTGACTATGCGACACACCCGTTTTCTGCACTTCTTCATCAACAATCTTCTTGGCATGTTCAAACGCATTAAACTCGGCACTTCTATTACATGCATCAATCTCAACAGACAAGTCATTAATTTTCTTCGTAACCTCATCAACTTTCTGCTTCTTTATAACAAAATCACGCCTCTCCTTATAATACCCCTAAACTTCTTTCGGCCATTCCATAACCACCTTGTCATCTATAGGGTGGCCCATATCACACGCAACATCAATATTGATCTTAAGCTTTTGCAATTCTTGTTCTTGAACATCCGCAACTCCCCCCTCCGATAAAGCATTGAACCTATTTTTACCTTGAAATTCTTACTAGCAATTACCTTAGCATTTCCACCATCAGACTTTTTTTGTTTCTTACTGCCCTCTACCTCAACAATTTAACAGCGTCATTACTCTTAATAGGAACAGAAACAAACGCCCAATCCTTATTATCTTGACTACCACTCATACCACCACGACCATTAACACCCCCTCTTCCACGACCACTCATCCCACCTCTAGCCAGAGAATTACCCCCTCTAGACCTATTACCTCCACCTCTCGCATAATAAGAATTATTCACCGAAGTTTGATTAGCTTGAGTTCTTGCCGAAACATTAGCATTACTTGTCATTCTGTTACTAGACACTGATTGCCATCCATCATTAACACTTCCACCCACATTCACTTTATTATTGACCATAACCTTAGGATCCAAACTCACACTCTTTTCAGCATCAGTCAAGACCCTATTCTTACATCCCTTAAAACTATGACCAAAAACCTTGCAATGACTACAAACCGGAGGCTGCCACGCGTACTCCACCTTCAATTCCATACTTCTACCAAGCTCATTATACCAAATCTCCACCTTGTCTAAAATTCCATCAGCCGCATCAACTTCCACCAATACTCTAGCAAATGTCGCTCTCCCATTACCTTTCTCACACATAGCAGTTGTCACCTTGTCCATAACGATAGGAGTTCCTAATCGGCTAGCAATTCTACTAATCCCCTCGTTGTTCCATGCTTCTAATGGTATATTAAAGATCTTCACCCATAACGGTACTCTACTTGGTTCTGGCTTATCAAAACAAATTCCAGCTGTCCATCGTTGAACAAACAATGGCTTTTGATCAACAAGCCACGGGCCATTTTCAATTACAGTTTGTAAACCATCCTCAGATCTAAACTTAAAAAAATAAAGTCCTTCATTAACAATTATATCCTCCAGCTGATACGCCCTCCACATTCTTCTAAGATGACTAACTATCTCCCTATGACTCATCTTAAAGCCGACAAAATACCCAACGACAGTAAGACCCCATCTCTTACTCCCTTCACTAATAATTGGATCCATATCAACCATCTTCTTCCCTTCCTTATTCACAATACATGGTATTTTCCTAAGCTTATTATCATAAGAAGACTCAGTACCTTTAACCGCATTGCTAAAAGAAACCGCACTCTTGAAATTGCTTTTACTAGCCGAAGATTCACCCTGCATCACCAATCCTTGCATACCCTGACTACCACCAACACTACCACTAGCACCATCACCTTTTGAAACAACATTATCCTTACTGCTAACAATATTACTAGCAACATTACCACCTAAAACACTAGTATTAGGCAAGCTAGGGACAGAATTAACAGCATTAGAGCTAACAGTAACATTACCTTTAGCATACACACTATTTAACTCAGGGAACATATCATTTAAGCTATCATTACCATTCAAGCCTAAATTTGGTTCAGCAAAATTCACCTCAGCCTCAGCCATCTCAACTTCATTCTTCTTACCCAATTCAATAACAACACTCTCATCCCCAATAACATTAGCTCCATCATTATTCTCACCTTTAGAGGACCCCTTCTTGAAATTAACTTGAGAAGAGGCTTGAGACATAGTTTCTATCGAAACATGCTTCATCGTGACCCTAGGGTCCGGATTCATAGTCCTGGTGGTTTTATTTGGTTTTAATGAAGATTTGGGTGTCTTCTTCATAACATGGGTATTCAACGGTGGTGGAAATTCCGGCACCGGTGGAGGGTTAACCACCGGGGGTGGATTAACCATGGGATTAGGGGAAGGTTCAGACATGAACCATGATAAAAGGTACGAGGTATAGAGAGTTTTAGGAACAATTAATGAAAGGATTAATAAATGGGTATTTAGACGAACAGTAAAACCCACTCAATAAAATGAATTTATTTTGGTGATTAAGAAAGTTTAAATGGTGAAATGTTATATAGATTTGTAGATAATGAAAAGGAGAACAAGGATCTAAAATAAAATTCAAGATCCCATGGTTGGATCAAGATTAGATGATGATTCTTAATAAAATACTTTAGGGTTTTTAAGTTAGAGAGAGAAAGTTTTAGAGAGAGGTCAGAGAGAATAGGTTTATTTTTAAGGTTTATTTCGATCTTAATAGTAATTTTAGGTTACTAAGTAATAGATTATAAATTAAAGTGGTAATCATAGAAAAAAATTTTAAATGACCATTCTAAGTCCCGGGATCGGTAAGCAAGAACTGGTTATATGAGTTATTTTGTTCATTCGTTTGGTATATTATCCACCTTTGTAGGTTTTCCAAGGAAAATCAACGTCGTTTTTGTGTTGATCAAATAATGTTAAATGTTGTTGGAGCTTACTTATATCTTTAATACTAATTCATGGTGTGTCATAATGATTTCCTTGTCTAGTCAAACCACAATTACTTTACCAACTAATTTGCAACCTCCAAGCGTAGTCAAAACATAGCCGAACCCGACCAAAACATGCTAAAGGCTCCCAAAAATATAATCAAAACAATAAAACCATAATGGAAATCCATTTACCCCGGATTTGGGATAGTTTTCCCCGGTTATTCGGACTTTCTCCAGTTTTTCCAGTTTAAGTTCCCTTTTGGTCAGTTTTTACTGGTTTTGGACGGTTTAGCGTGCATCTGCCGTATTTGGATGTGTATGACCATGTTTGAAAGTTATTCAGTTAGTATGTGACAATGAAAATATATACGCAACCCAAGTAAGAAAAGACGAGATCATGGTGAACCCAATAACTAATATCCATAAGTTAAAATTCAATCTAACTTGCAAGGTCGTGTATCTAAATAATACATTAAAAATAACCGGCCAATCTAAGTGAAACATTTTAATTTAACCTTTTTAATTCCTAGTATAGTGAAGCACATGTTTATAGATGCTATGTTTTGTATACTATGCATATTTGTGGGTTTGCTAAGGAAAATTAATCGCATTGTCGTGTTGATGAAACAATGATAAATGTTGTTGGTGCTCCATCATATATTTAATATCAATTGATGGTGTGTCTTCACGATGTTCCTTCTCTAGTGAAACAACATCTACTTCACCAACTAATTTGCAACATGTAAGCTTGGTCAAAACAGAGCTAAACCCAATAAAAACCTGATAAAGACGACCAAAACATGATCAAAACAATAAAAACAAAGTGGAAATTGTATTTCCACGGATTTGGCATGGTTTGCCTGGGTTAATAAGACTTTCTTCGTCTTTGCCCAGTTAAGTTCCTTTTCGGTCTGTCTTGGTTGGTTAGAATGTTTGATGGATGTACAGGTGTAGAAGATAGAGCCCAAATGTATCTGGAAGCCCCAGATCGCGTGAAGAAAAGGGCTTTCTTGAACATGGCATAACTTGGGCTACAAGAGTCCGTTTCAGGCCCGGGACGAGGCAAATCAAAGGGAAAAACGAGGGGAACGTAGATGTAACCTAACTTTGTTGGGTTACGAAATTTTCGAGGCCCGAAACCCTATATTTGTTGAGATATTTTCATTTTTAAAAATTTTTCATATTTTTTGGACTTTGTTTTTGGGCTCAAGCCCGACCTATTTGCATTCTAAGGTTTATTTCGATCTTAATAGTAATTTTAGGTTACTAAGTAATAGATTATAAATTAAAGTGGTAATCCTAGAAAAAAAATTTAAATGACCATTCTAAGTCCCGGGATCGGTAACCAAGAGCTAGTTATATGAGTTATTTTGTTCATTCGTTTGGTATATTATCCACCTTTGTAGGTTTTCCAAGGAAAATCAACGTCGTTTTTGTGTTGATCAAATAATGTTAAATGTTGTTGGAGCTTACTTATATCTTTAATACTAATTCATGGTGTGTCATAATGATTTCCTTGTCTAGTCAAACCACAATTACTTTACCAACTAATTTGCAACCTCCAAGCGTAGTCAAAACATAGCCGAACCCGACCAAAACATGCTAAAGGCTCCCAAACACATAATCAAAACAATAAAACCATAGTGGAAATCCATTTAAACCGGATTTGGGATGGTTTTCCCCAGTTATTCCGACTTTCTCCAGTTTTTCCAATTTAAGTTCCCTTTTGGTCAGTTTTGGCTGGTTTCGAACGGTTTAGCGTGCATCTACCGTATTTGGATGTGTATGACCATATCTGAAAGTTATTCAGTTAGTATGTGACAATGAAAATATATACGCAACCCAAGTAAGAAAAGACGTGATCATGGTGAACCCAATAACCAATATCCATAAGCTAAAATTCAATCTAACTTGCAAGGTCGTGTATCTAAGTAATACATTAAAAAATAATCGACCAATCTAAGTGAAACATTTTAATTTGACCTTTTTAATTCCTAGTATAGTGAAGCACATGTTTATAGAGGCTATGTTTTGTATACTATGCATATTTGTGGGTTTGCTAAGGAAAATTAATCGCATTGTCGTGTTGATGAAACAATGATAAATGTTGTTGGTGCTCCCTCATATATTTAATATCAATTGATGGTGTGTCATCACGATGTTCCTTCTCTAGTGAAACAACATCTACTTCACCAACTAATTTGCAACATGTAAGCTTGGTCAAAACAGAGCTAAACCCAATAAAAACCTGATAAAGACGACAAAACATGATCAAAACAATAAAAACAAAGTGGAAATTGTATTTCCACGGATTTGGCATGGTTTGCCTGGGTTAATAAGACTTTGTTCGTCTTTTCCCAGTTAAGTTCCTTTTCGGTCTGTCTTGGTTGGTTTAGAATTTTTGATGGATGTACAGGTGTAGAAGATAGAGTCCAAATATATCTGGAAGCCCCAGATCGCGTGAAGAAAAGGGCTTTCTTGAACATGGCATAACTTGGGCTACAAGAGTCCGTTTCAGGCCCGGGACGAGGCGATTCGAAGGGCAAAACGAGGGGAACGTAGATATTACCTAACTTTGTTGGGTTACAAAACTTTCGAGGCCCGAAACCCTATATTTGTTGAGATATTTTCATTTTTAAAAATTTTTCATATTTTTTGGACTTTGTTTTTGGGCTCAAGCCCGACCCATTTGCATTCTAAGGTTTATTTCGATCTTAATAGTACTTTTAGGTTACTAAGTAATAGATTATAAATTAAAGTGGTAGTCCTAGAAAAAAATTTTAAATGACCATTCTAAGTCCCGGGATCGGTAAGCAAGAGCTGGTTATATGAGTTATTTTGTTCATTCCTTTGGTATATTATCCACCTTTGTAGGTTTTCCAAGGAAAATCAACGTCGTTTTTGTGTTGATAAAGTAATGTTAATTGTTGTTGGTGCTTACTTATATCTTTAATACTAATTCATGGTGTGTCATAATGATTTCCTTGTCTAGTCAAACCACAATTACTTTTACCAACTAATTTGCAACCTCCAAGCGTAGTCAAAACATAGCCGAACCCGACCAAAACATGCTAAAGGCTCCCAAAAACATAATCGAAACAATAAAACCATAGTGGAAATCCATTTACCCCGGATTTGGGATGGTTTTCCCCGGTTATTCGAACTTTCTCCAGTTTTTCCAGTTTAAGTTCCCCTTTGGCTGGTTTCGAACGGTTTAGCGTGCATCTACCGTATTTGGATGTGTATGACCATGTTTGAAAGTTATTCAGTTAGTATGTGACAATGAAAATATATACGCAACCCAAGTAAGAAAAGACGTGATCATGGTGAACCCAATAACCAATATCCATAAGCTAAATTCAATCTAACTTGCAAGGTCATGTATCTAAGTATACATTAAAAAATAACCGGCCAATCTAAGTGAAACATGTTAATTTGACCTTTCTAATTCCTAGTATAGTGAAGCACATGTTTATAGATGCTATGTTTTGTTCATTAGTTTTGTATACTATGCATATTTGTGGGTTTGCTAAGGAAAATTAATCACATTGTCGTGTTGATGAAACAATGATAAATGTTGTTGGAGCTCACTCATATATTTAATATCAATTGATGGTGTGTCATCACGATGTTCCTTCTCTAGTGAAACAACATCTACGTCACCAACTAATTTGCAACATGTAAGCTTGGTCAAAACACAGCTAAACCCAATAAAAACCTGATAAAGACGACCAAAACCTGATCAAAACAATCAAACCAAAGTGGAAATTGTATTTCCACGAATTTGGCATGGTTTTCCTGGGTTATTCAGACTTTCTTCGTCTTTGCCCAGTTAAGTTCCTTTTCGGTCTGTCTTGGTTGGTTTAGAATGTTTGATGGATGTACATGTGTAGAAGATAGAGCCCAAATGTATCTGGAAGAACCAGATCGCGTGAAGAAAAGGGCTTTCTTGAACATGGCATAACTTGGGTTACAAGAGTTCGTTTCAGGCCTGGGACGAGGCGAATCGAAGGCCAAAACGAGGGGAACGTAGCTGTAACCTAACTTTGTTGGTTTACGGAACTTTCGAGGCTCGAAACCCTATATTTGTTGAGATATTTTTATTTTTATAAATTTTTCATATTTTTTGGACTTTGTTTTTGGGCTCAAGCCCGACTCATTTGCATTCTAAGGTTTATTTCGATCTTAATAGTCATTTTAGGTTACTAAGTAATAGATTATAAA
Source organism: Glebionis coronaria (assembly GCA_025667525.1). Classification (NCBI taxonomy): domain Eukaryota; kingdom Viridiplantae; phylum Streptophyta; class Magnoliopsida; order Asterales; family Asteraceae; genus Glebionis; species Glebionis coronaria. The sequence continues at coordinate 676,251,250 of CM046876.1, forward strand.
TTAAAGTGGTAATCCTAGAAAAAAAATTTAAATGACCATTCTAAGTCCCGGGATCGGTAAGCAAGAGCTGGTTATATGAGTTATTTTGTTCATTCGTTTGGTATATTATCTACCTTTGTAGGTTTTCCAAGGAAAATAAACGTCGTTTTTGTGTTGATCAAATAGTGTTAAATGTTGTTGGAGCTTACTTATATCTTTAATACTAATTCATGGTGTGTCATAATGATTTCCTTATCTAGTCAAACCACAATTACTTTACCAACTAATTTGCAACCTCCAAGCGTAGTCAAAACATAGCCGAACCCGACCAAAACATGCTAAAGGCTCCCAAAAACATAATCAAAACAATAAAACCATAGTGGAAATCCATTTACCCCGGATTTGGGATGGTTTTCCCCGGTTATTCGGACTTTCTCCAGTTTTTCCAGTTTAAGTTCCCTTTTGGTCAGTTTTGGTTGGTTTTGAACGGTTTAGCGTGCATCTGCCGTATTTGGATGTGTATGACCATGTTTGAAAGTTATTCAGTTAGTATGTGACAATGAAAATATATACGTAACCCAAGTAAGAAAAGACGTGATCATGGTGAACCCAATAACCAATATCCATAAGCTAAAATTCAATCTAACTTTCAAGGTCGTGTATCTAAGTAATACATTAAAAAATAACCGGCCAATCTAAGTGAAACATTTTAATTTGACCTTTCTAATTCCTAGTATAGTGAAGCACATGTTTATAGATGCTATGTTTTGTTCATTAGTTTTGTATACTATGCATATTTGTGGGTTTGCTAAGGAAAATTAATCGCATTGTCGTGTTGATGAAACAATGATAAATGTTGTTGGAGCTCACTCATATATTTAATATCAATTGATGGTGTGTCATCACGATGTTCCTTATCTAGTGAAACAACATCTACTTCACCAACTAATTTGCAACATGTAAGCTTGGTCAAAACAGAGCTAAACCCAATAAAAACCTGATAAAGACGACCAAAACATGATCAAAACAATCAAAACAAAGTGGAAATTGTATTTCTACGGATTTGGCATGGTTTGCTTGGGTTAATAAGACTTTCGTCGTCTTTGCCCAGTTAAGTTCCTTTTCGGTCTGTCTGGTTGGTTTAGAATTTTTGATGGATGTACAGGTGTAGAAGATAGAGCCCAAATATATCTGGAAGCCCCAGATCGCGTGAAGAAAAGGGCTTTCATGAACATGGCATAACTTGGTCTACAAGAGTCCGTTTCAGGCCCGGGACGAGGCGAATCGAAGGGCAAAACGAGGGGAACGTAGCTGTAACCTAACTTTCTTGGGTTAAGAAATTTTCGATGCCCGAAACCCTATATTTGTTGAGATATTTTCATTTTTATAAATTTTTCATATTTTTTGGACTTTGTTTTTGGGCTCAAGCCCGACCCATTTGCATTCTAAGGTTTATTTCGATCTTAATAGTAATTTTAGGTTACTAAGTAATAGATTATAAATTAAAGTGGTAATCCTAGAAAAAAATTTTAAATGACCATTCTAAGTCCCGGGATCGGTAAGCAAGAGCTGGTTATATGTGTTATTTTGTTCATTCGTTTGGTATATTATCCACCTTTGTAGGTTTTCCAAGGAAAATCAACGTCGTTTTTGTGTTGATCAAATAATGTTAAATGTTGTTGGAGCTTACTTATATCTTTAATACTAATTCATGGTGTGTCATAATGATTTCCCTGTCTAGTCAAACCACAATTACTTTACCAACTAATTTGCAACCTCCAAGCGTAGTCAAAACATAGCCGAACCCGACCAAAACATGCTAAAGGCTCCCAAAAACATAATCAAAACAATAAAACCATAGTGGAAATCCATTTACCCCGGATTTGGGATGGTTTTCCCCGGTTATTCGGACTTTCTCTAGTTTTTCCAGTTTAAGTTCCCTTTTGGTCAGTTTTGGCTGGTTTCGAACGGTTTAGCGTGCATCTACCGTATTTGGATGTGTATGACCATGTTTGAAAGTTATTCAGTTAGTATGTGACAATGAAAATATATACGCAACCTAAGTAAGAAAAGACGTGATCATGGTGAACCCAATAACCAATATCCATAAGCTAAAATTCAATCTAACTTGCAAGGTCGTGTATCTAAGTAATACATTAAAAAATAACCGGCCAATCTAAGTGAAACATTTTAATTTGACCTTTCTAATTCCTAGTATAGTGAAGCACATGTTTATAGATGCTATGTTTTGTTCATTAGTTTTGTATACTATGCATATTTGTGGGTTTGCTAAGGAAAATTAATCGCATTGTCGTGTTGATGAAACAATGATAAATGTTGTTTGAGCTCACTCATATATTTAATATCAATTGATGGTGTGTCATCACGATGTTCCTTCTCTAGTGAATCAACATCTACTTCACCAACTAATTTGCAACATGTAAGCTTGTTCAAAACAGAGCTAAACCAAATAAAAACCTGACAAAAGATGACCAAAACATGATCAAAACAAAGTGGAAATTGTATTTCCATGGATTTGGCATGGTTTGCATGGGTTAATAAGACTTTCTTCGTCTTTGCCCAGTTAAGTTCCTTTTCGGTCTGTCTGGTTGGTTTAGAATTTTTTATGGATGTACAGGTGTAGAAGATAGAGCCCAAATATATCTGGAAGCCCCAGATCGCGTGAAGAAAAGGGCTTTCTTGAACATGGCATAACTTGGGCTACAAGAGTCCGTTTCAGGCCCGGGACGAGGCGAATCGAAGGGCAAAACGAGGGGAACGTATCTGTAACCTAACTTTCTTGGGTTAAGAAATTTTCGAGGCCCGAAACCCTATATTTGTTGAGATATTTTCATTTTTATAAATTTTTCATATTTTTTAGACTTTGTTTTTGGGCTCAAGCCCGACCCATTTGCATTCTAAGGTTTATTTCGATCTTAATAGTAATTTTAGGTTACTAAGTAATAGATTATAAATTAAAGTGGTAATCCTAGAAAAAAATTTTAAATGACCATTCTAAGTCCCGGGATCGGTAAGCAAGAGCTGGTTATATGAGTTATTTTGTTCATTCGTTTGGTATATTATCCACCTATGTAGGTTTTCCAAGGAAAATCAACGTCGTTTTTGTGTTGATCAAATAATGTTAAATGCTGTTGGAGCTTACTTATATCTTTAATACTAATTCATGGTGTGTCATAATGATTTCCTTGTCTAGTGAAACCACAACTACTTTACCAACTAATTTGCAACCTCCAAGCATAGTAAAAACATAGCCGAACCCGACCAAAACATGCTAAAGGCTCCCAAAAACATAATCAAAACAATAAAACCATAGTGGAAATCCATTTACCCCGGATTTGGGATGGTTTTCCCCGGTTATTCGGACTTTCTCCAGTTTTTCCAGTTTAAGTTCCCTTTTGGTCAGTTTTGGCTGGTTTCGAACGGTTTAGCTTGCATTTACCGTATTTGGATGTGTATGACCATGTTTGAAAGTTATTCAGTTAGTATGTGACAATGAAAATATATACGCAACCCAAGTAAGAAAAGACGTGATCATGGTGAAAACAATAACCAATATCCATAAGCTAAAACTCAATCTAACTTGCAAGGTCGTGTATCTAAGTAATACATTAAAAAATAACCGGCCAATCTAAGTGAAACATTTTAATTTGACCTTTCTAATTACTAGTATAGTGAAGAACATGTTTATAGATGTTATGTTTTGTTCATTAGTTTTGTATACTATGCATATTTGTGGGTTTGCTAAGGAAAATTAATCGCATTGTCGTGTTGATGAAACAATGATAAATGTTGTTGGAGCTCACTCATATATTTAATATCAATTGATGATGTGTCATCACGATGTTCCTTCTCTAGAGAAACAACTGTTGGGTCAAAAGCTGATGAGTCAAATCACTATGGAAACAAGAAGGACCAAATATGGCATTAGGAGAAACTTCAAGCTGGTGGACAAAATACAAGAAAGTTTCCCCTGCTACAAAACTTTCCACTGCTGTGAAGATTCCCCTGCCATGTACTAAAAACATGGAGATTTGGTCAAGTAGTGATAAGAATGAATAATTCAATAATTCTGTTTTGATTTAGTCATTATTATCTTATTTAGTTTCCATGTATCCCTGGGTTCCTTAAGTTATAAAAGGAACACCAGACCGTAGGTTTACATATCAGTTCCAACTACACAAATGTAACCTACTGCTTGTATGATCTCTAGGTGTGGGATTCAATGCATACACACCTAGAGTGATTTGTGTTAATGATTAATACAAATCCTCTTTGGGAATTATTCATCTTGTTAAACATCTTATTCATGATTATCATTCAATTCCGCTATGTTAATTCATATGAATGTTCATCATCCTAGATAAAATGGTTTTTACTGTTTGAGTCTAACGATCTTGGATTCAACATGTGGTATCAGAGCGGGTGGCTCGATATCTAGGAAAATCAAGATGTTTTTCGTGTTCATGTTGCTGTGAAGTTACTGTCCAGAATTCGCGACGGTTTTAGTGACAGATTAGCGACGGTTTTCCAGTTCTGTGACAGAAAAAGTGTCGTTAAAGTTTATGGTTTAGGGTTTTCCAAGAAACCTCTAATCACGAAAAAGATGAGCTTTGATCATTCTTTTGTCTCTTCCTAATTTAATTTATGTTTACAAAGCTATTGATTGCATCTGATAATAATGATGAGCATTGGTCCGGGACCAATCGATTGTTATTGTTGTTTCGACTTGTTAGGTTGAGTTGATCCGGGATCAATGATGAACCCTAGCTGAGATGCAATTGATTGTATTGTAGGCATGAATTCAGAAAAAGAAGAGGTAAAAAGAAGAGTTGAATCTTTAATTTTTTGTTTTTAGGGTTTAATTAATAAACCCTAGATTGGTGATTTTTGTTGCTATGATGAAGATGATATTTAGGGTTTATTGAGAGGGTTGATTCCTCAAAGCCCTAAAATATTGGTGCTTAAAGTGTTAGGCTAAGATACGTTTGTTGGTTGCTGAGCAAAATTGAATTACAGACGTACACTTTGCTTCGACCAGAAGAAGTAATCTTCATGTGCGAGGTATATGGACATGAAAGGGACGGTTGGCATTGTTTAAATACTATATATTCATCACCTGAATTAGGGTATTGTAAGTTGTCAATTGAGGTTCAATGTTGAAATTCTTCATTATCCATTCACGTGAAGAATGGAAAGTAGCCAAAGAGAAGTTGTGGTCCCAGGTTTAAAGCATGTCATATGGGGACGTTATATTACTTGCATGTGATACATTAACAATCTCTTCTCTTGTTTAAAGAAAAAAAATATCACGTGATGTTGTGGGTCCAAGTTAAAGTGATGTGGGATTGTGGGACGTAACAGAAAAACGACGCATATAAGTTACTTGTTAACGCAGGTGATTTAAGTGATATTGAATAATATAACGTTGGGAATTAGCTACGTGGGTACATGAATAAGCGACAAGTCACGAGCACAGGTATATTTTTCATAGCAGGATATAATTTTTAATTGCTTTTGTTTGTGTTATTATTTCACTGTTATAAATTCATTCCCATTAAATGTGGGTTTGGCATAGTTAATAACAAAAACAGTGGCATTAAAAGTTTCCCCTGCTTTTGAAAAAGTTCCCCCTGCTTTCATTAAAAGAAGCCCCTGCTACGATCCCCCTGCCTTCAATAGATCCCCCTGCTTTCATTAAAGAATTCCCACTGTTTTTGAAAGTTCCCCCTGCTGTCAGATATGAGTTTTGGGACAGCAAGGTTTTGGAGTTTGGTATATTCACAGCAACTGGTCTTAAAGGTATAAAAGGTTTTCATATTGATTGTTTACATAGTCATGAAGGCAATTGACTATTGGCTATTTGAAGATGAAGTATAATTGGTTGAGTATGTGTTTTATTCATGCTTTATTCCGTAATGATGCATTGACAAAAATACGCAAAGGTATGAGATTTTTCTTAGGTTGCTCTATGCTCATATTTGCTAAGATATTGGTTTTTGTCAAGAGCCTCATCCACTCCCTATACATTCTGAGATGTATACGTTAACTGTTATGTGGATATTACATGGTATAATACACAGATTCGGGTTTTTCTACTACTACATTAGGTGATACTGAATTTTCTTCGCTTATGATTATTACTTTCAAAGCCAACAGAATTGAAGATTCATAAATGACTAGCACAATTTAAGGGGAAGCTATATTGTTAAAGTGTTAGTCATTCACATATGACACTGAAGTGAAGATTTATGCTACTACTCATTGATATTACTATAACTAATTAGTTGAAAATCAAGGTTGTTCACATAGAAGACCCCTATTTGATCATGTCAAAAAGGGGAAGTTGTCTACAAAGAATGTTCAGCCTGTTGATCTTTGGTGTTGTATGTTTAAGGGGAAGTGTTTTGACATCATCAACTAGGGGAAGATTGTTGGGTCAAAAGTTGATGAGTCAAATCACTATGGAAACAAGAAGGACCAAATATGGCATTAGGAGAAACTTCAAGCTGGTGGACAAAATACAAGAAAGTTTCCCCTGCTACAAAACTTTCCACTGCTGTGAAGATTCCCCTGCCATGTACTAAAAACATGGAGATTTGGTCAAGTAGTGATAAGAATGAATAATTCAATAATTCTGTTTTGATTTAGTCATTATTATCTTATTTAGTTTCCATGTATCCCTGGGTTCCTTAAGTTATAAAAGGAACACCAGACCGTAGGTTTACATATCAGTTCCAACTACACAAATGTAACCTACTGCTTGTATGATCTCTAGGTGTGGGATTCAATGCATACACACCTAGAGTGATTTGTGTTAATGATTAATACAAATCCTCTTTGGGAATTATTCATCTTGTTAAACATCTTATTCATGATTATCATTCAATTCCGCTATGTTAATTCAATTCCGCTCTGATACCACTTGTTGATCCCAAAGTCAGATCTTAAACCTTAATAGCTTGTTTAAGGGTTGTGATAGAGAGAAAGAATTCAATCTAACACTAGAGAAACTTTGCAAAGCAAAGTAACTAAACAAGATGCGGAATGTAATGTTTAGCACAAGAACAAATGAGATTCAAACGTTGCACTTTAATATATCAAAGATATACGAATACCCAAAGTGGTATTAGGGTTTACAAAACCTTAAAGTAATAATAATGAAAAACGAAATGAGAAAGACACCCTTTGCATGCTAACCTAGTGAGTCCTTTTATAGATGCAAGGACCCACGTACAAGATCACTACTAACAAACTATGGAAAGTATTAAGGAATAATAACTGAAACGCGTAAATATCTATTCCATGTTTATCTTGACGGCAGGGCCTTTGACTCCAGCAGGGGAACGGATCCCCCTGCCTTTGTTATTTAGCAGGGGGAACTTACTCTAGCAGGGGTATGAGTAATCAACTAGCAGGGGAAACAAATAAGCATAGATTTATTCCCAACAATCCTCCCCTAAACTTGTGCTTTCCCCCAAAGACAAGTTTCTGAATAAATGCTAGTTGATGAGGATGCTTACAAACTCTCTGGCCAAATCTGACTATGAACCATTCTTACCAGATCATAAGCAACAGGCTTTTTGGCATCAACAATTAACTTAGCCTGTGCTAACTTCTTCAAGGTTTCCTGAGAGAAAGGATAATACCTATGATTGAGTAAATAAACACTCACACCTTCCATTACTACCTCATAAACCCCAGAATTTGTAAACAGCTTCCAATACACCAAATCTCCTTTATTCACTGCATCAAATAGAGGATCAAATAATTCATGCTAATACATTCTATGCATGCACTCCCAGATTACCCAATCCTTCTCAACACCATCCATGGTAGGAGGTTTTGCAGCAAACGTCTTCTTCAATATTTTCCACAGATCTTCTAAGTCTTCACTGTCCAAAATTTGAAACATGACATCTAGGCTTAGAAAAGTCTGTGCTGTATTGTCAGCCCTTGTAAGCTTCCACCAAGTTCTCCCTTTGTGTTCATAAACATCATACTCTATAATAGCAAACTTCTTTCCAAGTTCACTAGGTGAGATTTCATCATTTTCCTGTAAAATCAGCTGTTTGTCAATTTCATCATTTGATGGCCCTTGAGACTCTTTAGTGATTATGCCCACTTGCTCCATTCTCTTGAGTCTCTTTGCTGCTCTTTGTGCATTAAGTACTGACTTCTCAAGTACTTCTGGAAGACTTTCACCTGCTTGGTGTGATTCCCCTGCTGGGGATGATGCACCTGCTTGTGTAGTCTCTCCAGCTTTTCTTTTCTTTGTTGCTCTAGCTTTCTGTAGCACTTCACTTTGTCTCCTAAGATACTCAGCTTCCTCAGGAGTGTTGATTGTCATCCAATCCTCCACATCATACAACTTTAGAACTGGTCTGACTGCTCTTTTTATGGCTTCAAAGCTCATATCTGTGAAGTCACCATCCTTCCACTTTCTATGCCTTTTAAGCAGAACTTTGTAGTGATCAAGTTGCCCTTTCTCTGATGTTCTATACTTTTCACTCTGAATTTGCATTGCCCTTCTTTCCAGATATTCAGTTTGAAATTTGTAAACAAGGCAAGTCAACTCATACCTGTCTTCCAAAGGAGCATTTTTCAACTCCTTCTCCCATTGATTAAGAAATTCTTCAACATGAGGTACCCTGTCATCTAGTTCCCTATGCATAATTTCAACCTGTTTTAGCATATCTTTGGGCCTCATCTTCTCCATCCTTTGATCCTGCATATCCATTTCCTCTTGTTGTAGCCTGAGAGCTACTTGTGCATCATGAGCTTCTTGGATCTTCTGTTGTTCAGGAGTCAGATGCTTGAATTTTCTCTTGGGCTGTTGCACCATGATTCCTTTTCCTTTATCTTTTGGATCCACTGCTGGTGCTGGTTTTGCTTTAGTTGCAGGTTCTTTGATTGTTATCCCCTTCTGAGTTGGTTGCTTTCTGTTCTTCCTAACAAATGTTTGAGTTATGTTCTTAGCAGGGGATAAACTTATAGCAGTGGGATCAGCAATGGCAGGGGAAACTTTTGAAGCAGGGGCTTCTTCTTGATTGCCCATGGTGAGCAATGTTTGAGCAATATCTTTGGTTGCACTTCCCTTGTCACTTCCTTTATCAGCACTTTCCATCTCCATTCCTTCCTTAGTACCTGTTATCTTTCCATGCTCCCTACCAGGATATGAATAATACTCAGTACATCCTTCTTTGGTTGGAATTTCCTCCCCTTTGGAAGCATCCTCATCTGTGGAAAGAATCAGTCTGGGCTTTCTCCTCCCCTCAAGAGTAGCAAGTCTGGTTTCCAAATGAGAGATAACCAGACCTTGCTTTTTGACATCTTGTACAAGTTAATAATGACTACTTGAATGATAATCACTATGTTAATAATGACTAAATCAAAACAGAATTATTGAATTATTCATTCTTATCACTACTTGACCAAAATACAAGAAAGTTTCCCCTGCTACAAAACTTTCCACTGCTGTGAAGATTCCCCTGCCATGTACTAAAAACATGGAGATTTGGTCAAGTAGTGATAAGAATGAATAATTCAATAATTCTGTTTTGATTTAGTCATTATTATCTTATTTAGTTTCCATGTATCCCTGGGTTCCTTAAGTTATAAAAGGAACACCAGACCGTAGGTTTACATATCAGTTCCAACTACACAAATGTAACCTACTGCTTGTATGATCTCTAGGTGTGGGATTCAATGCATACACACCTAGAGTGATTTGTGTTAATGATTAATACAAATCCTCTTTGGGAATTATTCATCTTGTTAAACATCTTATTCATGATTATCATTCAATTCCGCTATGTTAATTCATATGAATGTTCATCATCCTAGATAAAACGGTTTTTACTGTTTGAGTCTAACGATCTTGGATTCAACAACAACATCTACTTCACCAACTAATTTGCAACATGTAAGCTTTGTCAAAACAGAGCTAAACCCAATAAAAACCTGTTAAAGACGACCAAAACATGATCAAAACAATCAAAACAAAGTGGAAATTGTATTTCAACGGATTTGGCATGGTTTGCCTGGGTTAATAAGACTTTCTTCGTCTTTGACCAGTTAAGTTCCTTTTCGGTCTGTCTGGTTGGTTTAGAATTTTTGATGGATGTACAGGTGTAGAAGATAGAGCCCAAATATATCTAGAAGTCCCAGATCGCGTGAAGAAAAGGGCTTTCTTGAACATGGCATAACTTGGGCTACAAGAGTCCGTTTCAGGCCCGGGACGAGGCGAATTGAAGGGCAAAACGAGGGGAACGTAGCTGTAACCTAACTTTGTTGGGTTAAGAAATTTTCGAGGCCCGAAACCCTATATTTGTTGAGATATTTCATATTTTTTGGACTTTGTTTTTGGGCTCAAGCCCGACCCATTTGCATTCTAAGGTTTATTTCGATCTTAATAGTAATTTTAGGTTACTAAGTAATAGATTATAAATTAAAGTGGTAATCCTAGAAAAAAAATTTAAATGACCATTCTAAGTCCCGGGATCGGTAAGCAAGAGCTGGTTATATGAGTTATTTTGTTCATTCGTTTGGTATATTATCCACCTATGTAGGTTTTCCAAGGAAAATCAACGTCGTTTTTGTGTTGATCAAATAATGTTAAATGTTGTTGGAGCTTACTTATATCTTTAATACTAATTCATGGTGTGTCATAATGATTTCCTTGTCTAGTGAAACCACAATTACTTTACCAACTAATTTGCAACCTCCAAGCGTAGTCAAAACATAGCCGAACCCGACCAAAACATGCTAAAGGCTCCCAAAAACATAATCAAAACAATAAAACCATAGTGGAAATCCATTTACCCCGGATTTGGGATGGTTTTCCCCGGTTATTCGGACTTTCTCCAGTTTTTCCAGTTTAAGTTCCCTTTTGGCCAGTTTTTGTTGGTTTCGAACGGTTTAGCGTGCATCTGCCGTATTTGGATGTGTATGACCATGTTTGAAAGTTATTCAGTTAGTATGTGACAATGAAAATATATACGCAACCCAAGTAAGAAAATACGTGATCATGGTGAACCCAATAACCAATATCCATAAGCTAAAATTCAATCTAACTTGCAAGGTCGTGTATCTAAATAACATTAAAAAATAACCGGCCAATCTAAGTGAAACATTTTAATTTGACCTTTCTAATTCCTAGTATAGTGAAGCACATGTTGATAGATGCTATGTTTTGTTCATTAGTTTTGTATATTATGCATATTTACGGGTTTGATAAGGAAAATTAATCGCGTTGTCGTGTTGATGAAACAATGATAAATGTTGTTGGAGCTCACTCATATATTTAATATCAATTGATGGTGTGTCATCATGATGTTCCTTCTCTAGTGAAACAACATCTACTTCACCAACTAATTTGCAACATGTATGCTTGGTCAAAACAGATCTAAACCCAATAAAAACCTGATAAAGACGACGAAAACATGATCAAAACAATCAAACCAAAGTGTAAATTGTATTTCCACGGATTTGGCATGGTTTGCCTGGGTTAATAAGACTTTCTTCGTCTTTGCCCAGTTAGGTTCCTTTTCGGTCTGTCTTGGTTGGTTTAGAATTTTTGATGGATGTACAGGTGTAGAAGATAGAGCCCAAATATATCTGGAAGCCCCAGATCGCGTGAAGAAAAGGGCTTTCTTGAACATGGCATAAGTTGGGCTACAAGAGTCCGTTTCAGGCCCGGGACGAGGCGAATCGAAGGGCAAAACGAGGGGAACGTAGCTGTAACCGAACTTTGTTGGGTTACGGAACTTTCGAGGCCCGAAACCCTATATTTGTTGAGATATTTTCATTTTATAAATTTTTCATATTTTTTGGACTTTGTTTTTGGGCTCAAGCCCGACCCATTTGCATTCTAAGGTTTATTTCGATCTTAATAGTAATTTTAGGTTACTAAGTAATAGATTATAAATTAAAGTGGTAATCCTAGAAAAAAAATATAAATGACCATTCTAAGTCCCGGGATCGGTAAGCAAGAGCTGGTTATATGAGTTATTTTGTTCATTCGTTTGGTATATTATCCACCTTTGTAGGTTTTCCAAGGAAAATCAACGTCGTTTTTGTGTTGATCAAATAATGTTAAATGTTGTTGGGGCTTACTTATATCTTTAATACAAATTCATGGTGTGTCATAATGATTTCCTTGTCTAGTCAAACCACAATTACTTTACCAACTAATTTGCAACCTCCAAGCGTAGTCAAAACATAGCCGAACCCGACCAAAACATGCAAAGGCTCCCAAAAACATAATCAAAACAATAAAACCATATTGGAAATCCATTTACCCCGGATTTGGGATGGTTTTCCCCGGTTATTCGGACTTTCTCCAGTTTTTCCAGTTTAAGTTCCATTTTGGTCAGTTTTGGCTGGTTTCGAACGGTTTAGCTTGCATCTGTCGTATTTGGATGTGTATGACCATGTTTGAAAGTTATTCAGTTAGTATGTGACAATGAAAATATATACGCAACCCAAGTAAGAAAAGACGTGATCATGGTGAACCTAATAACCAATATCCATAAGCTAAAATTCAATCTAACTTGCAAGGTCGTGTATCTAAATAATACATTAAAAAATAACCGGCCAATCTATGTGAAACATTTTAATTTGAACTTTGTAATTCCTAGTATAGTGAAGCACATGTTGATAGATGCAATGTTTTGTTCATTAGTTTTGTATATTATGCATATTTGTGGGTTTGCTAAGGAAAATTAATCGCATTGTCGTGTTGATGAAACAATGATAAATGTTGTTGGAGCTCACTCATATATTTAATATCAATTGATGTTGTGTCATCACGATGTTCCTTCTCTAGTGAAACAACATCTACTTCACCAACTAATTTGCAACATGTAAGCTTGGTCAAAACAGAGCTAAACCCAATAAAAACCTGATAAAGACGACCAAAACATGATCAAAACAATCAAACCAAAGTTTAAATTGTATTTCCATGGATTTGGCATGGTTTGCCTGCGTTAATAAGACTTTCTTCGTCTTTGCCCAGTTAAGTTCCTCTTCGGTCTATCTTGGTTGGTTTAGAATTTTTTATGGATGTACAGGTGTAGAAGATAGATGATAACTAGGCTTTTGCCTAATTAAAAAGATTCGTTGATGTGTCTCTTCGAATTGAAAAAAACTTGTTGTTTAATGTGTGACTCAGTTGAACTTTGGTGAAACAAAGATGTGTCGTTGTAGTTTTGAAAATAAAAGGTGCAAAACAATTAAAGAAAAAGTGCAATTAAAGTAAATCTAAGTCTAATAAAAATAAAGTGCAAGTATTTAAAGTGCGAGTAAAACTAAAGGGCGGTAAAGTAAATAACGCAAACTTAAATCTAACTAAGGCAAACTTAAAATGCAACTAAACTAAATCTTAAACTAAGGCAAATAAAACTTAAAATGAAAAGGCAGTAAACAAAAAATAATAAGTCCCTATCCGGAATAAAACCCCTAATCGGAATACTGTCACTTATGCGGAAAAAGGTCTATTCGGAATAGTTTCTTATGCGGAAAATAAAACCTATTCGGAAAGATCCCCCTATTCGGAATAAAGTGCCCACTCGGAATAAAAGGTCTATTCGGAATACTGTCACTATGCGGAAAGTCCTCCTATTCGGAATGTATTCCCTATTCGGAATAAAAGGGTAATTCGGAAAATCAGCTCTATTCGGAAAACTCCCCTATGCGGAATTATTAAATATTCCAAATAAGCAATCTTACAAAACCCCTATGCGGAATGTTTCAAGATTCCGAATAAGCAATCTTACAAAACTCCTATGCGGAATGATTCAAGATTCCGAATAAGCAATCTTTCAAATCCCCTATGCGGAATGATTCAAGATTCCGAATAAGCAATCTTTCAAATCCCCTATGCGGAATGTCTGGAGCCGTCTTCTGGGAAAGAACAGAAACAATAAAACCGAAGAACAAGGAAATAAAAAACACACGGATCTAATCAAAACTAAGCTAAATCAAACACAAGATCAAACCAAACAAACAAATAAACAACTATTAAACATAAACAATCAATCCAAATAAATAAAACTCACAAAACTTAATCAAATTAATCAAAACCCACTTAAATAAATCAACAAAAATCAAGAATATAAATATAAACAATAACAATCAAAGAATAAGATAGGAAGAATGAGATTAACAAGATAAAGATAAAGCTTGGCAAGAATTAAAAAGAAAAACTTACTTGAATTAAATGGTAATTAAGGTGCAAGACAAGGTAATTAAATGGACAAGTATTTAAATGTGCATAAAATAAAGATGGAAGAGCTAATTTGTCAAGTTAGCCAACAAAAACAAATTCTTAACAATCTAAACTATTTATAGGGGAGGATTAGGAAGCTTCCTCCCCTCCTTCAATTCTTGTTAATTGCAAGATTAAGTCCTTCCTTCATTTAATCTTCATTAATTGCGTCATTAGTCCTTTTCTTCTAATCTTTCTTTTAAGTTTGGACTTTAAGGACTTGTGGCTCGGGATATCTTTTGAACTCGTCTTTAATTTCTTCAATAAAATAGACTTGAGTTTCTCGGCTTTTGATAAACTTCCGTCTTTTGACTTTTTCTTCGATAAATCTTCAGAATTGGTCTTGGACTTCCGTTCTTTTTCCACTCTTGACTTCTCGACTCCGTCTTTCATCTTTTTCTTCAATAAAAGCCGTGAATGCCCGTGAATTCCCGTGTTTTCTCCACTTTTCATATTTCATCTTAAATTACAACAAAAACACAAACCACACCTAATTCCGACATAAAATACATAAAATACACGTTTAAGTCCGGTTATTATTGTAATTAAGTGGTAGAAAAGATGGGTGTTTACACACCTATCAAATCCCCTACACTTGACCATTGCAATGTCCTCATGCAATGCATTAGTTACAAAGCATGTTTACACTTTTCATCATAATCAATCCACGTTGGCCTTTATTAAAGAGATAGAAAATTATAAAAATGCAAAGCAAAGAAATTAAAAGCATACCTTGGGTTTTGAAAATGTCATGAATAATCATCATCCTCAACTTTTCACTTTCTCCAAACCAAGCTTAAAAACGAGATCATTGTTATTATAAGTTAGTAAACTAACATGAACTCATGTGGGCCAATTATTCACTTAGACTCCCTTATTCCTATGGGTATCTCTTATATTTTATTATTTGTCTTGAATGATCATGAAGATGCATTGTTTGACTTATTTCGATGATTATTTAGTCTGAAAATAAAGTGCACGATTTAATCAATAGTTAGCTAAAGGACCAAATCTTTTAAAACTGCTTCTCGGGATATCAAAAAGTTCATATCTTGACATAACTTGGTTCGCGATTTGAGACCTTTCTCGGGCCGATATTTGGCAGCGACTTCATACTTCAAATCTTGAGAGACGTTCATGAAATAATGGTCTTCTCTTTATATTTGTAATTTCTTCACTTGGAATTTTTGAGAGATTCTTCATATATGGACCACGACTTCTTCATTTTTCTCCAATCTTTATTTTGGATTTTGATATACAACGATCCGCCTCCTTTATTGACTTGGATCTATTTATCCTCATACCTTGTTAGGGTCTTTTCGGATACACTTCTCCATGACTATTTGGGAGTTTTTGCTTTTCGTCGTGTGTCTCGATCCTTCATATTGATTTTCGATAAATGATTCTTCACATCACTTTTGGATCTTTAGCAACAAAACATAGCCCTCATGCCTTGTTAGGGCCTTTTCGGACTCGCCAATCTTCGCGCCCCGCTTCATAAGTTATGCCTTGGCTATGAACTCTCATCATTACCGAGCAACTTTTAAACGATCTGGGGCTAGAAGCTAAGTAACTTTTCAAATCGTACAACCTTATTTATTAGCAGATAAATTTATTAGCAAGCGATGGGAGAATAGGCTCATAATTAACTCACATAATTTCACGAAAGATTACCGACTTATAATTGGCTCTATCATCTCTCGTTCTCCACAGTTTAAAATCTCAAGTAATGAGACTCGTGGATACTTAGCCTATTAAATCAAAGTTTTGGGTTTTCGAGTCGCCTATAGGATCTTGCAAATTCTTAGACTTTTTCAAGTTTAGAAATCGCATCTTAAAGTTCCCTTGATAAACGACTCTCTAGGATCAATTATAGGAACTTGCGAAAAGTTCTTGTTCTTAACCCGTGAGAGTTAAGACTTTCGCGTTTTATAGCTCCCTATATAAAAGCCTAGCAAAACTTGACTTAAACACGTTAAGGATACTAGCTAGAGTAAACTCGGATTGAGTCAAAAGATTCACAACGTTTGAAAATTAAAACCACTTATTAAACATTTATTCTAATGAGGAAAGAAAATAACTATACAAAAAGGGAAAAACTAATAGGCCAAAATAGATCAAAATTTTTGAAAAATGTCGAAAAATTGATTTTCCGGTTAAAATGAGGACAAATACAAGGAAAAGACCACTTAACTTCGATAGAAGTCCCCCCTACACTTAAGATAAACATTGTCCTCAATGTTTAAACATGTGGGAGTAAACTCCCCTACACTTAGGACATTGTGCACGTTGTTTAAATCTTGCTAAGGAAAAGACCACTAAAGAGATTCCTATTTTAATATTGAGAAAATATAAAAATAGTGAATCGAAAAGAGTTTAGGATAGAACCGGGAAGAAGTAGAACACGGAATCACGGGTCGTCAAGAATCATTAAGAGTAGATCAGTGAAGCTCGAATCCCTGATAAGAAGTAAGGAGAGGAAATAGCAAACCAAAGGGTCCCCCCTACACTTATGGTAAAGAAAGCAAAAAGATAGATGCATGGGTTGCCTCCCAAGAAGCGCTTGGTTTTTGTTAACCGAGTCGTGAGCCTGACTCGACTTTGATCATCAACAGAAGTAGCATGAAACAAATCCACCAGGATCAAAGACATAGTTTTCATCCATCAATAAGCACGAGCTTAAGGCGAACAAGGCAAGCCAAAGAAGAAGTGGCAGGGTTCCCTTAAGCAGTGATGGAGCACAGTAGGAGCAAGGATGAAGTGGTGCAAGCATGTCTTCAAGATTTCCAAAGATTTTTCCTTTTATTTCATCAGGTGGATACTGAGATGGCTTAAAGACTTCAATACCGGGGTCGAACACCTTTTCCTTCAGGGGAAAATAGCACTCCGGCTCAGCCGAGTGTGAAGAAGACCCGCAAAGAAGCACGACCTCGTCCTCAAAAGTGGGACAAAGAGGTGTTAAATCATACGTGCAACGGATTACGGTGTCAACCGGTTTCTTCTCCTTTGACAAAATGCTCTTCAAATCCAAAGTAGGATCAAGACGATAATCTTCAAAGTCCAAAGAAGGTGCATCACTCTCATGAGGGAAGTATGTGTTGAGAAATTCAGAGAAATCTTCCTCAAATGAATAATCGTCCAAAGTAGGATCGAGTGATGGCGGAGGATCTTCATCATGTGAAGAATCGCTCGAGAGAGTATCGGCCTCATCAAAATCATAGAAAGTGGGCAGCTCGGGATACTCAGAAGTACAATCAAAATCATCTGAATCTGAGCTAGAATCATCATAATAAGCATCGAAGACCGGTGGTGAATCATAACTGGGGGAAGCTTCCAAATTGGGGCGAAAATCATCCACATCATCTTTAAAAAGTGGATTATCAATGCAAGAGTCGAATAGAGGATTGTCGTAGATGACAAAATCATCGAGCACATTAATCATATTGACTGATTCTCGTCCAAAAGATTTGCCTGTAAGCTGCCCCCATTTTGAAAATTTGTGAATCTTTCCCGACTCTTAAGATTAACTCACCTTCGGCTACATCCACTAAAGCACGTCCGGATCTCAAGAATGGTCGACCAAGTATTAAAGGAATACGAGGGTCCATTTCATAATCAACTACGACAAAATCGACCGGGAAAGTGAATGCGCCAACTTTAATAAACACGTCTTCGGCTATACCGACGGGGTAAGCGAGAGTGCGATTTGCAAGTTCAAGAGTCATCTTTGTTGGAGTGAGGTCGGGTAAAGATAGTGTTTTCCAAACACTCAGTGGCATAAGATTAATACTAGCCCCGAGATCGGCAAGGGCAGTAAATTCTTCAGTTTTGTTGAACACGCAAGGCAACACAAAACGACCGGGATCTCCAAGTTTTTCCGGAAGTTCTTTAAGAATAACTGCAGAGCAGTTTTCATTTAATCGTGTGTTGGCGAGTTCAAGCAGCTTCTCCTTCTTGTTAAGCAATTCCTTAAATGCTCTAACAAATTTGGGCATGTGGACAAGTGCTTCAAGGAAACTAATGCTGAATCCCATTTGAGAAATCATATTGATATATTTGGTTATTTGCGAGTCCTCCTTTGTTAGATCATTGGTCTTGCCTATACGAGAAGGGTATGGGATTCTAGGTTGGTAAGGGTTAGGTGAAGGTGTAGGTGGTGAAGGTTGTGATGTTGAAGGGTCCTTCCGAGATACATCGTCATGACGAGGCGGAGACGGTAATGGTGCACTATTACTAGGTGTAGGAGGAGTAGGGATACATGGTGGTGGAGGAGGTGTAGATGATGGTGGTGGGGTAGATGGAGTGACAATGGTAATTCCACTACGCGTAGTTATAGCACTCACATTAGCTCGCGGATTAGTGACGGTGTTTGAAGGTAAAGAACCCGAAGAAGAAGAAGAAGGTTGAGCTTCGGGCAAGAAACTAGCCAACAGATTCTTCAATTCAGTTGTTTGAGTGATGAAAGAAGATTGAAGATTATCACGAACCTCGGTTCTGATGTCATTACCTTGCTTCAAGATATCTCCTTTCAAATTGATTATTTGGCTCTGTAGATTCTTGATTTGCTCACCTTGAGTTCTCATGATTGTGTCAACATCGGGATTAATGGGTGGGTGTTGTTGGGTGGGTGGTTGATAAGGGTTAGAAGCACGAGGTGGGATTTGGTTGCTTCTATTGTAGTTGTTGGCGGGATTTTGGTTTTGAGGAGAAAAACCGGGTGAAAGGTAGTTGTTGGAACGGTAGCTCAGCAGATTTCTATCCCCTTGTTGTCTAGCTTGGTAATTTTCCGGTGAATAATTACCGTAAGCTGCATACACATTTTCCGGATTTCCTTGTGTCGAAGGACAATCGGTGTATGAGTGAGGAACGCCACATGTTTCACAAGGATTAGCAACCGCTTTAACTTGTTGTTGTTGTTGGTTTGAAGCGAGAAGCGTAATACTTTTGCTCATTTCAGCCATCATGCGGGTGAGTTCGGTCATCTCAGGGTTTGCTGAGGTAGAAGAAACATTGACTCTCGTGTTGTTTCTAGAAGAAGAAGAGGAATCCCAGTTCTTATGATGAGTAGTCATGTTTTCAATTAACTCTCTACATTCCTCGGGTCTCCTTTTCATGAATGTGCCACCGGCGGCTGCATTGATCGTATCACGATCTCGAAAAGTCAATCCGTTGTAGAAAGTATCGATCAAGGTGACCGGAAGCATGTTGTGGTTTGGACAACGGTCGATCAAGACATTATATCTCTCCCATGCATCAAAAAGAGATTCATCGGGATCTTGCATGAAACCGCTGATCTGATTGCGAAGGCTTGTGACCATGGATGGTGGAAAGTAGCGCGACAAAAAGCGTTGAGTCATGTCATCCCAACTGTGAATAGAATTCTTCGGGAGACGATCAAACCATTTCTCGGCATGATGTAATAGAGTGTGTGGAAAGAGTTGTAGGCGAAGCTCATCCATAGTGGCACCAGCCAACTTCATGCTCTGGGTGATTGTAATGAACTTGTCGAGGTGTTTGTTGGCATCATCATCAGGCAATCCTCTAAATGGGTTTGTTTGTACTTGCTGAATCATGTGGTGCTTCAACGAAAACTTAGGAGCGTTGATTTGCATCGGCGCAATCGGTCCTCCTCGTCCAAACATTGTTGATTGACAAAGTTCCTCCATGGTCCGAAGATCGGGCTGTGGAAGAGCATTGTTGTTATTATTATTATTATTGAGGTGCGGTGGCATGTTGTTGTTGTTGACACCTGCCATATCTAAATCTTCTTGAGGCTCGGGCTCTTGATAATTAGAAGATCTAGTACGCATACACCTGAAAATGCAAAAGAAAACAAAACCAAACACAAAGACAATATATATACACAAGAAAGATAAAATCTTTTTGGATTTTTGAAATTTTTAATTTTTATGGTTTTTATGAATTTTTAATTTTTTATGAATTTTTTTTTGAATTTTTTTATGCAAAAAAAATAACGCTCACAAGTGAACGGATCCCAAAAAGCAATGTGTCTCTCACAAAAAACTGTTGATCTTTACGAAAAGAGCCGACAACGACGCCATTTGATAACTAGGCTTTTGCCTAATTAAAAAGATTCGTTGATGTGTCTCTTCGAATTGAAAAAAACTTGTTGTTTAATGTGTGACTCAGTTGAACTTTGGTGAAACAAAGATGTGTCGTTGTAGTTTTGAAAATAAAAGGTGCAAAACAATTAAAGAAAAAGTGCAATTAAAGTAAATCTAAGTCTAGTTAAAATAAAGTGCAAGTATTTAAAGTGCGACTAAAACTAAAGGGCGATAAAGTAAATAACGCAAACTTAAATCTAACTAAGGCAAACTTAAAATGCAACTAAACTAAATCTTAAACTAAGGCAAATAAAAATTAAAATGAAAAGGCAGTAAACTAAAAATAATAAGTCCCTATACGGAATAAAACCCCTAATCGGAATACTGTCACTTATGCGGAAAAAGGTCTATTCGGAATAGTTTCTTATGCGGAAAATAAAACCTATTCGGAAAGATCCCCCTATTCGGAATAAAGTGCCCACTCGGAATAAAAGGTCTATTCGGAATACTGTCACTATGCGGAAAGTCCTCCTATTCGGAATGTATTCCCTATTCGGAATAAAAGGGTAATTCGGAAAATCAGCTCTATTCGGAAAACTCCCCTATGCGGAATTATTAAATATTCCAAATAAGCAATCTTACAAAACCCCTATGCGGAATGTTTCAAGATTCCGAATAAGCAATCTTACAAAACTCCTATGCGGAATGATTCAAGATTCCGAATAAGCAATCTTTCAAATCCCCTATGCGGAATGATTCAAGATTCCGAATAAGCAATCTTTCAAATCCCCTATGCGGAATGTCTGGAGCCGTCTTCTGGGAAAGAACAGAAACAATAAAACCGAAGAACAAGGAAAGTAAAAACACACGGATCTAATCAAAACTAAGCTAAATCAAACACAAGATCAAACCAAACAAACAAATAAACAACTATTAAACATAAACAATCAATCCAAATCAATAAAACTCACAAAACTTAATCAAATTAATCAAAACCCACTTAAATATATCAACAAAAATCAAGAATATAAATATAAACAATAACAATCAAAGAATAAGAAAGGAAGAATGAGATTAACAAGATAAAGATAAAGCTTGGCAAGAATTAAAAAGAAAAACTTACTTGAATTAAATGGTAATTAAGGTGCAAGACAAGGTAATTAAATGGACAAGTATTTAAATGTGCATAAAATAAAGATGGAAGAGCTAATTTGTCAAGTTAGCCAACAAAAACAAATGCTTAACAATCTAAACTATTTATAGGGGAGGATTAGGAAGCTTCCTCCCCTCCTTCAATTCTTGTTAATTGCAAGATTAAGTCCTTCCTTCATTTAATCTTCATTAATTGCGTCATTAGTCCTTTTCTTCTAATCTTTCTTTTAAGTTTGGACTTTAAGGACTTGTGGCTCGGGATATCTTTTGAACTCGTCTTTAATTTCTTCAATAAAATAGACTTGAGTTTCTCGGCTTTTGATAAACTTCCGTCTTTTGACTTTTTCTTCGATAAATCTTCAGAATTGGTCTTGGACTTCCGTTCTTTTTCCACTCTTGACTTCTCGACTCCGTCTTTCATCTTTTTCTTCAATAAAAGCCGTGAATGCCCGTGAATTCCCGTGTTTTCTCCACTTTTCATAATTTCATCCAAAATTACAACAAAAACACAAACCACGCCTAATTCCGACATAAAATACATAAAATACACGTTTAGGTCCGGTTATTATTGTAATTAAGTGGTAGAAAAGATGGGTGTTTACACACCTATCAATAGATCCCAAATATATCTGGAAGCCCCAGATCGCGTGAAGAAAAGGGCTTTCTTGAACATGGCATAACTTGGGCTACAAGAGTCCGTTTCAGGCCCGGGACGAGGCGAATCGAAGGGCAAAACGAGGGGAACGTAGCTGTAACCTAACTTTGTTGGGTTACAGAACTTTCGAGGCCCAAAACCCTATATTTGTTGAGATATTTTCATTTTATAAATTTTTCATATTTTTTGGACTTTGTTTTTGGGCTCAAGCCCGACCCATTTGCATTCTAAGGTTTATTTCGATCTTAATAGTAATTTTAGGTTACTAAGTAATAGATTATAAATTAAAGTGGTAATCCTAGAAAAAAAATATAAATGACCATTCTAAGTCCCGGGATCGGTAACCAAGAGCTGGTTATATGACTTATTTTGTTCATTCGTTTGGTATATTATCCACCTTTGTAGGTTTTCCAAGGAAAATCAACGTCGTTTTTGTGTTGATCAAATAATGTTAAATGTTGTTGGAGCTTACTTATATCTTTAATACTAATTCATGGTGTGTCATAATGATTTCCTTGTCTAGTCAAACCACAATTACTTTACCAACTAATTTGCAACCTCCAAGCGTAGTCAAAACATAGCTGAACCCGACCAAAACATGTTAAAGGCTCCCAAAAACATAATCAAAACAATAAAACCATAGTGGAAATCCATTTACCCCGGATTTGCGATGGTTTTCCCCGGTAATTCTGACTTTCTCCAGTTTTTCCAGTTTAAGTTCCATTTTGGTCAGTTTTGGCTGGTTTCGAACGGTTTAGCTTGCATCTGCCGTATTTGGATGTGTATGACCATGTTTGAAAGTTATTCAGTTAGCATGTGACAATGAAAATATATACGCAACCCAAGTAAGAAAAGACGTGATCATGGTGAACCCAATAACCAATATCCATAAGCTAAAATTCAATCTAACTTGCAAGGTCGTGTATCTAAATAATACATAAAAAATAACCGGCCAATCTATGTGAAACATTTTAATTTGACCTTTCTAATTCCTAGTATAGTGAAGCACATGTTGATAGATGTTATGATTTGTTCATTAGTTTTGTATATTATGCATATTTGTGGGTTTGCTAAGGAAAATTTATCGCATTGTCGTGTTGATGAAACAATGATAAATGTTGTTGGAGCTCACTCGTATATTTAATATCAATTGATGTTGTCTCATCACGATGTTCCTTCTCTAGTGAAACAACATCTACTTCACCAACTAATTTGCAACATGTAAGCTTGGTCAAAACAGAGCTAAACCCAATAAAAACCTGATAAAGACGACCAAAACATGGTCAAAACAATCAAACCAAAGTTTAAATTGTATTTCCACGGATTTGGCATGGTTTGCCTGCGTTAATAAGACTTTCTTCGTCTTTGCCCAGTTAAGTTCCTTTTCGGTCTGTCTTGGTTGGTTTAGAATTTTTGATGGATGTACAGGTGTAGAAGATAGAGCCCAAATATATCTGGAAGCCCCAGATCGCGTGAAGAAAAGGGATTTCTTGAACATGGCATAACTTGGGCTACAAGAGTCCGTTTCAGGCCCGGGACGAGGCGAATCAAAGGGCAAAACGAGGGGAACGTAGCTGTAACCTAACTTTGTTGGGTTATGAAATTTTCAAGGCCCGAAACCCTATATTTGTTGAGATATTTTAATTTTATAAATTTTTCATATTTTTTGGACTTTGTTTTTGGGCTCAAGCCCGACCCATTTGCATTCTAATGTTTATTTCGATCTTAATAGTAATTTTAGGTTACTAAGTAATAGATTATAAATTAAAGTGGTAATCCTAGAAAAAAAATTTAAATGACCATTCTAAGTCCCGGGATCGGTAAGCAAGAGCTGGTTATATGAGTTATTTTGTTCATTCGTTTGGTATATTATCCACCTTTGTAGGTTTTCCAAGGAAAATCAACGTCGTTTTTGTGTTGATCAAATAATGTTAAATGTTGTTGGAGCTTACTTATATCTTTAATACTAATTCATGGTGTGTCATAATGATTTCCTTGTCAAGTCAAACCACAATTACTTTACCAACTAATTTGCAACCTCCAAGCGTAGGCAAAACATAGCCGAACCCGACCAAAACATGCTAAATGCTCCCAAAGACATAATCAAAACAATAAAACCATAGTGGAAATCCATTTACCCTTGATTTGGGATGGTTTTCCCCGGTTATTCGGACTTTCTCCAGTTTTTCCAGTTTAAGTTCCCTTTTGGTCAGTTTTGGCTGGTTTCGAACGGTTTAGCGTGCATCTGCCGTATTTGGATGTGTATGACCATGTTTGAAAGTTATTCAGTTAGTATGTGACAATGAAAATATATACGCAACCCAAGTAAGAAAAGACGTGATCATGGTGAACCCAATAACCAATATCCATAAGCTAAAATTCAATCTAACTTGCAAGGTCGTGTATCTAAATAATACATTAAAAAATAACCGGCCAATCTATGTGAAACATTTTAATTTGACCTTTCTAATTCCTAGTATAGTGAAGCACATGTTGATAGATGCTATTTTTTGTTCATTCGTTTTGTATATTATGCATATTTGTGGGTTTGCTAATGAAATTTAATCGCATTGTCGTGTTGATGAAACAATGATAAATGTTGTTGGAGCTCACTCATATATTTAATATCAATTAATGGTGTGTCATCACGATGTTCCTTCTCTAGTGAAACAACATCTACTTCACCAACTAATTTGCAACATGTAAGCTTGGTTAAAACAGAGCTAAACCCAATAAAAACCTGATAAAGACGACCAAAACATGATCAAAACAATCAAACCAAAGTGTAAATTGTATTTCCACGGATTTGGCATGGTTTGCCTGCGTTAATAAGACTTTCTTCGTCTTTGCCCAGTTAAGTTCCTTTTCGGTCTGTCTTGGTTGGTTTAGAATTTTTGATGGATGTACAGGTGTAGAAGATAGAGCCCAAATATATCTGGAAGCCCCTGATCGCGTGAAGAAAAGGACTTTCTTGAACATGGCATAACTTGGGATACAAGAGTCCGTTTCAGGCCCGGGACGAGGTGAATCGAAGGGCAAAACGAGGGGAACGTAGCTGTAACCTAACTTTGTTGGGTTATGAAATTTTCAAGGCCCGAAACCCTATATTTGTTGAGATATTTTCATTTTTATAAATTTTTCATATTTTTTGGACTTTGTTTTTGGGCTCAAGCCCGACCCATTTGCATTCTAAGGTTTATTTCGATCTTAATAGTAATTTTAGGTTACTAAGTAATAGATTATAAATTAAAGTGGTAATCCTAGAAAAAGATTTTAAATGACCATTCTAAGTCCCGGGATCGGTAAGCAAGAGCTGGTTATATGAGTTATTTTTTTCATTTGTTTGGTATATTATCCACATTTGTAGGTTTTCCAAGGAAAATCAACGTCGTTTTTGTGTTGATAAAATAATGTTAAATGTTGTTGGAGCTTACTTATATCTTTAATACTAATTCATGGTGTGTCATAATGATTTCCTTGTCAAGTCAAACCCCAATTACTTTACCAACTAATTTGCAACCTCCAAGCGTAGGCAAAACATAGCCGAACCCGACCAAAACATGCTAAATGCTCCCAAAAACATAATCAAAACAATAAAACCATAGTGGAAATCCATTTACCCTGGATTTGGGATGGTTTTCCCCGGTTATTCGGACTTTCTCCAGTTTTTCCAGTTTAAGTTCCCTTTTGGTCAGTTTTGGCTGGTTTCAAACGGTTTAGCGTGCATCTGCCGTATTTGGATGTGTATGACCATGTTTGAAAGTTATTCAGTTAGTATGTGACAATGAAAATATATACGCAACCCAAGTAAGAAAAGACGTGATCATGGTGAACCCAATAACCAATATCCATAAGCTAAAATTCAATCTAACTTGCAAGGTCGTGTATCTAAATAATACATTAAAAAATAACCGGCCAATCTGTGTGAAACATTTTAATTTGACCTAATTCCTAGTATAGTGAAGCACATGTTGATAGATGCTATGTTTTGTTCATTCGTTTTGTATATTATGCATATTTGTGGGTTTGCTAAGGAAAATTAATCGCATTGTCGTGTTGATGAAACAATGATAAATGTTGTTGGAGCTCACTCATATATTTAATATCAATTAATGGTGTGTCATCACGATGTTCCTTCTCTAGTGAAACAACATCTACTTCACCAACTAATTTGCAACATGTAAGCTTGGTCAAAACAGAGCTAAACCCAATAAAAACCTGATAAAGACGACCAAAACATGATCAAAACAATCAAACCAAAGTGTAAATTGTATTTCCACGGATTTGGCATGGTTTGCCTGCGTTAATAAGACTTTCTTCGTCTTTGCCCAGTTAAGTTCCTTTTCGGTCTGTCTTGGTTGGTTTAGAACTTTTGATGGATGTACAGGTGTAGAAGATAGAGCCCAAATATATCTGGAAGCCCCAGATCGCGTGAAGAAAAGGGCTTTCTTGAACATGGCATAACTTGGGCTACAAGAGTCCGTTTCAGGCCCGGGACGAGGCGAATCGAAGGGCAAAACGAGGGGAACGTAGTTGTAACCTAACTTTGTTGGGTTACGGAAATTTCGAGGCCCGAAACCCTATATTTGTTGAGATATTTTCATTTTTATAAATTTTTCATATTTTTTGGACTTTGTTTTTGGGCTCAAGCCCGACCCATTTGCATTCTAAGGTTTATTTCGATCTTAATAGTAATTTTAGGTTACTAAGTAATAGATTATAAATTAAAGTGGTATTCCTAGAAAAAAATATAAATGACCATTCTATGTCCCGGGATCGGTAAGCAAGAGCTGGTTATATGAGTTATTTTGTTCATTCGTTTGGTATATTATCCACCTTTGTAGGTTTTCCAAAGAAAATCAACGTAGTTTTTGTGTTGATCAAATAATGTTAAATGATGTTGGAGCTTACTTATATCTTTAATACTAATTCATGGTGTGTCATAATGATTTCCTTGTCTAGTCAAACCACAATTACTTTACCGACTAATTTGCAACCTCCAAGCGTAGTCAAAACATAGCCGAACCCGACCAAAACATGCTAAAGGCACTCAAAAACATAATCAAAACAATAAAACTATAGTGGAAATCCATTTACCCCGGATTTGGGATGGTTTTCCCTGGTTATTCGGACTTTCTCCAGTTTTTCTAGTTTAAGTTCCATTTTGGTCAGTTTTGGCTGGTTTTGAACTGTTTAGCTTGCATCTTCCGTATTTGGATGTGTATGACCACGTTTGAAAGTTATTCAGTTAGTATGTGATAATGAAAATATATACGCAACCCAAGTAAGAAAAGACGTGATCATGGTGAACCCAATAACCAATATCCATAAGCTAAAATTCAATCTAACTTGCAAGGTCGTGTATCTAAATAATACATTAAAAAATAACCGGCCAATCTAAGTGAAACATTTTAATTTGACCTTTCTAATTCCTAGTATAGTGAAGCACATGTTGATAGATGCTATGTTTTGTTCATTAGTTTTGTATATTATGCATATTTGTGGGTTTGCTAAGGAAAATTAATCGCATTGTCGTGTTGATGAAACAATGATAAATATTGTTGGAGCTCACTCATATATTTAATATCAATTGATGTTGTGTCATCACGATGTTCCTTATCTAGTGAAACAACATCTACTTCACCAACTAATTTGCAACATGTAAGCTTGGTCAAAACAAAGCTAAACCCAATAAAAACCTGATAAAGACGACCAAAACATGATCAAAACAATCAAACCAAAGTGTAAATTGTTTTTCCACGGATTTGGCATGGTTTGCCTGGGTTAATAAGACTTTCTTCGTCTTTGCCCAGTTAAGTTCCTTTTCGGTCTGTCTTGGTTGGTTTAGAATTTTTGATGGATGTACAGGTGTAGAAGATAGAGCCCAAATATATCTGGAAGCCCCAGATCGCGTGAAGAAAAGGGCTTTCTTGAACATGGCATAACTTGGGCTACAAGAGTCCGTTTCGGGCCCGGGACGAGGCGAATCGAAGGGCAAAACGAGGGGAACGTAGCTGTAACCTAACTTTGTTGGGTTACGGAACTTTCGAGGCCCGAAACACTATATTTTTTGAGATATTTTCATTTTTATAAATTTTTCATATTTTTTGGACTTTGTTTTTGGGCTCAAGCCCGACCCATTTGCATTCTAAGGTTTATTTCGATCTTAATTGTAATTTTAGGTTACTAAGTAATAGATTATAAATTAAAGTGGTAATCCTAGAAAAAAATATAAATAACCATTCTAAGTCCCGGGATCGGTAAGCAAGAGCTTGTTATATGAGTTATTTTGTTCATTCGTTTGGTATATTATCCACCTTTGTAGGTTTTCCAAGGAAAATCAACGTCGTTTTTGTGTTGATCAAATAATGTTAAATGTTGTTGGAGCTTACTTATATCTTTAATACTAATTCATGGTGTGTCATAATGATTTCCTTGTCTAGTCAAACCACAATTACTTTACCAACTAATTTGCAACCTCCAAGCGTAGTCAAAACATAGCCGAACCCGACCAAAACATGCTAAAGGCTCCCAAAAACATAATCAAAACAATAAAACCATAGTGGAAATCCATTTACCACGGATTTGGGATGGTTTTCCCCGGTTATTCGGACTTTCTCCAGTTTTTCCAGTTTAAGTTCCATTTTGGTCAGTTTTAGCTGGTTTCGAACGGTTTAGCTTGCATCTGCCGTATTTGGATGTGTATGACCATGTTTGAAAGTTATTCAGTTAGTATGTGACAATGAAAATATATACGCAACCTAAGTAAGAAAAGAAGTGATCATGGTGAACCCAATAACCAATATCCATAAGCTAAAATTCAATCTAACTTGCAAGGCCGTGTATCTAAATAATACATTAAAAAATAACCGGCCAATCTAAGTGAAACAATTTAATTTGACCTTTCTAATTCCTAGTATAGTGAAGCACATGTAGATAGATGCTATGTTTTGTTCATTAGTTTTGTATATTATGCATATTTGTGGGTTTGCTAAGGAAAATTAATCGCATTGTCGTGTTGATGAAACAATGATAAATGTTGTTGGAGCTCACTCATATATTTAATATCAATTGATGTTGTGTCATCACGATGTTCCTTATCTAGTGAAACAACATCTACTTCACCAACTAATTTGCAACATGTAAGCTTGGTAAAAACAGAGCTAAACCCAATAAAAACCTGATAAAGACGACCAAAACATGATCAAAACAATCAAACTAAAGTGTAAATTGTATTTCCACGGATTTGGCATGGTTTGCCTGGGTTAATAAGACTTTCTTCGTCTTTGCCTAGTTAAGTTCCTTTTCGGTCTGTCTTGGTTGGTTTAGAATTTTTGATGGATGTACAGGTGTATAGAGCCCAAATATATTTGGAAGCCCCAGATCGCGTGAAGAAAAGGGCTTTCTTGAACATGGCATAACTTAAGCTACAAGAGTCCGTTTCAGGCCCAGGACGAGGCGAATCGAAGGGCAAAACGAGGGGAACGTAGCTGTAACCTAACTTTGTTGGGTTATGAAATTTTCGAGGCCCGAAACCCTATATTTGTTGAGATATTTTAATTTTTATAAAATTTTCATATTTTTTGGACTTTGTTTTTGGGCTCAAGCCCGACCCATTTGCATTCTAAGGTTTATTTCGATCTTAATAGTAATTTTAGGTTACTAAGTAATAGATTATAAATTAAAGTGGTAATCCTAGAAAAAAATTTTAAATGACCATTCTAAGTCCCGGGATCGGTAAGCAAGAGCTGGTTATATGAGTTATTTTGTTCATTCGTTTTGTATATTATCCACCTTTGTAGGTTTTCCAAGGAAAATCAACGTCGCTTTTGTGTTGATCAAATAATGTTAAATGTTGTTGGAGCTTACTTATATCTTTAATACTAATTCATGGTGTGTCATAATGATTTCCTTGTCAAGTCAAACCACAATTACTTTACCAACTAATTTGCAACCTCCAAGCGTAGGCAAAACATAGCCGAACCCGACCAAAACATGCTAAATGCTCCCAAAAACATAATCAAAACAATAAAACCATAGTGGAAATCCATTTACCTTTGATTTGGGATGGTTTTCCCCGGTTATTCGGACTTTCTCCAGTTTTTCCAGTTTAAGTTCCCTTTTGGTCAGTTTTGGCTGGTTTCGAACGGTTTAGCGTGCATCTGCCGTATTTGGATGTGTATGACCATGTTTGAAAGTTATTCAGTTAGTACGTGACAATGAAAATATATACGCAACCCAAGTAAGAAAAGACGTGATCATGGTGAACCCAATAACCAATATCCATAAGCTAAAATTCAATCTAACTTGCAAGGTCGTGTATCTAAATAATACATTAAAAAATAACCGGCCAATCTATGTGAAACATTTTAATTTGACCTTTCTAATTCCTAGTATAGTGAAGCACATGTTGATAGATGCTATGTTTTGTTCATTCGTTTTGTATATTATGCATATTTGTGGGTTTGCTAAGGAAAATTAATCGCATTGTCGTGTTGATGAAACAATGATAAATGTTGTTGGAGCTCACTCATATATTTAATATCAATTAATGGTGTGTCATCACGATGTTCCTTCTCTAGTGAAACAAAATCTACTTCACCAACTAATTTGCAACATGTAAGCTTGGTCAAAACAGAGCTAAACCCAATAAAAACATGATAAAGACGACCAAAACATGATCAAAACAATCAAACCAAAGTGTAAATTGTATTTCCACGGATTTGGCATGGTTTGCCTGCGTTAATAAGACTTTCTTCGTCTTTGCCCAGTTAAGTTCCTTTTCGGTCTGTCTTGGTTGGTTTAGAATTTTTGATGGATGTACAGGTGTAGAAGATAGAGCCCAAATATATCTGGAAGCCCCTGATCGCGTGAAGAAAAGGGCTTTCTTGAAGATGTCATAACTTGGGCTACAAGAGTCCGTTTCAGGCCCGGGACGAGGCGAATCGAAGGGCAAAACGAGGGGAACGTAGCTGTAACCTAACTTTGTTGGGTTATGAAATTTTCGAGGCCCGAAACCCTATATTTGTTGAGATATTTTCATTTTTATAAATTTTTCATATTTTTTGGACTTTGTTTTTGGGCTCAAGCCCGACCCATTTGCATTCTAAGGTTTATTTCGATCTTAATAGTAATTTTAGGTTACTAAGTAATAGATTATAAATTAAAGTGGTAATCCTAGAAAAAAATTTTAAATGACCATTCTAAGTCCCGGGATCGGTAAGCAAGAGCTGGTTATATGAGTTATTTTTTTCATTCGTTTGGTATATTATCCACCTTTGTAGGTTTTCCAAGGAAAATCAACGTCGTTTTTGTGTTGATCAAATAATGTTAAATGTTGTTGGAGCTTACTTATATCTTTAATACTAATTCATGGTGTGTCATAATGATTTCCTTGTCAAGTCAAACCACAATTACTTTACCAACTAATTTGCAACCTCCAAGCGTAGGCAAAACATAGCCGAACCCGACCAAAACATGCTAAATGCTCCCAAAAACATAATCAAAACAATAAAACCATAGTGGAAATCCATTTACCCTGGATTTGGGATGGTTTTCCCCGGTTATTCGGACTTTCTCCAGTTTTTCCAGTTTAAGTTCCCTTTTGGTCAGTTTTGGCTGGTTTCAAACGGTTTAGCGTGCATCTGCCGTATTTGGATGTGTATGACCATGTTTGAAAGTTATTCAGTTAGTATGTGACAATGAAAATATATACGCAACCCAAGTAAGAAAAGACGTGATCATGGTGAACCCAATAACCAATATCCATAAGCTAAAATTCAATCTAACTTGCAAGGTCGTGTATCTAAATAATACATTAAAAAATAACCGGCCAATCTATGTGAAACATTTTAATTTGACCTTTCTAATTCCTAGTATAGTGAAGCACATGTTGATAGATGCTATGTTTTGTTCATTCGTTTTGTATATTATGCATATTTGTGGGTTTGCTAAGGAAAATTAATCGCATTGTCGTGTTGATGAAACAATGATAAATTTTGTTGGAGCTCACTCATATATTTAATATCAATTAATGGTGTGTCATCACGATGTTCCTTCTCTAGTGAAACAACATCTACTTCACCAACTAATTTTCAACATGTAAGCTTGGTCAAAACAGAGCTAAACCCAATAAAAACCTGATAAAGACGACCAAAACATGATCAAAACAATCAAACCAAAGTGTAAATTGTATTTCCACGGATTTGGCATGGTTTGCCTGCGTTAATAAGACTTTCTTCGTCTTTGCCCAGTTAAGTTCCTTTTCGGTCTGTCTTGGTTGGTTTAGAATTTTTGATGGATGTACAGGTGTAGAAGATAGAGCCCAAATATATCTGGAAGCCCCTGATCGCGTGAAGAAAAGGGCTTTCTTGAACATGGCATAACTTGGGCTACAAGAGTCCGTTTCAGGCCCGGGACGAGGCGAATCGAAGGGAAAAACGAGGGGAACGTAGCTGTAACCTAACTTTGTTGGGTTATGAAATTTTCGAGGCCCGAAACCCTATATTTGTTGAGATATTTTCATTTTTATAAATTTTTCATATTTTTTGGACTTTGTTTTTGGGCTCAAGCCCGACCCATTTGCATTCTAAGGTTTATTTCGATCTTAATAGTAATTTTAGGTTACTAAGTAATAGATTATAAATTAAAGTGGTAATCCTAGAAAAAAATTTTAAATGACCATTCTAAGTCCCGGGATCGGTAAGCAAGAGCTGGTTATATGAGTTATTTTTTTCATTCGTTTGGTATATTATCCACCTTTGTAGGTTTTCCAAGGAAAATCAACGTCGTTTTTGTGTTGATCAAATAATGTTAAATGTTGTTGGAGCTTACTTATATCTTTAATACTAATTCATGGTGTGTCATAATGATTTCCTTGTCAAGTCAAACCACAATTACTTTACCAACTAATTTGTAACCTCCAAGCGTAGGCAAAACATAGCCGAACCCGACCAAAACATGCTAAATGCTCCCAAAAACATAATCAAAACAATAAAACCATAGTGGAAATCCATTTACCCTGGATTTGGGATGGTTTTCCCCGGTTATTCGGACTTTCTCCAATTTTTCCAGTTTAAGTTCCCTTTTGGTCAGTTTTGGCTGGTTTCAAACGGTTTAGCGTGCATCTGCCGTATTTGGATGTGTATGACCATGTTTGAAAGTTATTCAGTTAGTATGTGACAATGAAAATATATACGCAACCCAAGTAAGAAAAGACGTGATCATGGTGACCCCAATAACCAATATCCATAAGCTAAAATTCAATCTAACTTGCAAGGTCGTGTATCTAAATAATACATTAAAAAATAACCGGCCAATCTATGTGAAACATTTTAATTTGACCTTTCTAATTCCTAGTATAGTGAAGCACATGTTGATAGATGCTATGTTTTGTTCATTCGTTTTGTATATTATGCATATTTGTGGGTTTGCTAAGGAAAATTAATCGCATTGTCGTGTTGATGAAACAATGATAAATGTTGTTGGAGCTCACTCATATATTTAATATCAATTAATGGTGTGTCATCACGATGTTACTTCTCTAGTGAAACAACATCTACTTCACCAACTAATTTGCAACATGTAAGCTTGGTCAAAACAG
Organism: Glebionis coronaria; assembly: GCA_025667525.1. NCBI lineage: Eukaryota > Viridiplantae > Streptophyta > Magnoliopsida > Asterales > Asteraceae > Glebionis > Glebionis coronaria. The sequence goes on from CM046876.1 coordinate 676,284,990, forward strand.
AGCTAAACCCAATAAAAACCTGATAAAGACGACCAAAACATGATCAAAACAATCAAACCAAAGTGTAAATTGTATTTCCACGGATTTGGCATGGTTTGCCTGCGTTAATAAGACTTTCTTCGTCTTTGCCCAGTTAAGTTCCTTTTCGGTCTGTCTTGGTTGGTTTAGAACTTTTGATGGATGTACAGGTGTAGAAGATAGAGCCCAAATATATCTGGAAGCCCCAGATCGCGTGAAGAAAAGGGCTTTCTTGAACATGGCATAACTTGGGCTACAAGAGTCCGTTTCAGGCCCGGGATGAGGCGAATCGAAGGGCAAAACGAGGGGAACGTAGCTGTAACCTAACTTTGTTGGGTTACGGAAATTTCGAGGCCCGAAACCCTATATTTGTTGAGATATTTTCATTTTTATAAATTTTTCATATTTTTTGGACTTTGTTTTTGGGTTCAAGCCCGACCCATTTGCATTCTAAGGTTTATTTCGATCTTAATAGTAATTTTAGGTTACTAAGTAATAGATTATAAATTAAAGTGGTATTCCTAGAAAAAAATATAAATGACCATTCTAAGTCCCGGGATCGGTAAGCAAGAGCTGGTTATATGAGTTATTTTGTTCATTCGTTTGGTATATTATCCACCTTTGTAGGTTTTCCATGGAAAATCAACGTCGTTTTTGTGTTGATCAAATAATGTTAAATGTTGTTGGAGCTTACTTATATCTTTAATACTAATTCATGGTGTGTCATAATGATTTCCTTGTCTAGTCAAACCACAATTACTTTACCAACTAATTTGCAACCTCCAAGCGTAGTCAAAACATAGCCGAACCCGACCAAAACATGCTAAATGCACTCAAAAACATAATCAAAACAATAAAACTATAGTGGAAATCCATTTACCCCGGATTTGGGATGGTTTTCCCTGGTTATTCGGACTTTCTCCAGTTTTTCCAGTTTAAGTTCCATTTTGGTCAGTTTTGGCTGGTTTTGAACGGTTTAGCTTGCATCTTCCGTATTTGGATGTGTATGACCATGTTTGAAAGTTATTCAGTTAGTATGTGACAATGAAAATATATACGCAACCCAAGTAAGAAAAGACGTGATCATGGTGAACCCAATAACCAATATCCATAAGCTAAAATTCAATCTAACTTGCAAGGTCGTGTATCTAAATAATACATTAAAAAATAACCGGCCAATCTAAGTGAAACATTTTAATTTGACCTTTCTAATTCCTAGTATAGTGAAGCACATGTTGATAGATGCTATGTTTTGTTCATTAGTTTTGTATATTATGCATATTTGTGGGTTTGCTAAGGAAAATTAATCGCATTGTCGTGTTGATGAAACAATGATAAATGTTGTTGGAGCTCACTCATATATTTAATATCAATTGATGTTGTGTCATCACGATGTTCCTTATCTAGTGAAACAACATCTACTTCACCAACTAATTTGCAACATGTAAGCTTGGTCAAAACAGAGCTAAACCCAATAAAAACCTGATAAAGACGACCAAAACATGATCAAAACAATCAAACCAAAGTGTAAATTGTTTTTCCACGGATTTGGCATGGTTTGCCTGGGTTAATAAGACTTTCTTCGTCTTTGCCCAGTTAAGTTCCTTTTCGGTCTGTCTTGGTTGGTTTAGAATTTTTGATGGATGTACAGGTGTAGAAGATAGAGCCCAAATATATCTGGAAGCCCTAGATCGCGTGAAGAAAAGGGCTTTCTTGAACATGGCATAACTTGGGCTACAAGAGTCCGTTTCAGGCCCGGGACGAGGCGAATCGAAGGTCAAAACGAGGGGAACGTAGCTGTAACCTAACTTTGTTGGGTTATGAAATTTTCGAGGCCCGAAACCTTATATTTGATGAGATATTTTCATTTTTATAAATTTTTCATATTTTTTGGACTTTGTTTTTGGGCTCAAGCCCGACCCATTTGCATTCTAAGGTTTATTTCGATCTTAATAGTAATTTTAGGTTACTAAGTAATAGATTATAAATTAAAGTGGTAATCCTAGAAAAAAAATTTGAATGACCATTCTAAGTCCCGGGATCGGTAAGCAAGAGCTGTTATATGAGTTATTTTGTTCATTCGTTTGGTATATTATCCACCTTTGTAGGTTTTCCAAAGAAAATCAACGTCGTTTTTGTGTTGATCAAATAATGTTAAATGTTGTTGGAGCTTACGTATATCTTTAATACTAATTCATGGTGTGTCATAATGATTTCCTTGTCAAGTCAAACCACAATTACTTTACCAACTAATTTGCAACCTCCAAGCGTAGGCAAAACATAGCCGAACCCGACCAAAACATGCTAAAGGCACTCAAAAACATAATCAAAACAATAAAACTATAGTGGAAATCCATTTACCCCGGATTTGGGATGGTTTTCCCTGGTTATTCGGACTTTCTCCAGTTTTTCTAGTTTAAGTTCCATTTTGGTCAATTTTGGCTGGTTTTGAACGGTTTAGCTTGCATCTTCCGTATTTAGATGTGTATGACCACGTTTGAAAATTATTCAGTTAGTATGTGACAATGAAAATATATACGCAACCCAAGTAAGAAAAGACGTGATCATGGTGAACCCAATAACCAATATCCATAAGCTAAAATTCAATCTAACTTGCAAGGTCGTGTATCTAAATAATACATTAAAAATAACCGGCCAATCTAAGTGAAACATTTTAATTTGACCTTTCTAATTCCTAGTATAGTGAAGCACATGTTGATAGATGCTATGTTTTGTTCATTAGTTTTGTATATTATGCATATTTGTGGGTTTGCTAAGGAAAATTAATCGCATTGTCGTGTTGATGAAACAATGATAAATGTTGTTGGAGCTCACTCATATATTTAATATCAATTGATGTTGTGTCATCACGATGTTCCTTATCTAGTGAAACAACATCTACTTCACCAACTAATTTGCAACATGTAAGCTTGGTCAAAACAGAGCTAAACCCAATAAAAACCTGATAAAGACGACCAAAACATGATCAAAACAATCAAACCAAAGTGTAAATTGTTTTTCCACGGATTTGGCATGGTTTGCCTGGGTTAATAAGACTTTCTTCGTCTTTGCCCAGTTAAGTTCCTTTTCGGTCTGTCTTGGTTGGTTTAGAATTTTTGATGGATGTACAGGTGTAGAAGATAGAGCCCAAATATATCTGGAAGCCCCAGATCGCGTGAAGAAAAGGGCTTTCTTGAACATGGCATAACTTGGGCTACAAGAGTCCGTTTCAGGCCCGGGACGAGGCGAATCGAAGGGCAAAACGAGGGGAACGTAGCTGTAACCGAACTTTGTTGGGTTACGGAACTTTCGAGGCCCGAAACACTATATTTTTTGAGATATTTTCATTTTTATAAATTTTTCATATTTTTTGGACTTTGTTTTTGGGCTCAAGCCCGACCCATTTGCATTGTAAGGTTTATTTCGATCTTAATAGTAATTTTAGGTTACTAAGTAATAGATTATAAATTAAAGTGGTAATCCTAGAAAAAAATATAAATAACCATTCTAAGTCCCGGGATCGGTAAGCAAGAGCTTGTTATATGAGTTATTTTGTTCATTCGTTTGGTATATTATCCACCTTTGTAGGTTTTCCAAGGAAAATCAACGTCGTTTTTGTGTTGATCAAATAATGTTAAATGTTGTTGGAGCTTACTTATATCTTTAATACTAATTCATGGTGTGTCATAATGATTTCCTTGTCTAGTCAAACCACAATTACTTTACCAACTAATTTGCAACCCCCAAGCGTAGTCAAAACATAGCCGAACCCGACCAAAACATGCTAAAGGCTCCCAAAAACATAATCAAAACAATAAAACCATAGTGGAAATCCATTTACCCCGGATTTGGGATGGGTTTCCCCGGTTATTCGGACTTTCTCCAGTTTTTCCAGTTTAAGTTCCATTTTGGTCAGTTTTGGCTGGTTTCGAACGGTTTAGCTTGCATCTGCCGTATTTGGATGTGTATGACCATGTTTGAAAGTTATTCAGTTAGTATGTGACAATGAAAATATATACGCAACCTAAGTAAGAAAAGACGTGATCATGGTGAACCCAATAACCAATATCCATAAGCTAAAATTCAATCTAACTTGCAAGGTCGTGTATCTAAATAATACATTAAAAAATAACCGGCCAATCTAAGTGAAACATTTTAATTTGACCTTTCTAATTCCTAGTATAGTGAAGCACATGTTGATAGATGCTATGTTTTGTTCATTAGTTTTGTATATTATGCATATTTGTGGGTTTGCTAAGGAAAATTAATCGCATTGTCGTGTTGATGAAACAATGATAAATGTTGTTGGAGCTCACTCATATATTTAATATCAATTGATGTTGTGTCATCACGATGTTCCTTATCTAGTGAAACAACATCTACTTCACCAACTAATTTGCAACATGTAAGCTTGGTCAAAACAGAGCTAAACCCAATAAAAACCTGATAAAGACGACCAAAACATGATCAAAACAATCAAACTAAAGTGTAAATTGTATTTCCATGGATTTGGCATGGTTTGCCTGGGTTAATAAGACTTTCTTCGTCTTTGCCCAGTTAAGTTCCTTTTCGGTCTGTCTTGGTTGGTTTAGAATTTTTGATGGATGCACAGGTGTAGAAGATAGAGCCCAAATATATTTGGAAGCCCCAGATCGCGTGAAGAAAAGGGCTTTCTTGAACATGGCATAACTTAAGCTACAAGAGTCCGTTTCAGGCCCGGGACGAGGCGAATCGAAGGGCAAAACGAGGGGAACGTAGCTGTAACCTAACTTTGTTGGGTTACGGAACATTCGAGGCCCGAAATACTATATTTGTTGAGATATTTTCATTTTTATAAATTTTTCATATTTTTTGGACTTTGTTTTTGGGCTCAAGCCCGACCCATTTGCATTCTAAGGTTTATTTCGATCTTAATAGTAATTTTAGGTTACTAAGTAATAGATTATAAATTAAAGTGGTAATCCTAGAAAAAAATTTTAAATGACCATTATAAGTCCCGGGATCGGTAAGCAAGAGCTGGTTATATGAGTTATCTTGTTCATTCGTTTGGTATATTATCCACCTTTGTAGGTTTTTCAAGGAAAATCAACGTCGTTTTTGTGTTGATCAAATAATGTTAAATGTTGTTGGAGCTTACTTATATCTTTAATACTAATTCATGGTGTGTCATAATGATTTCCTTGTCTAGTCAAACCACAATTACTTTACCAACTAATTTGCAACCTCCAAGCGTAGTCAAAACATAGCCGAACCCTACCAAAACATGCTAAAGGCTCCCAAAAACATAATCAAAACAATAAAAACATAGTGGAAATCCATTTAACCCGGATTTGGGATGGTTTTCCCCGGTTATTCGGACTTTCTCCAGTTTTTCCAGTTTAAGTTCCCTTTTGGTCAGTTTTGGCTGGTTTCGAACGGTTTAGCTTGCATCTGCCGTATTTGGATGTGTATGACCATGTTTGAAAGTTATTCAGTTAGTATGTGACAATGAAAATATATACGCAACCCAAGTAAGAAAAGACGTGATCATGGTGAACCCAATAACCAATATCCATAAGCTAAAATTCAATCTAACTTGCAAGGTCATGTATCTAAATAATACATTAAAAAATAACCGGCCAATCTAAGTGAAACATTTTAATTTGACCTTTCTAATTCCTAGTATAGTGAACCACATGTTGATAGATGCTATGTTTTGTTCATTAGTTTTGTATATTATGCATATTTGTGGGTTTGCTAAGGAAAATTAATCGCATTGTCGTGTTGATGAGACAATGATAAATGTTGTTGGAGCTCACTCATATATTTAATATCAATTGATGGTGTGTCATCATGATGTTCCTTCTCTATTGAAACAACATCTACTTCACCAACTAATTTGCAACATGTAAGCTTGGTCAAAACAAAGCTAAACCCAATAAAAACCTGATAAAGACGACCAAAACATGATCAAAACAATCAAACCAAAGTGTAAATTGTATTTCCACGGTTTTGGCATGGTTTGCCTGGGTTAATAAGACTTTCTTCGTCTTTGCCCAGTTAAGTTCCTTTTCGGTCTGTCTTGGTTGGTTTAGAATTTTTGATGGATGTACAGGTGTAGAAGATAGAGCCCAAATATATCTAGAAGCCCCAGATCGCGTGAAGAAAAGGGCTTCCTTGAACATGGCATAATAGATTATAAATTAAAGTGGTAATCCTAGAAAAAAATATAAATGACCATTCTAAGTCCCGGGATCGGTAAGCAAGAGCTCAGTATATGAGTTATTTTGTTCATTCGTTTGGTATATTATCCACCTTTGTAGGTTTTCCAAGGAAAATCAACGTCGTTTTTCTGTTGATCAAATAATGTTAAATGTTGTTGGAGCTTACTTATATCTTTAATACTAATTCATGGTGTGTCATAATGATTTCCTTGTCTAGTCAAACCACAATTACTTTACCAACTAATTTGCAACCTCCAAGCGTAGTCAAAACATAGCCGAACCCGACCAAAACATGCTAAAGGCTCCCAAAAACATAATCAAAACAATAAAACCATAATGGAAATCCATTTACCCCGGATTTGGGATGGTTTTCCCCGGTTATTCGGACTTTCTCCAGTTTTTCCAGTTTAAGTTCCATTTTGGTCAGTTTTGGCTGGTTTCGAACGGTTTAGCTTGCATCTGTCGTATTTGGATGTGTATGACCATGTTTGAAAGTTATTCAGTTAGTATGTGACAATGAAAATATATACGCAACCCAAGTAAGAAAAGACGTGATCATGGTGAACCCAATAACCAATATCCATAAGCTAAAATTCAATCTAACTTGCAAGGTCGTGTATCTAAATAATACATTAAAAAATAACCGGCCAATCTAAGTGAAACATTTTAATTTGACCTTTCTAATTCCTAGTATAGTGAACCACATGTTGATAGATGCTATGTTTTGTTCATTAGTTTTGTATATTATGCATATTTGTGGGTTTGCTAAGGAAAATTAATCGCATTTTCGTGTTGATGAGACAATGATAAATGTTGTTGGAGCTCACTCATATATTTAATATCAATTGATGTTATGTCATCACGATGTTCCTTCTCTAGTGAAACAACATCTACTTCACCAACTAATTTGCAACATGTAAGCTTGGTCAAAACAAAGCTAAACCCAATAAAAACCTGATAAAGACGACCAAAACATGATCAAAACAATCAAACCAAAGTGTAAATTGTATTTCCACGGATTTGGCATGGTTTGTCTGGGTTAATAAGACTTTCTTCGTCTTTGCCCAGTTAAGTTCCTTTTCGGTCTGTCTTGGTTGGTTTAGAATTTTTGATGGATGTACAGGTGTAGAAGATAGTGCCCGAATATATCTGGAAGACCCAGATCGCGTGAAGAAAAGGGATTTCTTGAACATGGAATAACTTAGGCTACAAGAGTCCGTTTCAGGCCCGGGACGAGGCGAATCGAAGGGCAAAACGAGGGGAACGTAGCTGTAACCTAACTTTGTTTGGTTATGGAACTTTCGAGGCCTGAAATCCTATATTTGTTGAGATATTTTCATTTTTATAAATTTTTCATATTTTTTGGACTTTGTTTTTGGGCTCAAGCCCGACCCATTTGCATTCTAAGGTTTATTTCGATCTTAATAGTAATTTTAGGTTACTAAGTAATAGATTATAAATTAAAGTGGTAATCCTAGAAAAAAATTTTAAAAGACCATTATAAGTCCCGGGATCGGTAAGCAAGAGCTGGTTATATGAGTTATTTTGTTCATTCGTTTGGTATATTATCCACCTTTGTAGGTTTTTCAAGGAAAATCAACGTCTTTTTTGTGTTGATCAAATAAGGTTAAATGTTTTTGGAGCTTACTTATATCTTTAATACTAATTCATGGTGTGTCATAATGATTTCCTTGTCTAGTCAAACCACAATTACTTTACCAACTAATTTGCAACCTCCAAGCGAAGTCAAAACATAGCCGAACCCTACCAAAACATGCTAAAGGCTCCCAAAAACATAATCAAAACAATAAAAACATAGTGGAAATCCATTTACCCCGGATTTGGGATGGTTTTCCTCGGTTATTCGGACTTTCTCCAGTTTTTCCAGTTTAAGTTCCCTTTTGGTCAGTTTTGGCTGGTTTCGAACGGTTTAGCTTGCATCTGCCGTATTTGGATGTGTATGACCATGTTTGAAAGTTATTCAGTTAATATGTCACAATGAAAATATATACGCAACCCAAGTAAGAAAAGACGTGATCATGGTGAACCCAATAACCAATATCCATAAGCTAAAATTCAATCTAACTTACAAGGTCATGTATCTAAATAATACATTAAAAAGTAACCGGCCAATCTAAGTGAAACATTTTAATTTAACCTT